>OY982960.1:30722376-31929563 GCA_963890685.1 Plagodis pulveraria | reverse complement strand
CTAGGAAAATAATTATGTGGTAGTTGATAGTAAACATGCCTAAAGTAGAATTAGTGGCTCACAAGGAAATAGCTTTGAGGTTCAAGGTGGAATGAATGTATGGACCGCTGAGTTTTGAGAACAATGGCTTTGGGGTTTAGTGGAATAAGCCAGCTGTTGATACACACCATTAGGTGTTTGGTGACATATTTTATATTTGAGGATGTGTAATCAGGCGAGCATTCACATAGCTCAAAATTCTATAGCAACACTCGGTGAAGCTAAAGCCCACGGCAGAATTCGAACCATGTAACTGCTGCGTGGTAATACAAAACTATTGCCAATGGGCCTTTACTGCTTTGAAAAACATGATTTCTGGAACTGTGTTTTGACTCTGTCGGCTGTAATGTAAAATACTACTCAGATTTGCTATTCATGAATCTTGACGAATGGGAAATATAAAAGATGTAAATAGAATGCCAAATAAAAAAATAAAAAAATAGAATATTTATAACTTATAGATTTAGGCGAAACTTCACTCTACTAATTCATAACAATTAAAAATAACAATTATTTTTAAAATAATACAAAATTTATTAAAACAAATTCATATAAAAGAAAATCATTTAATAAATACACAAATACATTCTACTGACAAATCGTGAAAATTCTCTATCGTGCACTCGAAGAGCCAAAACCGTCGATAAGGGTAGATTTATATTAGACCGGGCCATGCCCGTGGCGTGCCGTGTACGTGGCCCGGACGGGGCATTTTGTATGAAGCAGTTTATATTAGACAGTGCCTGATCCGTGTCCTGTCCGGGCCCGCCTACTAACGTACGCTCCGGCCCGCCCCGTCCTCGCCCCGGCCCGGACACGGCCCGGTCTAATATAAATCATCCCTAATGCTTCGTGTTGAATCAACACGCGTCAAAAATGCTTTCGTTTGGGCCACGTGGCATTTATGACGTCACGTCAGCTTAGTAGAGAAATTAGGTAGGATTGTCTATTATAATTAATTTTTGTTTAAGTATTTCTAAATCTAATAATTTTTTTCTTATAATATGTTTATTAACATATGATGTTGTTTTAGAATACTTATTTAATTAAATAGTAAAGAATCAACATTGCATAAAAATTCATGGTTTTAACATTTAAATTGTGAGGGCTGTGAGTTTCACCCGCGTGTTCAAACGTCAGTAACAGAACATTTCGGTAAAACGTGCCTATTCTGATATCTATGTCCCTTTACATTTTTTTGCAGTAAAATTTAGAATATTTCAATATAAAAAATTGTGATTGACCTTAAGAGCATCGTAGACGATTTTTGAATTGAATAAAATATTGTATACCACACCCACTCAGAAAGTGTCTTATTGCTCGTTCAAAAACGTGGTATAAAGTTCGTCATTTTACCCTTATAGATGTGTGGCGGGAAAAGTGATACGTAATTTCATTCATTCCCTCCGTAGCAGTGCAGTAATATTATATGAAAATCCATACCTGCCCCACTAGCTATAAAAATTACATCAAAAAGGTTTTATATCAAATAATTTTGTATTCGATTTTCAATTAATGGTTAGCAACCATTTTATGCACTGAAAAAAAAGCGAAAGCAAAAAAGTGGCAATTTGTTTTGTTTTGTTAAATTTTGTTTTTTACCAAATTGATTATTTAACAGTACGTTTTTAATTGTATTATATGAAGCTCTAGCCTGCGGTGAGAATCGAACCACGTACCTGCGGCACACCAGTCCATAGCTTTACCACTCAGTTATCAGTGCTTTACTCAAACAATATTACTTTATTAAGGCATGCGAATAAATAATCCTATCAGCATTTTTTCCGACATGCCTTTCTAATTCATATATTTTGTTCATAAACCAAACCAAAATTAAAATAAAACAATGCCAAACAATGTAACTAAGAGATAAAGTAGTTAAGGTGCACCTGTGTATTTCTTTTTCAAGTCTTTTTATAAAATTGGAGGTTTTTTAGAGGGCTACAATCACAGATACAAACATAGAAACGGCAAACTTTTCCACCTTTAAGTATAGATAAAACTTATAATTAATACAAATTGTAAATAAAGGTAGAATTAACAAAATGCATATACCTAATGTTTACTATGTCCCTTATCCATGTCTGGGCTTGTTGCATGTACTTCATGATGCATTTTAACTATAAATCATGATTTATTTGTATTTTTGTTATTTTTAAATATAACTAATACTAAATTACAAATATGCGATAGGAAAAAAATAAGTCATGTGCGGAATTAGGTGCGGTTTTAAGGAAAAAATTATGTATAAAACCAATTGAAAAATTGGTCTTGTTTGTAGTACAACGCAAGTTTTACTATAGATGTCGCTTCATCCCAATACGACGGTTAAAGAACGATAGGAAAGATTTGAGTTATGACGTCATGTCATGTTAGCTCAATTGGTTAGAGCATACCCCGGCTAAAGGGGTGGATGGACGCGGGTTTGGATCCCGCACATGACTTAATTTTTTCCTATAGTATATTTGTAATTTTGTAATGTAATCCGCATAGCAGGCGTTATTGCAAACACAACAATATTATAACTAATACAACTTAAGGATGCACTTGCCGACGGCTCGAACATATCAGCGGGCGAGGCAACAAAGCATGCTATTTCACCTATACCTTTGTGGGAAAGGGTAAGACTCCGTGATGAGTAGTAAGAAGATAGTGCTCGCGCATCACACACCCGTATTGCATCTACGCTAATTACGCACACTTGTTTGCGATATATCAATGAAAGCCGAACCATGCCGAACGGCATTCCGCCTTGCGCCGCCACGCCGAGCGCACCTCTCCGCAGCTGCAAGTGACCCTCCAGTGAGACCGCAATAGTCCCCGCACTATTGCCGTCTCGCCTGGACCATCGTTCCGACGCTAGTTGCTACAGTGCGCATTGAAGAGCGTGATCCCGATTCAGCTTGTGTTTGTCTGTGCAGGAGCTGAGAGTTTCGTCGAACGCCGTGCGACGCGAGCTTCGTGCTTGCTGAGGCGGCGCTCCACCGTCGAGCAACCACCGCCCCAGACAAGCCCGGGTCGGTGTTGCTGCGTTAAACTGCACTGAAAAGTGCAGTTTATCCTTGTTTCGCATCTTTGTTTCTGCACGTACAACGCCACCCGCTCAACAACACACTTTGTGTTGTTAAGCGGCATCGTTCAGGCAGGTGGAGCCCTACCGGGCTAAGCTCGCTCGAACGATCAAATCCGCCATTTGCTGCGGTCGCAGAGTGATCCCTAACGGTGCCAACTACCTCTGTTGATTTTTGGTTTAACCTTGTACCGCGGCCTTTTCCCGCCTCACGGGATCAGCCGAAACAAGCAGGTCTCCGGGGCAACTGGCCTTGGGGTCGCCCCTAGTCAATCCCGGAGTCGTTAGGACACCCCTTCGCCGCCCCAGAAAAAAAGTGCGGATAGGGACACACACCTAGGGATACACAGTAGGTACTCACTCCCTCTCACACAGTGAGCTCACAGGTTGTGTGAGGGAGACACTACCCTGGTTAGGGCATCCTGAGTGCACCCCTCAGGATGCAGCCCCGCCCTACCAATAGTGAGGTAGAGGTCCTTCAGACCTTTGCCTTACGGTACCCCGAACTCTATGCTGCTCATCAAGCAGCCCTCACCTCAGACGCAGAGAGTGCCCGCCTCACGGACACTCCCATTGCTCCCTCCGGGACCTCCGTCCCCACCTACGATGACCCTCCGGCGCCATCCTACTTACAGGAGAGCCCGGACTCCCCCGCCCCCGGCCCTGATAACAGGCGCGCGGTAGTAGCCCAACCCCGTTCTCGCTCTCGCTCACCGATCGGTCGGTTTGCGAGCATCGAACCTGCCTATGTCGTTGTCGAGTCAGTTTCAGACTCGGAAACGGACATGGAGGTCGACCAACCCCGCGCCTCACGCACAGACTCAGAAGATTCCGACAACGACGGCTACACCGTCGTAGACCGAAAACGCAAGCGCGCCCCTAAGGCCGCTAACTCCGGGCCTTCCGCCCCGCCCGCTAAGGCAGCCGCCAAAGCACCTACCGCCGGCAATAGGCCGACCCCCGCCCCGCGCCCCGCGTCCCCGCCTTCCGCAACCGCTTCGGCTACAGCGCCCTCTCAGGACGCTAACGCACGCCGCGAAAAGCCGCCTCCGCCTCTGTTCATACAGGACAAAGGCAAATGGGATATGCTATCCCGCCTTCTCACGGATCGCAAGATCCACTATACTAACGCCCGCTCCACGCAGCAGGGCATTAAAGTCCAAGTCCCCTCAGTTAACGACCACAGAGCGTTAACCAAACTCCTCCGTAAAGAGAGCATAAGCTTCCACACTTATGCGCTCGAAGAGGAGAAAGTCCTACGCGTCGTCATACGCGGTGTCCCGAAGGAAGTCCGTACAGACGCTGTACTTGACGACCTTAAAAGACAGGACTTCCCTGTCATTGCCGTACATCGCATGTACAGTGGCAAAGACAAAAGCCCATACGACCTAGTACTCGTAGTACTAGACCGATCCCCGGAGGGCAAGACCATCTTCAACCTGAAGACGGTCTGCGGCCTCTCCGGACTAGATGTTCAGCCCCCATTCAGGAATGGCTCTCCTTCACAGTGCCATAACTGCCAACTATACGGGCACGCTGCCCGCTACTGCTTCGCTCGTCCCAGGTGCGTTAAGTGCCTAGGCGATCATGCCACAGAAAATTGTTCTCGCACAAGGGACTCACCCGACCCACCCAGCTGCGTTCTGTGCGGCACCCAGGGGCACACCGCCAACTACCGCGGTTGCCCGAGGGCGCCACGCACAAACCGCAGGGTGGCAACGGAAAGGAGACCTCCGCCACCTCCTCGTCCCACCTATGATAGGTGGCAGCGGGTCAGCCCTAAGCTGACAGTAGCGCCTGCCTCACAGGTGACTCCCGCTCCTCTCCCAGCTAGGAACGCGTGGTCAAAGCCACCGAGCATGGTTAAAACCATCGCTCCCACCCGCGCCCCGGCCCGCGCACCCGTCCCCGCCCGTACCGCGGCCCCTGCCCGCGCACCGGCCCCGGTCCGCGCGGCACCCCCGGCACCTCCTGCCCTCATTCCACGCGCCGCACCTCGCGTCGCCCGGCCCGTGGCCCCACCTCCTATGCCACTGATGGACTCCTCTCTTCAAGAGGATATAGCGCTAGTCAGCGACCTTGCTATGTCCATCAATATAGATGAGGTCCGTGCTCTAGCACGCAAGATGCACTCCGCACAATCACCTGCGGAAGTCATCCAATATACGCTGGAACATGCCAGCCTCCTTAGCGCTCTAAAGCGCTTCGCCCCCCAAACTCCCCCTCAGTACACCCACTATGGGTAGTACAACCTTAAGGAATAAACCGCGCTCAGTTTCGTTAGCGTCCTTCAACGCTAACGGCCTCTTCAGACAACGTGACCTTGTACACGACTTTTGTAATACCCACCTGATCGACATTATATGCGTGCAGGAAACCCTACTAAAACCGGGGAAGGCGAACCCCAGGTTTGCCAATTTCAGAACGGTACGTAATGATAGAGTGACCGGTCGTGGAGGAGGCACTTTTATCTATTACAAAAGGTCCCTGCACTGCATCCCCATACCTACCCCGACTCTCACTACTATGGAAGCATCTTGTTGCATGCTAGCCATGACGGGTCATCAACCCCTAGTCATAGTTTCCTGTTACCTACCTTGTAAAAAGCGTGTCGCCCGCGCTGACTTAGTAGCACTTTTCTCACTAGGAAGCGCCGTCCTTCTGATCGGTGACTTCAACAGCAAACACGTCCTGTGGAATTGTAATGTCAACAATTCCAACGGTGTTGACCTTGAACGCCTAGTCGCTGACTTAAACTTTGACATAATAGCTCCACTCGAGCCCACTCACTACCCCTACTTCGACCACGGCCGTCCCGACTTACTCGATATGGCACTTTTCAAAGGCGTAACACTTCAGTTACGCTCTATGGAGGTGTGTCACGAATTACATTCTGACCACCGCCCCATAATACTGCGACTAGGCCCCGACCCAACATCTGACGTACCCTGCCCGACCAAGACGATAGTGAACTGGAAGCTCTTAGGTGAATCCCTAAAGGCTATCAGCTCACCCGACCTTGACAAAATCCCTGACGACATTGTGACTAAAGATGACGTATCCCTCGCTATCGACTCTTTCACTAATCACCTCTCCACCGTAGTAGGTGCATCCGCAAAGGAAGTCATAGTGCCGGACGACCGGCGCCTTGTCATTCCAGCGGATGTGAGACGATTAGTGACTAAGAGTAAAGCAGTGACCCGACATTACGACTCCTACCCAAGCAAAGTAAACAAAACTCGGAAACGCCACTTTGAACGCATGGTTGAAAGTCGCATGTCCGAGTTGCGTGATCAGAGCTGGGGCGACAAACTTTCAAACCTCGTGCCGAGCCACCAGGCTTACTGGCATCTCGCTCGAGGTATGAAAGGTGTCGGACAAAGCGACATGCCCCCCCTATACAGACCTGTCCCCCTCGTCCCAGCGTTCTTTGACGAAGACAAAGCTGAGTGCCTAGCCGACAGCCTAGAGGCTCAATGCTCCCCCAATGTCGATCACGTAGACCAAGCTCACCTCGATACGGTGGACGCTGAAGTCGAACGTAAAAGCTCTGTGGTCATCTCTGAACTCCCCCCACTCACCCCAGTATCCTTCGCTGAGGTGACGAGACTGATCAAGGACCTCAAACAACGTAAAGCCCCCGGTGCCGACGGCATCTCTAACAAGGTTCTCAAAACCCTCTCCCCCCCTCTCATTCATCTCCTAGTCAGCATCTTCAATGCGGCTATGAACCATTGTGTGTTCCCTGACACCTGGAAATGTGCAAATGTCATTGGCATTCACAAACCAGGCAAAAACTCCTCTGATCCCACCAGCTACCGTCCCATCAGCCTCCTCAGCGCCCTGGGGAAGCTCTACGAACGGATCCTAGCGAACCGACTTCAATCCCATGCCCGGGAACACCACCTTATTCCCGATGAGCAGTTTGGCTTTAGACCCAAACACTCATGCGTCCAACAGGTGCACCGCCTCACGGAGCACATCCTAGAGGGTTTCAATAAGAAACCCAAACCCCAATCGACGGTAGCAGTCTTCCTCGACGTAGCGAAAGCTTTTGACAAAGTCTGGCACAATGGCTTGATTTACAAGCTATACCACTTTGGCGTGCCAGAGCGTCTTGTGCTCACCTTACAAGACTTCCTAAGGGACAGAAGCTTTCGCTACCGCGTGGAAGGCACCCTTTCCACTCCTCATCCAGTCAGAGCCGGAGTCCCTCAGGGCTCCGTGCTATCACCCATCCTTTTCGCACTGTATACCAGTGACATCCCTCGCGCCCAACCCAAAGTTTTTATAGCCCAATACGCGGACGATACCGCCATTTATTCCACTGGCTGGCATGTAAATAGACAGACATATTTCGTCATTCAACGGGCCATCACCGAGATCGGTGACTGGTTCCGAAAATGGCGCATAGCGGTCAATCCAGTTAAAAGCACAGCTATGTGCTTTACTGAGAAAACCCGCCCCCGCTATCCGAAGCCACTAATTCTGTTCGATGAACCCATTCCCTGGGTGAGAACAACCAAATATCTTGGAGTAACCCTTGATCGGAATCTCACCTTCAAAGATCACATTAATACGGTCCGTAACAGGGCGGCCTTTGTCATGGGTCGCCTAAGTCCCTTAATCTGTAAAGAAAGTAAAATGTCTCTTAGTAACAAGAAGACACTTTACACTGCTTGTATCCGCCCCATCATGACGTACGCATCCGTAGTGTTCAGTCATGCTAGTGAGGCCCACCTACATAAGCTTCAAGCCCTCCAAAACCGGTTTCTTCGCAGGGCAACCGGCGCTCCCTGGTACGTCCGGAGCGCCGAGTTGCACTGCGACCTAAACCTTCCCTCTTTAGCGCAGTTCAATAAGGGCTGCGTCCGCCGACACTTTGATCGAGCCCCCCACCACCCGAACCCTCTGGTTGTCCAGGCAGCGAACTATTCGACTGCCTCATCCGACCCATACTTCAAACCCCCCCGTCGCCGACCACGGCAGGTATTGGACGACCCGGATGACCCCATCGCAGCCATTACGTTGGCAGCTTTAGCGTTGTCCGCAAGTCGTCCTGGTAACATCCCTAGGTGTGCGGTAATCAGAGGTTACACAATCAAACACCGAGCTCGCCGGCGAGCTCGAGGCAAAAATAAAAACCCGATTAGTGTCTCTCCAAATAGTCACAGAGCAATATTCAATAGGGCCCATTCTCAACGGTACAACACTGCAGTTGTACCGGGGCATTTAGTTCCGATTCCCCCTTTGTCTCTCGGCAGCGAGACAAGCCGAGGTCCGAACCACAGTGGTGCCCTTGAGCTCGCTGTCACCCCTCCCGATAGTAGCGTGGCGTTTTCGGCGCCCGCAGGAGACGGAGGTATAAGGCGCTTTTCGCCTTATACGCCCGTCTCAGAAGAAGTGCCCTCAGCGCTTCTTCCTCCTGGGCTATAAGAGGGCCTCCCCTCGCCCAAAGTCCGGTGGAGCTGTACGTCCGTATAGCGGTAGACAGCATCTATGTCCTCCCTAAAAAAAAAAAAAAAAAAAAAAAAAAAAATGCCGAACGAATTACGATGTTTGACGACGGACGGAGATAGTGTCTCAAGCTACGTCACGACGTGTCTAGGTATTTCTTATAAAATAATATTATATATTCACAGAGGAATACATTTTGGACAGTAGGTACCTGTTGTTATAATTTTCGTTCGTTTTAAAATAACATACTGATGTTATTTCACCTATAGTAGGTAAATATTTAGTAAGTAGGTACAATGATTTGTAGGTACATAATAAATGTATTAGTTTGTTCTTTTCATATTGATGTAGTAAATATTTACCTACAATAATTATTTATTACATAATTAGCAAGTTACTGCTTTTACTACAACATATTTTGTAAAGCAGTGACGGCTCAGTGGCATAGGTTATGGACTTCCGCGCAGCAGGTCCATGGTTCGAATCCCGTCGCGGGCTTAATCTTCACCGCGTGGAAGAAGAGCATTATACGAATGCCCGCCTGGATAGCTACTACCCTCAAGTAAAAAATCGGTCGCCAAGCACCTAAAGGGAAGCAGTGATGGCTCATGACTGCTGCGCATCAGGTCCATAGTTTGAATCCCGCCGCGATATTGAGCTTCACCGCGTGGTGGAGAGTTCGTAGCGAAGTTTACTTAGCTGTTCTCAACCGATCAGCAAAGTTTAGCACCGTCGCGCGCGGTCATGAGTTGGATGGGTGACCGCTAGGACAATACTACTGAGCGCTTCCGTGCTTCGGAGGGCACGTTAAGCCGTTGGTCCCGGTTGTGGTCTTAGGATGGCAGTCGTTATAGCATGGTGGTAGGGCATTTTGCGCATGCCCGCCTGTATAGCTACCACCCTCAAGTAGAAAATCTGTCGCCAAGCACCTAACGGTGTGTTCCGGCAGCTGTCCTTGAGAGCCAGTACTTCTAGGTTAGCCTGAACAACATCTTCGACCACATCATCACTTACCATCAGGTGAGATAGTGGTCAAAGGCTAACCTATCAGGCATAAAAAAAGAGCATTTTGCGAATGCTCGCCGGGATAGCTACCCAAGTAGAAAATCTGTCACCATGCAACTAACGTGAACTCAGTGGCATTAGCTATGGACTGCCTCGCAGCATGTTTATGGTTCGAATCCCGCTGCGGGCTCGAGCTTCACCGCTTGGTGGAAGGGCATAGGGCATTTTGCGAATGTTCGCCTGGCTAGCCACCATCCTCAAGCAGAAAATCTATCAGTAAGCGCCTAACGGGAAGCAGTGATGGGCCAGTGGCATTAGCTAGTGACTGCCGCGCAGCAGGTCCATGGTTCGAATCCAGCCGCGATATTGAGCTTCCCCGCGTTGGTGAAGAGCATTTTGCGAATGCTCGCCTGGATAGCTACCACCCTCAAGTAGAAAATCTGTCAGAAAGCACCTAACGGGAAGCAGTGATGGCTCAGTGGCATTAGCTTTGGACTGCCACGCAGCAGGTCTATGGTTCGAATCCCGCCGCGGGCTTGAAATTCACCGCTTGGTAGAAGGGCATTTTGCGAATGCTCGCTTGGCTAGCTACCACCCTCAAGTAGAAATTCTGTCACTAAACACTTAACGAGAAGCAGTGATGGCTCTTAGCAATGGACTGCCGCGCAACAGGTCTATGGGTCGAATCCCGCCGCGGGCATGAACTTCACCGCATGGTGGAAAGTTGTTTTGCGAATGCTCGCCCGGCTGAGCTTTGAGATGAGAGTGTGTCGTACCGATTTCAAAATCTGTCTCTAAGGGGTTATGTACGATGGCATCATGGATCTACCAATCCTAGTAGAACACATTTGGAATAAAAATTATCTACCTACCCGTAACTGATTTAAATTATTTCCAATAAAAATCAATAACTAATCATAGGTTATTTTTGATTAGGTAAGTGCCTACAATCATCGCTAAGTTTACCATATAAACTTTCGTACTACCTTAGGTATAAGTACCTACTACAAATATACATACTTATTCTACTAATTTACGTAGGTAGATACATAGTACTAACTTTATTATTTGTTGTGATCTTATAGCTATGTAGATAAGTATGCAATGTAATGCGCGCCCGCGAATGTCGATTTGACATCGCTGACAGTTGCGTGCCTAGGCAGGCCTATATGATAAATGATAATTATATCGTAGATAGGTAGGTATCTTCCATTGAGCTTCTAATTCTAACCCTTTACTACTTTGTGTTAGGTAGGTACTTTCTCGAAGTTATATTACTGCTTAGACTATATTCTAAAAAGAACGCGGACTACCTACGTCCATACCATATCTAACCAAATGCAGCTTTTTATATTGTCTAAGTGTTGCTTAAATGATTAGGTACTCACCATAGCTATCATGACCTGCGTATTGACTAATACCTACTAGGTACTAACTTAGGTGAGAGTAGGTGAGTACCTAGACATAGTTACGTATTTATATTACCCAAGTACCTAACTATATGGATTATGGCGTCTGACACTTACTATCACGAACAAACTAATCAAATGCGAAAGAAAATCTGGTCCCCAACTCCCAACATATGTAAATATATATATATATATATAAGTACGTAAGTAGGCATAGGCACTACATATTGGTAGTGTATACATACGTGCACACCAAAAAGCAACAGGGCATTCCTACAATATAATATTATGTTCTAAGATCGCTGCGCGGTGCACGTGACTTTTGGTAGTGTGCGTTTTGTTAATTATATATTAGTGTGCTGCGCATTAGACCCGCCCGCCCGCTTCCCTCACCGCGGAATGGAAGTATTGACATGAGATGCCCAATATTTTGAACGAAAAACTAGCGCGCAAAACTATGTGTGCCGACCTTTGGCTCTAGGATGTTTATGATTATACTACTGGATGTATTTGTTTTCCAAAATGTTATCTAAAATGATCATGAACTGAGCTATGCTTCTATGTAAATAATTTTAGGGATTTCATGCTCTATAAGTCGTTTATTTACGACTAAACATGCGCTAAAATTCGTGATATTACAGGGATGTTTCGAGGCCTATAACTATTATGTGAAGATTTTTTTTACAAATCGGTGCCAAGGCAAGCCTAGATAATGAAGAGATAAATCGATATCATGCTTAGTTGTGGACCTAAAACCTCAAATAAGGGAGTGATCACCCTACGGCGTTTGTATGG
This sequence comes from Plagodis pulveraria, assembly GCA_963890685.1. Taxonomy (NCBI): domain Eukaryota; kingdom Metazoa; phylum Arthropoda; class Insecta; order Lepidoptera; family Geometridae; genus Plagodis; species Plagodis pulveraria. The sequence goes on along the minus strand of OY982960.1, from coordinate 31,917,788 downwards.
AAAAGTTACCGGCCAGTTCAGCCTTAAGACTTGTGCACAAGATTTCTAAATTTCGAATCTGATAATATTTGTATTCCGTAAAAACAGTCAAATATCATTCATAAAGTTTCGTAGATAACAATATTTGATTCTTTTATTGAAACAACGACAATACAAATATTGGTTATCTAATTTGAAGTCAGACACTTATCAATTGCCCAACATCAATCAATACGACATTTAATTTTCGTTTCGTTTTCTCGTTTCTTTTGTTGTCGCTCACTGGAATGTTTCAAGCTTATCGTCTATCAGATCTGAGCGGGCTGGTTCAAAGTAAAATTATCATTTTATCTTTATAAATATTGAGCTTCACCACATGTTTTTTTTTTATGTTATGTTGACGGTACAAGCTCGAGGCCCACCTGATTTTAGGCGGACTAACCTCTGCCTATAACAGTCACGAATTGCACTGCGCCCGTCACCTTAAGACATTGTTGTTAAGTCTCATGTGCCTGTAATTTCACTGGCTCTCAAGGACAACTGCCGGAACACACCGTTAGGTGCTTGGCGACAGATTTTCTACTTGAGGGTGGTCGCTAGCCAGGCGGGTATACGCAAAATGCTGCCTAGCAGTTTTCTAGAACCGGTAAAACTAAAGGCAAATGAGACTCAATAACTGTATATCTCAGGGTGATGAGTGCAGTGCAGTTCATCAATCGTGACGCAATGCATTTGTTATATGCAGATGTTATCACCTAACATCAGGTCCCGTCCATCTTTCGTCACAATCCCATACATTATAAATGTTAATGATATATCAGAAGGATATTAAAAGTATCAGCAGTGACCGAAAAAATTAGGATGATCAGATAAAATTTTTTTTTTCTGATAGGTTAGCCTTTGACCACTATCTCACCTGATGGTAAGTGATGATGTGGCCGAAGATGTTGTTCTGGCTAACCTAGAATTACTGGCTCTCAAGGACAGGTGCCAAAACACACCATTAGGTGCTTGGCGACAGATTTTATACTTGAGGTTGGTAGTTGGCCAGGCGGGCATTCGCAAAATGCCCTACTACCATGCTATAACAACTGCCATCTTAAGACAACAACCGGGACCGACTGCTTAACGTGCCCTCCTAAGCATGGAAGCGCTCAGTAGTAATGTCACTAGCGGTCACCCATCCAACTCATGACCGCGGCGGACGTTGCTTAACTTTACTGATCGGTTAAAAACAGCTAAGCAAACTTCGCTACGAGCGCTTCAAAAGCTTCGCTTTGGGTGTCCAGTTCTTCTTGAGAAGTCGCATCTTGATGCGATTGAAACCAAAGTGAATGTTAAAATAATAACTAACTCTTAATTAGTATGCATGTATAGATCCTGAGCCACAACTGCCTCAGCAGTCGTCAAAGTTAAAGATTAAAGAATAGCATGCAATATGCTTAAATTGAGGAGAGACAAGTAAGAGAAGAGAAGTTAGAATTAGTTAAGATGGATATAGGGGTATAGTAAGGCCTAAGAAGAAGTAACTGTGAGTAGATGACAAGCAACAGAACCGGGTGGAGGAAACGGACAATATGTTGAAGGATATAATTTTGCATGGGATGAGGGCAGAGAGTTATAAAGTAATAAAACTGTTCATGTCAGGCTTGCCTTTCACCACTTTCTAACATGATGATAAGTGATGATCTTGGCAAAAATATTGTTTAGGCTTATTATTTTACAAGCACGAGGCCTACCTGATGTTAAGCGGTATCGTTTGTCTATAACGGATGCATTTCATCACAAGTGGCGAACTGCACTGCGCCCATCACCTTGAGACATATTTGTTAAGTCTCATTTGCCGGTAATTTCACTGGCTCTGCCTGGACTGCTGCCGGAACTCACCGTTAGGTGCTTGGCGACAGATTTTCTACTTGAGGGTGGTCGCTAGCCAGGTGGGCATTCGCAAAATGCCCTTCCACTATGCGGTAAAGGCCAAGCCCGCGGCGGGATTCGAACCTTTGACCTGCTGCGCGGCAGTCCATAGCTAATGCCACTGAGCCATCACTGCTTCATAACTTACAAGTAATAGCTTGCAAAGACAGCTGCTGGAACACACAGTTGGGTCATTGGCGAGAGGTCCCTACCTAAGGGTGGTAGCTAGCTAACTGCCCTACCACCACGCTATACCGACTGCTATCCTTAGGCAAAAACTGGGACCGACGGCTTAACGTGCCCTACGGAACACGTGCGTACTCAGTAGTAATGCCACTTAGTGGTCATCCACCCAAGTCATAATCTCAGCGACGTAGCTTAACGTAGTTGATGGGTAAGAACCACTAAGCAAGATACGCTACAAGTGCAAAAAATGTTGTCTCTAATTATCCCATTAAGCAGCACGTTTGATGTTACCTAATTATTTTTGTATTAGTGATATGCCCCGCGGTTTCACTTACGTAGATAATGATGAAAAGCATTGTTGATGACGATGAAAACTATCATATGTATTAGTATCTTAGAATATTAGTTAAATTCTAGTATTTATATATGCATATTTCATCCAAATCGGTTCAGCCGTTTAATCGTGGAGGACTAACAAGATGACGTTTCAACATCCTCACTCACTCGCAAACATTCGTGTATATGTGAGAATGTAATACCATAATAACAAATACTTTTAAAATATTTTAAGAAAACATCAAATTAATATTTTAATAAAACACTTAAAAAATATAAAAATATATCTAGTGACAATTCCGCTTAATTTCCCTGCTAAGCCGATCTCGATCGTGCGCTCGAAGAGTCAAGACCTCCTGAGGATGCTTCGTGTAGAAGCGAAACGCGTCGAAAATTCTTCCGGTTTGGCTGCGTGGCGTTTGTGACGTCACGTCGGCTTAGCAGGAAAATTAAGCGGAATTGTCACTAGATATATTTTTATATTTTTTAAGTGTTTTATTAAAATATTAATTTGATGTTTTCTTAAAATATTTTAAAAGTATTTGTTATTATTAAAAATGGATTTCCGCAAAGTAACGCCTGAATCTATTCATTAATGTAATACCATCTTATTTTTTTTTGCAGAAATTCGACTGGGAGCGAAGCACTCAGGATACCATTTTGTCTTCATTCTTCTGGGGATACGTGATGCTGCAGATTCCTGCTGGCATGCTGGCGGGGCGGTTTGGAGGGAAGTACCTCATGTTCACCGCTATGGCTGCCACTGGAGTTGTCAACTTGCTGGTGCCGTTGGCAGCTAAAGAGGTAAGTAATAATTTACTAAAGAAGTGCATGGGAACGGTTATAATAAAAGTCTAAAAAAACTAGCCATGCGCTACTCACATTGGTAGTGTTCATATTTCTGTATGTCTGTCTGTATATAATGGATCTTTTTAACTTAATAGAATCATTCACCAACCTATAATATAGATGTTTTGTATAGAACGTTAGCCAAAGACGCATATGTACATTCAATGAAATATTTTTCAGTATTCCAATACATGTTACAGAAGGTAGCAAAAACAATGTCTATGCACTCCAGCATTTGGCAAGTAAATACATGTATATAATCCAAAAAATTTGAAGCAGAGATGGCTCAGTGGCATTGGCTATGGACTGCCGCGCAGCAGGTCCATGGTTCGAATCCCGCTCAGAACTTGAGCTTCACCGTATGGTGGTAGGGCATTTTGCGAATGCTCGCCTGGCTAGCTACCACCCTCAAGTAGAAAATCTGTCGCCAAGCACCTAACGGTGTGTTCCGGCAGCTGTCCTTGAGAGCCAGTACTTCTAGGTTAGCCTGAACAACATCTTCGACCATATCATCACTTACCATCAGGTGAGATAGTGGTCAAAGGCTAAAGTATCAAGCATAAAAAAAAAAAAAAAAAATTTTTATGTTGCCATGATCTCAGAGTGTTTCCACATACTGTTCATGCAAACAGGGCCCCATTTATCAAAACACAACTGCGTATTGACTAGACACTGTCAATAAGTAATACTTGCCATTAAATTTATTATGATCATTAGTGATTTACTCACTAACTAACGTCACCTTTTTTTGAATATCTTTATGAGAAAAGTGAATTTAAAAAGATTGCTATAACGACTGCCATCCAAAGACGACAACCGGGACCGACGGCTTAACGTGCCCTCCGAAGCACGGAAGCGCTCAGTAGTAATGTCACTAGCGGTCACCCATCCAACTCATGACCGCGGGCGACGTTGCTTAACTTTGCTGATCGGTTAAGAACAGCCAAGTAAACTTCGCTACGAGCGCTTCAAAATGCATAAATGTGAAATGTTCTAAAAGAACCAGGGGACACCCGGGTTTGAACCGGGGACCTCTCGATCTGCAGTCGAATGCTCTACCACTGAGCTATATCCCCGTTGAAATATACTAAGAAATTGAGGCATATTCTTTACATTTAGTAACCTGTATCATAGAATATTAATATTTTATATACACTATCGTAACTCCATGCATGTTATTCGCACAGAAAAGGTACTCAAAAATGTAGAAGCGTCGTCTACATAGATGGTAAACTCACACGCGGAAGGCCGGGCGGCCTAGATAGGAATGCATAATGCAAACGCTATCGCAGACGCTGACGTTGACTATATTTGAGCAAACTGCCTGTATGTAAGTATCATTACTTGATACGCAGTATATGAAGTTGTACAGTAGGACACTTTTAAAGAGTACGTAGCGTAGCTCACTTAGTCAATGTTAACCGATCAATTATAAGTTCTGTAATGCGATCATGACCGTAATGGGTGAATAGTAGTGGCATTACTGGTCGAGCTTCGGAGGCAAGCTAAGTCGCCAGCCACGGTTATTGTCTTAGGTTGGCAGTCAAGACAGCATGGTGCTAGGGCATTTGGCGAATACCCGTCTGGCTACTCACCACTAGGTAAACTCTATTAACATATTCGACCACATCATAACCTTCACGTGAGATAGTAGTCAAGTCTATAGTCTATCAGCGTCTATAAATAAAAAAAGCTATGCATATTATTAAAAGAAGATAATCATGATGAACATAATGTCTTTATTGCTTAAAGTTGTTACACAAGAGTAGTAGTACTCGTGAGGAAAACTTCAAAATAACCATGATAGTCAGTAATAATGACAGCATATTTGTACAACGAAATTTCCAAAATCTGACACTTTTGGTCAAATAAGAGATGGACTATTGCCGTATACCAGCACCATGTCTATACTTTTTTATTTTTATACTTGATAGGTTATCTTTGACCACTATCTCACCTGACGGTAAGTAATGATGTGGTCGACGATGTTGTTCAGGCTAACCTAGAATTACAGGCTCACAAGGACAGCTGCGGGAACACACCGTTAGGTGCTTGGCGTCAGATTTTCTACTTAAAGGTGGTAGCTAGCCAGGCGGGCAATTGCAAAATACCCTACCACCATGCTATAACGACTGCCATCCTAAGACGACAACCGGGACCGACGGCTTAACTCCGAAGTACGGAAGCGCTCAGTAGTAATGTCACTAGCAGTCACCCATCCAACTCATGACCGCGGCGGACGTTGCTTAACTTTGCTGTTTGGTTAAGATCAGCTAAGCAAACTTCGCTACGAGCGCTTCTAAATTCAAATTGATATTGAGTAAAATTAACCTCAAAAAGCAAACAACATTGGTCCGACCCGGGGTTTTAACACATGCAAGACGGCTACGACACTGCATCAATAATACTTACCATTAAATATGTTTTTCCTCGGAGAAGATTAGCCCGCAAAGATATCAATACACCTAGAATTGCCCTCTCCGCCTTTACCATTTTGTTCCTTCTAAACAATTACCATCCTACACCACGATCCCCAAGACGCCAGCCATGTACGGGGATCATGGCGAACCCTCATTCCTAATATGAGATGCATTTGTTCAACGGTGAATGTATAATGGCTGTTGATCTGATGATGATGTTTCATTATAGGGGTTGGGCGTATAGCCTTCTACCGCGCATTACCAGAAAACCAGGCTGGATAGCAACTGAGAATATATTTTTAATAAAACCTAAGATTGGTATCCAACCTTGGGATCAATCCGTGGACCTCAAAATTCCATGCGGTGCTTTGGAAAAATGGCACCAATCGACCAACAAATAAGATTATTATCATCATATATTTAAAAAAATGTCTCCCTGAAATAAGAACTTTCCTTTCTGCTTTTCTTCCACTACAATATCTCTTGGGAATCTTCATACTGTAACGAGGTGTATGAGTTCCGCAGCGGGTCGTTCTTACCAACGGCTGCCATTTGAACCAAAGTCTACCAAGTAACATTGCAATATTCCTTAAAATTTAATAAAGCCTTTTGGAACACTCCTTTCTGTAATGAAAATATTAAGTCGGTTGTTGATATTAAGAATTAGATAGGTAAGTCCGCAAAAGTACGTTACTAAAGTTAGTCATATTAAATATTATATCTGAACATAATTTTGAAACACTATATCATGCTTAACGAACAACATCCACATATTTCTTTTTCACGGTCCGGGATTGAGCCGCCATTTTTTTTCTAAAGCTTATAAGCTATATTTGACCACTTTATCACCGAGTAAGTGATGATGTGGTCAAATATGTTTTTAATCTTTCAGTTATATACATCGGACGCATTTACATGTTCACAAACAAGAGCTATACTGAAATAAACTTGAATAATTTTGCGATACTTGATAGAAAAAAAAAACAATAAACAAGCTTTGTGTAAGTAAAACAGTTGAAAGGATTTGACAATACCTTTATAATGTTGCTCAAATAGAATACGTTTTGAAAAAAGTCTTCAATACCCGTAAAACAATGTGTATGAAAAATATGATAACACTTACGCTGGGTTGCACAACATCTGATTAACGTCAAATCGTTGGTCAACTTAATTTTTCCGTTAGAATAAGGTTGAATATGGAACGTGTTTTGCGGATTTAACCATCGTCAAATTTGGTGCAACCCAACCTGAGAGTAGAGTGAAATTAGTGCTCTGTCCGACATTTCCAAGAAACAGGCGTGACGTCGTATAAATCTGAAGTTGTGTAGCTTTGTAGAAAAAGTATTATGCAAACTAAATACTACAAAATGAAGACAACAAAAATACTTTGGAGTGTCAGTTACAATTTACAAATTGCAAAATTCGACTTTTTTATTGCTAATTAACAGTAAAATCATGATGTCATCAACGTCTTTCTCTAGAATTTTTATTGCTGCCTTTCACTTCAATCACAACTGAAGTTAGGCGATGATGTGGTGGAAGGTGATAACAGGTTAAACCTAGAATTACATTACAAAATGTACTGCAATGGTTCCATGAAGTTTAATTCCGCCGTGGGTTTTGAAACCAAGAAGCTTTATCCTTCCTTGCTTACTGATTACAGTGCAAAGATCTGTATCTATGTTTTTTTTTTATTTTGAACGAATATGTAATATTCACTCAAAATAGAAAACAGTCCTTATTCTGAGGATTGAGAACCAAGTTCCAATACTCTTAGTGCCCGAGCTATTATTATCTGAATATCAAAAAAATGACACATCAAATTTATTAAAATCGAGAAGTAAGCTTCCAAATACGAAGAAAAGTAGCATTCAAAACACGCACAGAGACAAAGTATTTAAACTTATAACAGTCATAAGCAGTTCATAAACACTTTTGAAGCAATGATGGCCGAGCGGTAATAGCTATGGACTGCCGAGCCGCAGGTAACTAGTTCGATCCCCACCGCCACGGCCGGCTTGAGCTTCACCGCAAGTTGGAAGGGCATTTTGCGAATACTCGCCAAGCAAGCCACCACCCTCAAGTAGAAAATCAGTCGCTAAGCACCTAGCAGTGTGTTCCGGCAGCAGTCCTTGAGAGTCAGAAAAATTATAGGCACATGAGACTTAACAACTGTATGTATCAGCGTGACAGGTGAAGTGCAATTCGTCACATGACGAAATGCATCTATTATAGGCCGAGATTTATCCGCTTAACTTCAGGCGGACCTTGTGCTAGTACCGTCACAATAAAACATTCGGAGGTTGAAAATAAAACCTAGTAATTTTTTTATTGCAATCAAAATACTTTTATTTCACTCGTTGTAACATAGCGGGAAACAAATTGCACTCCATTTCAAAAATAATAAAGCTACAAACGACAAGGTCCCGCAGGAAAGTTGGAATCACGTCGTCCATTCACTTACATTCTATTGTACTTTTAAAAATGCAAAGCAACTGTTTTGCGAAGTTTTATTTTTACGAAGTCTTTTGAACTCCGTGACAGAATTATAATGACTCATAATAAAAATCTGATTATATTCTTGTTGACAATATAATATAATCCTAATAAGAAATTACACAAAAATGCTTAAAGGTAACAAAGAAATTTTGCAATAAAGCTCTCCGCTTTGAAAGCTATCGCGAGTTTTATCCATATTCACTTATTAGAATCCGGATAGGACCTGCGTAATATTTACTCAAGATTCTTGTTGTGAAATTTTGCAACAATTTACTAAATACCTTAACAAAGTCCTGGAGTTCTAGCCAATAGCAGCATTCAAACTTTGAAACTAATACATGGTAGTCCATATCTTTTTAGTAATAGTATTACTCTTTGCGCGAGTTCGTCCGGGGAAGTACTCCCTCCATGTTTATATCTACCACAAGGTAGTAATGCGCCTATAACTGTGTTTTGGGTTGAAGGCATTATATATAAGGTATATATATATATATATACATATATAAGGTATTATATATGTTTGAGCCAGATTACAGTTTTACAATAATAATTTAAATGCGGCTAGCCTCCCAAACCTAACTCTAACTACGTGTAACCACCCAAATATGGTTATACAAAACCGCGCAAAGTGCGGGTGAAGCAGGGGAGGTGAAGGGGACGCGCGGTCATATGACTGCCGCCATAAGTGCGCTAACGCTGCCACGAGTGAGGCCATGCGCGGCAGTGACGCTTACGCACTATTGTGATACGGACGAATTCGCGTATAGTTTGCTCGACCTCGCTCTGCAGTCGGTGCTATTACGGAACTGTTAATTTGCGTGTGTATTGTGTTTACTGCACAAAGGAAACATTAAGTGTTCACATCTAGACGTACCTACCGCTCTACGCAGTAATCTCGTGGTTGTGGTTCGAAAAGCTGAAGCCCTCCCCGAAGCAAGCAACCCTTCGCATACGGGACTCTGGGAGTAAAAGGTCAGTGAGGTTTAGTTTGTTCACTTTGAATTGTCATTGTAGTACAGTAGCCTGGTGACAAGCCCCTGGCCGAAACAATATATGTATATATAAAAGTATAGGGGTGCCGGTAAAATTGCAAGCAGATGAGACTTAACGACTTTACATCTGAGGGATGGGTGAGTGCAACACGCTACTTGAGACAAACGTCTTCTGTTATAGGCAGAGGTTACCGCTTAACACCAGATGAGCCTCGTTTCTGGTTCATCTTACTTACTTACTCCTCTGGCGCAGCGACCCAAAGTGGGTCTTGGCCTCCGGTATAAGAGAACGCCATCGGTCTCGGTCCCGCGCTGCCTCTTGCCAGTCGGCAGCTTGGAGGTCTGCAGGTCTGACTCCACAGCGTCAATCCAGCGATATCTGGGCCTGCCGACGGGTCGGCGGTCACTTGGAACTCCAAGATATGCTCTCTTGACATTGCGATCCTCCCCCATTCTCTGTACGTGGCGCACCCAGTGGAGCCTTTGGGCTTTGGTCTCTCCCATGATGTTGGGCCCCGCGGTGGCCCTCACGGCGTATGGGGAGCGTCCCCCGGGTGGCAGATAGGGGAGTGGCTGGTACTTAAGCCTGGCTAAGTACCGGTTAAGTCTGATGGGCTCGCTGAACAAAGTAAGGTGTGAACCTCCGGCATTTTGGGGGTTGTGGGGGAACAAGATTTGTTACGAAACCGACAAGAGAAATAAGAATACGATCTGGTTCATCATGATAGAAGAAAATGTATTCTTACTGCTACTGCGATAACATCACGTAAAATGTTAATCATCAGGCGAATGATTTCTATAACTTACATTTTCCCAACTTTATTTAAATAAAGAATGTTTGTAACTATAAGGTTGCCCAAAAGATTTATAGGGCAGTGTGTAAATTGTTTTGCTTTGAATAAACCAGTAGCAAGACTGGATTTATTCAAACACAAAGTTCCGCGAAGTTGGGCACGCAAATAATTGGGCAATTTCTTTCACTCGCTTTGGGCGTTCCACAGTTGGGTGATAAACAGAATTAGAGTCAATCAGTGTGGGGAAGAATTATTAATGTTCTATCTTTTTTGAGAATCGGGAACAAACTGTTCTGTTTGTTACAGTCGATGTTATTCAATTTTGCAACTTATCGTCGATTGAATGTTACTATGCATGACTTTGAAATCTTGAGTCAGATAACAACAGGATTTTCCCAACAAATAAGGTTCGAATATCTATCTACAATCTTGTATCGCCACTCATCTGGGATTAAAATTACGCCATTTTTTACGAACGACCGTCGAGAATGTAATTTTTCCATTTAAATTACCTCACCTTAGCCCACAAACTGATGGAGTTGTATATATTTCCTTATATTTATGGAGTAGTGCCATGCAAGTCCTCAGAAATAATATTTATTTAACTACTGCAGTCGTTCAGCGTCGTAGTAAGTGAGTCATAGCCCAAATGTATCCTTTCGTTCCTAATATTTTACCGTCTTAAGAGGATGAACAAGACTATTTTATTCTAGCTTTAAAATAGTTTACGGGAATGGAACCTAATAATTCTAACATTGTAATGTTTGAATAAACGCGTGCTAAGCGATGCAATAACTTTGCCAATATTTCAGGGGATATCAACATATCGGCGAGACGTAAGTAGACACCTGTGCTTACCTTTCTGGAATTCTCCTGGACAACCTGCAGCCAACTAATGGTTACCGCATATCTTACGAAATGTACAGTTTTCCCACTAGGATAGATCGAAAACGATCTTTCAAAACTGACGGGCGCCTGGCACACACGCTACAAAAACGGTTAAGTTCCTCGGATTCAGTCAATTATGTTATGGATTTTTGATTCTTCTTCGTGCGATTGTACAATTAGAGTGATCTAATTCGTTTTCATAGTATGTCAGGTGCAACAAACTGCAATGGATGCCTATTGCGCAGCAACAATTTTCCGATGATCCAATTTTCATAGCATGCTGCTTAAGCACTGCATTACTCCTTATTTATTAATTTTACGCATTCTAGTTCTCAACTAGCAGCTCTCGACTTAAAGCCGGTCCATTATAATTAGTCACCTGGTCGTTTATAGTATTTAGCCCTATCACAAGGCCTAGAATACAGTTGTTTCCAACCAAGTGATTTCCTATATCGGACGGACTTTACTCAGAAACGAAAGTTTGACAAAATACTTTATATGAAAGTTAAGAACTCGAAGCAGTAGGTAACACTTTCCTGTACGGTGAGAAAGTGCTTTAAGTTTGATTTATTGCATGTACCCGAGAAAATCCGAATGAGTGAATTTCGTGTTTCACTGAGTCGTTTCGTGTGAGACCGAGTCTCGTAGTTAAGAGTTATGGGAAGTTTGAATTATTGTTCTGAATTGGTTACTTACATTGAGAAGTACTTACCTACAGTTGATATTAAACAAGGCTGTGGACACGGCGCCTTACTGAATTATTTTTGCCGCATTTCGATTCAACACGAACCATCCTGTGGCTCTTTGAACGCACGATCGAAAAATGATAGAATTATGATTAGAGAGATTTCTACACTGTGCGCTCGAAGAGTCAAATACTCTTGATGATGCTGCGTGTAGAAGCGAAACACGCCTAAAATTCATCCAGTTGGGCTATGTGGGCGATTATGAGTTCACATCAATTTGGCAGACAAATAACACGGAATGAACTCGATATTTTTTGAATACTTATCAGATATATTAATTGATTGTCTTTAAAAATATATTTTACTATGTGGTATCAACATATTATTAAAATTTAATTATCAAAAAAGCAAGAAAAGTGATAAAAGATAGGTTGCCTGGGAGATATCACTATTAGTAAAAAGGTCGTCATTGTTTCACTTCATTATAAGCATTTGTTCTCCTAGAATATCTATATATTATATACCTACTAATGGTTAAACAATACAATATTATCTATTTCTATAATAACGCTATTGAAATAAATGCAAATAACATTTTTCGTATTTCAGCATATGGTTAAAAGCTGAACTAGTACGGGAACAAGAATATTTTATTTTTTGTATTAAATGCCGTAATATATCAGCTGTGATTACTGTTAGCCACTAACATTTTATTTAAAAATTATGAAATGCAACCGACTTCAACACTCAAAAGTATGAAATAACTTGTTGAAGTAGTTACCATGATAGTAGGTAATACATTTTTTTTACCGTTTTTAGTGACCCTTGCTACTTCGGGATCGATTGTCATTAAGTGTCAATTACTATACAGTCATCAAGATAGGAAAATAGTTTTTAGGTATCGCAGTGTAACCCCGAAAAAGGCTGAACCGATGTTGATGAAATTCTAAAGGGACCACACGGTAAGCATAGGCTTTCAAAGAATCAAAAAAATCGGTTCACCCAGTCAAAAGTTCTGAGGTAACAAACTTAAAAAAAAAACAAACGGTAAACTTTAAGAAAAAAATATTTTGTTTTGTTGTATTTTATTTGAGATTTAAAAGTATTCATTTCAGTACCTAGTTTGTTCTTCTTGTCCATATAAGCTAGTAAGAGTCGACGTAACATGAACCTAGTAAGATAATGAACAGTGAAAAAAATATGGAGGCTACAAATAATATATGACGTGCATTTTAGATATAACGACTGACAATAAGGATTCTCATTGAAAGGTCAACCTCGTCTTGTATCCCATTCATAGAGGGCTCCACCACCAGAAGTGAGGTCTTGACGTGCGTATATTTCATTCTAGATAACGTGAAAATACACATTTTGTTAGAACCACAGTAAACGCGTGCAAAGAATAAAATATGTAAAACTTTTGTCTAAAATTCATATTATTCACAAGCGGCCTACAAGATCTGCTAATACGAGTAATTGATAATTAAACCTTTTTTTTAACGGCTTTATGCCTTTATTAACAAAATATTACGAACTATATACAACACTTAGGGATGATTTATATTAGACCGGGCCGTGTCCGGGCCGGGGCGAGGACGGGGCGGGCCGGAGCCTACGTTAGTAGGCGGGCCCGGACGGGACATGGATCAGGCACTGTCTAATATAAACTGCTTCATACAAAATGTATGTAACGTTTCAAATCCGTGCCCCGTCCGGGCCACGTACACGGCACGCCACGGGCACGGCCCGGTCTAATATAAATCTACCCTTAAGGGCCTTTTGTACTTGCACAGTAGGCAAATTTAGCGTGCGAGAGTTGCAGGCTATGGACACTACGCGGCGCTGCGCTTTAGATGCACAGCGCTCGTCAGGTCGATGTCCCCAACCGCACGCTATCAGCTTCATAGTGTAACTAAAACAGTTGATCTACTTTAGGTATCTGCTACTAAATCCAGTACTCAATTATTATATTCTTGTGACTATTCCCTTATAGTGCAACTAACACAGTTGGTAACCTTTAACTATTACTATTAAAATACATACCATTAAGTGCTTGGCGACAGATTTTCTACTTGAGGGTAGTAGCTAGCCAGGCGGGTATTCGCAAAATGCCCTACCATCATGCCAAATTACTGGTTTTATCTAGAGGACACATAGCGGCACATACCGTTAAGTGCTTGGCGACAGATTTTCTACTTGACACATAGTGGTAGCAAGCCAGGCGGGTATTCAGCCCATCACCCCACGGGCTCGGCTACACTATTTACAGCTCACTGAACTAAAATAAGTGAATTGTTTAGAAAACCATACTGTACTTTTTATACTGTGGCGCGTGAAAACAATGCAATCGAGAAAGTATTTTTTTTATTTGGCATGGTTTGAAATGACGTACAAGACACTCGCCTGATGGAAGATTCACGCCAGCGGATAACCATACATGTTGCAGTGTCACCATTCTGCTAATAATAATTCTGTTTATAAATATTTCTAGCTCGTAATCGCCGGAGAGAATTTTGCTGGAGAAAACGACACGCGTCCTACCTCGATGACGCCTAGGCGGGTACTGAATGACGTGCGCGAGAGCTTGAATCTTTAGATTTGTAGTTTATTTTTTCTTGTTAAAAAACTAGCTAAATTTGAAAATTAAACGTTACTAATAAATAACAAACTCTATCCATTGGTAAAACTTCCACATAGTTTCATGATAGTATCTTTTAGTTCTACCTGATTTAAGTAGCGATATGGTGTCATGTTTGACATTTTTTTGTTATCGAAGTAATTGTTCATAATCACGTTTTTGACTTTGTACGTTCTTGGAGAGTATGTTCAACTTTATATAAATGATTTTATATATTCTAAATTTTCAATTCTATTCGAGTTACAGATTTTAAAAAATGTCTTAAGTAGGTGCAACCTCGCCTTAAGCTACTACAATAAAAGCATTTAGACAACCTATAAGTCATTGCAGACTCACAGGCAGTTCAAATGCTCCAGCCTACTACCAGTTGGCAGCGTGCCCAGCATGCTGGCAGCATTTCCCTTTATTTTTTTTATCTTTTGTTATATCTCGTATGTGTATAGTTCGTTCGTTTCGTTTTCAATAATAATCGGGTAGGTACCGTGTTCTTGTATGAAACCACTGAATGAAAAATACGTGTTGATAATATGATCTTATTTTTTTTAAGTATGTAATAATGAGAAATTATAACAAACTCAAATGTATTCCAAACTAATAAACGTCATAAGTATCCATAAGTTTAAAAGAAACAAGAATAATCGCATGTCAAGATCGCAGCAAGTGGATCCGTGGTCTCCATGTACCCTTTTGATAAACAGGCGTGACTTGAGTGATGACTGATTGTGAATCTGTGAACCTTATCAATAACTTTTTACTTCGTACTATAATAATACAAGGTTCTGCTCGCGGGTTCACTTGCGTGACCTACATGAAGCATATGACTTATATTTCTTCAGAAATAAACAACCTCACCAGTACTTAGTAGTAAATTTGCGATCTCACGCCCTCTCAATTGAATCTACAAACTGACAATATCCAACAACAAAGTAAAGCAGTAAGAACAGAGTTCTCCTAAACTGAACTAATCTTTGCGAGGAGAGTATTATGGTTTTAACAGAACTCACAGCGTGTGTGCAAAGATTTAACTATAAGAAAACTAGAGCGGATAGTAATTATATAATGCAGACTTCCTGTTTTACTACTGTTAGCTGTATTTACTGTGTCAAGGGTACCAAATTGATTAGAGTGTCTGCTGAATAGGTCATTTACGTTAACCTTAAGACCCAAGTGAGAAATTGAAGAGCCTAAAACGATTTGTGAGTGTTTTTATCGGATCACAAAAACTTTTGTATTATTACAATATAACACCAACATTTTCGTGTTATATTTTTTTCATTTTCATGTTATCTTGCTTGAAAATAATCTTAAGTTTTTTCAAACCCGTGATCGTCCATAAAGATGATAAGAGATTTGCACTCACAATCTGAGCTATCGTGGTTAGTGATTTACACTTCAAATTTATCGTTCTTTTCTATTATTACATAATACGTACAGGGATGCAGCGACAACTTTCAGACAACATAAATCATGAACTTTCTTTCAACCCATACTTCTTTTAACCACCAATATTTTGTCATACGTTTTTTAAAGACTATATTGTCAAAATTGATAGAATAAAGTAGATACTAGTATAACGGGAACTGGTCAAGGACAGCTATCGGAACATACCGTTAGTTGCTTGGTGACAGATACTCTAATCGAGGGTGGTAGCTATCCAGGCGGACATATTCGGTGCAAATCAAACCATAGATCTTCTGTGCGGTATTCCTAAGCTGTTGCTATTGAGCCACTATAATATTATTATGAATTATATAATATATAATGTACCTGATAATAAAAAAGGACTAGGAACCGTTATAGTGGTTCTCTCTGAAGAAGGGGAACACAGGGAATCCACCAATCTACGTGCATATAATTTTCATCTCTACATCGTGATATGATATTTAATTAGAATTATATAAATTATATATAATACTTCTAGGTTAGCCTGAACAACATCTTCGACCACATCGTCACTTACCATCAGGTGAGATAGTGGTCAAAGGCTAACCTATCAGGCATAAAAAAAAAAAAAAGAATTTCAGTGGCCTAGTACCTTACGGTCTTTTCTAGTTATTTTTTTAAATCCAATTCCTAATTCAACCCTACAATTGCGTGCAAAAATCAAATTTACTACTGGAAACTGCAAAATAAAAGAAATATCAAATATTTATTATTATTATAATTTTTATGTCTGATAGGTTAGCCTTTGACCACTAACTCACTTGATGGTAAGTGATGATGTGGTCGAAGGTGTTGTTCAGACTAACCCAGAATTACTGGCTCTCAAGGACAGCTGCCTGAACATACCGTTAGGTGCTTGGCAACAGATCTTCTACATGAGGGTGGTAGCTAGCCAGGCGGGCATTCGCAAAATACCTTACCACCGTGCTATAACGACTGCCATCCTAAGACAACAACCGAAACCGACGGCTTAACGTGCCCTCCGAAGCAAGAAAACGCTCAGTAGTAATGTCACTAGCGGTCACCCATCCAACTCATGACCGCGTGCGACGTTGCTTAACTTTGCTGATCGGTTGAGAACAGCTAAGTAAACTTCGCTACGAGCGCTTCATAGTATTAGTAGTATTATTGTCTCCTAAACTGTTCTTACCCTTATTTGGTTTTGTTTGTAGGGTGATTGGTATGCAGTGTGTGCGTGCCGCATCATCATGGGCCTCACTCAAGGGCTGCTGTACCCCAGCATACACGGAGTGTTGGGCCACTGGGCTCCCGTCACCGAGCGCAGTCGACTTGGCACATTCGTTTATGCAGGTATGATACTTTAGTGGAAGGGGAGAAAGAAGATATGCAATGCATATTTTATATTATAATACTAGTATGACGTACCGTTATGTTAATAGTATTAAAAAAACCGGCCAAATGCGAGTGGGACTCGCACACAAAGGGTTCCGTAACATTATATTATTTTTAGCAATTTAATTATTATTATTTTCTGTAAATAAACGGCGAAAACCTCTTTTATTGTATGGGAGTTAATTATACCCTTAACTTTTTTTTTTTTTTTTTTTTTTTTTTAATTTTTTTTATGTGGTTTATTAGTTTTTCCACAGACTCCAGGGTCCGTGCCATTTTTTAGGTTAACTTAGAAATTTATTAATTAATTACATTACTATGGGGAGCATTACATATTTAGCGGGGAACACAGTTATTAGGGATGCTAATCTTACATAACTATTATATATACTATTACAAATATTATATATACTATTACTATTACAAGAGAGAAAAGAGACAAACTGGTTTGCACAGGCATTCTGAACGGACCAGTGTCTTCAAGCAGCACTCGTTCACGAGTTGACTCGCGTGCCAGCCATCGTCCTCCTCAACCATTTGTGAGGGAAGAGGGCGACCCGACACACGATGCCGCCGCTTGCCTACACTTTATCGTGAGCATGACCGTTCCGAATGCCTGCGCCAATCCGCTTGCCAAAGGGAGAGAAAACTACAATTAAAAACTACATTCATACGCATACAATAAAATTTGAACTCTTGAGTTTTTTATTATTCTGACCCACCGACGTCCATTTTCACCAGGGCCTCTATCACCACGCTGTTACGATCTCTAATTGCCATCTTTAGGTTATAATCGCGGATGTCTTTGCGCCTTGCAGCCACCGCTCTCCGAACGAACCGTCCAATAGCATCATTTGCGTCGTCAGCGTAGTACGTAAAAGTCCCGGTGTGCCGTGAGACTGCGACGACTGCGTGTGGGACGCTCTCGTGCAGCTTCATTCTACCCTTGGTTTTTATTGCGATTACTGACTCGTATGTCAGTCCCTGTGCTTCGTGGATTGTAAGGATACGAGATCCTGTGCCTGCTCCGTAGCCCTCATTGGTCAGGGTCTCCTTTTCTTCCTGGGTGTGAACCAGAAACAGGGTGTTTGGGAGAGTTTTGTGAATTTTCGCATTCGTATATCCTTTCTGCTCTAGGGACTGGATACGGGGAGCCGAGGAATATATACCTGAGTATATTTCCCTCAACGCGTACGCGACATCCATTGGGTTCCGGTGCGTGCACAACAACTCTTGGCTGATGTTTGTAACCAAGTTAGGGCGATTGTACCTTATCTCGAAGAGACCTTCTCTGTCAATGTAAGGTAATTGATTTACATCTCCGATGAGGACAAGTTCGCCAACTCCGGACAGCCTTGAAGCCATCACAACGGCCCCGAAATGGTTTATGAGAGCTTCATCCACCAAAAGGCGGCTGTAGCTCTCATTCTTCTTAAAACCATTTACGAGGACCGAAGCCATGGTGCGCACCTTGGTCTTTGCCAAGTCACCGATTCGGTGCGCAAGCTTCTCCCTCAGGTCTTTGGCTGCCTCCTTTGTTGTTGTGATGATAGCGTCTCTGTCCACATCGAAGTTGCGTATCACCCAAGTTGACTTGCCGCATCCCGGCACTCCATTGACCCACTGTATTTTAGGAACTTCCCAGCGTTTCCAATATGCCTCGACCTCCGCATCCCCCGAAATAGATTTAGCCATTTCAAGGATCCGATCGTCGAGCATTATCTTGGTACACCGGGCTGTGACTACAATGGGGTCATTTTGGGGTGTCACGTACTTTGGTTTGCCTGTTCGTTCTGTTTCTGCCTCATCCAGGACCACAAAACCTCTTGTCGCATTATAAGCCGCCATATACTGACCAGACATCGTTCCCTTGATGACCTGGGTTGTGTCATTGTCGTATATTGCGGCTTCTGCTTCCTCAAGTCTCACCTTTAGTAAGTTGTCGTTTCCTAGCCTAAACGACTGCAAGATGTTTTCGCAGGTTTTAGCGTTGACTACTTTTGTCGCTTTCGTTATGGCTAAGAACTCTATGAAGGCGTTTGCTGCGTGGCTCGATGGTTCCTGTGCTGGGATGTATTGGGGCGGACAGACTTGTCCCTTGTCAGGTCTCGTTCTGGTTTTCTTTGGTAGGGCTGGCTGTTCTGCTGGCTTTTTCGTTTTTGATTGGGTAGGGGATAGGGAGGATGGTAGTCGGAATAGGCTTCGTGTAGCGGCGCTGAAAGCTGTCAGGAACGCTGAGACGCGGCCGCTGCTCGTTGTTGGGCTGCTTAGCCGGTTTCTGATTGATGTTGGTGATGATACTAATTTCTCCTGTAGTCTTTCTGAGCCACTTTTTGAGCTCGGGGTCGGATGTCCCCAACTATCAGTTGCACGGTTGTGTTCGGGGCTTTCGAGGAAACTCAAGTTTTCCCCTCTGTCTTCGTACACCACAACCTCATGGTGTTCCGAGGCTTTGATGCAACCTAGTTGGTCTTCGACTTCTCCCTTGCAGTACTCGATTAACATAGCGTCTACGCTTATCACTCGTGGGCTATCAGTGATTTCGGCAATATTTGAGAGCAGCGAGCATGCTTGAGCAAACGGTGTGTGCTCCGCCCATTCGATCAGGATGACTGTCTTGTTTTTCAGTCGCACTAATCGGCATGGGTGGCCAACAACCGCCATCGCTGGCATTGCATTAAAAGTTTTGCGCTTCATTGTAGTTTTGAAGCTGCTCCCATTTAGCAAGCTAGATAGACCAGGTGACAAGCGTATCCGATTCTTGGCTCTAGCTAGACAGAAGCTTATTCCGAGTCTTTCCTTACTGCCATCCATAAAAAGAGCAACACCACGGATACGTATTCCTGGTTCCCCTTGCTCTCCATGTGATAGCAGTTCGGAAATTTGTACGTTTTTAAGTTGACTTAGTGGGATTTGTGAAATTATTATTGAGTTGGGGGGGGTAGTGTGAGAGGGCATAATGTTGCTAATGGAGGGTGGGAGATTATTAGCTAGCGTTTGGTTAGTGGGTATAGTGACAGATGGTGTTGTATTTCGAGTGGGAGGCGGGAGGTTGGCGTTTTGTTTGACCGCTATTCGGAAAGACCTCTCTACGAAGGGCAGGAAGTGTTCTCTGGTATTTGGATTTGCTAAGATGTTAGGCAGATCCACTTCCAGCAGCTTTACGTTCATCGCAGTTTCGAGGTCCTGCCTGGCGGCCAGGAAACGGGGACATTCTAAAATAATGTGCCAGACACTTTCGGGGATGTTAGGGTCACACTCGCACCCTGGGCTATCTTTCAGCTTGAACCTGTGGAGGTATTCGGATATGCACCCGTGTCCCGTCATCATTTGCACATGAAGAGGTGACAATTTCACGGTTCGCGTAAGCCGGAATGCCTCTTTGACATCCGGTAGAAGCCGTCTCGTGATTGCACCTGTGCTCGCGGTTTCATATCGGTCTTGCCAGTTTTGTACAGTTTCCTCGCGGATTTTCCTTCTGACATAGGACATGGGGATCTTATTGTAGTCTTGAGTAGCACTTGTGAGTGCCGCCAATTTCGCGAGCTCATCGGCTCTCTCGTTTCCGGCGGTTCCCACATGTGCTCTCAACCAGAACATCCGAATATCTCTACCTTCTGCCCTGATCCTCCCAATATTTTCCTTTATGCCCTTTGCAAGGGGGTGACTCGTTTTGGAACACCTGAGCAGATCGAGTGACGATCTGGAGTCGCTCAAGATGTTCACTAGTGGCTTGGTGCTGTGTGTCACTAGTTGAGTCGCCTTGTAAAGGGCATAAAGTTCCGATTGGAAGACTGTGCAGTCGGGATGGAGCTTGAAGGTGGATGATGCGATCTCTCTATCTTCCTCCCACCAGGTTAAGGCAGCACCTACTTGACCCTCAATTTTGCTACCGTCTGTGTATATTTGGGGTCCGGTGATGTGACTT
The DNA here is from genome assembly GCA_963890685.1 of Plagodis pulveraria. Taxonomy (NCBI): domain Eukaryota; kingdom Metazoa; phylum Arthropoda; class Insecta; order Lepidoptera; family Geometridae; genus Plagodis; species Plagodis pulveraria. The sequence goes on along the minus strand of OY982960.1, from coordinate 31,896,880 downwards.
ATGTCGGTTTCCAGGAGCTCGTACTCTACGTATGTTTTCGTGGACGGATGTGATTGGTCCATAACACTTACATTTTGTTCGAGCTCCATTTCCGGGGGGAGGTAGTCTAGAGAGATATGTTTCTTAGCTCTGTACAGGCTCGCTGCCTCTCGGATTCTCAGGTCCAGGGGGAGTAGACCCGATAGGATAAGTGCGGAGGTGAGGGAAACAGTACGGTAGGACTTACATATTTTTTGAGCAAAGCCTCTTTGGAGGGCACATATGTGTGATCTGTTCATTTCTAGATCCACTGCATGTGCCCACACGTTTGCCGCGTAGAGTATGATGGGTTCCACCACTGCAACATATATCGTTCTCGTGATTTCGCTGTTCAGTCCCCAGGTCACCTTTGCTGCACGTGCTAGCTGTTTGTATATATCCGCTATCTTTTTACATTGGGCGGACACATGTGCTTTATAGGTGAGTCTGCGGTCTATCACTAGGCCTAGCAGTTTGACTTGGTCGACGTAGTCAAGTCTGACTCCAGCCATGGAGAGGTTTGGGGGGTCATACTTCAACTTTTTTGTCAGCAGCATCGCGTTGGTCTTGTGCGCTGCAAAGTTGAGTTTATTGAGGAATCCCCATTCCACTACCATGTCCATTGTCGTATTGACCTTCTGCTCAAGGATTTGTCCCGATTGGCCTGTGAACACGAGAACGACATCGTCAGCAAAAGCTTGACAGTACACTTTCTCATGCTCCAATTTCCGCAGCAATGGATCTAGGATAATGTTCCAGAAGGTTGGTCCACCGATGGAACCTTGGACACATCCCTTCGTGGTATCCTTTTCACTTACTGCTCTGGAGTAATTGACTTTGACTTTGCGGTCGCTGAGGTATGAGCATACCATCTGGTAGAGGTTTGATGGACACCTCTTTTTCGCTAGCTGATGTTTCAGCGCGGGCCACCATGCGTTGTCGAAGGCACCTTCTATGTCCAGAGAGATCATGATTACTATGTTTTTACCATTTAATCCTGTTTTAACGTGCTCTGTTAGGTCATAGAGAGCGTCTTCGGTTCCGCGTTGCGGCATGAAGCCGTACTGTTTCGGGCTGAGAGTCGGGAGGAGATGCCATTGGAGTCTGCCAACTAGGAGCTTTTCGACGATTTTTCCGAGAACTGACAAGAGACCTATTGGCCGGTACGACTTTGGATGTGTGTAGTCGGATTTTCCGGGCTTCCTTAAGATGATGACGTGCGCCGATTTCCATTGCTTAGGAAAGTATTTTAGCGACAAGCATTTGTTTGCTATCGCCATGAATACCTCCCTTTCACATCGGATGGCTGCAGCGCATATGTCTGCGGTGAGCCCATCTGACCCTGGGGCTTTTTTTGGGTTAAGTGCTTGTAGCACTGACTCCAATTCCGCTGACGTAAAAGGTGGGTCATCATCTGTTAGGTTTTGTGGTATTACTCTTGATTGTTCTCGAATCAGCGAGTGACACGGGTGGTCTGTGTTTTCGTTGTCGTCTGGATAGAAGGTACTGGCTAGCAGTTCCGCTGATTGTTGCGGTGACAAGGTGTTACCGTCGGCGTTCCTCAATAGCATGTCTTCCCGCCTGCTTGAGGTTTTCCGAATGATTCGGTATATCTTGTCCCACATACTTTCCCTGTCTTGGGTGGTGCAGAACTCTTTCCAGTTTTCCGTTGCTGCTCTGTCGGCTATCTCGTTGTAATCCTGTCGGGCTGTCTGGTACTCGTGAAGGACCTTTTCAACCCGACAGGGGGCTGCGTTCCTTATGCGTCTTTTTTTTCTGAGAACTTCTCGTTTCAGATCATCAAGTTTTTTTGTGTACCATGGAGGAACCGGGTCCCCTTTACGTTGACCTTGCGTTGGGATGGTGTTTTCGCAGGCTTCATGGATGCAGTTTGTATAGCTTGTGATCATCTTTTCGAAATTCTCTGCGCCATCAGATTGTTTTACGGTATCTGGCGTGATGTTTTTGCCTTCTAAACATCCCTTCACTTTGGCTATGAAATCGGACCACTTTGCCTTCTTGGTGTTATATTTGCGCGTCGTTATGGGTCTTAGGGGTTCCAAGTCCTTTCCGTTGCGCAAATTTAAGGTGAAGGTGATGCTATTGTGATCCGATGTAGTGATGTTGTCTTCTACTCGCCAATCTTTGATCTCTCCCAGAAGTGGCATGCTGCAAGCAGTTACGTCTACTCTACTTGTGTACGCTTTGCCTCTCCTGTAAGTCTCGAAGGTCGGTTCGTCTCCTATGTTAAGAATCTGGTAGCCCATTTCGTCAAGGAACGCAGTGTAGGCCTCTCCTCTTTTATTCTCCGTTTCGCTTCCCCACCAGTGGCTCCAGGCATTTATATCACCTGCGACTATGATGTTTTTCGTCGCAAGTTTTTCACTGAATGCTTTGGTCCTCTCTATATACGGCTGAATATCTTTGTCCCCTTCGTAGTATACGGATATCACCCCAAGCTTTAGGCCTCTGTTTACCAGTAATACTGCAGCTTCGGTCTCGGTCACAAGCTGAGGGTCATGAACAACTTCCAGCTTGTCACCGAAAACAATTACTGCTGCCTTGACTGGTTTTTGCCTATTCAAAGTGCATTGGATAATCTGTGTACCTGGGTATTGTTTCATTATTCCTTGGTTCCCCACGTAGGGTTCTTGAACCAAGGCAATTGAAACGCCCCTGTCCACTGCAGCCTTGAGGAGTTCGATGGTAGCATTCTTGGAGTGATGCAGGTTTGCTTGGATGAAGTGCAAACCCGCTCCGGCTCTACCTGGAGGGATGGAAGTTTGAGTCATTGGGGTGCCTTCAGCAATATGATATTTTCGACCGTGCTATGCTGTCCCATTTCTGCCTTTCCGGGCACACAGCGCTGAAAGCGTTGTGTAACAGGTCTGCATCTAGGACAGCTGTGCCGTGTGCGGCCGAGCAGTTCTTGCATTTGGGCGGAGATCCCTCCTTTCTGGCCTTGCAATTCTCCCACGTGTGAGATTTCCCGCAGTGACTGCAGTGTTCGTCTCTCTCGTGGCAGACTATTTTTGTATGGCCAAAACCCAGACATTTAGTGCACTGCACTAGGGGCGATTGGTCTGTCACGGATCTCCTCTGGAGACCTATGTATACCTTCCCTGCCTCTGTCAGGTTTTTGTGGAGTTTCGGGGAGACCTCCAGGACTGCGTGGCATTCCAGTGGGTTCCGGGCCTTTTTCCTATATCTCACTCTGACAGTTGTGTCCTGTAGGTTGACATCTTGCATCAAGTTTTTGTTTTGCGAGAGCAAGTTCTCAACAATGTCAACGTCTTTGTGGTAGGATAGGACGTCCCTAATGATGACAAGTGGATTTCCCGCTTTTGCGATCTCCACCTTAAGGGTTTTGTCCCGCTGGACCCGACTTTGCACCAGGCTGAGGTCTTCCATAGTACCGCAGCTCAGAACCACCTTCCGGTTCTTAGCTTTCCGTACTCTGTCGACCCTAGCTCCGGTTGTTTTCGTGTCCAGCGCTTCACGAATCCTATCCACCAGATTTTCTGCTGTGCTGTCAGGATTGTTTGTTGACACTATCAGAGTGTGATTTGGTTTTCTTTCTGGTGGGGGTTTGGAAGTGACCTTGGCATAGGTCGGCTTGACCTCTGCCTTGGTCATCTCTGCGTCAATGCTGAGGGTTGGGGGGGGAGCGTTGAGTTTTTCCTCTCGCATCGTCCGTAATTCTGACGATACGGCTTCTAGTTTTTCTGTAATGGGTTGTATCTGGTCGTCCAGATTTATTGTTATTGGAGGGGGGGGCTTTATTGGTTCTGATTGGGATATTTTGAGGTCATTGACTTTCTCTATTAATGCTTTTATTTCCTGGGAGATGTTACTGTCGGAAGTGGGGTGGGGTGTTGTTACCAGTGCCAGGGTTTCCGCACTAACGCTCCGGTGATCCGCAACGCTCAGTGAAAGCCTGTGTGTTTCTCGTCTGAGCTCATCAAGTTGCAGCTGTAGAGCTTCAACTCCAGCTTTTAGGCTGGAGTTGTCGCTCCTCAGCGGCTCAAGATCCACCGACCTTTCACTTTGTTTTGCGGACTCGAGTAGGGTCTTTAGGAATTTGACCTCTGCCGTCACCTCTCTTATAAGTTTGTGCGGTTCCCTGGTTTCGTAGCCCTGCCAGTCTCTGATAGCTTTCGTTTCTGTTAGGGTAGAGGCGATGTCACTTCTAGCTGACTCCATCTCTTTGAGTAGTTTTTGGGTCAGCTCAGAAGTTACTTTATTGTGTGCTCTTTCCACAGCTACGAGCTCGTTGGCATGCCTCGTTCTTTCCCTTTCTAGGGTGCATATGTGCCTGGATCTCGAGTCCGACAAGGAAAGTACTGTTTCGTATAGAGTTTGCAGGCTTTCCAGCGCGATTTGCTTACATTCACGCTTCATTTCGCCTGCAGTTTCTAACGCTTCCTTTCCTTGGAGCATCGCTTCATTTGCCACCTTAGTCGCCATGTCCATCTCCACCCCTGTGCGCTGTCCGGATCTGCCTGCCAGCATGCTGAGTCTGCTTTTCCGTGCGCCTGGGGTAGGGATATCCGTCACGGACGATGCTGTATCGGACTCTGCATCCGACGCGATCTCTTTTGGCGGGGAGATCCCACACTGCTCCCAGTTCTTTATTTTGTCCACCGCTGCTATCCATGCTGTATTAAGCTCAGGTACAGAAGTTGATTCCATACCAGAACCTTCACTGGCTGCGATGTTCGGCGTGGTTTTTGTGGTGGACTCGGAGGCAGTGCGTTTGCTCCTCTCAGATATTTTATTGAGAACTTTCGCGGCCTTGTCGCTTTCCGATTTCTTGATTTTGGTCGGTCGCTCGATTTTCGGTGGCTGTGTGGATTTTGCTGTCGTTAATTGTTTTAATATTTTTTTGTGCAGAGACTCTGTTTGTGATTTACTGGTGGATGGTGCTGCCTCGGGGTAAGTGGGCGCTGCGGGGACATTGGTTTGTGACATTGTACTAGTTAAATAAGAAAATGTAATAAAATCTAGTTAAATCTAACTTAAGGTTATCTATGTGATGTTTTTACAGCTGTGTTCCACTCGGAGAACAGTAATGCTCGAAGCGCGCCAGAACTTGAGTGTTCAGCTCTGCGTTGTGTGTGCGTTAGCGGATTTGCAGCGTTGACAAAGAGGAATTTCGTGTTTTCGTTGGGGCCAAATGAATGCGCTCGTTGTACCGATTTTAACGACCCCAAGCACCAGGGGTCTATCTCAAACGGTCCTTGAGTTATGGCTCGCGTGGGTGAAATCAACCTCGGGGGAGGGGAGGGGGGGTGAGGGGTTAAAACTGTAGGGGCCAAAGGATCCGTCTCTTCTTGGCGATTCCAGGGAGCCCAAATAAGGTTGGTCTAACTCACCTGGATACGGTGATAAACTGAGGGGGGGTGAGGTAACTGGAACGGGGAAGGTTCTTCTTGGAGGTTATTAGGGGTGAAACTTAGCAGGGGATGGAAGGGTCTTGACACGTGAGGAGGTTGTTGTTTTAGGTTTGGGGTGGCAAGGGAATTTGTGCCGGACTGGATGAGAGTTGTGCGGGCCCGACCCTTGGACTAAGTGATAAAAGTAGAAAAAGTCTTGCCACGGTTAGGGGGGTGAGGGTGGTTTTGCGGGGGATGTTATGTGGTCTGGGAAAAAGGGGGTGTAAAGAGGGCTGGTGATCCTGGTTCAGATGAACCCAAACACGGGGGGGCTCGGGTGAAGGGGTGGAGAGTTCCCTCGAGGTTTCCTGATGATGATGACTAGTCAGGAGGGCGAAGTCTTGAGCTGGGGTGCCGGTTTGTCTAGAAGTTTTAAAGCCGTCTGCGGAGTCTTCACGTGGGGCCGATGTTGGCAGAGTTACTAACCTCACTTTAGTGCACACGTGCACGTGGTGACTGCGTGGTTTTTCCGTGGATTGGCTGCGTTGTAAATCTGCTTTCCGTGATCCGATCTTTAAAATTTTTTCACAGCCAGATAGATCTTACTGGCGACTACGATTGAATTGTTACGGCTATCTGGACTGACTTGTTTTCTCGGTGTTATTCCAGTGCAAAGTCAGCGCCCTCCCACACACGAACCACTGGATGGATTATGTTACCCACACAAATCCTGGTTAATCAATCACTGTTCTATCTCACTATATCACTTTTAAGCGCGTAGCTCAAAAAAATCCTATTTTTAGGATTTTTTTCCGCGGAGCTAATGTGTTTTGTTCGATTGTTCGAGTGCTCCAAAAAACTTTTTAGTTTATATTATTTTAATTAATTATATTCGAAGAGAACATAAAACTAAATACTACGTGAATAGTTAAAGCGTCTACCAGGCACGGTTATTAGTATCGAGCAAGAAAGTGTAAAAAAAGGATTAAATATTTATTTTTAGTATCTGTTGTTATAGCGGTGGACGGACGAACGGACGGACAGCGAAGTCTCAGTAATAGGGTCCCGTTTTTACCCTTAGGGTACGGAACCTTAAAAAAACATCGTTTGAGTAAGACCGGTTAGGTAAATCATTGACAATTATTTATTTTCACTACAATTAATTTAATACTTTTACTCGTATATTGATGAATGATTATTCGTTTTAGGGTTCCTTACCCAAAGGGTAAAACGGGACCCTATTACTAAGACTTCGCTGTCCGTCCGTCCGTCTGTCACCAGGCTGTATCTAGACAGTTGAAAATTTTAAAAATGATGTATTTCTATTGCCGTTATAAGAACAAATACTAAAAATGAAATAAATATTTAAAGGGCCTCCCATACAACAAATTTTTTTTTTCCGTTTCATGCTCGATACTAATAACGGTGATAGGTAGACGCTTTAACTATTCACAGAATATTTAGTTACGGATACTTTATTTATTCGTAGGTTACGGAAACCTTTTTGCGCGAGTCCCACGCGCACTTGGCCGGTTTTTTTTTCTATTAAAATACGTATTGACGTAGCGATAATTTAATAATTTGCATTTTGTAATGGCAAGAAAAATGCACGGACATCCCTTTCATTATCATTTTCTTGATTGTACATATCTGAAGAATTAAAAAAAAAATTACCATTTCATGCAAAGTTTCATCCCCAATTTAACCTTCTTAAGTCATTGCCGTCAAAAAAAATTTGAACGATTCATTTTTTATTTCGTATGAATTATCCAAACACCAATTTTCAGAACTGTAAGTTACAGAACAAAGGACTTTCGTACAAACGTTTTAAACAATTTTTAACCCCCTTAGGGTTAAATTTGAAAAAATCCTATCTTAGTACATCTTTCCGCATCAAGACGAATATACCGTCCAAATATCAAGTCTCTGCGACCAACAATTTAGGCTGTGGGTTGTTTGTCAGTGATTGTGTCAAGACTTGATTTTTATATATTAAGATATTTTCTGGAAGTATTTTGTTAATTTTGAAGTATACTCAATTAGTAATTTAACAACTTTACACGGTTTAAATTGCGTATTTTTATCATTATTTTTGTCCCGATCGTCACCTCGTGACCACGATCACTGCAAAGTGTTTGAAACATCGGGACAAAAATAATGATAAATATACGCGATTTAAACCGTTTAAAGTTGTTTAATTGCTATGTGTAATAATTGCGAAAACCTAAGACGACATTATTGTACTCAATTAGTTCTAGACGATGACACCACACATGCTATGGTGCAAATTAGTTTTTATTTTCAGCCACATTCTTATATTGGACGCGCCTGATGAAAATTGTAATTGATTTCTAATCCAATAATCATCTATGGGTTAATATTAAACAAAAAATATCTAAATTTTAGATTTCGTTTACGAACTAAAGACTCGTGCTATACTCGGACAGAGACAGATAGCAGAGTCTCAATTAATAGGATTCTGTTTACCCTTCGGGTACAGAACTATAAAAATTCCGGATTTAAGGTAGCCACCACAAAAAGTCGAACACTTTGTATGGTGGCCTTTCCACAATTTCGGATTTGATATTTGAACCAATTATTAATTAAAATGAGTTTAGAGTTTCCCGTCAGTAAATAAATCCAGAAAAACTTAAAAGATTTTATGGGATAAATAATGGCACATAGCTACCACAAAATACTCCCAATTTTACACATCTCCAATTTGTATCTTATATCTTCCCACGACACCTGAAATACTTCGGAGTGGAGAACCTTTACCAAAGCCATTTAGAACCGTGGTCCCATTTTGCACATGTCACTTTTTATGATTTTAGGAAGAATACTTTATGCAGCAAAATGGTTCTCAACCGTAGTAGAAGTGTCTATGAAGCACTAGACATTTTTGTAATGAACAAAATTGTAACTGTTTTACTGCACAAAAATGAATGCCACCTTAAGGCAGATTAAAAGTAATCAAATAAAAGAAACTACCTGACTAGATTCTGAGATGACGTCGTTTTGTTACAAGTTTCAAGAAAATCTTTCCGCCATTTGGAACTTCTAAATGAAGGTAATCCAAGTTGTAAGGATACTCTAATAGGGTATAATTTGGGATAGGTTTACGTAGAAGTTACTTCGGGAAACGTTAGTTGTTTTGTTGGTTTATTATGTTCTTACTAGCTACCCTTCTTGTACTCTACAGAGCTCATATGTGAGATAACCACACATGTAGAATTATTATCTAAACTAATATAATAAAGAGGAAAGGTTTGATTGTTTGTTTGTTTGCATTGAATAGGTTCTGAAACTACTAGACCGATTAGGATCAAACTTGGTATGGAAATAGTTTGAGACACGGGGATGGACATAGGATAGTCTTTATCCAACTGCGCAATAAGAGGTTAATGGTTTCGCACGATAACCGATACACGCGGGCGGAGCCGCGGCCGGAAAGCTAGTATTTAATAATATAACAGCGTTAATGAAGAAACAAACCAAAAAATTGAAATTTGTCTAAGAACATAATTTATATGGTAACATTCCATGGAATTAAAACAATTGTGCGATGTGATCCGGCTTAGATATAAACTTCTAAATCTTCTAATTCAAAACTTTATATTCGTATGTTATATATGTTAGTGCTGTTATTTACTTGTTTGAACTCAATTTTTGTGACATAATGAACTGAAAATGTATTTCTCAGTTTACTGGATAGACTTATACATAGAAAGCAGCTAATAATCAAAAAAGTTATAGTCTGAAAAGAAACGTATTATTTATATGCTTCCAATTTTATCAAAACCCTGTGGAGTGTCGGGCAAGAATCGCAATTCCCCATATCATCCTGTGGACGGTGGGAATTTTCCCATCGTCGCCTCTTACGACATCAAGTATTTACCGGAAGGTGGTCAGCAGCGGCTTCTGACGAACTGCCATCTTATGCTAGCAGTATAATAGTCTGAAGCAGTGATGGCTCAGTAGCATTGGCTGGGAGGGTGTTTTGCGAATGCCCGCCTGGCTAGCGACCACCCTCAAGTAGAAAATCTATCATTAAACACCTAATGGTGTGTTCCGGCATCAGTCCTTGAGAGCCAGTGAAATTACAGGCTCATGAGACTTAATAACTATGTCTCAAGGTGACGGGCGCAGTGCAATTCGTGACTTGTGACGAAATGCATCTGTTATAGGCAGAGGTTAGTCCGCTTAACATCAGGTGGGCCTCGAGCTTGTTCTGTCACATTAACATACAAAAGTAAGATGGCAGTTCGTCAGAAAGCGCTCAGAAAAGCCCAGAAGAGGGATTTTTCACAACGAGACCTCTGTCCAACGGTGGATGTTATGACTTTTGATGGTAATGTAATCAATAAAATTGCTGCTTGTATCTACTCAAATTTTCAGTATTACTTATAACAGGATTTTCATATTGATAGGCGAAACACGATAATGTGGTAGTCTCATATTCCACCAAGTGAAGTAACAATGTTTAGTTGAGCATTTACGTCATCGCTTCATTACATTACTTATACTATGACGTAAACAAATTTACAAACATGTTATCTTACAAATAGAATAGAGATACATTTTATTCATACCTGAAATGCTTAGCGATAAATTTTGTATTAAAGTTGGAGTCTGCCATTTTCGTAAACTTACCCTTCCACAGTGCAGGGCGTCCAAATTTCATAGCGCCCAATGCCTGTAGACATAGCGTATCGACTAGTACGACTAACATCCTAAGCTAATGAATAGTTAATTAACTTGAGAGTTATGAGCCTTGAAACATTTTCACACTTTCTCGATCGTGCGCTCGTAGAGTCAAGACCTCATGAGGATGCTTCGTGTAGAAGCGAAACGCGTCGAAAATTCTTCCAGCTTGGCTGCGTGGCGTTTGTGACGTCACGTCGGCTTAACAGGAAAATTAGGCGGAATTGTCACTAGATATATTTTTGTATTTTTTAAGTGTTTTATTAAAATATTAATTTGATGTTTTTATAAAATATTTTAAAAATATTTGTTATTATTAAATATGGATTGCCGCAAAATAACGCCTGAATCTATTTATTATCTTTAGCCTTGAAACATTTTCATATAAAATTTTCGAGGGTCATAACTTTTACTTTAATATCTTTTTTAAAATTTCAGTTCGATACAAGCCTATATAATGACCAAATCAGTCGATATTCATGCTTAATTCTGGACCTAAAATCTCAGATAGGGGAGTAATAACCCTACGACGTTTGTATGGAGAAGTGACTGGCCAGTTCAACCTTAAGTGTTACAGCCATAATTTACACGTAAAACTTCGAGTTTACCAGCCAGAGTCATTAATTACCTACCAGCCAAACTATGGCGCCAGCGGTAGTTGCAACTTTTAAACAAAAAGTATAAATAATCAACACTGCAGCACTGCTAACCTAACTTTACGTCCATTTTTTTCCATATTTCTTCATTATTGCGCGTCCGAGGGTGCTCTGTGTAATGTACCTCTTTTCAGCATCCTATATTTTTCAATTTGCATGCTTTTGCTGCGGTGCAGTACGTCAGACTGCTTTGTGGTATAAAAGAAGATTAATTTGAATCTCTAAATGGCTAGACGAAAAGGAGGAGGACTAAAAGGCTATGACTAAAAGGCGAATGTTAAGATAAGATTTAGATCCTCATATTTTTTTTAGATTCTAGAACTGGCTCAATAATTGTGATAAACATCTCTCTCATCATGATCATATTATTTCTACTATTGAACTTCCTTTTGAAAACCTAGGAAGCCTTTTTTATGTAGAGTTAACGGATAGAGAACCGACAAAATTGTAGGTATATATTGAAAAAAAAATACAAAAAGGGCCTACAGAAAAACGACTGCGGTTTTTTGGCATGTTTTCAAAGTATTTTTAAAGTAAGATTTTGTATGAAATTGTTTCTATTTCGTAATGTAAAAATATAATGTTAAAAGTTTATACAGTTGTATGGCCTAGAGTATAATTATAATAATTTGAAATCGTATAACATTTTCGAAACATTTCTCTTCTACAGGAGCCCAACTTGGCACCATCATCGAACTTTTAACATCTGGCCTCCTCTCCGCGAGTGCATGGGGCTGGCCATCCGTTTTCTACGTAGCTGGATTCTTGTGCATTACTTGGTCTGTCTTGTGGCTAATCTTGGGCGACTCCACTCCAGGTACTAGCAGGTGGATATCCAACGAAGAGAGGAAGTATATTGAGTCTAATGTGCTGTCGGATGAATTGGGACATAATGTAAGTATCAACGATTTCTTTTAGGCTATGCCATAACTTATATCTGTTGTTTTCGATTCTTAGCTAGTGCAGCTGAATTGTCAGCAAGTTTGGTACTAATAACCGCAAGCTATGGATATTGTTACGAATAGTAGAACAGGTGTAAAGTCGGCGAAAAGGCGAGGAAAAGTTCACGTTTTCATATATTCACGGGTATGCGGCGTGTGTTTTGAAGATCATTTACATTTCAAAACTCTGTCCGAATGCGCCGCTATTTTGCTCCACTTGACTTCATTGCAACGTAAATATAACATTGCTATGTATGTACGTAGAGGGGAGACTATTGTTTAACAATGGACGTCTTCCGGCTGATGATGATGAGATACATAATATTTGTAGATTCTATGTTATAATAAAGAAAATGAGCAAACAATTATATATACAAAATCACAAATATACGATAGGAAAAATTTAAGTCATGTGCGGGATTCGAACCCGCGTCCATCCACCCCTTGAGCCCAGGTATGCTCTAACCAATTGAGCTAACATGACATGACGTCGTCCGCATAGCAAGCGTTATTGCAAACCTAACAATATTAAAATTATATATACATTTGCAAATATTCTGAAAAAATAAACACAATATTTCCGTTTTTTTTCTATTATGTTTATCAAAATTCCTTTCTAAATCAACGTGCCATTACGAACGCTGCGTTACTTAGCCGAAATAACATTCAACGCGTTTTGATTCAACGCGAAGCATCGTGTGGTAGTTTTGGCGCCTACGAGTAAAGCAAGAATGTGCGTTTCAAGAGTCAATAAATTTAGGGGGCTACATTAATCTTTATATATTTTATGTATTATTTTTTTAGTATTTTTTAAATATTTGTAAAGGATTTTCGCTAAGTTGACCGTAATTATCTTATTTAAAAGAGCCAACGTTCACTGGCGAACCCTACGCGAGGTTAAATTTTCAATTAAGCCCAAGTAGGATGACGATAACGCTTACTAGTAACCTGTAAAATTATTTGAATGAAAATATAATATTTATGTCAATGACAATTTTCAATTTAAAATTATACCTTCCTTAAAGCTCCATGAAGTAATAAAAGTTCTTTCAATTCCAGACAATGCCTACACCGTGGAAGAGCATACTGACCTCGCTGCCTTTCTGGGCGATCCTGTTAGCTCACTGCGGGCAAAACCTTGGCTTCTGGACGCTGCTAACTGAGATGCCTTCTTATATGAAGAATGTTCTTCATGTTGACATTAAGGAGGTAAGTCGATATGACGAGAATACAAATAGTTTATTAGAAATTTGTTATTAACACTACATATACAATCCCATTTGAACAAATAGGTAGAAGGAAGTATACTGTCGTAACTACATAGTACAAAACTATTACACCTTCAAAAAGTCTTTTTTTTTATTCCTGATAGGTTAGCCTTTGACCACTATCTCACCTGATGGTGATGATGTGGTCGAAGATGTTGTTCAGACTATCCTAGAAGTACTGCCTCTCAAGGACAGCTGCCGGAACACATCGTTAGGTGCTTGGCGACAGATTTTCTACTTGAGGGTAGTAGCTAGCCAGGCGGGCATTGGCAAAATGCCCTACCACCATGCTATAACGACAACAACCGGGACCGGCGGCTTAACGTGCCCTCCGAAGCACGGAAACGCTCAGTAGTAATGTCACTAGCGGTCACCCATCCAACTCATGACCGCGCGCGACGTTGCTTAACTTTGCTGATCGGTTGAGAACAGCTAAGTAAACTTCACTACGAGCGCTACCAAAAAAAAACTGCTACGGTATATCTATCTCTTAGGGAATACCCACAATAACCATTTTTATCCTTTTCCTTTTTATTTACGATGTGATTCAGCATTAATCCTTATTCAATTAAGTACCTTAAATACATTGTGCATTTAATAAAGATCAAGATGACCCTGTACAAAATGTAATTTAAAAGAATATTTTCGGATATATTTCATATTATTTAGTATCAGCATGGCACCCATGCGGAACCGGGGCACGTCGCTTCGCTAGTCAGATATAATTGAGAAATTATTGAATTGCTATTTGATTGGTTAAAAATATAGTCTACCTTACTATCATAATACAAAGTTCTATACACTGTTTAAACATAGAAATAAAAATCATTGTAATGTTGTCTTAGGTTTCCGCGACAATTAGGTACACATTGTATCAAACAACTTTAAGCGGTTATTTTGTTCTATTTTAAAATTATTTTCGCTATTTTATGTACCTAAATTGAAATTCGTGGTCATTTTACACCTACAAATAATATATTCGTAGTTTTACACCTAAATAAAAGCCGCACCAGTGTCGTGGTAGTGAAACTAAACATAGCTAAGTGCAAAATAAATAGAATATTGCTACATAAAAATGTACTTAAATTAATTATCACATTTACAAATTAAAAAATTACTTTTGCCATAGTGCTTGTTATGATACTGAGAAATAAGAATAAAAATGTTTGTTATAATAAAGTAAATAAATAAATATAAATAGTACTACTAAACTATAGTACTATTTATATTTATGACTACAACCTAACTATGCTACGAGAACACTAATACCAGTATTCCTAAAGTTTTCTTATCAGAGTTTACCTTATACTTTGTGCTTAAATTTCCGTGAAAGTTATATTTTAACTCTAGTTGTGTTTAAGTTCTAGTTTTTGAAAGTATTCAGAATATATTTTTAAAGTTGGCTCTATACGGGGTCATAAATATACAATTTTGTAAGAGAGTACCCTGTTTGTACGGTAACTACATATTTACGAGTTGAAACTTTGGATACTATACTTGCAGTTCTTGCATTTTCAAGGATAGAATTAACATTTTCTTGGAAAACCACATTATGTATTAAATTAACCTGAAATCACAATGTATTTTTTGTAATAAAAGGGACTTGATGCAGGATATTAAGGATAGAGTTAAACAATTATTAGGGTTTCTAATGATAATATAATATATGTTAATATATTTTTGAATGTACTTAAACAAGTATACATTTATTAAAAATTAAAAACGTAGCGAAGTTTGCTTAGCGGTTATTAACCGATCAGCTAAGTTAAGCAAGGTCCGTCGCGGTCGTGAATTCTATCGGTTACATAAAATGACATTACTATTGAGCACTTCCGTGCTTCGGAGGGCCCGTTAAGCCCTCATTAAGCATCGGTCGCGGTTGTAATCTTAGAATCGCAGTCATTATATCATGGTGGTAGGGCATTTTGCAAATGCCGCCTGGATAGCCACCACCCTATACATATCAAACAAAGCTTTACTTTCATACACTTTTTCTATAGAACGGCAAACTGTCGTCACTTCCGTACGTGGCCATGTACATCCTCAGCTTCGTGTTCAGCTGGGTTGCAGACTTCCTCGTCAACAGGAATATTGTGAGGCTCGTCGTCTCCAGAAAGATATTCAATACTATTGGTAAGTTCCTAGAAAACTTTATATTTATATTTTTATATATTACTGTATAAGCCAGATTGTCCACTGCTAAACACAGCCACTCCCAATATAGGAGGGTTTGCCATAATTACCACGGTTGGCAGGCGTCTTTGGGATTTTCAGAGTGAGATATCAGTTCCTCAGATAGCGCTGTTGCTCACCTTCTGGTGTGTCAATCTCAGTCACCTCTTACGACACCCACGAGTAGAGATCGGGGAGTGACATTCTAGACCAGCGCCCCACGGCCATTTATATATATAAAGATATATACGTAATACAAAAATACATCACCGGGTACGACTCAAGCTTAGGGTTTTCTTTAAATATTTATTATTTTATCACGCATGTTCTGCGGATTAAATTACAAATTTACGAGAGGAAAAATTAAGGTCATGTTTGGGATTCGAACCCGCGTCATCCACCCCTATAGCCGGGATATGCTCTGATCGAGCCAACATGACAATTATTCATAACTCCAGTTTTTCCAATTTGTTATGTTAGGGTTTTCTTCATTGAAAAGACCAATCAGCAGGTGAGGCTAATATAATTCCACGTAATTCCACGTATAATTTGTTGCATCAGGACACTGGTTTGACAACTTTCAGTCCCAGAAAATGAACATTATTGTTTAAAATATTAATACAAAGATATCTATCTATATCTATAATCTATATCGCACAAAGAACTTGATCCAATGCATGTAGCTCGCTCTCACGTTGAAGTTCTAATGTATAATTAATATGTAATTCTAATGGTTTATTATAGTGTTCTGTGGTAGTGCAAATTAAATTTGTAAATTTAAGTTTAAATTAAGACTGAATTAAGAGATGAGAGTTGGCCCCCAGGACACCAGGTGTAGTATCGCAACTTTTTAAAATCTAATTCTGATTAATTTTCAATTTAGATTCAGAAAACCCCGATATTAATTTAAATAACATCGCATCATATTTTTTTTGGTCTGTGAAAATATATCGTTAAAACATTAAAAGATTTTGTTAACGTTATTTTTGCGCCAGATAATATGTAAATTTTCGAGTCCTTTTTCGCGCCAATTTGAGTTTTAGCTGTAAAACCTCGTTAGTAGCGTCCGTAATGGATACTTGAGCTTTATTTCTACATATATTATATATACTTTGTATGCATAACATTATCAACAAAGGTATAAATCAATATTTTTATTTGTGAGTGTATTTTTTATTGTAATAAGGATAATATAACTATATCAAAACATACATGATGCTAGTTTCAATAAAAAAATTGCAATGCTTATTAGTTGAGCCAAATCAGTGGCAGCGTTTCGATCATAAGCCTAAGACTCCCAAAACTCTATAAATAAAATAATTGTTCACATTTTTACAAGATAATGGTCAAACGTAGCTTCTATTAATCATGTTATAATTTTATAAATACTAGTTACGACCCACGGTTACACCCGCGTGGTGATGGCTGATGATAAAAAGTATCTTACGTGTTAATCCAGCGCCTGATCCTCCTCCATATCATATTTCATCTAAATTGGTCCAGCTGTTTGAGCATGACGAAGTAACAAACATACAAACACATGCACAAACTTTCTCCTTTATAATATTATTGTGATTGTTTTTTCTTAGCTCACTGGGGACCAGCAGTAGCCCTTTTGGGATTATCGTATCTGCCAGCAGGGGATATCACGATGGCTGTGGTAATGCTGACCATCACTGTTGGACTGAATGGAGCTCACTATGTTGGATTTATGGTAAGAGTTTTTGTTGCAATTTGGATAACGCACCCTTATCCTTCCAGCACCACATCGCATCGCCTCAAATCAAACCTTTCATTATTTTTATGTATGGAAGAAAATTTCCATACTAAAACACATACTTATCAACGTAGTAACGACATAAAGTCAACACGAGACAAGCACATAAAAAGTTCAGACTATTAAATTAACTCACACGGAGAACAGTGGACAATACCAGAGAAGCCAAAAACAACCGCGCCCATTTCAACCTGTTACTTTAGGGAGAGAGAGAGAGGTTAAAAAAATAAATTTTCTTGGCTTCTTTTCTATCGCGCGCTGTGACCCTTTACAACTTCTTTATTAGTCGTCTGAGTTTTAAACCTGTGATAATTGACCGAGATGACGTTGATACAGTGCCGATGCAAAATAGCTGCGTGGTTCTTTATTTGCAACTGACAGTTATTCTTTCGTTGATCGTTCTATTTTTAGGGTCCCGTACTAGTTTAGTTTAGTTTTTTTACACACTAATATGATATAATTTTTTTTACTGGACGATACGGATTTGTTTAAAAGGGTGAATAAAAGAACGAAATTGCACGGGATAGAAATACCGCGTATTGAAGATTAATTTTGTAATTTTTTTTTTTTTAATAACATTAATGCCATTTTTATTTGAAACAAATTTAAAAATATCGAAATTAAAAATATACATAAATTTTTTTGCGAACAATTTATCATTAAAAATCACCATAATATCCTTATTATAACTTGTCCTTTATTCTTTCCAACTATGTGACAAAGTTCAATTTACATTTCAGATGTCACACATAGACATATCTCCAAACCACGCAAGTACGTTGATGGGCATCACTAACGGATGCAGTTCCATCTTTTCCATCATGGCCCCACTTAGCGTCTCCGTCGTCGTCAAAGATCAGGTAACTACATTACCCTTTATTTTCTTTCTTAGCTTATTTAATATTTAGATTTTTATCAGAAGTGAGTTTGGCATAGCTAATGATATGCCTTTAATCTTTGGATATTACTTATAGTCTGGGCTTGCAAGGAAAATGGTTGGAGAGCATACTTCGTCCAAATTTCAATTCAACCATAACAACGCTGTAGTGCCGCCATCTTCGTCGATAAAAACCATTTGACACGTTTATGATTAGATTCAGGCGTTACATTGTGAAAATACATATTTACCGATAACACATTTTTTCTCACGATCGAGGAAAATTCTCGATCGTGCGCTGAAGAGTCAAGACTTCCTGAGGATGCGTGGTGTAGAAGCGAACGCGTCGTAAAGTCTTCCGGTTCGGCTGAGTGCCGTTTATATCGTAACGTAGGCTTTATAGAAAAATTAGGCAGAATTATCACTAGATGTATTATTTATATATTTAAAGTTTTTTTAATAGGTATTTAATGTTTTCTTAAACATTTTTATCAAATATTTGTTATTATTTGACATGACCTAAAAGTTTTCTTTGAGACAAGTGGGTGATTAGATTTTTGTAAAGCCTGACCTAATAACGTCTACGACTACTTTTAAAGAGTAAGGAACTTCTTCTACTGTTTGTTATCAAAATAAAACCTAAGCTGCGTTGTTTATTTTATTGCTGATATAAGCTAAAACAAGCATAGCCTAGAAAATTACGAGGTCTCAACGGCACATACCAGCATACTCTAGTACTACTACTACTACTCAACATACTACATACATTATTACCTGCTAGGCGACAAGTTTTTTCTTGTAGGTGGTAGGTAGCCAGACAGGCGGATATGTTTTGAGCTCAACCCCGCGGCGGGATTAAAATAATATAGGTTTCGTGTGGCAGTCCATAGCATTGTCACAGGGCTAATACTTTTATTTCTTTACAGCAAGAGGCATCTGAATGGAGAAAGGTATTCTTCATTTCAATCGCGTTCTACTTCCTGACCAATCTGTTCTATCTGCTCTTCATCTCAGGAGAAGTCCAGAGCTGGAATGAAGCGAAGCAAGTTGAAGGTGGAGGTGAGATGTTAATTTTTTACTCATAGATATATTTTGGAAAAATACTCTGGGGCCGACGAATTTTTCTATGTACGCATAGCGTATTACTGCATTATTTATCTTTTCTCAATCACGGGTGGCCCGATCATGTTACTTTTGAATAGATTTCTCTTCTTTTTTTGTCTGTGGTGCCAAAATAAACATCAATAATACATTTTGTCATCTATTTTAATTCAGGGTTCCGTTACATCTACATATGAGTAAATAATAAAATGTACGATGAGTTGTTTTAAAAATATATAAAGTAATAGCGTTCTAGCCTACGCATATGGTACCTATGTCATGTCATGTCATGGTATATTATTGCAGAAGTTATTCTGATATTTTAGGCTGTTTTTCAATTTTATTGAGTTTTATTGAAAGTGAAAGAGGCTCGCACTGCGTTTTTATAAGTCATGACATTTTATTTTGGCTTATATTTTATAACGATTAATAACATAATATAAGGCTAATAAAGCTCTTATGCCTTGGGATCTTATGGTTGTAGAAAAAACGTCATCTTGACATTATCAAATTACAAAATGAAGTTCATTTTAATTACCATTATAGTAAGACTTTAAATAACTTTAGTCTGTTGGCTTCCACTTTTAAACTTTATATTTTCTTGAGGAAAGCTTGAATTCTCGAGGTGCGAGTGTCCTTCCACCTTCCACCTTCGTACATTCATTTTATGTGATTATTGCGTACCTGTAAAATATAAAGAATAATCCATTAAATTATATTATTTCTTACAGAAGAAGGCGCTGATAAAAAAGAGCCAGTGAAATTGAAAGCTCAAATAAGAAGACTTAGTATAGGCGAGAGCAAGTTTTGACATCATTGTTATACATTTGGCATAAATAAGCTAGTCATAAAATATTTTAATTTATGAGACAAGTGATATAATATTAATTAATAATAACAGTTTACTAATGATACCTTGCACATTATTTATGATATAACGTGTACTGAATATTAAAAAAAACCCAGCCAATTGTGAGATGTATAATAGCGTGGGTTCCGCACATACACACAATATAGCTGAATAAGCTTGTCCATCGTGGGACGGAGAAAACCATTTTACACGATAAAGAAAAAAAAATTGAATTCTTAGCACTTGACTGGTTTTTATTGTTTGTTCTTGTATCATAAACTTGTATTACAACTACATCAAGTTTTCAAGAAAGAAACAGAAGAGAGAATATATTAATGTTTTGTTTGTGTCAAGATTACCAACGCATTTGTAGATTGGCCAAAGTTGGAGGTGATTACATTCATATTTATGCAAAATGTTATTTATAATTTACGTTCAACATAATTTTGATTTTTTACACACCAAAGAAATCTGTATTTAAGTTGGAACATATTTCCAATCTTGATGTTATTTCTACAGTTTATTTTATTTTAACCTAAATCTACTTTATTTAAGACCTGTTATGTTAATCATTGGAAGGAAAACGGTAACATTTCTCTGAATTTAAAATTATTTAAACATATATATTAACTAGTTGTTATTTTTTTTTCACTAAATCCACATCCGTGTTACACTAAATTGTAATTCAAGGTAATGCATAAAAATAATTCTAAAAATGGAATTATATTGAATGAAAGAATCAAGCAACACGACGATTAAATCATTATAGAAAATACCCATAGTGGTACAAAACTGTCAAATTAAAGAACTGCCATTCACAAGCGTGATACGAATTTGGATTTTAGTGTTACCAGAATAAGTACTACTTTAGTGAATATTAAAGCAATTAAAAGAATTCTAGGATCACCACCACAATTAAATGTGATAAATAAATATGATATAAATTACTTTAGTTGTTGATTATTTGGCAAACCGATTCTGACCTCTTAAATATATTTGGTTTTTTTGATATCTACGCAATCATGATTGACCTTTTTTACAATTAACGTACCACGGGAAACTTTTTGGGCCACCTCTACTGAAGGTACATAAACGTGGTATTACACTTGGTCAACCTAGAAAACAACTGCGTGGTGGTAGGTAATTTTGTGAATGCCAAACTGTCTACCTACCTTCAAACTCTCAAGTAGTCTGCCGCTTTTTCTTCAATCGCTTACGATGAGGTAAAGATTTTGTTTTCGGCAATGTTGGAAAAAATCCTTTCTGATGGAGATAAACAAAAAATACGTTTTAGGACTAATATCCTGCCAGGCAGTTAATGCAGGCCAATTAACGTTATGCAAATGTAGCCTAACCTTTTAACGACACTCACATTCACGTTTCCGCACAGATGTTTGCATTGCTACTACGTTGTTTGGAAATAAGCTTATGCTAATACACGCGTTCCGAAAATAACACAACAATTTGTTGCAGAGCCTGCAGGTACTCGTAAGGTTTCGCCTGTGAGCGTAATGCTCGTGATAACGTACAGCGCTTTACGCAAAATTTGATATCGATCCTTTTAAACAAATGTATAAGCCACACAATATTCGTGAAAGAAAAATGCTTCCTTTCACAGTTCAGGCCATTTCATTCCGACTAAATGCACCGCACTGTAGCGTATGATACTAAGGATTCTAGGTATTACGTACAAGTCTACTAGATTAAGGTAAACATACAAAATTTCAAGTTTTAATAGATTTTATAGGTTCGTATAATTTTACTTGCGGCCTTGCGCAGCGCCTGTCAGTTTCCTAAAAATGGCTAGATGTTTTCAGCACGTTTGACTAACAAATGCAAAAGATGGAATAGAATTCTAGGTTAGCCATTGCTTATTTAGTTTTACACACTAGTTGCTCGAACAAAAGTTTTCAACTTGTATCAATGCCGTACCCCAGGTCCATAGTTCGATCCCCAACGTCGGTTTGAGCTTCACTGCAGGGTAGAAACGCATTAAGCGAACGCTCCCTGGCTGGCAACCACTATAACTAGAAAATCTGTCGCCAAGCACCTAACAGTGTGTTCAAGCAGCTGCAGTTCTTGAGATCCAGTAAATTGCAGGCACATGAGACTTAACAACTGTATGTCTAAGGGGTGAGTGCAATTCGTAAATTGAGTGATAAAATGAATCTGTTTAATGCACAGGTTGTTTAAACGTGGACTGTATTTAGCACTCCTTTACAATTATGGTGAATCAATGAAAGACGTCAATCCATCATAAGCTCCTTTAATTTGAATGTTCGTGACACTTGGTCAAATCTCGGGTTACAAACGTTTGCGTGTGTTAAGAGGTGACAGTGTCATCTATTGAGATTACTGAACAAGTATGAAGCTTGACAGACAACGCCATCTAACTTTATTACGCTAGACTAATATGGACATAAACACAGGTTACCATATAAACTAACGGTGTTTTGGATTTTAAACGATTCAAAAAATAGATCTTGTATACTTTACTCAGATTATTATTAGTGTGCAAGTTGATTTCTTAATCTGACAGCCAATTATTTTTTGATTGAAGCTGATATTAAACCTAATGGTAAATATTGTCAGGTGGACTTCAAGTTTATCGAAAATTAAAGTGTTTCATGATGACGTAACGGTATGTTGGATAGATAATAATTGCGTTATCATTAATCTGGATCTTTACTAAATTTTGTGATGACGTTGAGCTTGTCGATCAACTGTAGACATGTCTTATAAATTCTAATCAACTTTAACTACTGATAAAAAATAATGTACTTCACCATTATGAGGCATGTTTAGTCATAAGTTATTTTTTTTATTTTCTAGGCTTTATTTTTGACCTCAAAATTAAGTCCGTTTTATAACTTCTCATTAAATCGTCAGAAAAGCTGATCAGGGGAAAATCATGCACTGAATATTCAGCATGCTTTCCGTCTCTTGCTTACGTTAGTGTTAAGTTATGTGGCAGTTGTTGCTTTATACACACAAAAAGTATTATACTCATGCTAAGGTACCATTTTAACTCACATGTGAACTGATAGTAAGGGGCTCTACCACAAACATAAATTCCCAAAAAACTTCGACGTCAGGAGAGCAGCAAGACTATTATTATTACGGCATCAGAAGTAGTCATACGCACAAGTTTCGAAAACGTGTCAAACTGATATGAAAACACAGAGACAGATTGTGGATGTACAGCGTGCTGTACCCTGTGCGGTTCAGGATGACAATGGATTCACCGTTATGAAAAAGAAGAGCCGTCAACCTCGGCAGAACCGCAATCATCGCGGCACAGCTATTGCTACGACCTTTACACTACGGGTCGTAGCACCAACCGTATATTTTCTCGACTGGACAAGGAGACAAAAGGAGAAGATATCCTGCGTTATGTCCGGGAGAGACTGAAGGGCTGGTGTGAGGAGCAAATCTCACTGAATTTGATGCGTTTGGAGCAGATTAGGGCCACGGACTTTAAGTCTTATACCCTTCAGGTCCCAGCAACTCAATCTAAGATGTTCCTGACTCCGGACTTTTGGCCTGCATGGGTGGTATACCACTTGTACAGGGAGAGGAAACAGAGTCAACCTGTTATGTAGTGTCACGGAATTATTTAAATTTGTTTTGTATATATATATTTTAGATTCTATGTTTATGTCTATGTTTATGTTCTATGGGTCCGTACATTTTTAATTTATTTATTGTGTCTGTTACCTGAATTAAAGATTTATTATTATTATTATTCGAAGTTTAACATTATCGTTAGAGGAAATCTGGAAATAAATGGGATGAGGGATAATGAATAATTTTATTTTCACGCACGTTTTTACACAATTGTAACAAATGTTGCAAATTTACTCCATTGGCGCTTGTAATACGTCTTGATTTGAAAATAAAACTATGGCATATTCTTATTCCAACTCCTCAAGTGAGACTTGAAAGTGGCTATTAATGTTTCTCTAAGTCTTCCATTAAATTCTTGTTAGGAAGGAGTTGGATGAGTATTCCTCAAATTTGACATATACGATGTACAAAACATGATAATGGCATGAACATAATTCCAAAAATATAGCAGACTGAGGTTACGCAAGAGGCAACATACAAAATTTATTGAGATTGTTGTTGGAGAACTTTGTCTCGACCCAGTGCCTTCTGCATTAGGAGGTTCTGAGCCAGACAGAGCCATACTGCAATATCACGCGATAGTGCTTATTGACAACGTTAAATACGTACAAGTATGTAAAGTTGTCTCCTACGTGCTCAAGGCGCGCACTACCACGCTCGAGGCACGCGCATGATACGGCAAAGCATAATTATGCACACAACACGCACACACTCGCTGTGCCTTTGTGTTTGTCCTACGATTTAGTGACGTATCAGTAAGATAAAACAACCCAATCCAAGTGGAGCCTTGCTGTATTACGGTTTTAAATCCCAACAAAATGGGAAAAGTTAAATGTTCAAAGTGTTTAAAAATTGCGTTTTCTTATGTATTTGTTAGAGGATACAGGACACAAATACAATCCAAATTTCTAACTAGTTTAGTTTTTGACATAGAAATGTAAAAGTCTGAAATTGTTAATTTCGACAGATTTACTTTATTTTTATGGGCATAAAATATTATAACAATACATATTTTGTACTTTATTAGCTCTAGACGATGGTACTTTGAACAATAAATATATAAATATTATTATTCACAAATTTATATTGTTTCAAAATATTTACGATACTTAAATTTATATTTTCGCCGAGCTTTTACCAGCGCCAATGTTGCAGCTGTTCTCGAACCGAACGGTCTGATGCGTGACGATGGTACGAAGATGGACCTGACGGCATGACTCTGGTTCCATGGAAGTTAGGATGGCTCTTAGTGGGGGACGCTACATCCGTAGACACTTTAGCGACGTCACAAATTTCTGGAACCCACGTGAGGGCGCCGCGGCTACTTCGGCGGATCAATTCAAGCGGCGCAAGTATGCTAACCTTGGTAGTTACATAGTAGGTTACATAAATTTGAGCCGTTTGGTGTAGAGACGTTGGGTCCGTGGGCACCGGGAGCTCATCGTATTTTCCAAAACTTATCAGAGCGCTTGGTCGATGCGACGCGTGATCAAAATTCTGTCATCATGCTGAATCAAAGTGGGCTGGAGCATTCGAACTGCCAACCCTAAAATTTTAATATATTTAATTTTGTAATAACGTATGCTCTTCGGATTACATTACAAAATTACACATTTACGAGAGGGAAAATTATAGCATGTTTTAGACCCACATGATGTTAAGCGGACTAACTTCTGCCTATAACAGATGCATTTTGTTACAAGTGACGAATTGCACTACGTTCGTCACCCTGAGACATACAGTTGTTAAGTCTCATTGTGCCTGTAATATTATTGGATATCAAGGATTGAGGCTGGAACACACTGTTAGGTTCTTGGCGACAGTTTTTCTACTTGAAGGTGGCAGTCAGCCAGGCAAGCATACGCAAAATGCCCTTCTACCATGTGGTGAAGCTCAAGCCGGCGGTGGGGATCGAACCATGGTCCTGCGGCACGGCAGTCCATAGCTATTATATTACAGCTAGGCCATCATTGCAAAAGAAAATAATAGAGGTATCGTTCGCATATTATGTTGAAAGTTGATAAACCTAAAGTTGCTTTTGTGATGCCATGTACATGCTGTTTTTACTAAGAAATTAAAACCAAGTTTGGTTAACATACAATATCGATATACGATTGAAATTCATGTAATACTCGATCACTATCTAACCTTTTGGTAAGGGATGTTGCGGAGAAATATCCTACACAGGCTTGATCTACAAAGTTGTTTCTCAAGAATAATTGTCGAAACATATATACAAAAAAGTTCAATGCATCGTCGGGAGTCACTGTTCAGCGCCAATAACTTATTATTAAAGTAGCTTATCGTATCATGCATTTAAATGTGTTTCGATTCAGATGCAGGATGATTTTATGGACCTAATTGTTCAAGTTAGCAGAGCAATTAAAAGTGCAAACAACTGGTTTCATCACGACTGATGATTGACTTTACTTTTGATTACTGATGATGCCATTGCTTTTATATTCACGTAGCCTTGACATAGGAAAGTAATGCTATAATCTAAAATGCCAGAAATTACTATATTGACTGAATATTTTCTAAAGTGACTGTTTTGGTTCAAAATAGTATTTATAAACTGATTTTTTTTTACGATATTTATAGAGTGACGTGGTTTATTATCGAATCGTAGGCTGTAATAATATAAAATATTTTTATGGCTCTAAAGTTTTATCGGATACCCGACAAAAATTGTGGTCGGAAAATTAAGCTTTTCTTTTGTTTATGGTTGCAGTGTCGTTTACGTTAATAAATCAATACATGTAGTTTGCATCTTCTCTTACTGCCTCGGTGGCCAAGAGGTTTAATCACTTGGAGCGTTAAATCAAGAGACGTGACAACGATCTCCACCTGTGATGAAATATTCACTTAAAATGCGATAGCGTCTGAGAATCTGATCTAGAAGAAATGCTATCTTACACAATGATCCTCAAGACGCTTGTGAACGTGGGCGTAATGAAAAACTGCCCCTATTGGAGGCCTTTGTATAACGACGGAAGTAATCGCTCTTGAAGTGATATGATAGTTCTTGAAATCATTTTTAGAAAAAATAGTAACTATGTTCCATAATGTTTAAAAAACATAATTTTAAAGGTGTTGTTGCTTTAGGCAAAGTATATGTTACAACCAGGTAATTTAGTTAATGTTATTTATGTCAAAGATATAACAATTCCTAATAATGTATTTTACTTGTTTTTTTTATATTAATGGGACGGAACAAGCTCGAGGCCTACCTATTTATTAATATTATTATTATTATATTATAACTAGGACGTAGTGGTTCTGACGATGCCAACTTATAAGTCTCATGTGCCTGTAATTTCACTGGCTCTCAGGGACTGCTGCCGGAACGTACCGATTTTCTTTTTGAGGGAAGTAGCTAGCCAGGCGGACAATCGCAAAATGCCCTTCCACCATCCGGTGCAGCTCAAGGCGGCGCGGTGGTGGGGATCAAACCAGGGACCTGCAGCACGGTAGTCCATAGCTATTACCGCTCGGCCATCCTTGCTTCAAAGTGTTCAAATATCTAGCCAGTGAACTGTAGACGTTACTATCTCTCATTGTTTCACAACGACGACGGAATTTCGTGTTGCAATGGAATTATTATATTACATCAAATTCAAACCAGATTATTCAAAAGTTCAGTTTACAAGTTTAAATGTATTTCATCCTTCACCTAGTTAAGTATCATGTTACATATGATGTTGTCGTGAACAGTGTTGGCTTCCTATTACGGGTGTTTGTAATGTCGGTAACAAATTAAATATAACGGTATAAGAACAAGACGTTTAAAATTAATATAAGATAATTGTAGATAGTTAAAACTTTATGATAGTCGTTTCATATCCTTTTGCATAATAATGTGCTATAAAACATGAGAGGTCTCCTGGGCGCGATATATGTAAATTTTTGACTTAAGCTACGTTTTACAAGATAATGCTAGTTTAATAACATCCTTATTGTAAAGACGAGAATGTTTTACTTTAAATTATACTAGTATTACTAGAATGGGGCTATTGGAAACAATAAAATATATCATAAGCACAGCGAAAACAGCAACAGCTTAATTAGTTTGATTGGAAGCTTATATAGCCTAGATTATCTATTGTATTATATATACAGAATGATATTATAGCATAAATATTGTTGTGAAATGCACCAGCTTATATAAAGATCATATTTTGTATTAACATGTTATTCAAATATTTGTCGGTAAGAGATGCTGCAGGTCATAATGTAATTATTCGAGGTTATCTATGATGGAATAGTAGATTATGATGATATTATGAGCTAAGTTGCTCATTATTCACGAGGCTGCGTGTTGCGGCCCGAGCCGCAGGCGAGGGCGTAAATAAGCCGACTGTATAATGAGCAAGTTGCTCACGAGTTTCATACCCGCTTTTTCAATACCCTTGCGAGGAAAAAAAATATATATTTCACAAATGCGATACAAACAACATACGAAAATTATGGAAAATAGATCGCATATTTTTTTTGCGCTTTGCAAATGTATGATGGTTGATTATATATAAACCTCTTTGATGTTACAAATCTGTATTACCCGATTAAATTGAAAATGCTCTGTGTACTCGCATATAATTTGCAGTTAGGTACTAACTTAACTTTATAGGGATAATTCTATTACGCACTACTGTATAATAATATTATGCACAAGGGTGTTATAGTTCGGTTTATGGCCCTAAGAACGATATAATAAGGCTTACGTTACAAGCAAGGGTGTTGAAAACATTTTTTTTTATAGGTTTTTAGGTGTATCCTGTAGGTAAAATCAGGTATTTAACCTTTTGTGATGGAAAAAAAGACTTTGTCCCTCAAGTTATCTTCTAAATAATTCCAAGACAGTAAAGACAATAAAGCGTAGTAAATGTAAGTGTTCTAAAATATATATATAGCTTCACAAGTGTATAAATAAACTATGTCAATAAACTGTTATATAATGATTATACAAACTTCGATAATATTAAGATGAAGTCCCAAATATTTTTGAATTAATATCACTAACAAAAAACTATTATACTTTTAAGACATAAAATGAATTGTGGAGTTAAGGTTTGTATTTATATGAATAAAATTTATATTTATTTAATTAATGTAGATGTTTTTCCGAAAAAAATGTAATAATTTTAGTGAATCGAGTTTTATTTTTATTGAGAATTTCCTTCAAATAATATACAACGTAAAGGTATTAAATGTTGCTGGTAATTTTTTTTTCCTAATAGCCTTTGACCACTATTTCACCTGATGGTAAGTGATGATGTGGTTGAAGTAGTTGTTCAGGCTAACCTAGAAGTACTGGCTCTCAAGGACAGCCACCGGATCACGCCGTTAGGTGCTTGGCGAAAGATTTTCTACTTGAGGGTAGCTAGTCAGGCGGGTATATGCAAAATGCCCTACCACTAAGCTATAACGACTGCCATCCTTAGAAAAGAAACCGGGACCGACGGCTTAACGTGCCCTCCGAGCATGGAAGCCCTCAGTAGCAATGTCACTAGCGATCACCATTCCAACTCATGACCACGGCGGACTTTGCTTAACTTTTCTGGTTGGTTAAGAACAGCTAAGTAAACTTCGCTACGAGCGCTTCAATATAGTAAGAATAATAATCTTGAACGCACCTTTTTTGCTGGAGTGAAATGATCAGATACTTCTGTAAAACCAATATATAAGGCTTTGAACAATTTCAAGAAAATATATTTACTTTCATACACATATTATACTTCCCGATTTTTATTTGTTTAGTTTTACACACGAACTAAATTGGGAAAGTAAAATTTAACGTCATATAGCATCAAAAACATAGACTAAGTATTTTTGAGTATTATTCAATCATATTATGTCGTATCGTGGGGTTTATTGTAGTATAATTATTTTTCTATTGAATAAATTCAGACTGATTTACGGTATTCGTTTTATGATACAGCCATAATGATCGTATCATATTTTGGACTTACGTCATGAGTAAAAATGACGTTCAATCTTTTTGTTTTAGTGCAGTAAGAGCTTAGTCTTTTTGATATCAAAAGGCTTGTTAAGGAAATAAAAAATCCTATATATCAATCTAAATGCTTTGGACTCTGTGTATTCCCATATAAGGGAGGTTATTCTAAAGTCGATATTACAATGGTGGTTATATTATGTGATTAATTCAGATGTTAAGTTTCTTTTAAGTATATTTTGTATATCAGATAAAAAAAAATTAAAATATCTTTGTATAAAAGTTTTATTTTAATTGAATTTGATTTAAGTTTAATTGAATAAGTTTTGATTCAAAATGAATTTTCCGAAATTAAAACATTTTTGTCCTAGTAATACCCCAGTTCGGACTGACTTCAGATAAATAAGATTTATTGTCTATCTTCGATTGCCACCTGAGATATATATTCTTATTCACCTTTTAAATCTTATTTTTCGAAATATGCATACCTCATATGGGCAATATTCATAACTTTCAAATATTTTAGCTCTTTTAATCGTCATTTATTTAGTAGACCACAAAAAAGTCCTTATTAAAAGGGCCACAAAAACTTACTCCAAACCATTTTGTTTGCAATATTCTAAATTTATCCAGTAACAAACCACACGCTTAAAATTCTAAGCTATTTGATACCATTTTCGAAAACAACATTCTATAAAAGCCTGGAATACCTCATGAGGCGTAGGTTACATAAAAGCGGCACAAACAACAAGCGGCGAGTGTCAGACATTTCTGGCTGTAATCGTGTCACTTCTAACAAGCTAAAAATATTTACCTCACACTTCAGTAATGAAAAAGCTAAAGTTAAATTAAATTTGGAATTCAGCCATATTATTTTTTTAAATACCAGTATTTGCGTCTAACGCTTATGGCTTATAGGTTGTTTCTTGTACTGGTAACATGCTTCGGCTGTGAGAATCTTGCTCACGTTATGAAATCTCCTGCGAGCTTTATAATTGTTGGGCATTAACCTGATTTTGCAGTTGTTATGGAGATTATTTTCTCATGTAAGCTTTTGTTACTTTTTGGTAGAGTTAATTAAAACCATATTACTTCTTGAACTGTTTAATAATATAAATTTTGTTAAATAAAATTGTATTCTTAGAAAGTGGGATGAGAGTGAAAAAGTATTTCCTACAATTTTAAAAGTTTTCCACTTTTTTTTAATGTTTTTATGCAGGTTAGCCTTTGACTACTATCTCACCTATTGGTAAGTAATGATGTGGTCGAAGATGTTGTTCAGGCTTACCTAGAATTACTTGCTGTCCTTGAGAGCAAGGACAGCTGCCGGAAGACACCGTAAGGTGCTTGGTGACAGATTTTCTATTATGTTTTGAACTGGAGGTTAAGTAACGTTCGCTGCGGTCATTTCTTGGATGGATGACCGTTAGTGTCATTTATTATTGAGCGCTTCCGTGCCTTTAAGGGCACGTTAAGCCGTCAATCCCGTTTGACGCGTTAAGATGGCAGCCGTTATAGCGTAGTGGAAGGACATTTTGAAAATACCAATTTTTGACATTTTGAAAATTCCAACTTATTTAGCTACCACCCCCAAGTCAAAAATATCTCGCCAAGCACCTAACTGTATGTTGTGACAGCTGTTCACCTATGACCGCATCAACACATCATTTGATATGTGATGTGAATATCAGATTGTGATCAAAGGCAAAAATTTACTACATTAGTAAAAAATAGTAGTACATCCGCAACATATTTGGATATTAAAATAAGAATAAGTACTAAAAAATATATAGCAGATTTTCCCGAATCCATGCTTTCAGATGAATATATCTAATAATATAATAACCTAGGTTAATAAAATTTAAAGTTGTACTATATTTTCCTGTAGCTATAGTACGCACAATCATAGTAATAATGAAAACCTGTGTACGGATCAACGGTTTTGCAACATAATTTGTATGGTAACTAGGATCATCTAGGTTCTATGGATATAATTTTTTATTTTGCTTTTCATCGTCGTTCTGAAGTCATTGTAATGGACTTTGATTTGCGGATATAGATAAAGTTTCTTATCTTGAAATCAGTTTTCCGAAACACTTGAATCATTTTTAATAAAACAAAGAATATTTATAATTATGTATATAGATACTTTGTTTTAAAAGTAAATATTAATTGAGCATAAGAGTGTTGTTGATTTTGAAGTTTTTGATATTATAAACATTTCTTACACTGTTATTTATAATTTACCTAATTATCCCGTGGGGTGCCAGCTATGATGTCACCAAATGCTACTGGTGGATGTCGTAGGAGGCAACTAAAGGTAAAATACCGGAAGGTGGGCAGCAGCGCCTTCTGATGAACTAATATCTTAAATTGCGGTCTCCAAGGCGCCTGCCAATAGTGGGGATTATGGCAAACCCTCCCTTAATAGGGGAGGTGGATAACCAGCTGTAAGAGTAACATTATTTATAATCAGAACATATACACACAGTAAAATTTGAACCTACAAAACTTGAGAACGTTTATTATATAAACAAACGTTATGGTTACCGTGAAATTGTACTGTTTAGCAAATATTCTAGTAATCATTTAAGTAACATTGTTCCCTTAGAATCCCGATTATCCAACGATTCCAAAATAAAGTACTCAAAAGCATAGTCAGTGCACCATAATAGAAAAAGGATGCCAATGTTTTAAACGTTATCATACTTTGTTTCAATCAATTTATCGGGCTCAGACTTCAGTTGCGATTTTCAGTGCTTTGAGAAACAACTTAGATTTTAGTTAATTTGTTAATAATGACTCACCGTCTGACTACACAAGGCATTCATTTTTGTTCTGCGGGAGGAAGGACTACACATTAAACAAATTGCCGAGGAGTTGAAAATGTTTCGAAGATTATCGAACCTTGACACACTAATAACCTATTTTTCGAATTTTTAAAGACATTATGATAAATTATTTATAATACACATTTTATCAAATAACTATATGTTTAATTTAACGCACAATGATAATTAATCATTTGCATTCCTATGTAGGCAATGTTTCCTACCGCTTTTTTTTATTTTAACGTGTGAAAAATGCTTTTACGCATCTCCGTCTACCCCGGGAAGGGTGGCCGGGAGATGTCGGGCTCGACACGAACTATTCCCACAGCAGCAAGTTGCCGCTCCATTCTGGACTTAGAGGCAAAGCCCAGTGGAGTGGCCCCTCTGGGGCCGGCTGACTGCCCAAGCCAGCACGGCCCCTGGTTCCTCTTCGCTTCACCGTGGGTGACGAAGCCACGGCTACTAAGCCCCACCGCCACGACAAAGCGGGAACCCCTCGGGGTTAATGTTTACTACCCCTAGTGCAGCCTTAGAACGAACGAAAAAAAAAAACGGATCTCATAAATACATACAAAAATTATTTATATGGTTTTGCCTTGAAATGCACCAATGAATTGACTGTACCGCGACGCCTTGGGTCGATGAGCGTAGGTAAGCAATACTATAGCGAGCTGAGCGTTGCAAGCAGGAATAGTCCTTACACTGTTCAAATCAGGGCGACCGTGACAGTATATTAGAACTATCGACCTCCATCAAACCTGAAAACGGATGTCTTTGTGGATATAATTAAAAACTTACAGAACCTCACGAACATATTATATCTACATCACCACCACGTGAATGTTGAGGCAATCGAGCTCCTTGACAACACTGACACAGTAAGAAGGCTAAAAAGGACAAAACCTTTTGAGTTAGTGTAGTTGAGTGACACTGATATGTAGTGAAGTAAGTGCTACTGTAATATAAATAACACAAGTGCGTGTATGAACTTTCCATAATAGCCGACATTAACCAGGAGAAATCTCATCCAGCCAGCCTGCCTTGGGGATGGTTCGTGGAAGCATTAAAGGGGCGTGGAAATTTTCATACCAATTTTTTTTTTTCATTTTTATTTCAGATAACTAAGTCTTTGACCACAATATCACCTGATGGTAATCGATGATGTGGTCGAAGGTGCTAACAGGCTTTACGTAGAATGACTGGGTCTCGAAGACAGCCGCCGGAACACAGCGTTAGGTTCTTCATGCATGCTTGATAGATTTTCTATTAAGGGTGGTCACTAGCCAGGCGGGCATTCACAAAATGCCCTTCCACCATGCGTTGAAGCTCAAGCCCGCGGTGGGATTCGAACCATGGACCTCGGGCATAGCCAATGCCACTGAGCCATTACTTCTTCAAATTCCTCCTCTTATCTATTTATTTGCATCGTTACCTCAGCACTGCGTGGTCATATTCATACAGCCTACACAGCTCCATATTTTACGTCTTCGTATATAATATATATTATTACTGATTCTTTGGACGCGGCATATAAGTAGGTACCGGAATCCAGGTTGAGTTGCATATAGATTTTTTTGGTTATTCCACGTGGTGCAGATTAAGGTGTATAATTGTATCGTAAACCTGATAATGATTCAGTATTGACAAAATAACAGGAAAATTATTGTTTAAATTACCAGAATCTTAGTTATAGCAACCAAATTTTTTCCCAATGTAAAATTTAATATTTGCACACTATTTTATTTACACAGGTGTTACGTGCCCTACACTCACACGTTATGCCTACCTATGCAACTTTGACGGTAACTGCAATTGGGGTCAATCAATTGGCGTACGTGACCGGCCGAATGCAGTTGCAGCACTTTTGCCTCGTGTCGCCGCCCGCCTCGTGGAGCCCCGCGTCCACGACCTCACTTCGGTACCTACCTCGTCCGAACTTAGACATAATTTTAGTTAATACATTTTAATGTAATATTTTAATTAAATAAATTTATTAAAATCATTTTTTTTAAGTCCTTCGGCAGTGACCAACATAATTGGCGCAGTCGGTAGGATTCTAGAAGCAGTGCGCGCGCGAAGAAAAGGATACCACAAATCGCTATCCTGCGATCCCGCAAGATCCCTGCTCGTACTATCAAGTACCTTGTCTAGATTCCGAACTTTGGTAGGCTCGCGGCCGAGGACGACACTCAAACTTCAGTGGACCGACGAGAAATGATTATGTAAGTGCATTGAATTTTTTGAATTGTGTTGCTTCCTTGAAATCCTTTACATTTCAAGATTTTTCATCCAAGGAAAAACGTAGCTGAATCTGTCTCCTCAAGGCAGATTCATAGGCATAATAACGTAGATTTAAATAGAAGTATTAGCTCTCTAGAATCAGAGACAGACTTAGATTCAAATATTTTTTTTTATAGTCTAGCAGATATGGACCCCGACACTATCTTTAAGGCTCTTAGGCCAGTGCCGGAATTCGACGGCAACCCAAATGTTCTTACAAGATTTATTCGCATATGTGATCAAATAGTTTCGCAATATGTTAAGGAACAACCAGGGGCCGAACTAAATAATTTATGTGTTATAAACGGCATATTGAACAAAATTACTGGTAATGCGGCCCGAACAATAAACTCTAACGGAATACCTGAATCTTGGCAGGATATCCGTACGTCACTTATTAATAACTTTTCTGATCAAAGAGACGAAACCGCGCTATATAATGACCTCTCATTACTTAGCCAAGGAGGTAGCACGCCCATTGAATTTTTTGACAAATGCCAGAACCTTTTTAGTACCATCATGACGTACGTTACTCTACATGAAACGGTTAACACTACTATAGAAGCTAAGCGTGACTTATATCGAAAGCTAACTTTACAATCATTTGTAAGAGGTCTTAAAGAACCCCTCGGATCTCGTATCCGTTGTATGAGACCGTGTTCAATTGAAAAGGCACTGGAATTTGTCCAAGAGGAATTGAATGTTATGTATATGCAGCAGCGCAACGAGCTCGTTGATAGGCGAATTCCACAGCAGCAGCAATCGTCAATTTTGACTCGGAAAATTTCACCTTTTATACCTACTGCTATGCCAAAACCATTTAATTTTGTGACTCCCCAAGCTAGCTTGCCGAGACCCATGATGATGCAGCCGCATCAGGTTACTCATCACCAGCCGTCCTTCCGTCCACCCGTTTTTAATTCAAATCAGCCGCGCATGCCAACTCGAACACAGCAAATGTTTCGCGCACCACCACCTAACTATGACCCTAATAATGCATTTCGAATGCCGCCCCCGCGGCATACTCCCCAGAACAATGGCCCGAAACCGATGAGCGGAGTCAGCCATTACGTAGCTAAAACGCTACCACCTACCATGTCGGGACATGATTGGC
Source organism: Plagodis pulveraria (assembly GCA_963890685.1). Taxonomy (NCBI): domain Eukaryota; kingdom Metazoa; phylum Arthropoda; class Insecta; order Lepidoptera; family Geometridae; genus Plagodis; species Plagodis pulveraria. Next base: position 31,861,336 of record OY982960.1, on the reverse strand, counting down.
GGAAATTTGGGAACCCGCCACCTACTAACTATTTTAAAACGCGAGAAATGAACTTTAACGAAACTGCAGAAAATAATGAGACGTATAACTATGACTACTACAATGACACCAATGACTATAATTCCTACGAATATAGTGACTACTACGATAGTAACTACACTGTTCCTGACTATTACACCGCATACAGTCCTGACTATACCCACCAGTATAATGTAGCAAACGCTATAGAAGCTTCTCAGCCTTCGACTAGCCACGACCAGTACCAGCCGGATTTTTACGAAGACCGTTCAGACCCCGAGCCAAAATAGAGCTCAACATCCAGTCAAAAAGGGAACTACGTTATATACAGATATCTAGTCCCCCTCTCAAGCTTTTGGTAGACACTTGGGCAAACCAATCGTTTATCAGCCCTGAAGCTGTGGAACGATATTTTTCACATGTACCATTAAATTTTGACCCCTTTGAGGTCACCAACTCTCGTGTAACCAGTACTCATGACCATTCGATCACGGTACCCCACTTTTTAGAGTTTAACGAACAAAAGGAAATTAAACTTTTTATCTATAAATTCCATAATCACTTTGATGGTTTGTCAGGCCTCGATTTATTAGACGGAATTCAAATTGATCTGAAACGTAATAACTTAGTGACAGATTATGCAGTGATTCCGCTTTCAAGCTACACATGCAAGAGAGCAAATTCACAAGAAACAATACCAGCTAGAACCGCGAAACTAATAAACGTTCCGATCCAAAGCCCAGACGGTGACGTCTACATTTGTGAGCAAGTGATGTGTAATTGCATCATCCATGAATGCGCCACCACAGTAACAGATCAGACATGTACTGTAGAAGTCGAAAATCCCACAGACTCTGATGCCACTATTACATTTGACCAGACTATACAAGTTGATATTTTTAACACAGAAACCATGACGACAGAACCAAACTCTGAACGAATAAATGACGTAATATCCCGACTACGAACGAACCACTTAAATGCGGAAGAAAAAGTAAATTTAGAGGCATTATGCGCACGATATGCTGACGTATTTTACATTGACGGAGAGGCTTTGACTTTTACGAACAAAATTAAACACCACATTAAGACTACAGATGAACTCCCAGTTTATACGAAAAGCTACCGCTACCCCTTTATACATCGTCAAGAAGTTAGAGATCAGATCACCAAGATGTTAGACCAAGGTATAATCAGACCATCTGATTCTGCCTGGAGCTCGCCTATATGGGTGGTTCCAAAGAAAGTTGATGCATCTGGGAAGCAGAAGTGGAGGCTTGTAGTAGATTTTCGTAAACTGAATGAAAAGACTATCGACGACAAATATCCCATCCCTAATATTTCAGATGTACTTGACAAGTTAGGTAGATGCCAATACTTTACCACGCTTGATCTAGCGTCAGGATTCTACCAGGTAGAAATGCATCCTGATGATGTACCTAAAACCGCATTTAACGTAGAGCATGGACATTTTGAATTTTTAAGGATGCCCATGGGATTAAAAAATAGTCCTTCAACATTCCAGAGAGTCATGGACAATGTCCTCAGAGGCCTTCAAAATGAAATCTGCCTCGTATATTTAGATGACATCATCGTTTTTAGCACATCTTTGCAAGAACACCTACCACCAAGGTAAACCTTGAAAAAGTATTCCAAAGGCTGCGGGAATCTAACTTCAAAATTCAGATGGACAAATCTGAATTTTTGAAATTGGAGACAGCTTATCTAGGTCATATTATCAGTAGAGATGGTATAAAACCCAATCCAGACAAAATTAATGCCATAGAGAAATATCCCTTGCCGAAAACCCCAAAACAAATAAAACAATTTCTAGGACTACTAGGATACTACCGAAAATTTATTCCTGACTTTGCTCGTATAACGAAGCCCATGACTAAGTGCCTTAAACGATCCAACAAGATAACTTTTGACTCTGAATATATTGACTGCTTTGAGAAATGTAAAACCTTGTTGACTAATGATCCAATCTTACAATACCCTGACTTCAAAAAGGAATTCATCTTGACTACGGACGCATCTAACCTGGCAATTGGAGCGGTGCTCAGCCAAGGATGCATTGGTTCAGATAAACCTATTTGTTACGCATCCCGTACTCTCAACGATAGCGAGATAAACTATAGCACTATAGAGAAAGAACTCTTAGCTATAGTATGGGCAACAAAGTATTTCAGGCCATATTTGTTTGGTCGTAAATTTAAAATACTAACAGATCACAAGCCCCTGCAGTGGATAATGAATATTCGAGAACCTAATTCGAGACTGACTAGATGGAGATTAAAACTAAGTGAATATGACTACACGGTAGTTTATAAAAAAGGCAAATCTAATACAAACGCAGATGCTCTATCTAGAATTGAAATTAACAATGAGGAAGTCGATTCAATGATTGCAAATCCCACAGAAAAGCCACCTTCGGGAGTAGGATCTACAACAGCCACAGCCCATACAAGTAACGAGAACCCTATTCTTGAAATTCCTATTACTGACGATCCCTTAAATAAATTTCATAGACAAATATGTTTTACAATAGTAGGAGACATCAAAAGACGAACGACAGCGACAAAACCCTTCGACACCCACACACGCACGTATATACAGGTATCCGAATCCAATCTCGAGCAGGACGTGGTAAATGCTATAAAAGAATATGTCAATCCTAAGGTTAAAACCGCCATTAAAATCACACCACCCCTGGGAATGTACTCTATTATCCCTATTATACAAAATAGTTTCAAAAGTTCTTCTATGAATCTGGTCTTAGCAAAGACTGAACTAGAGGACGTAAAAGAGTACCTAAAACAACAAGAAATTATAAAGCATTACCATGAGGGTAAAACTAATCATAGAGGGATAAACGAATGTTATCTGGCCCTATCACACAAATACTACTGGCCTAAAATGAACGAAGAAATTGCTAAATATATTAACGAGTGCACAGTTTGTGGACAGACAAAATATGACAGACACCCTATAAGACCTAAATTTAACATTGTACCACCAGCGACTAGACCTCTTGAAATAGTACATATGGACTTATTCACAGCGCATAACGAAAAATACTTGACATTTGTAGACGCATTCTCTAAATACGGACAAGCCTATCACTTACGGGATGGAACTGCTGTTAGTATCTTACAAGGACTCTTGACTTTCAGTACTCACCATGGTCTGCCACTGACAATAATCACAGATAATGGCACTGAGTTTACTAACCAAATGTTTGCAGAATTTACGAAATTGCATAAGATTCACCACCATAAGACATTAGCCCATGCCCCGAATGACAACGGAATCATCGAAAGATTTCATTCCACCCTCTTAGAACACTTACGAATCTTACGACTAAGACAGAAAGACGAGCCAGTAATTTACTTAATGCCTTACGCAATATTAGCTTACAACAGCTCAGTACATAGCTTCACAAAGTGCAGGCCCCATGACATAATCCGAGGTCACTTTGATCCTCGAGATTCCTTTGACATAGACCTTACTGAACATCTAATGCAACAATATATTATAAACCACAAAGATCAGATGAAGTCAGTATACGAGAAAATTAATGAAACTTCATTAACCAACCGTACAAGTATTATGGAAAATAGAAACAAAGACAGAGAGCCAGAAATAGAATACCAGCCAGACCAGCAGGTATTCATTACTAATCCTCTAGCTAGCCGAAATAAACTCGCTACGCGTTACACGCAGGACAAAGTTCTAGCCGACCTACCAATTCATATCTATACTTCTAAAAAGAAAGGTCCTATCGCAAAATCCCGGTTAAAGCGAGTGCCTAACTCTGCAAAATTGTTACAGAATACTCCTGACCCTCGTTCACCTGACGCTGGCGCAAGAAATAAGACTTGAAAGCTTAGACAATGGACCGGGTATACTTCCATTTAAACTTGGACCAGCCAGACTCATCACCCACTACCATTCCTTTATTCAATACATAGACTTGACTAAAATCGAAAACCAACTCGACTCAGTAGAATCTCAACTTAAACTATTTGAAAGTAAGTTGACCAATGACACATTCCTTCTATACGAATTACAGATAAACTATCTAGAAACTAAACTAACTAAAACTCGTAATCAGCTTAGCACGTTAGAGCCAATCAACTTAAGAAGTAAGAGAGGTCTCGTAGACGGTCTAGGATCTTTCGTCAAAAGCATTACTGGTAATTTAGATCATACAGACGCTGAAAAATATAATAATGCTATAAAGATTTTAGAACATAACGATCAAAAGTTAATGTCTGAATTAAACGAACATATCAGCCTTAATAAAGAATGGATGACTCAGCATACCATTCTACTTACAAAAATAGCAGAGAATCAGAGGAAAATTAATAATAGTTTGCAATCGATTTTGGATAATAACGCTTATTCTGACAATAATCTTCTCAAATATGCGAAGTTTGCGCAGCTTTTAGCGATAATCAGCGAAAACGCTGAAGACATATACGTAGAATTAAATAGGATAGAGAATATATTAGCTTTTATACGTGCATCGAGCACTCACCATAGTATGTTAAGGATAGATACATTAAGGATTATGTTAAATAAACTTAAGATAGTATATGGTCAAGACCGGATATTGGACGCGGATCTAAGAGAATATTACCGAGTAATCAAACCAGGATATTATTATTCAGGTAGTAACATAGTTATCATTTTTAAGGTTCCTGTCATATCCCCGACCTTATTTGAATTTTACAAATTATCCTTAGTTCCCAACAAAAACCTTCAAACTTTCATACCTCCATATCCTTTCCTAGCAACCAATGGCAAACTATTCATGTACATAGAGGCTGAATGCCCGAAGTTTGATCATCAGCACCTATGTGAAGAAAACGCATATAGTCTCCCACGGGAACATCCAGATTGTATCCAGAACATCATTATGCATCAATCCATTGACCAAACATGCCGACCTACCAAAGTAGCCCTAGACAAAGAAGCAATGGAGCAGCTAGATGATCAGCACTACACGATCATCTTCCCGAAGCCAACAAAGACAGAACTACAATGTGGAAGACAAAAGTTCATCACTCTTCATGGTAGCTATCTTGCCACTTTACCTCAAAAATGCTACATGCGCACCGAAGAATTTACAATCATAAACGTAAATGATCGACTCAAAGGACAACCACTGCTTATAACCGAAATGTCACATAACTTCAATACCAACCAAACTATAGAAATTCCGCACATAAAACTCAACTCTATTAACCTGAAAGGACTACATTCCGTTGAAGAAAAGATTCTAATGCAGCATCCAGTGAAGATAGACTATGCAGATACTTCACTCTACCATACGACAATACCATTCTATGGAACTACACTTGGAGTAGTAATACTTATAATTATAATCATCATACGAAGATATAACATCTGCACCAAACCAGCCGGAAAGGAACCATCACCCGAAGAAAAGATGGAAGGCGATAACCACACATATGAAGATCCTGAAAAATTAAAAGCCCAGAGCTCTAAGACAGCAGCATTTTCGCTCAGAGTGCTCAAATAGTTGCTGTTCTAAGGGGGGAGGTGTTACGTGCCCTACACTCACACGTTATGCCTACCTATGCAACTTTGACGGTAACTGCAATTGGGGTCAATCAATTGGCGTACGTTACCGGCCGAATGCAGTTGCAGCACTTTTGCCTCGTGTCGCCGCCCGCCTCGTGGAGCCCCGCGTCCACGACCTCACTTCGGTACCTACCTCGTCCGAACTTAGACATAATTTTAGTTAATACATTTTAATGTAATATTTTAATTAAATAAATTTATTAAAATCATTTCGGTTTTTTTTAAGTCCTTCGGCAGTGACCAACATAATTCAGGCAAACATTATGTGTTTAAAATTATGTTTTTTTTAACTGACTTCCAAAAAAGGGGGAAGTTGTCTATTCAAATGTTTTTTTTTTATATTATGCTATTACTCCGCTAATTATGAATTGATTTTGAATATTATTTTGTTTCTTGCGTAGAATAATTATCCAAATTAGTTCCAATAAAATTTTATCAAAATCAGTAAGTACTTTTTAAGTATAGTCAATTATTCGAAAAATTTATTTGCTAAAACATTTGGACTGCCTGTGAGTCTGCAATGACTTATAGGTTGTTTCAATGCTTTTATTGTATGAGTAGCTGTAGTGTTGTATATAGTTCGTAGTATTTTGTTAGTAAAGGCAGGATTGGCGATCCTTCTTTCAGCATGGACGTCACGTCCTTCAGTAACGTTTAGGGGATGTACAGATTTTTCTTCTATACGGAGAATCTCCGTGCCATAGAATAAAATTTTCTGCTTATAGACCTACCCCAATGGATGGAAATGCGTCCTTATATCTCTATGTTAATATGCAAGGTTGTGGCTCACGACGACACGGTTTGGCCGTACTCTAGACAACCACAGTGGTTAGTTGGCAGCAGCTGTTGAGCTACCTGAGTTTTAAACTAAACATCTTTAAGTATTTTAACAAAATACGCTACAGTCTGCCTGGGATTGCTAAATTGCATGGTACTTTTTCGTTGCATGGTTTCTTTACGCTTCGTTAAGGTTTCTGGACACTCTTCCTCTTGGCCTGTTTATGCCCCACACGTCAGAGTAGAACTCACTTTGTGAAATACATTAACCCCCTTACTTATAAAAAATCCGCTATGTAGTTGCTAAATAATGGATAGCTAAACAGTGTTTAAGTAATGCTTAAATATTTCTTACTTATAAACGCTACATAGCACCTGTTTAGCTAAGCAATGGATAATGAGGTCGAACGTATTTTAAACTGACAACATTGAACTTAAAGGTATTATGAAAGACCCAAATTGCCAAAAAGTATGTATCTAGTGCTGAAAATCTTAAAATTAAAAAGTAAAAAAAATACTATTCTTTGTAGACCTACTGATTTTTGTACATAGGTATGTTAGGCGTACTGGAGACTTCTGAAGCGAGTTTTTTTTTTGCAATATGGTAAATTGTAAGTTTCCCAGTATTCTGCGAATTCGATGCAGCAACCTATTCCATAGCATAATTGGAAATGCATTATGGAAGCCCGAATACCGTTATATCCCGCTGGAAGTTATCTTTTTCCATCCCAAACAATACCTATGCCCAATTATGTCTACGTTTTTTTCTATGAAGCCAAGATTCCAATCTTCATATATTTTTTAATCATTCTATAGCGATTCCTTAAATCACAGTAATATTATAAAGGCCGTAATATGTTCTTGTGTTTCGTCTAGTGTGTTAGATAAATTATTTTGTATGAACCTGAAACTGTGCCCGGTGAATGGCAATAGGCTCGCCACCTATTACATGGGACCAAAACCCAATTGACCGAAACATGGGTGTTTACACACCTCTGCCTACCCCTTCGGGGGATACAGGCGTGATTATATGTACCTATGTATCTAAAGTTTGTGTTTTTGTCTTCTACGTGTATTCACGTTTTAACGGCTTGAGGGTTTGGATGAAACAACAGAATAGTTAGTTTAGGTTCTCCATACTTTTCATCATCATTGTCTACGCGGTAGAAACCGCGTGGCGGGGCTAGATAATAAGAAAATTACAGTGAGTTCGATCACCGGATCGGATCAGATGTTGGGGATTTAACGAGAAAGGGATTTTCAGTTAAAACAGTCCGGCGTCTAATTTGGACCAGTTTATTACCATTTGGTGATAAACTCGCGACCTATTAAATGAGATCCTTAATACAAATAAGAATATTTCGACTCCCAAAATATTATTTTTTGCTGTACTGAATCGACATCTATGCTGAAATTCGGAAATAAGTACTCAATTCTGCTTTTAAATTGAATCTCTAGTTCCTCATCAGTCTCAATCCTTATCCAATAGGAATATACGAGTGTGGCACAATCCTCATATTCTTAATTCAGGAACTGTACCCGCGGTATACTCTTCAATAAGATCACGAAAAGTAAGTAGGTTACGCATAATATTTATTTCATCATCCAATGTTTGTTGCTATATTTTTACGATTTATTAACAGAGTATGTCGTATTAATATTTTCAATAACCGGCTGTACTCACACAGTATTGGTCGAGATTGTCGAGCTAGGTGTTCGGGCATGTCCGATGCCCTTCATCAGGTGAGTTCACGCGTCGACGATCGCGGCGACGACTCCGCGCAACTGCTCGTTCTGCGCGGCGCGAGAGTGGAGGCGCGGGCGCGGGGTGCGGGGGGCGGGGGCACACAGTGGGCTGGGGGAACGCCCCGCGCACCGCTGTGCTGATGGTGGTGCATCCTCTTCGTCAGTGAGTTCTTCGTCGAAATCTCCAACACAAACACTGCTAACTGTATCACACTCTAGACTGCCTAGCACTTTTCGCGTTGAGGTAGCATTAAGAATAGGTGTCTATATTCTTAATGCTCCTAATGTGTTCGGCAAGTCTAGTTGCGATGTATTTTGTACAGTGCTTTGTTCGTGAACAACAATTTTCGACGATATTCTGCTATCACTCGACGAAGCAATTTTTCACTCGACAATCTCGACCAATACGCGTGAGTACAGCCGGTTATTGAAAACATTAATATGTCTCATACTCACGGGAACTTTCAAACAAAGAGTATGTCGTGTTTATAGTTTCATATACTTCCTTGACAATAACCTCAATAGTAACTAAATCAGCTGATCAGAAATATGGGCGCCATCTTGCTACTTAAATATTTAAACAAGGGTCGGACGGTGTTTAAATTGACAGCTGATTTAAGCAGTACTTAGGTACTGGATAAAGTTATGCAGCGTTTATGAGTAAGGAATTTTGCTAATCAGCGGCTAAGTAATGCTTAAAATTTAAGTAGCGTTTATAAGTAAGGCTGTAAGATTCTAGCTGTATCACATGTTCTGAGACTATCAAAATATTTTAATGTTCTGATTGAATACAAACTTAACTGAACTAAAGATTTTTTTTTTTTTTTTTATTGCCTGATAGGTTAGCCTTTGATCACTATCTCACCTGATGGTAAGTGATGATGTGGTCGAAGATGTTGTTCAGGCTAACCTAGAAGAACTGGCTCTCAAGGACAGCTGCCGGAACACACCGTTAGGTGCTTGGCGACAGATTTTCTACTTGAGGGTGGTAGCTAGCCAGGCGGGCATTCGCAAAATGCCCTACCACCATGCTATAACGACTGCCATCCTAAGACAACAACCGGGACCGACGGCTTAACGTGCCCTCCGAAGCACGGAAACGCTCAGTAGTAATGTCACTAGCGGTCACCCATCCAACTCCTAACCGCGCGCGACGTTGCTTAACTTTGCTGATCGGTTGAGAACAGCTAAGTAAACTTTGCTACGAGCGCTAAGATAAGATATAATTAAAGAATTTAAAGATAAGATATAGATACTGAACATAGATACAGACTTAACGTCACAAAGTCTTAACAATGTAAAATTAGCATCCCTTATATATAACTGTGTTCCCCGCTAAATATGTAATGCTCCCCATAGTATTTTTTTAATTAAGACATTTCTAAGTTAACCTAAAAAATAGCACGGACCCTAGAGTCTGTGGAAAATCTAATAAACCAGTTTAAAAAAAAAAAAATGTCTTAACAATTACAATAGTGCTATTGAAGTGTCTTCCAAAACCTAAAAACCAGTTACCGGTAAGGAACTCCCAGTTATGACATTTAAAACCTTAGAAAAAAAAATTGAGTAGCTATTCTATAAGCCCCTGATGTTTCTGAACGTAGCTTGCTTTATGGGTAAATGAATAAACATGATGTGGCGGAGTCAGTTCTAACACTCCGCCGTGTATTTGTATATTACATTCAATTATGGCTATCCTAGTTATTCAGTTATCAATTTAGGTACAGCTTGTCGCATCTTCGACCAAATCACTATTTACTAAAAGTAGCGATTGTTGTCTGACTGATTGAAATAGCTGATTAGCTAGCCTTTGACCAATATCTCACTTGATGGTAAGTGATAATGTGGTCGATGAACTTTGCTAAGGCTAATCTACAGTTTAACTTGAAAACCTAAAATATAAAAATGTTCAAAGTCTAACCTATTAATAATTAGGGCCTGTTTCAGAATGTTCGAGTAAGTCCCGGTTATACTACCCAGAACATATTTAATAAATTAAACATTATCTTTGCGTTTCACAGTCTTCGATTTATGTACTGGTAGTATAACCGGAACTTACTCGAACATTCTGAAACAGGCCCTTAAAATAAAAGAAGATCTGTTTAACATAAATATATAAAATCTTACATGGTAAAATATATATTTACACAAATATAAAAGTTCTATCTTGACATTTAAAGTTATTCAATGTTTTAGCAGGACACTTACTTATGTTAGCTATTCTAGATCTATTAAGCACCTGTTAGAAAATAGGAATACAATCCTATATTATTTACTTTTCTATATAACTATTATTAATTCTTTGGATTTGATCTAGATACCCACTAAAAGAGTATGTATACATACTCTTCTTCTACTTCTACGTAGTACTATTAACACCTGTTATCGTTTATAAGACACTTTGTTCACGTGCTTTTTTGAGATAAAACTAACAGACACAATATTTTATATTATGACTTCATATTAGTTACTCAAAAAATTTTATCTCCTCAATTTTTCTCACTATGTCTGATTTTTTTCAATTTATCTTCTGTCTTGTCTGATATTCTGCGCAAAACGCACGTTTTCCTTATTGGAACCATTCACCCTTCCAAAGATCATTACTAATACAATATTTATGAAAAAAGACACGTTATAATAACGTCGTTCACTCAGATAGAAAACGCCTGTTCTCCCTCCACGGAATATATATGAATAGACGCATCTGCAATCACATGAGCTTTGACCCAGATTCAACGTCAATATTACAAAATGTTTTGAACATACTTTTGAGTTTTTTTTAAATTATTTTGTCAGTTGAGTTAAGAATTGTTCATGACACCCAATTTCTTGATTGACTTGAATGACCCAGAAAAAAATATGTGGTAAATGCACAGCATGCCTATAAAGCGCTGCAATAAGTTAATTGAATATAGCGAGAGTCAACTCCTATGTTACGGCGGCGCGCAATACCTACTTCGATCGCCAACTTGCGATCCCCAAGACACATGCTTGGCAGGTGTCTTGGGGATCGCAATTTAAGATATCAGCTCCTTGGAAGGCGCTGCTGCCCACCTTCTGGTATTTTAAAATAAAGGTACCTTTAAGTAGTACATTTAATATTTAATAATTATTTTATTGAAAGCTACGACTCCGGCTGCATTGATTACAGTGATTGAGTAGGTAACAAAAAATAGTATAAGTATAATAGTATAAATTAGACAGCGAAGGTACATGTTTTTTGCTAAACAAATATGCGTATCTTGTATAAATATAAAAATCGAAGTCAAAGCTTCACCTAGGCTGGCCGACCTTATAGCGTCCATCCTGCATCATCCTCATTAGTAGTATATTGGGTACATTTTCGTTAATACGTAAAATTCCCCGTTATGCGCCTAGTGGATGAATATGATAATCATGAAATGTACATTCAATGGGAAGATAATATACATGAGTTATGGAAGTACTAAACTACTGCTACGTTCAGCAAAAAAAAAGAAATTAATAGAGTCACTGCTAGAACATCATTTAAGCGACTTTCAACCATATTATCAAATTATTACATAGGAAGCAGTGATGGCTCATTGGCATTGGCTATGGACTGCCGCGCAGCAGGTCCATGGTTCGTATCCCGCCCAGAGTTTGAGCTTCACCGCATGGTGGAAGGGCATTTTGCGAATGCCCGCATGGCTAGCCACCACCCTCAAGTAGAAAATCTGTCGCCAAGCACCTAACGGTGTGTTCCGGCAGCAGTTCTTGAGAGCCAGAAAAATTACAGTCTAATGAGACCTAACAACTGGACGTCTCAGTGTAACGGGCACAGTGCAATTCGTCGTTGACCAAATGCGTCTGTTGTAGGCAGAGGTTAGTCCACTTAACATCAGGTGGGCCTCGGGCTTGATCCGGCACAATAACATAAAAAAAAAAAAAACTTAATTTGTTTAATTTACTTAGCTGATGGCTTGTAGGTACAATTTTACAGGAATGGTCTAAGTATTTATATCGTTTAAGTAATTACAACCTATGTGTTGTTAGATAAACTATATTGCGCCGATGCCACATATGTGGGTTACGGGTAAGAAGGTGATAAAGATTTTTATCGACTGAATAATGACATGGAAAAATGTATTGAAGCATGAAGCGAATTGCAATCAGAGATTAATGGCGTTATCAATAAAACATTGTGATTGAATGAGTTAAACACTCATTCTGCACGTGATCCCTTTAATTGGTAGTCAGACAGACATCGGAAAAAATACTAGTTTGTAATATTTTATAATAGTTAATGCATTTAAGATATTGTAGATAATGCATTCCCCGTGGTATGCCGGGTTAGAATTTCACCTCCCCATATCATCCCGTGGGTGTCGTAAGAGGCGACTAAGGGAAAATTACTAGAAGGTGGGCAGCAGGGCCTTCTAAAGAACTAACATCTTACACTGCGATCCCCAAGCCGCCTGCTAAGCGTGGGGATTATGGCAAATACCCCCTTAATAGGGGAGGCTGTATTCAGCAGTGGACGATCCGGCTGATACAGTGATGCATTGTTGGAGCAAGCTGTTGAATAGAGCTGGAGTGATGCATCATTATTACTACATCGCAAAAAATATAGCACTATTTTTGTTTCATACTAGTTGGCAATATTGATTCTCAATAATTTATCAAAACATAACTAATATAATTTTAGTTACTAGCAATAATGAGGTTACAAAAAAAATACGTGCAGCATTCGAACCCGCGACTATCTACATACTCTACCGATCTTTGTTGCCGTGGTAAAGATGTGTCATTATTTCTTTCTTTTTGATATATTAACCGTTACTGTTTGAACTGGCCGGTCCCTTCTTCACACAGGGTAAAGGGATCACTTCCTTATTTAAGGTTTTAGGTCTAGAACCAAATGTGATGAAAAATCTATTGGACTCTTCATATATCTATATATTTATAATTTTTTTTAATATTTGATATATTAAAATAAATTTAATTACTTTGCAGGTTGAATTGATACAACATGTTTTTATGGGACAGAATTTTCAGATAATCAGAATATTGCAATATCTGAGTTTAGATAAAACTTGAACAAAATTCAAATTTAGCAAAATATTACAAACTACATAGTTTTACTGCCACCCCACTCCCACTCCACCCGCGCGTATGTCGGTTATCACGCAAAACCATTAACTTCTGTTTGTGCAGTTGGATAAAAACTATCCTATGTCCTTTCCCAGGTCTCAAACTGTTTCCAAAGCAAATTTCTTCCAAATCATCCAATAGTTTTTAAGTTTAATCATTCAATGCAACACTCCAAAAATACAAATCTGTCCTATTTATCATAATATTATAATAGAGTAGATTTTAATAAATATTACAAATATTAATAACATATTACAATATATATTAATAAAATGTTACAAATATTTTATTAAAATCACAACCGACTTTTGAATTATGCCAAACACACACACTTTTGTGGACACTTACAGAAGACAATTATACTTTTTATGCCTATTTTCTATGAGTAGTTCCTACCTCTAACTTCCACGCAAGCGATATCGCGGGCGAAGCTTATATAAAAATCATTAAGTATACCGAGAATTATTACTTTTAAATAATATCTACAATTACTTTTAAATAATATAAACATGAGTAATGTTCCACATAATTAAAGATAAAAAATATAATATTGGGCACGTGTTTATTATCATGAAATATTTTAGTTATGATTGTTTAGTCGGTCAGTAAAATGTCAGCAAAAGTCGGATAGTAGAGAGATGATGGTGATCCAGCAAAATGAGTACTGCTGAGTGAAAATAAAATCATCATCATTGAGTAGTGGTAGGGCATTTTGCGAATACCCATCAGGTTAGCTATCACCCTCAAGTAGAAAACCCTAACGGTGTGTTCCACCAGCTATCTTTCACAGCCAGTAATTCTAGGTTAGCCTAAAACCTTCGATCACATTATCGCTAACTATCAGGTGGGATAGTGGCCAAAGGCTAGTCCACTAGCTATAAAAAAGAAACAAGTACGCAAGTATCTTCTTTTGCTAAATCATGATTATATTTCTACACACAGTCGTCACATACTCGTATTAAGTACCTAGTATTTCATTACTCCTTATTATAATTATTATTTTTAGTTGTTATTCATAACATATTCAGGACTTCACTTTATGTAACATTATAATAAAAGCTTTATTTTGTTGAACCTAAAGTTCTGAAATAATGAATATATATAAAACCAATATACTCCATACTTTGGCAATATAATTCGGCCGAGTACATTGTCAAGGAAAAAAACAATACTCAGCACATCTTTACTTCATTTGCAAAATGCCTAATCATAATGAAAAGCCGTTGTTATGCCAATTCTGGAATAAGCAATTGGTCAACATGAATTAATAAGATCAAAAAATTAAGAACATAACCCAGTTTAAGATTTGGGTGTGTGTTACACATATAAATATGTACATAGAGTCACGCCTGGATTCCCGAAGGGGTAAGCAGAGGTGTGTAAATACCCACGTTTCTCCAATTAGATTTTGGTCCCATGTAATACGGGGCGAGCCTATTGCCATTCACTAGGCACAGCTTCAGGGTCATACAAAATGTTTTTTCTAACACACTGGACGAAACACAAGAACATTATTATGAATAATATATTTACGCTAACAACATCTAAGACAGGAACACAAGAACCAATTGTATGAAACCCTGTCAGGGCACTGAGATGGTATTCAGCTCTGTTGTGCGTTTAATGCACAAAATCCCCCACTCATTAACCACATCTACGTGAGAAGTGACATGATACTCATTTCGCACACTTTTCCCTTAGTCGTCTTTTACGACACCTATGAGAAGAAATGGGGAGGTGACTTTCCAACCTGGCACCCCATGGGTGTGTGTTATTTAGTATAAATCAACGTCTGGAAATGGTGCCAGACTTTACTTAAATGTGTAATGTCCTCGATGCCAGTTTCGGATATGGCGACCACTTTGGAATTTTCCCTCACAATTTGACCTAAGGAGTCGTGCTCTAACTTATATATTATACAATACAAATGGGTATTTCAAATTTCACATGTGTTTGCTACTAACACATTCTGCGTTTATGTCCTCCAAATAGTTCGACTTTAAGATAATTATATATTAATGAAGAGATTCCGGCATTACTTTGTCGAAATCACAACAATAATATTTAATTATTGTTTTTAAGAAAACAGTAAAAACAATAATTTAATATTAAAAACAAATATATAAAAAATATCAAAAAATATATCTATTGACACTGGAACTTTTTTTGACACGTTTCGATTCTACATTAAGCATCCTCAGGATTTTATGACTCTTTGAGCGCACGATAGAGAATTTTAGTTTTTTCTCGATCGTGTGCTCGAAGACTCTCGACCTACCCTTGAAATAATTTTTTATGATCACCAGACTATATTTGTGCCCTTGAGGCAGCTGGCGATAACAAGCTGTCAGTATGTGATAAAGAAATTACTTTTAAAACTCGCTTAACATAATAAGAAAATATTATGTACTGTCTACAAACAAAACGTTCTGATCGTAGCCAAAATACATTAATTAAACTGCACAGAGAAATTCAAACAATTGTGCCCGAATAATTTCAATTAAAGTTATATCCTCGCGGAGCTAACTGTCCTTTGTGTCGCCATTATAAAGCACTGCAAATAACCGTATCTGTTTTGGATGGAATTCTAAGTTTGATAAATAGTAGCAATTAATCTAGTTAGCTGCAGTAAATTTCGTGAGAATTTGGTTTGTGCAAAACTTATAAAGTACAGTTTGTTGTGATATTTCTGTAATTTGACGCTTATAAAATGTGACTATAAAATATAAATAAAGATACTTATCACATTCAGGCACAAGACACTCGAGCATATTTTTTTCGAGACTATAAATTATTCCCTGTATATATTTTTTATAATGATTTGCTAAATAAGCACCACTTAACTACTTCTATACACTACTTTCATTGAATTAATAGTGGTTTTCACCGCATTGGGCGTGAATATAAATTGGATATCATCTTTTCACCCGTAGTATCATATTAGTATAGTATAGTATAGTATAAGGCACGCACCTCCATACTAAATAATTGGTGCATACTTGTACGGATAGGCCTCTTTTGTACACTACGTCTTAGTGTGTGTGTGTAAATGCTAATGATGCATACAATAAAATGTAAACTACGATTACTCTAAAGGTTCATATTCTTCGTCCGTGCCACTAAACTAAATAAAATACCTAGGAAACAATTCAATTAAAAAATATTAAGGACGTCGGTTTACCAGGATAATTAGGCGGAATTGTCACTAGGTACATTATTCTATATTTTATAAATTATTTTTCTAAAATGTTAATTTAAAAATATATTAAAATGTTTTTAAAATATTTGTTAATATTTAATAAGGATTTACGCAAAACAACGCCTGAATCTATTCGATATACAACAAATCTGTGATCACTACATGGGGTGATGAAAACACACGATGAGTCTGCTCTACTGCCCATAAATATATTTACTTAATTATTAATCCATTATTTCCGTTCTAGGTATTTATTGTACAGTAAGAAATGTGTTTTATTTTATTCCGTTGTATGATTTTTAATCTACGTTTTATCCAAGATAAATTGTTATATCTGTAGATACCATTATCTTCAGACAGAAATGGCATTATCTGAGATATTCCCATGAGTGTGCTTTTAATTAATCTGAAAATAAATTTTTATTGGAATTATATATCTTCACAATTTGTATGCCCAAAAATAATAAAAAATTATGTAGAAAAAAAATACTGTGGGTAGATAAAGTAGGCCTATTGCCTGATTTAATTCGAGATTTACCAACTGGTATATAATATTCAGGAACCTCGTTCTACTTTCTATAAGTTTTACTATCTTATAATGGAAAATATAACTACCTACTTGTTATGGCATTTTAAGGTATGATTTTATGATACATATAATAATTAAAGTAACATATATCAACTAAACGCACCCATTTTCATTATTACTCATCGATTATTTGAAGCGTAGACAAAACATGTGGTACGTGTCTTAACTTATCTGATTTGTACATGATAAGTCTAGATTAAAAGATTTAGTTTTTCGCATTAAACTGCCGTCCTTGAGAAATAGTTATTATTAAGTCTGCGACATATTGGATCACGACATAAATTACTGACAGGTAAGTTGGTAGCTACAAATAAATATGTGAAGATATGTACGTCATGCCCAAAAACAACAGAATGCAAACCTTACCGCGGCGGGCGAGGTTTCAAAAGTGTACCGTGCCAACAATATTAACTTGACACGACCAATCGAATGGTATCATTTCTAAGCGGCAAATCAAACACTTAACCCATACAACCATGCAGATCCATGGTTCGAATCCCGCCGCGGGCTTGAGCTTCACCGCATGGTGGAAGGGCATTTTGCGAATGCTCGCCTGGCTAGCGACCACCCCCAAGTAGAAAATCTGTCGCCAAGCACTTAACGGTGTGTTCCGGCAGCTGTCCCTGAAAGCCAGTGAAATTACAGGCACATGAGACTTAAAAACTATGTCTCAAAGTGTCGGGCACAGTGCAATTCGTGACTTGTGATGAAATGTATCTGTTATAGGCAGAGGTTAGTCCACTTAACATCAAGTGGGCCTCAAGCTTGTTCCGTCACAATAACATTTAAAAAATACAATTGAATTTGAAAGATTGTACGTCTTTTGTTAATTGTGAACTCGATGCATCCAAAATTAAAGCGGAAACTGAGAGTTACACTTCTTTACATATTTGGTTAAAGGCTCTAACGTACTTCAACTAACCACCTGTTCTTTTTCTTATCAGACTACTAGCTGTCCACCTATTTGGTCTTTTTTTGGTCACCCATTTGGACTGACTACCTACTTGTTATTTTAGGATCCCGTACCTAAAATGTAAAACTGAGCCCTATTATTGAAACTGCAATCTGTCTGTCTGAACGTCCATATGTTATGGGTCTCTAACTCGTCCACTAAATTAGTAACAAACGCGTTTTGTTTTTTTTTATATTTTCCATTAAATTGAACTACAAAAATTTACATGGGAGTACATTTTTTTTAAGAGGTGTTGAAGTATTATACTTATGGAGCATTAAATTATATAAGAAGGTAATCGAAATAAAATAAAAATTCTTGCGTCATTGCAGGTAGAGTGCCATGGTCTTATCCTCAATGAGTAGGCAACAAATAATTTTTTTATCTTATTACTTATATAAATATAAAAATGGCAAGATGACAAGGTTGCTAATTATTTACAACTTCTGGTGTATTAAAAAAATTCACTAGCTACGAATCTGAAATTGCAGTAATCTTATGTATGTACATACATATATATTTATGTTATTGTTGTATCACGAATTGCACTGCGCCCGTCACATTGAGACATACCTGTTAAGTCTCATTTGTGCTTGTTAAGATTCCAGATTGCCCAGGCAGGGATTGTTAAGCAGAGGCGCCTTCCACCTTTTTTTTTTTTTTATTTTTTTTTTTTTTTTTTTTTTTTTTTTGACCCGGGAAAATCCTTTATGGATACCACCCGGCTCCGGGGGGAGCAGAGTGGTTATGTGGGAGTCCTCGCCTGAGGGGCCTTACTACCCCCACGGGGGGGTAGTAAGTGAGGTTACCCACTAAAAACCCGGGATGAGCAGTCTGCCGCCTAGTCGGGGCGAGATGGGGTAGCGTTAGCAATCACCATCTCGCCCCGGCGGTTGGCCCGTCACCGGTGACGGGCCCCGGCCAAGGGAGGGATGACCCAGCTCATTAGGGCCATCCCCCAGACGTGTGGGATCGTGCAAGCCAGTGGAGAATCCCCCGACTCTCCACCGATGATCCGCACAACACTAGGATAGAGCGAGAAGGCGCCCGAATCGCCTTCTCCTTCCACCAGTTCGTCTACGCCGGAGCGGGTCTGCGAGGACGTCGTCCTCCCTCGCCCGCTCCGCAGCCTCTTTCTGCGCCATCACCTCTTCGCAGAAAGAGACCACCGCCTGCCACGATCCGTCGCTGCCGAGCATAGCGTTAACCACGCTCGGCAGCGACAGATCTGCGCCTATGACCGCTGTGAGGGCGCGCCGCATGGGACTCCACGCGGCGCACTCCTCCAGCGTGTGGAGCGCCGTGTCTTCTGGCGCTCCACACTCGTGACAGGCGGGGGTCGCCTCACGTCTTGCGATTTGATGCAGGTACCTTCCGAAACATCCGTGCCCGGAAAGCACCTGCACCAAACGGAAGGTGAGCGACCCGAATCGCCGCCCTACCCACCTCCGAAGGACCGGGCGAATGGCATCCACCGTCCTCTGTCCAGGGACCGGTGGAGCCAGGTCCTCCGTCCACCGCCGCAACAGGGCGGCCCGCGCCTGCCGTCGCATGCGCGTGACCTCCTCCCACGCTGGAGGCTCCCCGCGGGATCTCCTCGCCGCCACGAAGTGGTACACTTCGGCGAGGATTTCCGCTTGGAGCTCCCAGGGGGGATCACCGGCCAACACGCATCCCGCCGTCCAGGACACCGTCCGGTACCCGCGTATCGCCCTCGTCGCGATGACCCGCTGCGGACGACGCAGCAGGGCCTTATTGGCGCGACCGAGGGCGTCCACCCAGACAGGTGCCCCGTACAAGGCCATACTCCGGATCACTCCGGAGTACAGGCGACGACATGTGGCGCTCGGGCCGCCCACGTTGGGCAGCAGCCTCCCAAGGGCGGCTGCGGCGCCTATGACTTTTGGGGCCAGTTGAGTAAAGTGGGCCCCAAAAGTCCACCGCCCGTCCAGGATGAGACCCAGGTACCTCATCTGGGTCCCAACCCGGACCAGGACCCCGTCCAGGTCTATCCTCGTTCCTGGAGGGGGTCCCCCCCGAGGCCCATGGAACATTAGGGCCTCGGTCTTGGAGAGGGCGACCTCCAGCCCCAGGGCACGTATGCAGGCGCCTTCCACCTGGACAATCTGTTTTGAATACTTAACAACCGGCGGTTCACCGGGCTAAAATAAAAAAAAACTAAATACACAAGCAAATTTACAAACAATAAAACTTACATGCAGATTATGATAGGTCGCGGCGGCGATCCCACTAGAGCTACCTAACTATGCAATTGGCCAATCTAATAGTATAGGTTTCTACTCACGTGTGGGCGAGAAGCTCCGATGGCGAGATTCCTCCTCCCAATCTGCACGTCACCACTATTACTTTTAACAAACTAATCACAAATTTATTTTACAAAATTACAAATATACGATCGGAAAAATTTAAGTCATGTGCGGGATTCGAACCCGCGTCCATCCGCCCCTTTAGCCGGGACATGCTCTAACGGCTCTAATCTAAACATTCATGCTCTAACGACTCTAACTTAAGCGGATTACATTACAAAATTACAAATATACGATAGGAAAAATTTGAGTCATGTGCGGGATTCGAACCCGCGTCCATCCGCCCCTTTAGCCGACGTCATAACTCGAATTTTTCCTATAGTTCTTTAACCATGGTATTGGGATAGAGCGACGTCTATAGTACCACTTACGTTGTACTACAAACAAGACCAATTTTGCAATTGGTTTTATACTTGTAAATGATGACGCAACCTTATAATTTTTATATTGTTATGATTCCAATAATCACAAATTCTTTCTGCAACGAGCAGTCATCATGTTACATAAACCCCCTTTTTTCAAAATGTTTTGATTATTCAAAGGTGATAAAAACCCCAAGACAAAAGCGACCAAATCAAAGCAAAAAGTTCAAGTTATTTTCAGATACAAAAATCCACAGATCAAAAATAGACGACTAGCAAAAGGGTGCGTTCGACAACTGCCCGATAAGTTGATCGGTCCGAACAGTGCTTGTAATTTCACTGGCTCTCAAGGACTACTGGCGGAACACACCTTTCCGTGTTTGGCGACAGACTTTCTACTTGAGGGTGGTAGCTAGCCAGGCGGGCAATCGCAAAATGCCCTTCCACCATGCGGTGAAGCTCAAGCCGGCGGTGGGGATCGAACCAGGGTACTGCGGTACGGCAGTCCATAGCTATTACCGCTCGGCCATCATTGCTTCAAAAATGTATGCCTGATAGGGTAACCTTTAACCACTATCTCACATGATAGTAAGTGATGATGTGGTCGAAGATGTTAACAGGCTAACCTAGAGCTAGAATTTCTGGCCCTCATGTGACATGTCTTGTAATTTTGTAACACCGTTAGGTGCTTGGTGACAGATTTTCGACTTGAGGGGGGTAGCTAGCCACGCAGGCAATCGCAAAATGCCCTGTCACCAAGCTATAACGACTGCCGTCCTAAGGCGGCAACCAGGATAGACGGCTTGACGTACCCTCCCAAGCACGGAAGCGCTCAGTAGTGATGTCACTAGCGGTCACCCATCCATAAAATACTTGTATTTTAAAAAGCATTGAAGCGGGATCGAATTTTCAGCAGGTGGGTCTTAAAACTAACATGTCCATGCCTTTTATGTTCTGAAGTGAGATAGAAAAGTCACCCACCTCTGGTAAGCGGACACGCTTGTCCATTTTCTGTTTGATCTGCACTGCGCTCGTCAACGTTTGTTCAGTAATTTCAGTTGTTACAGTGCCCTTCACATCTTAACATAGTAGTTTTTGTACACTACTACTTCGAGGTAGGATATCTGATAGTGCGGTGATACTTACAGAGATACATTTTTGCTTAAGAGATCTACCAACTGGTAAATGTAAAAAAGGATAAAATCAGAAAAACCATCTTACAAAATGAACTGTAGAGATACAAAACCAAACATTCAGGCGTTGGAAAACAACAGACTTCTTAGTAAGAATATTTGAATACGGGCTGGTGCCTTCCGTCAAATCTGTACCAGTGATCCAGAGACGCATAACTGCAAACGAAATCAAAGCCTGTGTAAGCCTGTCTCTAATTCCGGAGCAAAAGGTTTCATTTGTTGAACTTAAAACGCATATGAGCGTAAACCTTTTTTTGTAAGGGATTGTGATGGAAAACGCACGAGCTCCACTTGACAAATCAAAGGTCCTTCTTAGGTAATTGTGTGCGGTTTTATAATAAAATTCCCAAACTTATTACAACGCTCACCGAAGGAAAATTCAAATTATACGTGAAAAACATGTTGAAGCGCTCGTAGCGAAGTTGGCTAGGCTGTTCTTAACCGATCACCAAGCAACGTCCGCCGCGGTCATGAGTTGTATGGGTGACCGACGTTAAGCCGTCGGTCCCGGTTGTCGTCTTACGATGGCAGTCGTTATAGCATGGTGGTAGGGCATTTTGCGAATGCCCGCCTGGCTAGCCACCACCCTCAAGTATAGAATCTGTCGCCAAGCACCTAACGGTGTGTTCCGGCAGCTTTCCTTGAGAGCCAGTAATTCTAGGTTAGCCTATACAACATCTTCGACGACATCATCACTTACCATCAGGTGAGATATTGGACAAAGGTTAACCTATCAACATTAAAAAAAACCTACAACAGAGTTTGTGATTACTTAAACGACAAAAATGCTTGGACAATTCCGCTTCTGCCAAGCTATGTACGTAATTTAAACAAATATTATAATAATTTTATTATATAGTACATATATATACATATTATGTACTACATAATAAAATTATCATAATATTTACATTGTTTTATTGCACAACACATTGTTAAAAGACGTTTAAAAGAATGGCCCCGAGGTTCTTGCCCGTTCTTCTCGCAGTGTCATTAAACATTTTCTTTGCTGAACGTCGGAATACAATGTAAAATATCAAAATAAAATGTCCAATTGACCTTCATAAGAGCGTCGTAGACGACTAAATTGAATAAATGATTTTGACCTTGAATTTTGTTAAGCGGTAACTTTGTCCCTTGTGAGGATTACCTCACAAGGGACAAAGTTATTATTTATAGGATATTTTGATTATTAAATCGATTATAATTATAATATTGCGCCCGTCACCCTGAGACATATAGTTGTTAAGTCTGATGTACCTGTATTTACTGGCTTTCAAAAACTGCTGCCGGAATACACTTTTAGGTGCTAGGCGGCAATTTTTCTACTTGAGGGTAGTTAGCCAGACGAGTATTCTCAAAATACCCTTCTACAATGCGGTGAAGCTAAAGCCCGCGGCGGGATTCGAACCATGGAGTTGCTGCGCGGCAGGCCATAGCTAATGCCACTGAGCCATTATTGCTTCGAATCCATCACGTCTTCTAGTTATTCCAAGTAACGCAATAATAAATTTTACTTCAGTGATACGAGACCGGCAGTTGACATTTATGCCGAAGCTTATTTAGTGCATATCTCGAAAATATGCAAGGAAAAAAATATTTAATTACATTTTGAGCTTTCGATATTTCGAAAAAAGAAACGTACAAGAACGAGGGTAGACCGGTTTTTGTGCTCTTAACGCTGACCATCTACACGCATAGACGTCAGCTTACTCGTGATCATGGCGCTTGCATCAGTGCCGAAATATCGAGAGCTCAAAATCAATAAAAACATAGTAATTATCCCTTTTCTAATAATAACATTAACTTTTGGCGCTCAAAATTATATCATTCTAGATTTCAAGTACAAACTGTTTTGTGTTTTCGCCTGTCAACATTTTCATAAATTTTTGTTACTTTCTTTCCACTTCGCTCACAGTTTTCTATCGCCAATTTGGCTTCCGATTTTTTTGTGCGAAAAACAAAACATGGGACGGCAATTGCTTTGTTTTGTCTATGTTCTTAAACACAATACTTTACGTATTCTCTATTCAAAAGTACTAACAACATTACCGCGCATGTCTTAGAAAATATATTTATGACAATATGATATTGCTGACAGTCTGGTCTTTATCAATCGCATTGATTTTACACCTGATTGCATTTTATTTGTTCCACATTACTATGATGGGTTATCGGATATAAGAAATACATGATAATGATAGTTTATCTTTAAATAGATCATATCAATACGACGCCATTAGTGTTTGTTTTATGCTATTATAGATGATATCATAGAAAAATGAATGCACTACGAGAACATATAGGACATATTTATATACAATATTATACTACCTCCTCTGGGATTCATTGCTTTAGTAGAAGTATTGTATAGTAGTTACCTTCTTTATCTTTATATAGTAATATACTATAGCTATACTACTATAATATACTAGACGCAGAGCTAAGTATGGTTAACTAAAAAAAATAAACTATATACCCATAACCTAATAAAATAACTATATCTATGAAATTCCCTCTAAGATTCTTAATAATTTTATGTTTTTTAGATGAAGTTATAGGTATAGTTTATTTTCTAGGTAACTATAACTATGCTTCTAGTTGATATTTTTACTTTATAACATAAAGTAACTACCTACTATACAATAATATTATTAAAACAAAAATTTATTAAGAATTCCAAAGGGGTAGTATATACTGTATATATGTACTATATGTATTGCATTCATTCTACTACCAGGCCTATTTTAACCGACTTCCTAAAAAGAAGGAGCTTCTCAATTCGATACGTATTATATATTTTTTTATGACCACGCATAACTTTTTACAGAGTAGTCCGACTTTGACAATACTTATTTATTGGAGGTATACCTCTGAGGTAGTCATATACATATAAATTTCATCAATGTCGGTCTAGTAGTTTTTAAGTTTTTTTTTATTCTCGAAAGATTAGCTTTTGACTACTAGCTCACCTGATGGTAATTGATGATGTGGTCGAAGATGCTGTTAAGGCTAACCTAGAAGTACTGGCTCTCAAGGACAACTGCCGGAACACACCGTTAGATGCTTGGCGACAAATTTTCTACTTGACGGTGGTAGCTAGCCAGGCGGGCATTCGCAAAATGCCCTACCACCATGTTATAACGACTGCCCATTTTTTAGACAACAACCGGGACCGACGGCTTAAGGTTGAACTGGCCGGTCGCTTCTCCATACAAACGCCTTAGGGTGATCACTCCCTTATTTGAGGTTTAAGGTCCAAAATTAAGCATAATACCGATTGATATCGTCATTATCTAGGCTTGTATGATGCTGACATTTTAAAAAGATAATTAAGTTCAAAATTATGAGCCTGGATAATGTTGTATGAAAATGTTACGAAGCTCATAACTCTCAAGTTTATTATCTTATTAAAATTTCAGCATCATACAAGCCTTGATAATGACGAGATCAATTGGTATTATGCTTTATTTTCGACCTAAATCCTCAAATAAGGGAGTGATCATCCTACCACGTTTGTATAGAGAACGAGCCGGCCAGTTCACCCTTAACGTGCCCTCCGAAGCACGGAAACGCTCAGTAGTAATGTCACTAGCGGTCACCCATCCAACTCATGACCGCGGAAGACGTTGCTTAACTTTGCTGACTGGTTAAGAACAGCTAAGTAAACTTCGCTACGAGCGCTTCGAAAACACTCAACTTACTGAAAAATGCTTGACACACCTAGATGACTTGTAGTTGCAAGTTATGACGCTGGTGACTGAGTATTGTACATCAGTAAAAATCGATCGTTCAACCAGTAGTTATCACTTAAAGTTGTTTTTTGTTTTACATATAATGGAAGATATTTTAATACCGAAAAGTATGAAATAACTTGTTGAAGTCGGACCATGAAAATGTGATCTCTGTGAATCAGCATGGGGCCGACTTTGACTAGTTATTTCATATTTTTCAGTGATAGAAGTGAGTCGAAACCAAATTTTAGTAAAAAAATGTATTCAGCGTTATATATAAGTTTCTCAAGTGATATTAGATTATATCAAAGTACTCAAGAATCCTAACATATTGGCATAATAAGTATTCCACGTTGTAATTGCACAAACACTACTGTTCTCTTTTATAATAATAAAGTGATGCAAGGACCATACAATTTATATATATAAAGATTTATATATATAAATTGTATGGTCCTCGCATCACGTAGCAGCTTTAGTGTTGTATATAGGTAAATAGGTATTTACCTATATACAACACTACAGCTACTACAATAAAATCATTTAGATCCCTATAAGTCACTGCAGACTCATAGGCAGTCCAAATGCACTAGCCCACTACCAGAAATATAATTATATACCTACATAATATACCATTACCATTAGGTAAAAAACCAATATAATGCATTCATTCTGGTGATACACGGATTTCAGGGACAGCGGTCACTGTATCATCAGAATATACATAATATACACGCCGGCACATACATACAGACAAACTATTTACTGTCTGTATTTATGGCCCGCTCCTTTTTGGTATTTATTTTTATTTATGTCAAGGGCTTGAATCAAATTTTATAACTCGATATTTAAGATCATATTTATATATAACATGCAAGTATTATACCTAGGTAATCGACGCAACATATATATAGATGTTAGCGCCTGCCAATAACAGAAAAGCAAGTATCTTAGATTATTAAATGTGAGTGGATGAAAGGTTTCTATAGAATAGATATACTCTTTAGGGGTAATCCAAACAACTCTACTTGGAAAGTAGGTGTCCCGATTTGGTTCCGACAAAATATTTTGATTTACTGACCAATTGACGTGCTGACATAATTTTCAGATTCAGATTCACATTTATTTATTGTTAGACTGTGTTATATATAGTTCTTAAATATTATAAATAGTACCATAAGCCCATTCCGACATACAATAATAATGTGCTTATATCCTATACATATTTTTAGACATTTAATTATCATTTAATTATTAGGCATGGATAATGATATATATAGTAGGCATGAATAAAACAAAATAAATCGAAATAAAATTACATAACGTCAAATTTAGAATGTATCTATAAGAAAGTCCGTCACTTTGTAGTATAGTTTTTGTGAAAGAAAATTAAACAAACTTCTTTTAAATGCAGTGACACTTTCCCATTTTAATATTGTTTCTGGCAAATAATTGTATATCTTAGGACCCACACACTCCTTTTCTAAAACATGCTGTTCTGTGTGCAGGAACTTTCAACTTGTTTCTGCTTTGTGTACCTTTCCCGAACTCATAAAGGTACAGATTAGTTCGAACAAATAGAATTACATTTTTTCGGAATGCCCAATCATTCTTATTATATAAATGCCCAAATGCCATCAAAACTATCTATATATTTAATTCTCATTACCTCCTGCACCATGTTGGTCGCTGCCACAGTAGGATAGAGGACAGAATGCTTTGATTACTTGTGATGAGCCTTACGGAGACATAGATTTTTATAACCAAACATGGCCACTTGACATTCTAGACCATAGGGTGCCGTGATAGAATGTCACACCACCCCATTTATTCCCGTGGGTGACGTTAAATACTGGAAGATGGGCAGCAGCGCCTTCTGAGTAACTACTCTCCTATACTTTGATCTCCAAGCTGTGTAGGGGACAATCAACAAACAAAGTGTATACGCGCTTTAACTTAAACATAAGCCTCTACTTTGATTCACCCAAGTTTCAATCTTTGAGTCTAAACGAGCGATATCCTCAAAATACGTTTGCCGTCCAATATTATTCAGCGTCGTAGCATAGATGCTAGTTATATATATTTTTTACGCATGAAAAACAAACTGGCCATGTGTTGTGGCTTGGCTCTTTTTTGTTTTCGCATTGCAACAGCCCGTAAACGAAAAAATAAGGTTTTGTTAGCTTTGATCAGCTTCACGTCAGCTTCTTTAGTAGTTCTTGTTTAAAGAATAGATACAATACATACCAAAATTTCAGATTTCTAACCAATATATTTTTTAGGTACCCCGGAATAAAAATGATCTGAAATTTTCAACTATAGTCCCGCGTTGACGTCTCGCATAGCACTCTTAGCAGTGCTGAGCGAGACGTCAACGCGGGTGTCCCGTTAGTTTTATACGTTAGTTTTTATAATAAAAACGAATGATATTTAAAAAAAAATAACTTTACTTATCAAACTCTAAAGAAGTAGACTAGTTGACGTCTTCAGTGTATTTGTTTACGTATCCAATTGTTTTAGTGTGTCAAATGCATGGTCAAATTGTTTACAAATCATCTTATTATGTAACAAAATATAAATTCTAGGTTAGCCTGAACAACATCTTCGACCACATCATCACTTACCATCAGGTGAGATAGTGGTCAGAGGTTAACCTATCAAGCATAATATATATATATATATATACAACATTATATATTACAAAATAGAATTGTGTACAACAATTTATTACAGTCACGTTCTTAAATAATAACTAATATCTCCTTAAATAATTAAATTAATTACATAGACACTACAGATAATGTAGTCAATCAAATAACCCGCCCCTTAGCATTCCAGGTGCAAAAGTACCCATAACACGCTGCATTGCCGCGCTGGATAGCAATGGCCATCCTTTGCACCAGGAATGAGCCGGAGCGGGAGTCACCCGACCTTTCGGCCAGCCTACGCCCTAATTCAGCAACCAGACTTATGGCTTCAGCCCCCCAACTGCCCATAGTTTCCACAGCGATGGGCACAAAATAATAATGGGGTTCCAGCGTTGCGTATTTTATCCGCTTTTTGGTAGCAGCATCTTCCGCTGCTGCTGCCGA
The DNA here is from genome assembly GCA_963890685.1 of Plagodis pulveraria. NCBI lineage: Eukaryota > Metazoa > Arthropoda > Insecta > Lepidoptera > Geometridae > Plagodis > Plagodis pulveraria. The sequence goes on along the minus strand of OY982960.1, from coordinate 31,832,622 downwards.
AGTGTGCATGGTGCGACCCAGGTGGCTGGCGGCGACAGTGTTGACGCAGGTGGCGTCCCACACCAAACACTTCCCGTTCTTCCATGGCACCAAGGTCAAACTATCCGGTCTTTTACTGTCAGACCTACTCAGACCCGGTGGTTCCAGCACACAGGGCACGTTAGCCGAGACGAACGCCCTTCGGACTATATCATTGAGGGCATGGTGACGCGGAAACCTGCCTGTGGAACGACGACAGCTCAGTGCGTGATGGCCATTGGCCTCCACCAAGGAACCGCAGGTGCATCGATGAGGTTCACACACCTTGCAGCCCAGGCGGAGGGCAACCGCCACCCGCAGAGAGCTATCATCCAATAAAGTTCCCAGGTGAGGTGAAGGCAACGCGTGCAACCATTGTGTACATAAAATATTCACTATGAACATTACATTTTCTTATGTTTATTTAGATATGATACACACCCACAAAACAGTATTAAATCATTAAAAATTATACAATTGGCAAACAAGCTGATATGAGATATAAGGAACAATTTCCCGAATTTGTTAATAACAGATGTTATGACTCAACTGCGCTTTATGATTGCAATTAAATCGTAATAATACCGTGTTATATCAGGATGGTGACACATCAACTTAATTAATATATCCGTTTCAGTATTTTTTATCAGCAAGCTTCAATAATTATCAGGAGTTTCTGATTATAAACACAATTTATATGCGACGAGCCTACATTGATTAGTTACTTGACACTGCGGTGGCAACTCAAGCACACGATATGGAGTTTAAAATATTAGTGACCAGTTTCTTGATCACTTTTGCCCATGGGCTAAAAGAAGACTATACGATAGATGTTAGAAGTGCATTCGATCAGGAATTATACGAAAGTGTTTTGGATTCAGAATTATGTCAACAACAATTGAATTACTTGCAGAATTCGTCGTTGAGATTGGATTGTAAGTGTTTTATTTTTATTTATTAAATTATCTTAAGACTTAACTTTTAACTTTCAAATATTTAAATGATGCAATAAAGATGGAGAAAAAAAATATCTTTGCTATTTGGAGTAACACAGACCGTTGAGAAATAGGTATATAATAAAAATTGATTTTCAAAGATCATCAATCACACCATTAGATGCTTGGCGTGACATTCAATTGTGAGATTGAAAAGCACAAAATTTAAACAGTATGCATTCGATTTGTAATTAATTTCAAATGTTATGACACATATTAATAGTTTTTATCATAGCTTTGGAAAAATTTAACTTCTTTTAATACAGTTATTACAGTAACTGCAATAAAATTAGATTTGTGAGGTATTTATTGGGCGGAAAAGAAACTCCAAGCTGTTTTCGTTAGCTGCGGCGACGTGGTTCTATGGCGTAGTTTGTGATAGGACATTTGATTGATTATGATTAAGCCTATGCAGTTCTTTCGTATGTTCGCCGTACACTTAGGTAGACGCTGACGTCTAAGGGAGGTTTTTTTTTTATTTGTTACCAAACCATCGTCTACCTATGATATATGATAGATGATATACTTGATCACGTTATTAATACGTACGGAGAAAATAAATACGATTTTTTTTATAAGATCTGCATTAATAACGAGTAAAGGCAATGTATAATATATTGAAGGTTTTAGTGGTAAATTATTAAAACATGCGCATTGGTGTTCAACAAATTTTCAATATAATAGGACCATATGCAAATATCATTTTAAATTGGAAAATTCTATGATCATGTAGACTTATAACCAAAACTTGTTACATGCGCGGTTATTTTTTTAAGTTTTGTTTTCCCGCCATACATGTGACTCTCCACCTTAAAATCGTCACCGTCCGTCCGTCCGTCTGTCACCAGGCTGTATCTCAAGAACAGTGATATCTAGACAGTTGAAATGATCACAGATGATGTACTTCTCTTGCCGCTTTAACAATAAATATTAAAAAAAAAAAAAAAAATTATGGGGGATCCCATACAACAAACTTGTTTTTTTTTACCGTATCTTGCTCGATACTAATAACGGTGACAGGTAGACGCTTTAACTATTTACATAATATTTAGTTACGGAACACTTCGTGCGCGAGTTCCACTCGCACTTGGCCGGTTTTTTGTTATTCATAAGACAATATGTAATAAAGTATAAAATATTCAAGTTTTTATATTGCTACCGTGCATTGTTTTGATCTAATTACATGTCAATCAAGATTCTAAAAAACCAATATGTTTACCAAAGAATATAAAATACTTCAAATGTTTACCAGCTTCATTATAAAACTTTTTTTTCAGAATGAGTTGCAGATTTCTTAACATAATACTGTATTTTACTGTTTTTCAGTTACTTACTATACTTTACTGTTTTTCAGTTACTTTGGTCACTTCAGTTTCTGACCGCCCTGTAAAAAGAGATGCCTTATGTAGTTTTTAATAATTGGCTCGTATATAAAATGCCAGTGTGTTATATAACTGAATTAGGCACAGTGCTGTTATATAACTGAATTAGGCACAGTGCTGTTATATAACTGAATTAGTACTTTTTAAACTAAAATATTACAAACTAAAACATACAATCAATGAATCAAACTAAAAGAAATCTATATCCGGGACATTAAAACTACTTGTAATGCCATGAGTAATACAATACTTTTATAGATTAGATTATTCAAATATATATCTTTATCAAACAGAACAGATTTATCGTGGAATAATGATTCATGTTTGCAAATTAAGTGAAGTAGTTTGTATTTCCATACAAACGTAGCTTAGTCATATATTTTAAATACCAAGTGTTCCAACTCAGCGAAATTTTGCGTGTACATGCATACAAAACAATTGCATAGCATGGAACCTGGCATTCTGGTTTGCCAGGTTTCATGCCATGCCATGCAAGAATTTTGTGTTCACATATATATAAACGTGTATGGGATTCCGAAATTGTGGCATCATTATTTTTTAATTTATTCAAAATATTTACGCAAAATGTTTTTTAATGTATTTACATACATACTTCGATAAAATTGCCCCAGTTTTTCGGAGGTATGGCTAAAGACCACGGATTTTAAGATTTTGAAAACATACTAACCCACCTGCTAAGTCAGTTCTCAGTTAAGCGTTTTCATCAGTCTAGATCACGTCATCACTTTCCAACAGGTGAAACGGGACAAAATGTAACATTATATGGATAAAAAAAATTAAGCTTTTTTAAGAATAACATGTTTCATCGATGTTCGGGAAATTATAATATACTTACGTTAGTGATATAAAAAGCTTTCTTATGTATGTTTGTCATAAGAAATATTCCTTTATAATTTTTTTCAATAATAAATAAATCTATAATAACTATAAATAACTAGAAAGAAACTCACTTCATAATGCTTCAATATACGACTACGTATACTGATACGTAGTCGTATATTGAAGCATTATGAAGTGAGTTTCTTTATTTGATTCATCATAATATATTATTAGGTTATTAAGTACTTTAGTTGTGTGGACACACAGTTTAGAACAGTACTTTTGAAGCGCTTGTAGCGAAGTTTATTTAGCTGTTCTTAACCGATCAGCAAAGTTAAGCAACGTCTGCCGCGGTCAGGAGTTGGATGGGTGACCGCTAGTGAAATTACTACTGAGCGCTTCCGTGCTTCTCCGAAGCACGGAAGCGCTAAGCACGTTAAGCCGTCGGTCCCGGTTGTCGTCTTAGGATGGCAGTCGTTATAGTATGGTGGTAGGGCATTTTGCGAATGCCCGTCTGGCTAGCTACCACCCTCAAGTAGGAAATCTGTCGCCAAGCACCTAACGGTGTTCCGGCAGCTGTCCTTGAGAGCCAGTTGTTCTAGGTTAGCCTGAACAACATCTTCGACCACATCATCACTTAAACTCAGGTGAGATAGTAATCAAAGGCTAACTTATCAGGCATAAAATTAAGTATATTAGTAACATTTAAGAAAATAAACATGATACGAAAAAATAACGATATAACTTTGTACTTGTTTCAGTTCTGGACGCAAGCGCCAAAGTCCCCAGTGGCATGTTAACTGGCAATGTAAACGACCTTGGTGACTACTTCCAATGCCTTGGTATTAACGATATACTGAACAGCATGCAGTTCCAAGGGAAATACTGCGCCATCACAATGCAATCCATCGATTTACCACAAATACCTGACATGCCCAATATTACTTGGCCTGAAATTCCTTGGCCGGAACTACCTGGAAATCCTGAAAATAATACTGAATCGGTTTTGGTTGCTCAGCAATATGCTGCTTTGAGAAGATATGCTCTTGGAGTATCTGGGTATGGTGAAGCAGTTGAAAACAGGTATGTGCTAACTATGGAAAATATTACTTCATCCTCACCTCTAAATTAAATTTCGTTTTGAATTCGAACTTATATATACAATGATATATTTTATATTTACTGTTTTTTTTTATTACTCCAGCTCGAGGTTTACGTAATATTAAACGGTAACCTCTGCAAATAACATAAGTATTTCGTATAAAGTGACGAACTGCACTGTGCCAGTCACAAAAGCAGAATGGCTCAGTGGCATTGGCTATGGACTGCCGCGCAGCAGGTCCATGTTTCATCATGTCCATGTGGAAGGGCTTTTTGCGAAAGCCCGCCTGGCTAGCGAGAACCCTCAAGTAGAAAATCTGTCGCCAAGCACCTAACAGTGTGTTACGGCAGCAGTCCTTGAGAGCCAGTAAAATTACAGGCGCATGAGACCTAATAACTGTACGTCTCAGTGTGACGGGCACAGTGCAATTCGTCGTTGACAAAATGCGTCTGTTATAGGCAGAGGTTAGTCCACTTAACATCAGGTGGGCCTCGGGCTTGTTCCATCACAATAACATAAAAAAATGAGGAGTGAATGTGAGATCTATTGTTTTCGGTTAATTGTAGGAATATTTAATGATGTAGGAACCTCATGCAAAAATAATATATATTAATAATTATCTAGAGTAAGGCACTAAGGTACTAATACAACATTCATGTTTTGGCAACATTTATTACATAGTAGAAAGAGTGGGGAAGTAAGTTATCTTCATACAAACGTACCGCACGCGGCTTTTTTGTGTGCGCTATAGTATCTATGCGTCCCGCACGCACACTCAAACACAATCTCGACCCGCTTCTCAGTGCGCCAGCCGGGGCTAACACCGAACAAAGATCGCGCGTCACGGCTTTTTGGCACCGCTAAATAAATGAAAAATTTTTGATAATCGCAGGAGAACTTATAGCTGAACTTAGTGTTCGGCTGTTTATATAATTCATCGATTCTTGTTGTCTGTGTTTAGATTACCTACTGAACAGGAAAGGTAAGCAAGTCACTTATTCTAGCATACCTATCATTTTTACTTGATATAGAGTGAGATGCATACCTACTTATCTTTTTATTGTATTAGGTAGGTATGCCCCGCGTCGCTCGTCTATAGCCCCGCAACCACATAGGTATCGCATGTCGCTCTTTCTTTCATGGTGAAAGGTTTCATCATCGTTTAGACCTCACTAACCCTGAACCCAGAAAACACAAGTAAAAAATGCTACTTCCCGGCCCTTGCCTATTCTAGGTACTAATTTAAAATTTAGCATATACATACATTATAAATAAGTAACAACCCTGAGACAGGCAAGTATGTTAGGTAATTATATGGTGGATTGGGCCGGAGATGGCCTACTTCCCCACTCTTTCTACTATGTTTATTATCATATTCGTATAATCTTATCACGATATCATTATCAGTAGCGATAGCTGCCAAAAACCCAAAATATTGATTTACAAACAAAAAGCTCGGATAATGTTATGTAAAAAGGCTTCTATAGTATATTAGGTTTTCTATATTATTGCCTATATTTATTATCCCAAGCTTGGAAACGTGTTGTAATATGAGTGGCAAGTGTTTTATACCCGCTAGAGTTGAAAAATTTTATGTTTTATTCAAACAATTATAGAACTAGAAAATGTTACCTATATTAGTGATTTTATATATAATTTTACATGCAATACAATAGAACGTTCTTTATTATTTTAAATGTTTTTCTTTCATCTAGCTTTTTCTAGCTAGTGATGTGAACACATCTGTGTTTCGCTTGAAACTAAAGTTATTTTCGTCTCCATTGAAACCTTCCCTACGGTCAAGATTCTATTTTAAAACACTCGCCTCGTTCCTTAACTTCAGGTTTCAGTAAAGGTTCCAATAAAAATACTATGCGATATTACAATTTTTGTAGCCTTTCGCATCAAATAACTATTATTGCGATTGTTGCTAATTCACTGCAGCTAGGCCACGGATGCAGTACCAGTTTTGTAAACTTTGTGTTAAATATTGCCATTTCCTTATGGTTTCGATTATAACAAGCGATATGTATATAAACATACGTTAAAACTAGACGAGTAAAATGTAAAAGTTGTTTTTTTTATCCTTTTTGTTAGCTATTGTCCACTATCACACCTTATGATGTGGTCGAAGATGTTGTTCAGGCTAACCTAAAATTACTGGATCTCAAGAAAAGCTGCTGAAACATACCGTTAGGTGCTTGGCGACAGATTTTCTACTTGAGGGAGGTAGCTAGTAGTCAGGGCAATCGCAAAATTTTAATTTTTGTCTAAAGAATCATACGATCTATGAAAAAAAATTTTTTTCCAGAATTTTCCCTTTGGTGACAACATTGACTTTAGGAGCCACGTATGGTATATGCGTGCCTCATGTCTGCACTGCTAAGGAAGCTGTTGATTTCTTCCTTGAGCAGGTTCCTTCAATTCTCAGGCCTAATGTGTCCTACTCCGAGTATTTCTGCAGATTACCAAATGACAAACCATATTCTGGCGCAGATTACACAGCAATGTAAGCTATAAAAATAAATATTAAAATTACTTTTTGGGCTAAACATTAATATATTATACGTCTTAAGGCAAAATGTTAGTCCAAAAACGTTCTGTTATTCTACACAACAAATAAACTGTAGTAGCTACTACTGGGTATGCTAAAAGTGATTTGTGCAACAAATTTTGAGCAAAGTAGTTTCATGGTGCAGAGTATGAGTATGAGAAATGTCAAGGCATAGGTCTAAAACGTGTTTGCTCTCGTGTGAAACATACCACTTTCACCGCTACAAGAACAAAAAAATAGATAACGTGAATGCAATATAATATTATAAAATAAATTGGATATTTTTTTGTAAATATTATATATAAACTTTTAATAAGTTTAACTATTGCATGATTTATTTAATAATATAAATAAAATTTCTTTTCAGGGCAATTTTTGGAGTGCTTGCATTTATTATTCTCCTCAGTACATCATATGACCTATATTGCAGTTTTGTTGATAAAAGTAAGTATATTGATATTTTAATAGTTATAGTTTGAATGAAAAAAAAAAAAATATTTTGCATGATGGTAGGGCATTTTGCGAATGCCCGCCTGGCTAGCTACCACCCTCAAGTAGAAAATCTGTCGCCAAGCACCTAACGGTGTGTTCCGGCAGCTGTCCTTGAGAGCTAGTACTTCTAGGTTAGCCTGTACAATATCTTCGACCACATCATCCCTTACCATCAGGTGAGATAGTGGTCAAAGGCTAACCTATCAGGCATAAAAAAAAACGCCTGACTTATTTATTTCAAAATGTATAATATTCTATAAAAAAATCTTATGGTAATTTATGTTTTCATTAATGAATGTTTTATATTTTTCAGATAGTTCATCTAATAAACTATACAGTTGCTTCTCCGTCTACACGAACACCCGGCGTTTCTTGACCTTCAAAAAAGTGCCCGGAGCTTTAGAATGCGTTGATGGAATCAGAGCTATATCTATGTTGTGGGTCGTAGTTGGTCACACATACTCTTTTACGCTACTTGGATACATTCACAACGTCACAGAAACGATAGCGGTGAGTTCAAAATATTTTTATTCACTTTTTAAGGTTCTGTTTTATTTAATATTTTCATCGTCGAATTACGTGACCATCGTTCATGATTATCAGTAATTAATTTCCTCATAAAATAAGTTCCATTTTTCGCTAGATTAGGCTGAGTTCTCCTGACTGTATGTTTTATTCAGTTTGTTTTCATAGTGCACTGTTTTCAAAATTTTTTTTTGCTGTTGAGTACCAATTGTCTATTTTAACAAATGAATTAGGACTTAAATGCAGCTACGACATATTAAATTATAGTTTTAATTAAGTAGCAAAGAGCGCGTCCTAAATTAGTGCTTTAAAAATGTCTTTGATACATGATGACATAAGCTGATGATTTCACAACATTGTGACCAATTTTAAATTAAGAAAAAAAGTCACTGCTTTACGTTTTCCTACATTTCTTAATCATTAATAAATATTTTATTAACTCTACTCCTTTCTGTTTAACAGTGGCTGTCCAAATTCTCGAGCACATGGATAAATTCAGCTCCTATTACTGTGGATACCTTCTTCATGTTGAGTGGCATTTTAGTTGTCTATACCACAGTAGGAAAGATACACAGAAGTAAGTCATCTTAATTTTCCTAACATATATGCACTGCAAACTTTTAAGATCAGTACTAAAATAAAACGCGTAATATCGTGGCATACTCGTTACGTCAATAAATGAAATACTGTGTCTGTTAACAGTCTCACTGACAGCCAGATTGTGGGGGTAGAGTGTCAAAACCTAAACCCTATTTTTGTTTATATTTAGCTTCTAAGGCTCTTCTTCTTCTTCTAATTATGAGATATTTAAAAATAAACATTATATTTTCTGTGCTATGTAAATTATCAAAAAATGAAACTATTTCTTTACGTAAAAGTAAATTTATATGTTTTGTAATAATTTATCTACGATTGGCATCTTGTTACCTGTTGTGATAATAAAGTTATATATTTTAATCATATCTTGGCACACGCACGTACCTACATCATGTAACCAACAGATTTCGGTGGTGCTAATATGATAAGATTAATACATAAAATTGATTTCCGTTCCATGATTTCTAATTGCACTTATCTAAGATTATTATCATTGTTACACGTTACCTTTACGACTTTGACGTCATTGTCATTTATCATTCATGATTAGTGTTTTGTTACGGCGATGACTTAATGTTACGAAATTTTATTCTAAATAGCAACTTAAATATAAACATCTCTAACGTTTACTCATTAGGAATCGACTAAGGCCCACGTTATATTTACCGGAAATACTCCGACCAGTTTCAAACAGCTTTAAAGTCCTTTGAGAGCCATCTCTACCGTTATTTGTGACTATAAAAAGATTATTTTATGTGAAAAATAAGACTATTTTTGCTCATTCCAGATCGTTTTGTGAGAACTATCCACCTGTTCTACATTAACCGGCTCTTGCGCATGTTTCCGCTACTCGCTACCATTGTCCTTCTTCAAGCGTCGCTCTTCAACCACATGTCAGATGGACCTTTCTGGTTGAATATGTCCCAACAAGCTGAAAACTGCAGAATGTGGTGGTGGTCTGCGCTTTTACATGTGCAGAACTACGTCAACTCTGTGGAGATTGTAAGTAATTACTTGTTCATCACGAGTTTGAATGTTTAACATTAAATTGAGTTATAAAATATTTTTAATCTAACACACCTTAGTTCTTAACATTAAATTGAGTTTTTTTTTAATGTAAAGAACTGTGGTGTGTTAAAACGTAGGTCACATTCACCCTATATATATAGAAGGGCAAAACGAATTAACTGTACCTGTCATAAGTCATAATCTAAGTCGAATATTGACTTTCTCGCTTTATGAGCGCCAATATTTGTCAGGAAAAATATTGTATAAAGCTCAATATTGGACTAAAAGAAAACAATTGATTGCTAGCCGCATCTATGATTTAATTTAAACTACCTTATTTATTCGTAGATTTAAAGTCTATAAATGTAAGGAGTACACAATTATATCCTCAAAAATGTATTAACCAGATTTTGAATTGTGTCCTAAAGGAAATGATGAAAGAAAAACTAAGTGATAAATATTACAAAATTACTTTTTTGTAAGTCTTATATTTTAAGTGATACCATATTTATTCAAACGTCCGTTTTAAATCTTCTTATTTATGATACATTTGTCCACAGTGCATCCCTCAAAGCTGGTATCTCTCCGTGGACGTTCAGCTCTACTTCTTCTGCCCCATCATCATGTTTTGGATGTTTGGCAGAGAGCTGTTTGCGTGGATTGCTCTCTGTGCAATAGTATTGTTGTCATTGGTCTCATCAAGCATATACAGCTTTATAAATAATTTCTCCGCCGCTCTTGCCAATCCTGCGTAAGTGTTCTTATAAATTATCTGGCTAAAACTAATTTAATTTTAAGGACCTGAAATCACTGGAAGTTAATTGCCCTCAATTTTTGCTTCAAAAGCTTATTTGAATTTATTGTTTTAGGCGTCTTCCTGAATTTAGTGCATATGTGTCTACGTACTACGTAAATACATTAACAAGAGCGCCTCCATTCTTTATTGGAATGGTGTATGGCTACCTTCTTCACTTGTGCAGAGATAGGCGTGTCCGTATTTCAAAGGTATGAACGTTTCTATAATTTAACCATTGTAAATCTATTATTGCATAAACTAAACCGATGTATTATATACTTTTTTGTTTTTCTTCAAGGTCAATGTTATCCTTCTCTGGGCCTTGTCATTGTTGATGATGGCTTTCTGCATTTTCTCCATCTACCCCGTGATGCAGATCAACCATGAGGGTCAGTTCTTTGACAACTTCCTCAATGCCTATATGAGAGCTATCTGGGCTTGTGGACTTGGCTGGTTGATCTTTGCATGTGTCCATGGATATGGAGGTGAGTCTATTTTTTTTAATATGTTTTAATGTGACGTTTCAAGCACGAGGGCCACCTGATGTTGAGCGGACTAACCTCTGCCTATAGCAGATCCATTTCGTCACAAGTCACGAATTGCATTGCGCCCGTCACTTTGAGATATAGTTGTTAAGTATCATGTGCCTGTAATTTTACTAGCTCTCAAGGACTGCTGCCGGAACACTTGGCGACAGATTTTCTACTTGAGGGTGGTTGCTAGCCAGGCTGACATTCGGAAAATGCCCTTGCACCATGCGGTGAAGTTTAAGCCCGCGGCGGGATTCGAACCATGAACCTGCAGCACGGTAGTCCATAGTCAATGCCACCGAGCCATCACTGCTTCGTTAAGTAGATAAGAACCAAATAAGTTAAAATAGATGTGTTCTTTTGTCATCTTTTTAGGTCCCATTAGGATAAATAGAGTGTAAGCTCGTAACTAACTGCTGCACATATCACTACATTAAGGACAAGTTTAGCGAATTTATTATCATATAAAAGATATGGTATATTCTGGGACCATTTTATACCATAGTTAAAACTTAATTTAAATTGCATGTTCATATTCAATCCATGTGATAATTTCATTAAAAATATTGTTCTTGTTTACAGGCCCTATTAACTGGTTACTCTCCCTCCAAATGTGGAAGCTTCCTGCAAGATTATCATTTGCTATGTATCTGGTTCACGTATCCATTATTATGATCGCCAACGGGAGCTGGACCAAGACTCATTACTTCAGTGAAGGCGACAATGTAAGTATCTGATATATAAAACCTATTCAGGCGTTACGACACACACTTACAATTGTACTGATTTACGAGCCCTCGTAACCATGGTATATCAATGGATACATTTTTTTTATTATTACAAACAGATTTGATTCTCTCACATTTACTGCTATTACGTTGTTTACATGGAAACATTATAAAAAAATAAACCAACTGCATCATTGAAATTGTAAAACTTTTTGTTAAAGTATTTTAATAAAGACTAACGCTAATTTACAGATAATTTAAATACTCGTATGAGGGCAATATGTGATCACGGCTTCAAGGTTTTTTTTTTATATATTTTGTGTCATCCTAAAGAAGGTTGCCTCGTTGTGTCAATCTATTTTCGGAAATTTTAAGATTTGGAAGTTTCTAAATAATACATTTTTAGTAACTATTTTTTGTGATCCTTGCTGCAGGCGGATGTTCAATACCAGCAAAGTCTAAAATGGCTTAAATTCTCCGTTTAAAATAATAAAGTCTATATAAACTATTTAATTTTCTTTAATTAAGCTCAAGCATACTGAAGTACTATTCAAGCGAAATTGATGAAAGAATTCTGACAATTATCTATACTGCCCTGGACTTGACATGAAGTGCCTTTGCCATTAGAATCATCAATAGTCTATTCATTATGTTGAAGCATATTGAAAATAATTTACTTTCAAAGCTCGATACCGAAAGAGCAAAACTGAGCCATTCTCTTTACTCACCGTCCATCTGTCGGTCCTTATGTCACGGGAAGCTTTTAGCTCGTAAATTGAAAGAGTAATTCATTGAAATTTGTACGATAGAAATTTGATGAACACAATAAATTTAAAAATTATTTAATATGAGAAAAAGAGTGACGGAATGTTCATTTTGAAATAGCATTTTATTTTTTGCATTACAAGAAAGGTATACCTGATATTATTTGCATAATACTGCATGGATTACAGTGTGTGTTATCCAATCATTAGAGCAAACTCGAACTACTTTTTTTTTTTTTTTAATATAAAGTAACAGATGGTTATCACTATTATTTGTTACAATAAAAAAAATTGAAACTTGTGAAAAATCTGTGTAATTTCTGTGTATAACAAAATACTTTTTTTTACATCAAATTAAACTGGAAATGCTAATTTAATATTGAGAAAAACCCGGAATAATAAGAACAAACATTTTATAACTTATACGTGTTGTTGTGTTGTATATAGGATTTTTTTATATTTTCATAAAGCAGTCTTTGAAGACCAATGTTTATTGATATCATAATGAGTGATTTAATTGTAGTAATACATTAACTGAATTAAATCTGTAAACAAACCGGTATTCTAAACAAGTTTTGCAATGATAAAGAATAATACACATTCTAATCGAACTTTTAGGATCTACCTGAAATATAAACAAACCATACATAGCGAAGCTCCTACAATGCCTAGGTATTCCAAGCCTAGATTTTTCACATGTCTGCCTGTCTAAATACAAATTTCAAGTAGAAAATCTGACGCCAAGGACCTAACGGTGTATTCGGGAAGCTATCTTTGGCGCCAGTAATTTCTGGTTAGCCTGAACAAGATCGACGACCACACCTGTACTTATCAGGTGAAGTAGTGGTACTAAATTAGAAATAAAAATAACCTATATCTTTCTTCTCTAAAATTGAAATAATAAAATAGATTCAGGCGCTACTTTGCGAAAATGTATGTTTGTTAATAATAAATAACAAACTTTTAAGAAGATCTTGATTCTTCGAGCGCTCGATAGTGCACTCGAAAAGTCTCTGATAAAGATCTCATGATGATGCCCCTTGTAGAAGCGACAATAGTCGGAAATGCTTCCGGCTGGCTTACATGGCGTTTATGACGTCATGTTGCCTAAAGATGAAAATTAGGCGAAACGGTCCCTAACTATATGGTATAATTATTAAATCTTGTTGTTAGATCTGAAACTCATGTATTGGGCAATGTTTTTGGATATTGTTTATTAGTAACATAATATATCTTCTCTTACAGATTTACAGATTCATGAGTGACGTCACGCTGACTTTTATTGCTGCTTTCGTTCTTTGCATCGCCATTGATGCACCATTCTCAACGCTTCAGAAGCTTTTAATGGGTAAGTCATTAATTCCCTTCGTTCTCATTTTAATGCAATTATCCTGTATATGGGGTCGAAAAAATATGATTTCTTAAAACACTCCAAAATACGACACATCAATATTATAACTTCAAGAACATACATTATTTATGACATAAGAATAAAATATAATATCGAACAAAATTATAATGTAAAAAATATGTTTATCTTTAAGAAAAAGCAAAATCAGGGGCTATTCGACATATATTATAAGAAAATGAAGGAATATTTACATGTTAAAGAAAAATTTGATTACTACCTACTTAGAGCTGGTCAACTATTTAAATATGACTAATTTGATAAACAAGGTACTAAGTTATACTCTTATTTCTACCCAACAATAAGGACTCATAACAATTGGATGATCCAATAAAAAGTAACTGCCTGAGAACCTTCCTCCCCTTTTATTTGAAGTCAGTTAATAATTGAAAGGACTCCAGGAACACTCCTTGAATAATACTACCTGAAGTGGTAAAAACTGTAGCAATTTTATATACGGGAGTAAGAGATCATAAAATATAATTTGGTCTTCTCTCTTCTGCAACTCCAATCAAGAAAAAGTAAACTAAAACACTAACTCGCAAGCTGATCAAGTTGATGATTATGGGTTCGATTCTTACTTGAGACAGTTATTGTGTTCTTTAGCAATTATTGGTGTGTTTTTTTATAACTGATAGGCAATTCACAATTTACCTGATGATAAGTGGTTTGAAGTGTCGATTTGGTCTTATTTTGTAAACTGGCCAACCTACAGTGAACTGGCTCTCAAGGACAGATACTACCGGAACACACGGCTGGATGCTTGTCGACAGATTTTTTGCTTGTGGGTGGTCGGCATTCATTTCTACAATCAGGATGGTGGCCAAAGGCTAGCCCATATGCTAAAATTAAACATGCTCTACCGCTATTCAAAAAGTTGGTGTTTTCAGACTTCACAAAAGCGTCTGATATAGTCCTGTGCTGTACACGACAAAAGACCAAAGAAGATCAAAGCACGGATAGCCAAACTTTTATATTTAGACATATCTACCTAATACTATGATTTATATAGGTATACATATATATATTTAAACACTACCTGCTTACTTTGTAACACAGTAAATAAGTTGTTGCACTTCAATTACCAACACTTACGAATACAAAAAACATTTCCATAATTTTTATGAAGTGTTGGTGATAAGCGCCAAAAGGCACTTGTCCCACCAACAGCGATAAAGCGAGTAATATTTTACAATTTTCTAAAATCTATAATGTATAATAGATGTGGATCTCGTATAAACAAATGAGTAATAAAGAATTGTATCTTCTTTATAACTGAATGTTTGCACAGCCGCCGCCGGTGAGACCTATCTCCACTAATTTCTCGCAGCGAAAAAAGTTATACTCGCTCAGCAATGCTCACTTGGTGGTGAAAACACTCGCCAAGAGGTTCTCGCTTGGTAAATACGCATAAAAGATTCTTTGAGTTCTAATAGTTTTGTCGCTAACTCGTTTAAAGTTTCTAGCTTACTAGCTTCTAACTCATCTCCGGCTATGGACAAGTGCCTGAAGTATCCTTATATAAAAAGGCTATCGTCATTTTTAAATATTTACAAGATAATATATTATCTGACACTAAAATGTGGGAGTGGCAGAAACGCGCTTGCGCAATATTAATCTGAAAATAAATATTTTAGAACATGTTTGTTTTTCCACTAGTTTTGACATTTGTACATAATATGTTAATTCAGTTTTAAGAACTTTGTTTAATTCACTGAATTAAACAAAGTTCTTGAAATAGAGTTATCATAGTACTGTCACATGAACGCTACCTACCACTAAACAGTAGCACTAAACGTATAACTTCACAATATGATGGTACTTACTGACAGGGTGCTATGCTAAAAAAAAAAACAATCAAGTATCGCATCTCCACTATCGAAGGTTACACGAAAGTTGTTGTGGAAATACGCAATATTTAATTTGCGATTAGCTGACTACCCGTGAGCAGTGAGTTAGGATTGCCCCCAAATATCTTCTACTACGGATGACTATAGCAATGGGGAGGCACGTGTTTACCTGTGAACGTAATGGCTGTGGAATCATAACACCTTTGGGTTTACTAAAACACAATTTTGAAACATACATAGCGCATGATTACACCCAAATATTATTATAAGTTCTATGCCCAAAGTTTATGTCATCATGTTAGCGGAATGAAGCCGTGTTTTGTTTTTAAAGAAATTATATTGTACTTAAAATAGGAGACTAAAATAAATACTGTATAATAAATGTTTACTAATAAAGCTTTTATTTCGCAGGAGGAGGCAGAAAGCCAGCACAGAAGCAAAAAACTGAATCGCGCAGCAACATCATTGAAGAAGAACCCCCGACAATAAAAACAAGTTTATAATATATTAGTTTTGTATAACTATTTTATTTCAAGACTGATTTATTTATAAGAAATAGATAAAGATTAAGTATTTAATAAACTACTTTAAATTATATTCTAGAATCTATATATAGATTATTAATTACAAATCTAAACTTTAGACCTCATAGGTATGTAAAAAAAATATGCTCATTCATCAGAGATAACTGTCCTCATTTATTTTTATAAACGTATTTGTACTTCTTGTAGAAGCCCTAGTTTGATAAATTAATTGTAAGTTTAAGCTTATTCTGCTCAATTAATAGTATGATGGAAATATATAAATTCTTTTATACAATAATCAGGTTTTTTACTTATCCAGCGAAGCATCTAATTGCAATATGGAAAATGTTTACTTTTGTCATGTTTCAATATAAAAACAAAAAATGGATTTAAAATTGTTAGTGAAATATAAACATAAATTTCGTCTATTAAAATACACCTATGTAAAAGTACATCGATTGAGTTTGTAGGCGATACTTAATAAACAAATGCATATGAGTTAAAATAACACGTTTTAATAACAACACTGTCAAGGGCAGTGTCCACTCCGGGTAAGTACGAATATCAGTTTTTAACGTCTTCAGGGGTAGTATATAATATTCTCTAGATTATAAATAAATTATAGGTTTAATAATAGTATTGCGATATATTGCAGGAAACAACCACATAAAAAACTGTCTTATAGTGTAATAAATGTCAGAAGGGACATCTGCCACACTGACCGGTGCAAAATATATAAATAAGTAGAAAGTTTAATGACAAATTGACAGTAAAATTTGTGAGTATAAGTTAACACAAAATTTTCATGAATTTAGTCATATAAAAATTACAGCTGATAACATATTTTCAGTTTTACTTCATGTTTGGGCTACTTTCGAGCTTCATAATAAATTTTTCTCGGTGTGACAGCTGTAAAAGTGGCAGCTGGTAGCGTTATATTAAATATAAATTCATATTTTTTGTGTGTTCTTCTAATTACATTAAAAATCTTGCTGCCTTCCTTTACAGCACACCCATTGTAAAAAGTAACTTCGAATGTCACACTGTAACAACTGATATCTGAAATAAAGATTTCAATGAAATATATTACTTCTGTGGAGGAACTCATACACAGTAGTTTTCATAGTTTTCAAGATTTAGTATTTTTAACTTTGACAGCAGTCATTTGAAATAATGATTTTGATATGGTATATTATCATTGTGAAAAAACTTATACTCTTATGTAACTAACTAATTACGTATATGTAGCCTTTTTGAATTTCACAGCTCTAAAATTAAGATCTCAATGAAATTTCTCTTTGACAGCTGCCACATGTAAAACTCCTTTTAGATACAATTTGCGAGTCATTAAACAAAGTGACGCAGTTGCAAATTGGCAAGAACACAATATGGAAAAGAAGGCGATAGCTAAAGGAACACCAACTAATAAAATTGAGATAAAATATTGCTCCATCCTATCCCTACCCGTGGGTGTCGTAAGAGGCGACTAAGGGTAACATACCAGAAAGTGGGCAGCTTCTAAGGAACTGATTTCTTACACTGCGATCCCCAAGACGGATTATGAGAAAATTATAATTTTTTTTTTGTTATTGCGATGGAACAAGCTCGAGGCCCACCTGATGTTAAGCGGACTAACCTCTGCCTATAACAGGTGCATTTCATCAGAAGTCACGAGTTTCACTGCGCCCGTCACCTTAATACATAGTTTTTTTTTTTTTTTCATTTATTTATCAAAATAAACAATTGTTTTACAAAAGATTTGTTAGCAATAGCATAGAAAAAAACCACTAAGGTTTGAAGAGACAATGCTATAAGATTCAATCTACATCAATAAGTATAAAATAGTAATAATAATAATAAAGTAGGTATTAATAGTAGAATTACAATGGTTCCGTTTGAATAAGTCAGTAGAACTAGGTAAGTGCATAATTATTAATTATACAGCTTGATACTTTTCTAAATTTGTTAAAAAATAAGATTTTAGTTTCTTTTTAATGTTTTTCAGCGTAATACTATCACGCAAATCAGTAGATAGTTCGTTTATTAACCGAGGAACTAAATAGGTAGCTGTCCTCTCACCGTAAGCATTGTTAGCGCGGATCGTGCACAACCGGTTCTGAGCAACTGCACGAGTGTATACAGGATGCTTTATAACATGCTTCAGTGTTTCATTGAAAAAGTGCTCTTTGAGTAACATATATTTGAACTGCGTGTGAACGGGTAAGGTCTTACAATGTCTAAAGAGGCCCATTTCATCATTATAAAATTGTAGTCTAATATTTTTAGATACGATTGTTTTTAGAATTTTTAATTGCAGTTTATATATCTGGTTTAGATACGAAGTATAAGTACGACCGTAACTAGTGAGCCCATACAAAACATACGATTCAGCTAGAGAATTGAACAACATTAGCTTTACTTTGAAAGGTATGCGATTTTTGAGGATTGTGATGTTTGCTAAGAATTGCCTTAATTTACTACAAACGCGTTCGGTGTGATTGGACCAGTTAAATGTGCTATCAATCAATACCCCCAAATAAGTTTGACAGCTTACGACTTCTATAGAGGGGCAGCTACATGTATTTAAGTTTGTGATGTGCAGACAGCCATGGTCGTGAGCCAAAAGATTTTTTAAAGGGGAAATTTTAAGGTACGGTGACCTTATGACAAGTAGTTTAGTTTTTTTTGAATTTAATACTACGCTTGCATCGTGACACCATTTTAATAAATTGTCCAAATCGAACTGCAAAAGGTCACAGGCTTTTTGCGGGTCTCTATCAGCTGCGATGAGACATGTATCATCTGCAAACTGATAACAAGTGCAGTAGTTGATGCAATTACTAATTTCATTGATGTAAGATAAAAAGTGGAGAGGGCCTAATACTGAACCTTGGGCTGTGCCCTCTGTAGCTATTATGGGCTTGCTATATGTGTTATCCACTTTAACTGTAGATATACGGTTTTTCAGGTAGTTTTCGCACCATTTTAGCAAAGGACCTCGTACTCCACAGTTGTCCAACTTATTAACAAGTTGATTGTGGTCTAAGGTGTCAAACGCGCGGGAAAAGTCTATGAACAATACTAGTACATGTTTTTTTTCATTTAGGTGTTCGTTTACCTCATCAGTAAATTTTGACAGGAGATCACTTGTACTTTTTCCTGATTGAAACCCAAACTGATTCCTGTATATGATATCATGTTTTCTATAAAACTTGTGTATTTGTTCACAGACATATTTTTCCACAATTTTGTCTATTGAAGAGAGTAGCGTGATTGGGCGATAGTTGGAGTAATCATCATGCTTGCCTTTTTTGTAGACAGGTCTGATGCAACCAACTTTTAGTTCATCGGGGTATATACCAGATTTGACACTACAATTAATTAAACTGGCAATGGGCGTTGATAAGTCCTGTCCAATCATTTTAACATCAGATACTCTTATGTTATCTGGCCCTGGAGCTTTGTTTAAATTAAGACTACAAATTATTTTAAGTACTTTGTCTCCTGTAGCTTTTTGATACAAAATACTTGAGTCAATTGGGTTGCAATAGGTTTTAGGGTCTATTAGTTTCGTGCTACAATTAGGAATAATATATTTTATTGCTCTGTCAAAATTTGTAGCGAAGTTGTCAACTATAGTTTTAGTGGTCAGTCCTTGGGAGTCAAATGCTTTCAGTATCGCAGCATCGATTGATAACGTTACCCGTCCCAGCATTTGATTGATAAGTTTGTAAATTTTTTTTGTATCTCTAAAGTTATTTTTTATGATATTTATATAATATGTATTCCTCTTATTTTCTAATATTTTATGTACTTTATTGCGAGTTTTATTATATTTCAGTCTCAATTTAGAATCATTTAAACTACTTTTCCAAGAGTGATACAGCTTATCCCGTTTTTCACATAATCGAGTAATATTATCATCAACCCAAGGTACAGTAAATTGTTTATTATTATTATTTTTTGAATATTTATTAGTTTTACTGCATGTTGCTAATTTGTGCGCGTTATGGAACGAGCCCCGAATAAAGTTAAATATATCGTTAGGAGCAGTCATATCATTTGTAACTTGCCATTTCACATTCTTCAGCTCTTTACGAAGAATTTCATAATCAATGGTATGTTTCATGCCACCCTGTATACGGTCCGGTCTTGAGTTGCCGATACATGCACAGATAACGGCGCAGTGGTCGGCCAGTACGACGTTTAGCACCGCCGAGTACGGAATTAATGTGTGGAAGCGTCCAAAGATGTGGTCAATACATGATTTAGTGATAACTTTTGTGTTTGTGTTATTATTACGTTTAGTTTCAATTCTAGTGAAATCGGATATTCCGCACATTAGTCCATGCTCGCTGAGTGTTTCTAAATATGTATCTTTGTATGATGAAATGGTTTTCAGATCAATGTTTATGTCGCCGATCAAAAGAAGATTTTGTTTTGATTCATACTTGGTAATGTGCTTACCTAGCTCCATGACAAACAAATTTTTGTTCTTCGAAGGTGGTCTGTAAACAGCACACACGACTACGTCCTGGAATGAGCTTAGTTTTATAGTGCCAGTAATACTTTCAAACGTCAATGTTTTGTGTTGCGATAAGGTAAATTTTAAGTGATTTTTAACGTAGATTATGATACCGCCGCCCTTTCTGTTATGACGTAATCGTGAGTACATGTTATAACCAGGTAAGTTATATAAATTGACAATATTTTCTGAAATATTAGCTTCGGTAATCACTATTATATCTAATGGAAAAGTACAGGTATGAATTATTTGCAGAAGCTTAGTAAAATTTTTGATCAAAGATCTAATATTAATGTGCAAAGATGTTACACTTAGTTGGCATTTAGGTGGTAGCTGTTGAAAAAAATTGTTCGTAGAAGTACAATTAAAAAGTTCTGTAATTTTTGTATCCATTTTTTTTTTACTTTATATAATAGGAGAGTAGGTATTTTACAGGGGCGTGGAAAAGGTTATAGTTGAGCCCTTTGTTTGTTTTTCAATTTGGGTTATGTCTTGCATTGATCGAACATAATATATTTTACTATTAGTCGTTTTTCTGACACATATTCTACCATCTTTGCACCATATGAACTGAAAAGACTTACTCAGATTTTTTTTAGCATTAAATAAAAGTGTTTTTATATTTTTTGTTAAAGCTTCTCGAACGAAGATACGATCATTTGCCTTCTCCTTGGGGACGGCTGGCAGTATCAATCCAACGGTGAGGCTTTTTTCCTTGGCAGCATCTATCCATTGACGACGAGACACTTTGGTCTTCATCTCCACGAGGATGGCTCCTGGTTTTTCTTTGGTCCCGGGCAAGCGTTGTGAGGATTGTATGTCACATTCGTTCATATTTAGTTTCGAGGCTACTATTTGAAGTATATTGCTAACGTCACTATGGGCGATTTCAGGTAAACCAGCTATTTCTAGAGAGTTTGAAAGAGTTTTTTGCTCGAAGTTATTCATATCTTGTTCTAAAATAGACATTCGGAGTTCTAAATTCTTGTTTTTGTTTTGAAGGTCTTGGTTTTTGTGTTCTAATTTTTTTATAATAGTGTCTTGTTTTAATAAAGACTGTTCCATCGTAGTGATTTGATCACTAAGGTACTCAAGCGAAGACTCGAGATTTGCTCCTCCCGAAAAGTTTTCTTAAGCTCACGACTGATATCTTGAACCAGTTTTCGTGTATCAAAAGTTTGAGCATTCACTACGGTACCTGATTCGGACTCATCGTCGTCACCGTCATCATCTGGGACAAGAAACGACGACCTGCGAGAGAGATTTTTTAAGCATTCTTCACAGCTCCATTCGATACCAGAGGAATTTCGGAGAGTGTTAAGCTGCTTGTTAGAAAGCTTAGAACACACTGGATCGGCATGGACTACCTTATCACATCTACTACATTCTAAACCAGGCACTTTTTTGGTTATATTTTTCTTGCACTTTACACATTTTTTAAGAACCATTGCGGGTAGGATTCGGTGTTTACGGTACGGTATTACGCACAACCTGTCACAATAGCGTGTCGACGCAGACTGTTGTTAAGTCTCATGGACTATATGAAGATAACTGGATCTCAAGGACTGCTCAGCCAGAACACACCGTTCTTGGCAACAGATTTTCTAGTTGAGGGTGGTCGCTAGCCAGGCGGGCATTCGCCAAATTCCCTTTCACCATGCGGTGAAGCTCAAGCCCGCGGCGGGATTCGAACCATGGACCTGCTGCGCGGCAGTCCATAGCCAATGTCACTGAGCATCACTGCTTCAAAATCGCCCCATTATAGGGAAGAAGTGTTCAGCAGTGGACAATCCGGCTGATACAGCACAGTACAGTACAGTGTGTAGTAAAGTGAACGCGGAATGCATAAGTCTTTACTCAGAATTCAAGACAACTCGCTTGAGGCTCGGTGCCTTAGTGAGTTTTACAACTAGTGAATATGGAATATTAACAAATATTTTTAAAATATTTTAAGAAAACATCAAATTAATATTTTAATAAAACACTTAAAAAATATAAAGATATATCGAGAAATTTTTCGATCGTGCGCTCGTAGAGGCAAATCCTCCTGAGGATGCTTCGTGTAGAAGCGAAACGCGTCGAAGATTCTTCCGGTTTGGCTGTGTGGCGTTTGTGACGTCACGTCGGCTTAACAGGAAAATTAGGCGGAATTGTCACTAGAGATATTTTTTAAGTGTTTTATTAAAATATTAATTCGATATTTTCTTAAAATATTTTAAAAATATTTGTTATTATTAAATATGGATTTCCGCAAAGTAACGCCTGAATATATTCATTATCTTAGTTAATATGAAACAGCAATTGTATGTTTTATCCGGTTTTACTGCAGTGTAATTGATTCTCTATCTCTACACAGTAGTATTTTTATGGGAAGGGCGGGAGAACGAGCGAAAATGGTTTACCTGGTGGTTAGTGATCACCATCGCCCACTGACATCCACAGTACCAGAGGTCTCGAGGATGCGCCGCTGGCTTTGATGAAGGAATATGCTTTCTTCTTGAAGACTCTAAAATAGTATTGGCTCGGATAAACTTCCCATGGTATCTGGTTCCACAATATGGTAGTATGAAGCAGGTAAGCAGGTAATACCGTGAGAATTGCATTGTTGTGACTTCCAGACATCGACATAAAATTCACAAATCATCATGCTCTGTTAAGACGTCTGACGGCGATATTCATTTAAAGGTCTTTTTTGATAAATACCGTACTAGATGCAGAGTGAACCAACATCTCTACGAAGTGCTACAGAGTCAAGCTGGCCAGAGAGAGCTTGATTGTCGAAGATTCGAGCGTTGTATGCGGTCAAATGGTTAACTGGCACGGGAGCCCCCGCTTAGAGGTGAGAGCAATACGCTATATGAAGCTGAACCTGCAAGTATGCAAATACTTCTGTATGTCGCTTGGAGTGTATTTTATCAAGTACATTTATTGAATGTACTAGAGATAAAAACTAATGTCTTGAGGCATTGCAGTGTCCCAGAGATCGGTAACACTGCAAGAACAGGCAGGCGTGACTTGAGTGGGTGACTAGGCCTTGTAGCCAATAAATAATTATAATAAAAATTATTTTATAATAAACCATCGAGGCGTCCAGCACTACAATGTCTAGCTTATCATAATTAGTTGGGGCTTTTTAAATTAATACAAATAATACGCAGTCACATGTAAAATGTCAGAAAACATAAGAATACAAACAAAAAATCTATTGCAGTGGATTATTTATGTCACAGATAATACATGAGAACATATTTATACTATCGTAGCTTCTGAATTTACACATAGATAATAAACTATAATTATCGTGGAAATATTTACATACACTTTTGGATGCAGTCGTGTCTGTTTGGAAATAAAACTTCAAGCTTTGTATCGATTATCATTAGATATGGTGTTAATGAATGGGCTATAATATATTTTTTATAATATCTATAATACAAGTTCGTTTAAGTACATATAATAAAAATTACATTTTACTAACTTTTAAGTTCCTGCTCTCTTTAAAATTTAAAATTAACACTATATAATGTAAATCCGTAATTGGATGTATGATTTAAATATTATGTTATTGTTTACAATAATTAAGATCTGTGGATTTTGTGAAATGAAATAAATAAATAAATAAAATAAATAAAATTATGCTAATTAAATTTAGTTAATAACTCGTAACTAAATGGCGCTCTCGAAAAATATTGCAAACGCAGACTAGGTTTACCGGCATAATTGTAAACCTAACTTTGGCAATGTTGAATAAATTTGTTGACCCTTTATTAAAAGATATATAAGAATTAGCAATATTTTCCGAGAGCGTCATCTAGTTACGAATTAAATTAAGTGTATTAAGTACTTACTAGTAATACTCGTATGTAAGAATAATCTCTTAATACACATTTTATAGTTACAGGGTGAATAGGTTTTAAGCAGAATTCCGATGATTCATTTCATAGAAAACACTTTCATATTATTTAAACTATTCATGGAATTTGAAAAAAACGTTCAGAAATATCTACAGAATCCACACCAAGTTACCTCAATTTTCCCAACTGCACTGTTTTTTTTTTTGAATTCTATTACTAAAATGTTATTCAGTGGATTTTTTTTTAAAAAATATGTTTTACTTCTGACCCAAAATAGTCTACGTACCTAGTTACCTATATAACTTTGACGCACCAAATGTAGTAAATACCATAGTTGGATCTATCTACGTGAGTTATCCCATTATATATTTTTTCATACATATACATAATACAAAAATCTTTTGCATAATTTACAGCTTAGCAGGACTGCATGCTGGGGTGCATATAATGGGGAAGGAAGTCACTGGACTGCCTCGTTAAAACGTGTATAAAAGTGCCGCTTAGGAAATCTCGAGATCCAGAGTAACAGCTCCTTATTGGAATTTTCTGCAGCAGTCTGGCTGTATCTTTGCCCGGGAGACGACAATAGGTTCGCCTCTTAATAAGAGGTAAGCGTAGAAGCAGTCAAGCATATTACAAAAATTAATCTTTATAAATTAGCCTTGTTAATTGTAATCGTTTGTTAGGTCCAAATTTTCCATAAAGTTTTCCATTCTAGTACATTTCAAAAACATAGTTATATACTTGCCCCGCGGCTACCAGTTCAAACGTAGTGCCCCATGTCGGGTGTTGTAACATATCGATATAATACTCAGCCGCTGTGGTGAAATAGTGTCCGTTACACTTAGCAACGTAAGACAATATCGCGAATCCGTGCCAATTAGCCACTACATGTCTGATAATCTCTTTACGGACATGCATTACCCTATCATGAGTCCCATAGAATAACTAGTACAGAGGTTGAAAGTGTGTCCACTCATCGCTTAAGTAATCTTGGTCCGAGCTCAGTGGTTAGGCACCACGTGATGGATCGCAACTTTATACTCGAGTTACCTGTCATACTCGACACGCGAAAGACGTCTCATCCAAATGTCTATGCTTAGCGCGTAGCGTTCTCTCCATGCGTTGTAAAACCAATTTGTAATAATAAAGTAGGTGTTATAAATTAATATGTTATTTAGAAAATTATCAAAATTGTACAAAGATACAATAATATTATAATTTTTTATAATAAAACGTTATAAGTAAGCTTATTATTTTGTTTTTTTTTGTTAAATATTAATTGGCGAAATAACAACTGTCTGCCCGATGCAGATGGACGTACAGGCCGAGCGACAGCGGTTTCGGTTTAGGTGACAAACTTTCCTCCCCATTTTCACTTCTACTTATCAACGCTAGCAAAAAATATTATTGTAGCATAGTTTTGTTTTAAAAACTCAATCCATATACCAAATTTCATCATTATTAATTTTTTAAAAATGATTTTTCCATACCAAGTTCTCGTCCCCAATTAAAGGAGGGGGGGTTGAACTGGCCGGTCACTTCTCCATACAAACGTCGTTGGGTGATCACTCCCTTATTTGAGATTTTAAGTCCAGACTTAAGCATAATACCGATTGATATCGTCAATCGCAATTGATGTCGTCAGGTGCAAGTTATGTGCCTCGAAAACTTTATATGAAAATGTTTCGAGGCTCATAATTCTCAAGTTAATTATTTTGTAAAGATTTCGGCATCGTACAAGCCTAGATAATGACGATATCAATCAGTATTATTCATTATTTTGGACCTAAATTCTCAAATAAGGGAGTGATCTACCCTACCACGTTTGTATGTATAACGGGCCGGCCAGTTCACCCTTAAGTAATATCCCTGCCAAAAAATGTTGAACATGTAATTTTTAATAATAACAAATATTTTTAAATATTTTATGAAAACATCAAATTAATATTTTAATAAAACACTTAAAAAATACAAAAATATATCTAGTAACAATTCCGCCTAATTTTCCTGTTAAGCCGACGTGACGTCACAAACGCCACGCAGCCAAACCGGAAGAATTTTCGACGCGTTTCGCTTCTACACGAAGAATCCTTGACCTTGAAGGTCTTGACTCTACGAGGGCACGATCGAGAATCGATCGTGCGCTGTTTTTGCTGTTTTCATAAAATATTTAAAAAATATTTGTTATTATTAAATATGGATTTCCGCAAAGTAACGCTTGAATCTATTTATTACGTCATTTTTATTTTGTATTATCTATCCGAATACTTATTTTCAGAACTGTATGTTCAAAAACAAAGGACTTTCATACAAAAGTATTTTTAACCCTTTAGGAGTTGAATTTCAAAAAATCCTTTTTTCCACAACTGCGCATCAAGACGCATACACCCTCCAAATGTCAAATCTCTGCGACAAACGGTGTAGGCTGTGCGTTGTATGTCAGTCAGTGATTCAGGACTTTGATTCTTAAATATAACATAATAACAAAGATTTTGTGGGCTTTTTGTTTAGGTATTTAAACTTTACAAACTGCAAGCAATGTCACATTAAAAACATAAGTCATGACGTACACAAACTTATCACCTATAACAGTTTATTCTTGTATATTTACTCACAGACCGAGATCAGTGCTGTCATAAGACATAAGAATCTATTTCCCCTTTAACACATTCCAATTCAATCTATTTTGTAACTTATGCTTTCTGTGTTAGGGTATAGTTTACGGTAATTGACTTAACATTTATGAATGTAATAAATATAGTAGCTTCTTTTACTGATCCTCATTTGTGTCCCAACAAGGAATGGATGCAAGTGGTTCAAAATGGGTGGAGAAAAAAAATTTGATGGATTCCCAATAAAATATGTTGAAGAAACTAAATCGTCAAAAAGTAAGTTTTGTGTCTACTTTAATCCTTTATCATGTAAGAGGCTAGAATAAAAAAAAATGCTATCACTGTATCTTCTGTATTCTCCAAAGAGGTATGAGTTTTCCATCCACATTTACCCATAATATATTGCTTCATGCTATGTCATAGCCGGCAAGTATATTGCCATCAACTAGGAGTTAGTGTGACGGAACAATCCCGAGGCCCAGCTGATGTTAAGTGGATTAATCTCTGCCTATAACAGATGCATTTCTTCAACGACGAAATGCACTGTGCCCATCACACTGAGACGTACAGTTGTTCAGTCCCATGTGCCTGTAATTTTACTGGCTCTCAAAAACTACTGCCAGAATACACCGTTAGGTGCTCGACGACGATTTTCTACTTGAGGGTGGTCGCTAGCCAGGCGGGCAATCGCAAAATGCCCTTCCACAATGCGTTGAAGCTCAAGCCGGCGGTGGGGATCGAACCAAGGACCTGCGGCGCGGCAGTCCATAGCTATTACCGCCCGGCAATCATTGCTACTATAATGTAATTTTCAGTGGCAGCATCACGTCAGAATTCTAAAATAACGCATTTTTAAGCCCTTGGCTATCAATATTGGCTAGACAGCCGCGGATTTTTAGCGATTATTTTATAATTTTAACTAGCAGACGGTGCAACTTAACTTGACTTCAAACCAAAAAAGTGCTTATCAAACCCTCAACTATTGTAAAATTGTTGTTGCCTAATTATATTTCTAAATATGGTTTGAGACGGATGATTAGAAACCAAATTTTAAGAAAGTTCTTAGGAAAAATGTTTTACGAATGTTTGTCTGCTTGCATGTCGTTTTGTGTCAACCGACTCTTCTTTAATCAATAGTCTTGAGAGATTGTAAAATTTCCTGTTTGGTTAACAACACCCTACTCATATCGACATAAGTGGTGACATGCTTCTAATTGCACGCAATATTTACTCTGAGTCGCCTTTTATGACGGATATGGAACAGTCAGAATTACAAAGCTGAGAATTATACGACAATTAATCAAATATATTACCATATCAGCTGGATTTTCCACTGCTAAAAACAGCCTCCTCCATTAATGACGGGTTTTCTATTAACTCACCGCTTACCAGGCGTCTTGAGGATCCCAGTATAAGACAACAGTTCCTCATAAAGCGCTGGTGCCCACCTTCCAGAATATTACCCTTAGTCGTCTTTTACCCGTCAGCTTAGCCTAGCACCCCACGAGCATATGCCATTGTGTGTTTAATATGAACAATTTTTGTAAATTAATCGGTCCCAAAACCAACTGACAAAATATATGTTGTCTTAAGACTGGCAAACAATAGGAATGAAATCGATTTAGACGTTCATCCCAAACAAACATTTCAAGTCATTGAACGTATATCATTTTGTAAGAGTATGACAGTTTAAAATTGGAAACTCAGTTTGGTTCCAATTTTTATCTCCAAATAGTCACAGAGTTCTTTTCTGTAGGGCCCACTCTCAACGGTACAACACTGCAGTCTTTGACCACAATTGTCAATCTACTAGGTAGATAAATTATTGTAGTGTCAAAGGCAAACCAATACATTTATACATACATAATACAGACACGTGGATATCATCAAGAATATAGACGCGTGGAGTTTTAATTTTTTATTTTTTTTATTAATTTTTACGGAACAAACCCGATGCCCACCTTGTGTTAAGTGGACTAACCTCTGCCTATAACAGACGCATTTCGTCAACGACAAATTGCACTGTGCCCGTCACACTGAGAGGTACAGTTGTTAGATCTCATGTGCCTGCTTGGCAACAGATTTTCTACTTGAGGGTGGTGGTTAGCCAGGCGGGCATCCGCAAAATACCCTTCCACCATTCAGTGAAGCTCAAGCCCGCGGCGGGATTCAAACCATGAACCTGCTGTGCTGCAGTCCATGGCCAATGCCACTGAGCCATCACTGCTTCAAAAGATCATATACTGTACGATTCAAGCTATCTTTTCCTGTCTTACTCCTGCGAAATGTGGAATGAGCTTCCTCCCACGGTATATCCGAGCAGCCGCAACTTAGGGTCTGTCCTGGATGTTACAGATATCCATAGGTAACGGTGACTGCATTCTATCGGGCAGCCCGTTTACTTGTTTGCACCTATGGCATATTAATATATATATTTTCATAAAAACTAACGTGTGTTCACATAATTATTTACTATTATACCAGCTGGCACCCAAGGTCTTTAGTCGTAATCTCCAACCGGTGCTTGCTATTGCGAATGAGCATCTTTACTGCTCGAACATCGGTCGGAGATCACGACCAAATACCGTGAGTGCTAGCCGGTATAATAGTAAATAATAAAAATATTTTGATAATATTGTAATTTTAAATGTAACTCATTTGTGTTTTTTTTTTTATATATTCTGACGGCTCAAGCACGAGAACACCTGGTGTTAAGTGGACTAACCTCTGCCTATAATAGATGCATTTCGTCACAAGTCAGGAATTGCACTGCGCCCGTCACCTTGAGCCATAGTCTCTCAAGGACTGCTGCCGGAACACACTGTTAGGTGCTTGGCGACAGATTTTCTACTTGAGGGTGGTCGCTAGCTAAGCGGGCATTCGCAAAATGCCCTTCCACCATGCGGTGAAGCTCAAGCCCGCGGCGGGATTCGAACCATGGACCTGCGGCACGACAGTCCATAGCCAATGCCACTGAGCCATCAATGCTTCAAAATTCGATGGTAACGATCTTCCGCTACTTGTGAAAGAGCGAATCGTTGATTCAAGTGTTGCAGCCAAGTTGATAGTTATTAAACTTTACAATATAAATAATCTTACTCATTAATTAAGTTGTACAATTTATGACACTCCCTTATTTAACCGTTGGGCCCTTCACTCTTTATATGCGTGTCCGAATTCTGCAGTATACATGTTTTTTTGAGAACACATAATATTGTTTTTTTCAAATTTAGGTGTTCATGTAAACATATCTTTTAACTTCATGTCAGTAGAGGTTTGGCTTAATCGTATCCTGACCAAATACTATTAAACAGTGGCCATCCACAACTTTGATTGTATAACGTTAGTGAACGCACACTTAATCTTATTAATCGTGATTCATAGGGGTTAAATGTAAAGCCCAGAGATAGTAGGATGTAATACGAAAACTTATCGGTGGCGGGATATTCATATTTTCTGAAAACTCTCATTTCTGCAAGTTAAAGTATTGTCCTTGCAACTGGCATGAATATTTTACAACAACAACTTGACCAGAAAGCTTTGCCCCATATAAGTGTACAGTCACCTGCAATAAGAAGTGTACACTTCGTTATTTTCAATATAATGTGATGTGGCTAAGTTAAGTTAATGATCAAAGTGAACATTAACGTAAGTAAACTTTCAAATTATTCTTTGATTTTAAGATACTTCTGATTACATAGAGAAAAACAGAACTCTTTGCCACTATTTTGAAAAATACAATATGTATACTTCTTATTGCAGGCGACTGTACCTATATGATCATAATATTCAAAAGTATTTCCTTATAGGGTTACGTTTTCAAAGGGTAAATGAGATTCTTACCAACTAGACTCTGTTTGCATACAAACACAAACCTGAAAAATTTATATTTTGCGTAGAACATTGGCTTAAGTTGAAGAAAGATATGTGTTATTAACTTCATAATAATAATTGTTATTCAATAACTGCCCGTAATCCAATAATAATCGTTTTTATAATTGAATGTGTATTGGAATCTTTTGTAGATTGACCTTTAAAACAACTGTTTAAATTTTGATGACATTAAGGGCTTGTTTCAGAATGTTCGACTAAGTTCCGGTTAGACTACCCAGAACATAAAATAACTGAATTATAAAAATTACAGTTAGCAGCGCGTTTCAAGCTTTAACCGATGGATAGGCTAAATCGATGACTGTGAAACGCAAAGATAGTGTTTATTTATTAATTATGTTACGGGTAGTATAACCGGAACTTACTCGAACATTCTGAAACCGGCCCTTAGTATATTAACTGACAAATATCTCTATAGGATATATTCTTTATCACTACATAGTATAAAACAAAGTCGCTTCCCGCTGTCTGTCTATCCCTATGTATGCTTAGATATTTAACTACGGAACGCATTTTGATATGTTTTTTTAATAAATAGAGTGATTCAAGAGAGGAAGGTTTATATCTATAATACATGCATAATATAGTAGAGAAACACTTATAATTATAGAAGTTTCTAATGTGAATAAACACATGATGTCGTAAATGAACAATTGTTTAGAGCTTACATTGCCAACGCTGGGTGAACCCTACGAGATAGATCAAAATAATGTACTACAGTATTGTACACCTTAAAGTGGATTACAAAAAAGTCCGCAATAATATATATCTCTTAGGGATAACCCACAATAACTTTTTATCCCTTACTTTTTACGGAGATTATAGCTTATTTACGAAGCGATTTTAAGTAATACAGTATTAATTCTTATCCAATGAAGTACCTTAAATACATTGTACATTATATTAAATAGATCGATATAGCTATTTACAGCATGTAATTTCAATGAATATTTTCGAAGATATTACAGATTATTTAGTATCAGCATTGCACCCGTGCGAAACCGAGGTGGGTCGCTAGTTACAAATAATTTAAGAATTAACTATTTTATTTAAGATAAAGTTCTAAATTACTGGTTTTATAAGCTCCCGTTTTTCGATGTTGTTTTAAGTGCGATGAAGGTAAGATCACTGAAAAATGCAGTTTAATGCAAAACTTAACATCAATAGCAAATATATTTGCCTACCCTCTTGCTATGTATTTTAGAACACGTCATAAGAACTCGATTGTTAGTCGTGAGTTATTTTAAAACACTGCAATTTTTTATTGACACTGTGACACAACTTTGTTCATAGTCAGTAGCATAGCACGTATGTTATTCTTTATAGGCTCGATGCTGGATTCAAAATTATAGACCATTTAAAGACATCTTCGCAATTAGAATTTCGAAGCTTCAAACGCTTATTTGACTAGCCTTAGAGTTTAGTTGCGCTATACGTCGACAAGATACGCGATCTATAAGACTCAGGGGGGGCAACCCCCACCTTTTGCGAAACCATCATTAAAAAAAAGTTTTGTTTCATGTCTCAAATAATCATCCGCAATCACGAACTATCACCGACTCACAATCGCATCAAGCAATATTGGTTTGATCCTACTTAAAGAACGAATGAAATATGTATCACGGATGTGCAAGCGAGATACAAGATGTTTATAATATAGCGTTATACCGCTCGCACTGCTCCGAACTACGATGTTATGGAACGAATTTACCATAGTTTTACGACAGTTATTGTCTGCTGCACAACAACTGTCTGTAGTTTTTAGTAGTATTTTTACCTTTGCTACAAAATAAGGGTGTGAGTTTCATTTTAAAATCTGGAGTGGCTCCTCAATCCATACGGACATATTTAGTAAGTGAATATATAGTTATAATAATTACGACTTAGTTTCAATTCCAATTTTAAACTATGCAACTTTTAATCAAACTCGTGTATAATGTAGCCAACAATCTTTTGTATATGTTTAACAGAACATAAAATTTATTTCAAATTAAATTTAATGCTTTAGTAAGCAAAACATTTTAATAAACTTTAGGAGCATCAATTACAATGTTCAGATTCCAGATAAAATAGTTCAATACATAATATTGAAATATTTTATGTGGAAACCTTTAACGGATATGTAGCAAAATAGAATAAACTTAAAAATAGTGATCAATATCTACTTTGTTATTATTTTAATATTATAATTTCAAAAACTTTCATTAATGTAATCCGCAGAGCAAGCGTTATTGAAATTATAAAAATATAAAAAAAAAACTCTGTTTAGGTTTTATTTGCTAGCCTAAGGTGACTCAGTGTAATTTTATTTTCACCATCCCTTTTTGTAGTATACGAAAATAATTTTCAACAGAGCTTTATTATTAACTGAGGCATTTTCAAATTTTTATGTGTATGTTTCAGAATTTGGATTTGGGATCCGTCATGTACAAATGATATGCATGTGCAATTGCATGATTGCACTTTTCATAGCCCGAAGCAGTTTAGGTGTTGCTATATTGGCCATGACTGATGTGAGTCGGAAGAATGACAGCAATGTTGAGGTAAGTGGAAGTTTATTGACTTTACGAGACTGACGATGACAAGTTGATAAGTGAAGACCAATACGTTGCAGTAGGGTCTGATGGAGAATGTATTTATGCTCAATTAAATCCCTTTTGATCTGTGAAAATAATTCCCGTCACTAGCACCTGTCTATGATTGGACATGGATGGAGTCTAGTTCTTACATATAACCAATAACACAGCCTTTGGTCCAATGAGTTAACCAGGTGCTTGCAATGGGAATCATTTCCGCCAACAAATCAATTCGCCATCAGACCTCTAAGCATCGTCTTGTTCTTTACATCTCACAATTTCTCAAGTCAACTACAAGTCTCTGGGTCAACGGGTCGACACTTTTTGTAATTGTTATGTATGGAATTTATAACGTAGTAAGTTATAATATTTATATTCTTCACTATTGACTTGTGAGTTAACTACGTCAACAATATTATGCCACCATATATTTTTCATTATTTATTTTATTTATTATGTCTGTCAAATAGATAAGATAAATAATAAAAAACACGTGAGGAAAATTTAAAAATATTGGTGTAGCGCTGACGTTCTTCTTGAAAGACTTTTTTATACTTAAGTAAATAATGTCAATAACTATTTTATATATAACTAGAATCCAAGTTTACCAATTCTAAGGTAACAGCTTGATTTATAATTATAGTTTGGGATAATAGTCATTTTACCTAAACAGTATTCTCCATTTTCAGCCCCTGGCACATTTTTTTTGGTAATTTGATAAATGTATATTCTTAGAGTAATATAAGTTAACATAAGTTTGTCACAATACAGTAAAATGTTTGGTAGTCTTAGCATATGATCTATATTTTTAACCAGCTCCCTAAAAATTGCTGGAAAGTTCTAAATTCAACCATTGTTTGACTCTGAGAACAAAGAACAATCTCTATTCTAAGGTTTGACCACGCATACATTTTTAGCAGGTTATTCAATCTTGAGATGATTCTTTATATTGGATAGAGTATACTTCCAAGTTGTCCCATTTCAATTTCATCAACTTCAGTCAGTTTATAGTTACACTCGAATAACTAAAAATAATTTGACAATATGCGTGGGCATGACAGTCGCAATCATCTAGTCATCCAGTTATAGAACTGGATGATAAGATGATTGCAACTATGTGCAATAGTGACCAGTATTGTTGACGAGTAACACAATCAATCTTGTTAGCAGTCTGCACCACTAAAAAAAGAGGGATATACTTAAAAAAAGCAGAACTAACTTCCAGCAATAAGAAGTATACATTCTTAGAATACTTGCATCTATCAGTTTCATATATTGTATCCCTCTTTTTTCTCGTAAAATTTAGCTTAAAAATATAC
This sequence comes from Plagodis pulveraria, assembly GCA_963890685.1. Taxonomy (NCBI): domain Eukaryota; kingdom Metazoa; phylum Arthropoda; class Insecta; order Lepidoptera; family Geometridae; genus Plagodis; species Plagodis pulveraria. Next base: position 31,797,729 of record OY982960.1, on the reverse strand, counting down.
CTCTGCGTGTTCATAATTTACTTGCAAAACCACGTCTCTAATTCAAATATCTATTGACAGATTTATGATTGGGATAAAAACACTCAAGGTCTCATCCTATCCTCGTTTTTCTGGGGCTACATGGCGATGCAAATACCAGCTGGTCTTCTAGCGAAGAAATATGGAGGAAAGCTTATAATATTAGTCTCATTGGTCGCCAATGGAATTCTCTGTCTAACTCTGCCCACTGTCGCACATTATGTAAGTAATTCAGTTTAACAGTATTGTGTATGCAACAAAATATAATCAAAAAAAAACAATCAAAAATATATTCTTATTTTTGTAGTGATAAAAAGTACACTACCCATGTACTTTTTACCATATAGACATGAGATCTGTAAATCTTCTTTGACATAATCAAGGACAGTAATGAAAAAAAATGGTAAGAGTTTTTGTTTCTCCTTCAAAACAGTATAGATTTAAAAATTACTCCATATTTATGAAGAAATTTTGCAATGTTTATGAGATCAGGATTAGTTTGTTGTATTGTAAGTGAAACCGTCCTTTATCACTTGTATTGTATACTCTATTTTAAATCTCGGCTACCTGTGTTATTAGAGAAGATGGCAACGCATCCGACTCGAATAAACGGAAGACGTTCATTCGAAAGATGCAGCGTAGGATAATAAGTCAGTATGTGCATACCTCTTTGGGATCCCCGTAGAATTACATTCTCGCATATCTTCTCTTGGGTGTCATATGAGAGGACTAAGGTTGGCAGCAGCACCTTTTATGGAATTCTCACCATTAAATGCGATCCGCAGGATGCTGGCCAAGCGTGGGAATCATATTAAACTCCCCGGTAGGGGAGACCTTTGTATGAACAAAGGTCGGTGGACGTTTCGATGCTTTGCTTCTGCATAGAACCCGTATCTACTGAGACAGATAGCAGTGGCGTAAATTAAGGGTTGTGTTTGAACCTTTATACGGGAAGGTGCGGACAGTTCACTGACCAGACTAGGTTCTTATTATTACAAAAAGTGTTTTTGTAAACACTCACACTTTAGTATTAAACTTAATATAAATTAGAGCACATCATTTTTCATGTGCACCGGGAATTCAGTCGGCCTCTCCCGGTTTCACACACCAGATGTTTTAACCGCTATCTATATCATATTAATAAATTGGTATCGAGACTGTCCCGACTGAGTTTCATAATGATGTCAATACCTTTTGAAATATCTCAGTACTATTTTCAAGTATTGACGCATTCTAAATATATATCACATCTACATATTTTCAAAGCGCAATATTTCTATTTTCACCTTACGCAAAATTTCAACAGAGATAGCAGAGTATCACTGGCAATAATAAAAATAGCTTGCTGGTGTAGCTGGAAATTCTATGTTCTATATAGGACAGATGCGAGCTTTTTTTTGCCAGTAACTATTGAAAATCATATTCGGACAGGGAAGTGGCTACCAGCCAGTGAATGGACGGTACGGGCTGGTCCAATTAACGCAGACTAGTGCCTAATATTTTATTCTCGTGCAGGGTGGCTGGATATGCGTTTGCATTTGCCGAGTCGGCATGGGATTGACTCAAGCTTGTCTCTTCCCAGCCAGCCATACACTATTAGGAAGATGGCTGCCAGCTAGTGAACGGACAGCTTTAACTGGACTTGTTTATGGAGGTATAGCTATTTATTGAACATTTTCCAAACAATGAAGTAGTTTGTCAAGTAGACTAAGCTTCTTTATGTTTTGTTTTATGTCTGACCTGGACTCTGACTGGATCATCCAATCAAAATATTTTTTTATGTTGGATTGCCTCACCTGATTGTGAGTGATGATGTGATCGAAGATGTTGTTCAGGCTAATCTAGAATTACTGGCTCTCAAGGACAGCTGCCGGAACATACACTTAGGTGCTTGGCGACAGATTTTCTATTTGAGGGTGGTAGCTAGCCAGGCGGGCATTTGCAAAATGCTCTACTACCATGCTATAACGACTGCCACCCTAAGACAATAACCGCGACCGACGGCTTAACGTGCCCTCCGAAGCACGGAAGCGCTCAGTAGTATTGTCACTTTCGGTCATCCATCCAATCAACAGATTTTTTTGTTAGGTAGAGTATTCTTTCAGATTGCCTATATTAATTTAGATTGAGTTGTCCATAATTAAGTTACATTCAAATAACTGAAAAATGTAATTGCCGGTATGCTTGTACCTGGATGACTTAATGATTGCTACAATCGACAAAGAAAAGCGAAATAAAATGTAGAAATTGACTTAACACCGAAAAGTACGAAATAACTTTTGGAATATGGAATATGAACATGTGAGCTCAGCGCTATAAATGCTTGTTAGCAGTATGTGACTGACTTTAACAAGTAAAATCAGAATTTCTATTTAATATTTCCTGTTTCTCCATATTTTTGTATATTGACTTCGTTTTCTTATTCTAAATTGAGTCTCTTTACAATAATTGTGTACGCAATAGATAAAAACCATACATGATAATGTGGACCACTGCGGAAACACAATTATTGTTTGTCGTTCCAATAGTTATAATATCAAACCTTTGCATTATGTTCTGTTTTTGCAACCGCCTTTATTTCACTTAACTTTTTTTTCTCCTGGAAATACACATTTAATCAGTACAAACGTATAAACTTTTATATTACTGGATTTTATCAAAATTTGTACATATTTTATCAAAATCCGTAAAGCCATTGTAGAAGTACTTACCTAGTTAAGAACGAATATAAACATACTTTATAATTTTTACACTTAACGTTAACGCCATACGCATAACGTTATTGGATTTATTATTCTCTTCTTAAGCTAATTTTACGAGAAGAAACTTTCAAAAACGTTATAGTTAATAATAAATCTTTATAAAAATTATATACGTTATTTTAATAAAGATTGTTTAAGTGTTTTATTAAATAAATAATTTGATGTTTTCCTAAAATACTTTTAAAATATATGTTATTACTAAATATGGATTTCCGCCAAGTAACGCCTGAATCTATTCATTAACGTTATAGTAAGGTAAAACTTATTTTTATTTTTAGTTGATATATAATTAAGACTTTAACCACAATCTCACCTGATGGTAAGTGATTATGTGGTCGAAAGTGTACAGGCTCAACCTTGAATTATAAAAATATGTAAAAAAATCTCTTCATTAAAATTTCAGGATCACAAATAGGTACCATCGTGGCCATGCCAGTATCAGGTCTACTTTCAGAGACTTCCATGGGATGGAAGACGATTTTTTACTCCATATCTGGTTTGATGCTGTTCACGGCTTTCATATGGTTTTGGTTTGCGGCCAGTTCTCCGGGTGAGCATCGAATGATCAGCGAAGAAGAGAAGGATTATATTGAAATGGAATTAAATACTGGCCACCAATCTAAGGTACTAATTATTTATTATTAATGAATACTTACGCCTTGCGGTTTCACTGGCGTGGTGATGGACGATGACGATGATAAAACTACCTTCATAACAAACTTAGTTAAAATTGGTCTAGCTGTGTGAGCATCAAGAACTTACAAACATACAAATACACTCACAAACTAGCCTTTATAATATTAGTGAGATGATGTTTCATATCTTGACTGGGGCTTGATTTTCATTTGAATTAACAAGTATAAGTTTTAGAATAGTAAAAAAACACGAATGCAATTTATTTACTTTTGTTAAGCGTTTTATCGCTTACCTACTTGAAATTATACCTAACTGTAAGTTAAACGTGATAAGTTTGGAAGAATTTTTTTATTTCTCACAAAATGGCAGTTTATGATTTTCCAGTATTGAATTAGTCTTTTTATGTACCTACCTAGTGTCATTTGCGCTATCAAGACAAATCTAATGATATTTCATACATTGAAATCGGTTTAGCCGTTATGAAGTAATGGTGGAATAAAGAAACTCACAAACATACATACCTGAAGTTTGAAAACAACACTCTTTTTTTTTGGGCAGCCATGTAAAAAGCTACACCTGTATAAAATAAAACAGCTCTCTAGGATAACTGGACAATTTAAAAGTCACACACTTAAAAAAAGTTACGCCTCAAAGAGTTCTTATCTAATTAAGTAATAAAAAAAGGAGCTATTTAAGTGCAAGTAGGCTTGCATATATTTTTCTGTGGATAATTCGTTATTGACATTTTTGCTGCATTTTCATGTATTTCCACAGATGATAGCGTACTAGGTATCTCCAATCTGATTCCTTTTCAATTCAATCAATATAGCCTAAGCAGTATTTCAGTCATTTCCAATTACTTTGAGGACCTAATAAATATGATTATTGCTAATATCGAGCAATATTGTTCACAAATTATATCAAGCTTTTACCTCATTACAAATAATGTCATGTGAAAATGGAAGGTCGGACAGTAAAGAGCTCAAAATATTTAAGTCAGCATAGTACTGACTTCAATAAGTTAGTTCACGTTGTACGTGTGTTGAGAAATAGCTTATAAAAAAATTTAATCAGGCCATTGAAATCAATTTGTTGTTATTTTGAACATATATGTTGTTAATGTTACAATTGCCCTAAAGATGTGTCGAATAATTATATTGTTTTATAGCAAAACCGGCCCACTCCTTGGGGAGATGTCTTCCGCACCGTGCCATTGTGGGCAATCTTAGTTGCCCATATTGGCAGTGTCGTCGGCTACACCTTGTTCTTCGTTGACTTGCCTACTTACTTGGAGATGGCGATGCAGATTTCTTTACACGATGTAAGTTTCTTCTTGTACTTATCGAGCTGTATATCAAGCGAGACGTGTTAGCACTCCTAAATAAAGCTAAATAAACATATTTTTACACAAAATTTCGATTTACCATAGACTGTAGCAGATTTTAAGTAGTTGTAGATTATTTCGAAGAATTGCATAGAACCCAAGTGTCAGCAACTGCTTAAAATAAAGATATGTAAAAAAAATATTACCAGAAGTAAACGTATAATAAGGATAAGATTGATAAGAAACAAATGCAGTCATTATTTTCATTCCACGTTTCTAAGCTGTTTTCCGTGGGGGTACGACTTTCCATTGACGGCCGTCGAATCCAGGGGGAAGAGGGGGTGCAGAGAGGGGGGAGGGGTACCACTCCCCCCTCTTCAAAGGAAAAGTCCCGCATCCCCCCCCCTTTTTTACTTATTTTAAATTTTCCTCATTTTCTGGATTAAAATTAAAATAATAATTTTAAAATCGATTGCCATTAAGGAGGGCAGTGGAAGGGGAGGGTCATCTCTTCCCTTTCCCACCACTTTTATTACAAGGTAATGCATAGTTTTCGAGTTATGCATATATTTGTAAAATCATCACCTCACTTTTTGTAACACTTCACTGATCAAATTTATTGTTTTGTTGGATGTGTAACAGATTTTTTAGCGCTTCGCCGGCCGCTGCCGCGGCACGCTCGCTACGCTCGCTCGGCTCGCGCGTTGTGTTGTCGCAGTTTCAACCTAACCTAACCTGTTTTTTTAATACAAAACGTTACCGAACGAATTCCACTTGACGCCAATTATTATCGCCGTTATTTTCGATTATTTTTACCATATTTTGTATCTATGGTTCATATTAATTATCGACAATATCGAAATTAGCGTCAAGTGGAATACGCCTTTAACCGTTCATAAAACGAAACGTTCATTGGCGAGAATTCTATATTTTTTAGCATTAATATTGCAAAATAATTAATTTTCAATATTTTTTTTCTCAAAAACTACGCATTTTCTGATTTTGAAACTTTGCAAGTGTGCTTATAATAATGTAACCTCTCTGTGAAAAAAATATCAACCCTCAACCCGACGTCAGGCAATGGAAAACTGAGCCTCCGTGGGTAATGGATTCACATACTACATTCATATCACTACGCTTCTTTTCTGATAAGTGTTTAAGGATGACTATCTATGCCTATAATTTACGTAAAAATTTTTGAAATTACTTAAAGAGAGGAAGAAAAAGTGTTTATTTATGCTGGCTATACATCCAAAAGTAACCCGATAATTTCAAATCAGTGACCAAATTCCCGGTCATTAAATGGCTAAACAGCAACTTGCATTTCTTTGTTCTGAAAAGAAAGTTATGAATTCGGTTATGATTTAGCTGACAATAAAACACACATTTTACACACATTTATGATTATTTGAATAATATACTATAGCAAGTGAATTCAAGGTAGAACATTTACGACTAACAAAAGGTGTGTACTCATTTTTGCAGCTTTAAATTTGGCAGGACATACTTGAAAGTAATTTTCACTTTAAGGCGTAAGACTGTGGAATGCGTAGTATATGTGGGTATTGTCGTATAAAATATATCAGTTGTGTCGCCGACTTCGTGTTTTATTGTGCACGATCCGTCCTTAGTTCTCTTAATGTTTTACTCTCTAGATTAATAGGAGCGCACAAATTATACATTAAATCATAGGTATATAGCTTCTCCAACCAACGTAGCTAAGGTGGCCACTTGCAATTCCAGTTCGATTTCGTTTAAGGTTATTATTGTTCCGTAACATAATGTTGTCTAAGGTTTTCGCGATTATTACACATAGTTTAAAGTTGTTTAATTACTATATTAATTGTTCCACGCCTCTAAAATAAGATGACGACTTTTTACTAGATAAGTCGAAATGTTCGATTTTTCAGATTTGCATTTTAATTACTTATTTTAATTAACCGTTAACATTTGATTCTAGTCCTTTCAAGTATTTTTCCTCGTCGCCAGTATAACATTAAGAGAACTAAGGACGGATTGTGCAGAATAAAACACGAAGTCGGTGACACAACTGATATATTTTATACGACGGTACCCACATATACGCGTACTACAGAATGTTAAATAACTTTTCAGAGTGCCCTCCTCGCAGCTTTGCCATACTTGGGCATGTGGGTTGGCAGCGTGGCTTCATCCAACATTTGTGAGAGGATCTACAACCGCGGGCTTCTTTCAGTGGTCACCTGTAGGAAGTTGTTTAACTCATTGGGTAAGCTTATCATGTCAAAGTACGATATTAGTTTTTAACGCAACCAATTTAAAATATCTTATCGCGTGGGACTTGATAGTAGTGTGAAAGAAGATGCCAACAAGACATTTTGTATGTGTGGGTGTGTTTATGTTTATTCGCATTGAATAAATATACAATGAAAATAATATGAGTATAAATTTACTCGCATTTGAGTAGTTTTGTTGAAGTGCTTTTTTTATGTCTGATAGGTTAGCCTTTGACCACTATCTAACCTGATGGTAAGTGATGATGTGGTCGAAGATGTTGTTCAGACTAACTTAGAATTACTAGCTCCCAAGGACAGCTGTCGGAACACACTGTTAGGTGTTTGGCGACAGATTTTCTACTTGAGGGTGGCAGTTAGCCAGGCGGGCATTCGCAAATTGCCCTACCTCCATGCTATTACGACTGCCATCCTAAGACAACTACCGGGGCCGACGGCTTAACGTGCCCTCCGAAGCACGGAAGCACTCAGTAGTAATGTCACTAGGTCACCCATCCAACTCATGACCGCGGGCGACGTTGCTTAACTTTGCTGATCGGTTAAGAACAGCAAGTAGCTTCGCTACGAGCGCTTCAAATAATATAAGGAAGCCTTCAGTATCGGGTTAATCTCAAATGAAATGATTGATGGCTCAGTGGCATTGGTTCGAACCCCGCCGCGGGCTTGAGCTTCACCGCCTAGTGGAAGAGCACGAATGCCCGCCTGGCTCGCGACCACCCAAAAGTAGAAAATCTGTCGCCAAGCACCTAACGGTGTGTTCCAGCAGCAGTCCTTGAGAGCCGGTGAAATTACAGGCACATGAGATTTAACAACTATGTCTCAAGGTGACGGGCGCAGTGCAATTCGTGACTTATGACAAAATGTTTCTGTTATAGGCAGAGGTTAGTCCGCTTAACATCAGGTGGGCCTCGTGCTTGATTCGTCACAATAACATAAAAAAAAAACTAATTTATAATAATGGTGTTTGTGTACGGCCCGGCCCTTAACTTGAAATTATATGTGTTTAATTTTTCTATTCCTATATTTTTATTATATTATATTTGAAACAATGATAGCCGTGTTTATAGCTACGGACTGCGGTGCCGTAAGTCCATGGTTCGATCCCCGCTGCCGCCGGCTTGAGCTTCAATGCAAGGTGGAAGGGTATTTTACGAATTTCCGCCTGGCTAGCTAACACCCTCAAGTAGAAAATCTGTCGCCAAGCCCCTAAAAGTGTGTTCTGGCAGCAGTCCTTGCAAGATATCAAAATTACAGGCACATAATAAGTCTTAACAATAGTATGTTTCAATGTGAAATGCGCAGTGCAGTTCATTACTTGCGACTAAATGCATCTGAAATTGACACCGCTTTACATCTGGTGGACCCCGTGCTTGTTCAGTCACAATAACATAAATATATATTATATATACAATTATAGCTTCTTTCGCTTTGCTTTTGCACTAATTATGTTACCTTTTCTCTTCTATGTTTCTATCATTATTTACACATTCAAAGTATTGCTGATGTAGTATGTATTAGTTGCATTTATTTTTATAGTCATGGTTTCATTTGTGATGTCTGAATGGTTACAGCGATGATCGGCACCGCTGCAGGCTGCATCACCTTGGCGTTCCTTCATCCAGAACAGAAACAGATTGCTGTGGTCACTCTTATTGGGACTCTCACCATGTACGGGTTTATTCAAGCCGGATATATGGTTAGTCAATAAACTTTTCTTTACATTATCTTATATAATTTTGATAATAATAAATATATTATAAGTATTTAAAGAAAACATCAAATTAATACTTAAATAAAACACTTTAAAATATCTTTATAAAATATATATATATCTACTGACGATTCCGGAAGAGTAATTCGACGCGTTTCGTTTAGAAGCGAACGCGTCAAATACTCTTCCGGTTTGGCTGCGTGGCGTTTGTGACGTCATGTCGGCTGAGCAGGAAAATTAGGCGAAATTGTCACTAGATATATATATTTTATAAAGATTTTTAAGTGTTTTATTTAAGTTTTAACTTGATGTTTTCTTAGAATACTTATAAAATATGGATTTCCGCAAAGTAGCCCCTGAATCTATTCATTATATAATTTTGTTTCGTTCAAACTTATGGTGGATGCGACGCATGTTAAAAATTCTAACACATAATTGGCTCAACAATGTTGTTTTGAAATCCAACAGATCATTAATTTAAAACGCTGGGCACACAGCCTGTACTCTGCCTGTGAGCCTGCAATGGCAATGGCTTGTAGGTTGTATATACTTTTACTGTAGCAGCTGTAGTCTGATAATGTTGTTTGTTATTTTGATAGGTAAATGAAAATGTATTTTCATCAAGTACCTAGGTAAATAAATTGACGGCTACGATATTGGCTTTCTTTCTTTTACTTCATCCAGTTTAATGACATCATAGGTTTACTTTAGTCGATTTATTTTTGAAATGTAACTGCTTCCATCACAATACAAATGATATCATCAACATACTTTTAACTGTTTTGATTGAAATAAGTATACATTGTTGGTACCTAGAATGGTAATGTAAAGTAAAAACAATCTATTCTACGCTTACATTTAAGGTAAACCACTTGGACCTGTCTCCTCACTTTGGCGGCGTGATGCTCTCTATCACAAATTTCGCTGCCAGCATCGGCAGTATTCTGACTCCTGTGACCACTAGTCTTATACTGAAAGATGATCCGGTAAGAAATGTTCAGAAATTTAATCTTTTTTATTTTAAGTTTTAATGTTTTTTACGGTCCATAGGCTAGGTTTTAACAACAATCTCAAGTAACGGTAAGTACTCGTAATGATTGATGATGGTGCGGCGTTAGGGCGCTGCTAAGCACCCCACAGCCAGCAGGTAGGTAGGTAAACTCAGGGAAGGGTATTAACACGTTTATTATTCCATATACAGTTGCACAGCCGCACACTTCTACATGAAGTTGGATAGAAGGAGTCACTGGCCTGAATTCTATCGAAGACGGGATCCCGGAGTAGGTCTGGCGGTCTAGACTTCGCCGTCGGCTTGAGCAAACTCAAGTCACGGCTAGTTAGAGTAGCCGTCTTAGTCCTCCAGTTTATTCAGGGTAGTAGTTGAATCCTGGAGAAGAGACACCGTCTTAGTGGCCTGACATTCCTCAGCTACTGTTGCCAAGCCGCGCTAACACGATCGTTGTTAAACCAGGTATCAGTGACTCAAATTTTAAAATTATCAGTCTAGCGCGGTTAGGCAGAACAGCTGTTAATTTTATAAGATTACAATAATCACTCAGCACTATAGAAACAATATAATAAGGAACTCACCCTAGAGGGATTCACGCACTTCACTACAAGTACTTAAATGTTAATATGAAAATATAATAATTAAAGTATGTAGGTAATATATTTATTTCGCACCAGACAAGCGTACTGTGCCAATTGCATAGCAGAATGAATGCACGCCACAGATTAACTCATAGTAGTTGGAGCTAACTGCGTTCAAGAGATAAGGAATTTGTTTAGCGTTCCTTGACTGGTTTTCGAAGCATTAGCGAAAACACTTTTAAACGTACACAAGCCGTGGGTTCCGCACGTAATTATTTATAATAATTAGTAATATTAACGTAAGTTTATAACTTTAGGTAGTATGTACGTTAGTTAAGGAATTTTATTAATTTTATTTTAGTTTAGGATTAACATCTATTGTTTAACATTACGATTAATACTATTATTTAAGTAACGGCGTTAGGCGCAACGTTACAGTACCCCGCCTGAAAGCGTAGGATTTTTCCTGACGTAAAAATCCGACTGAGTACTTACTTTATACGCGAAGTTATAACAATGGTTAAATACTATTCTTTATAGTTAATTAATTTAATATCTTTGACATGCCATGTGCCCAGAGGATGGCCATCCATGTCACTCAAGTCATATACCAGCGGTGACTTTTTAGCAACCACCTTGCACTTTACATATTTCGGTGCTAGTTTCTTATTAAAATATTTATCTTTATCACTTTGATAAAATGTTTTCCTCCAGACTATATCACCTATTTGGAACTCCATAGATTTTTTTCTCAGGTTATAAGATTTGCGGTTTCTGTCGTGGGCTTGTAATAACGCTAATTGCACTTTGTTAAATATAGATGATAATGTGCCTAAGTTTTCCGCGTATTCATCCCGCGGTTGAAAAATTAAGTTGTCAATATCTGTAGATTTAGTATTTGTGTAGTGTGATCCACAACTAACTAATTCACGGCCATGAACTAAAAAAGATGGAGTATATCCGGTCACTTCATTCACAGAGTTATTGATAGCAAATTGAACTTTAGGTATGAGTGTATCCCAAATACGTTGATCATTACTGATAAAAGTTGATACTGCCGTCATTATTGTTTTATTATATCTTTCTACAGTATTGACGTGCGGTGTATATTTAGGAGTGTAGTGTAAATGAGGCACTCTATATTTGTCTAGCATCTGCTTTAAGGTCGTACTGACAAACTGCTTCCCATTGTCCATAACTATCGTAGCTGGGACGCCATGTACTAGAAATACGTCTTCTTCGAGTATTTTAGTTATGATTTCGGCGGTAGCGCGCTTAATGGGAAATAGCAAACAGTATTTACTGAAACAGCAGGTAACAACAAACAGATAACTATTTTGTTTCCTCGATACCGGTAGAGGACCTACTAAATCAACACTAATCATCTGAAATGGTCTGGAACACGATTTCGGTCTGCCCATTTCACCAAGCGTTGCGTGATTTTGGTGCTTAAGTGAAATGCATGTGTCACACGACGTTACTACTCTTACTACGTCTGCATGCATTCCAGGCCAGTAATATTTAAGAGCTAGTCGTTTATATGTCTTGAAGATACCTAGGTGACCTGCAATTGGCTCTGAATGATTCTCTATAATAACGGGTTCTCTAGCTTCAAGAGGTACAACTTCTTTCCAGTCGAACTCCTGAGTTAGTGTACATTTACTCTTCATTATACGATAAAGTTTATTGTTCTGGACATAATAGTTTGGAAAAGATGTAGGAGAACTTTGTGACCCCTGGAAAATCTTAAGATACCACTGATCTGTAGTATTAGTGACATTCAGTGAAGTATCTATTGCAGAAACAGGACATGCACGAGATAGTGCATCGGCTACGACTTGGTCCTTACCACGTCGATGTCTTACTTCGAAATTAAACGATGATAATCGCACTCCCCAGCGAGCTAGGCGACCTGTAGGGTTATTTAGGTTTAAAAACCATTTAAGCGCAGAATGGTCCGTGTAAACTACAAATTTACGACCGTTATCTAAATAACACCTCCAATGTTCGAGGGCCATGAGAACTGCCAGCGCCTCCCGCTCAGTAATGCTGTAATTACGTTCTGGGGCAGAAAGAGACTTACTCATGAAAGCTATAGGGTGTTCTATGCCGTCAATAGTTTGCGTAAGTACACCGCCTACTCCGTAATCACTGGCGTCTGCGTGTACCTCAAAAGGTAGATCAAAATTGGGGCATGAGAGAATCGGAGCAGAGACTAGACATTCCTTCAGCTTAGAAAATGAGTCATCTGCTTCTTTATTCCACGAAAAAGGTTTAGCCTTTTTACTAGTAGAAGTTAGGGCATTTAGAGGGGCAGCTATAGCGCTAAAATTAGGTACAAATCTTCTGTACCACGAAGCAGTACCGAGAAATCTCTTCACTTCCTTCTTATTTGTGGGCACAGGAAAATTAAGGATAGCCTCAACCTTGCTAGGGTCGACGTGTAGACCTTTAGAATTAATAATATAACCAAGATACTTCAATTCATTTCTAAAAAATTGAGATTTTTCTAGATTGATAGTGAGATTTGCCATTTTTAGTTTTTCATGGATTTTATTAAGAAGAGATATGTGTGATGAAAATTCAGATGTTGCCAGGATTATATCATCCAAAAATACGAAAACTGAGTTTTCAAATTCAGGACCATAGAATAACATATCCATTAATCTCTGTTGGGTAGCAGGTCCATTGGTCAAACCGAATGAGACGGTGACAAAACGGTAAGTACCACGGTTAGGGATATAAAATGCAGTTTAATCCCTGTCCCCCTCCACTATTGATAATTGCCAGTACGCTCTCGATAAGTCAATGCTACTCAGGAATCTAGAATTTTTTAAGTTATCTAGAATTTCAGATACATAAGGGAGTTTGTAGGCATCCTTCCTAGTAACAGCATTTAGCTTACGGCTGTCTAAACAAAACCGCAAGGAGCCATCTTTTTTAGGGGTAAGAAGTACTGGGGATGACCACGGGCTCTCACACGGTTCAACAACGCCTAAACGAATCATTTCATCTAATTCGTCGGACAAAATACGCTGTTTTTCAGGCGATAGTCGATAATATCGTTGGCGGATTGGTGGTGAGTCACCCGTATCAATACAATGCTGAACTAGATGAGTGCGACCCAGACCACACTGTTCAGTTGAAATATTTTTAAATTTATTGACTATGCCATCAGCAGTTGCCCGCTCAGACTCTGAAAGCTCAGAATACGAGCAGATGCTTTTAGGAACATCCGCTATTTCAGAAATCTGGCTCTCAGTTTGGTTAGATAGTGTAATTGAATTAAGAAATTTAGGGCATAACTCAAATTGTTGCCAAAAGTCCACACCAAGTATCAATGATGATTTCACTGATGGTATTACGTAGGCTTTAAGTATGTGAGTGTTTTTTTCAAAAGTGATAGGTAAGTTTATAAAACCGATAGGGTGTAAAGCTTGGCCTCCAGCTGCCACAAATAATTTAGAAGGGGTATTTTCTACTAAGGTAAGACCCGATGCTAGCAATTTTAGGTGTGAATCATTACCCAATATGGTTACAGTAGAGCCAGAGTCCAACAAACCACAAATTGATAGGTTACCCACTTTAATTGTCACGTATGGTCGGACGTCGTTGCCTGGTTTACGATCCAAGATTGATGCAATAGTGTAGCTAGATGAAAAAATTTTGATGAAATGTAACCATTCCTTCCAATCAGTTAAACTAGTTTTCGAGTGTTTTGTACTTTTATTGCACCAATCTGGACCTACTAGTTTTTTGGGCTCGAGCTTTTAGGGTTGCATTTAGGGCAATCTGGGTACTTCACATCTTTCATTCCGCACTTGAAACATATAATATAGCGCTCCTGTTGGCACTGCCGGAAGTTGTGTGTATCAGTACGACAGCGAGGGCAATATCGCTTACCATCATTCTGCGGGCCAGCATTGATGGCAGCCACAGGTGCAATGTAGGAATAACCACTAGTCTGACTATTCGCGGGTTTGTGTGCAGGTTGTTTACTAAATGATTGCGCATTGTTAGGGTAATTATTCTTTTTAACATAGTTTTGTCCACTATACTGCCTATCCTGAGAAAATTCCTGTATTTTGGAGTGAGCTAGATCAGGAGCCAAAGTTTCCATTGTAGCCCTAGGAGGCTCGCGAAACTGGGCTGTCAAGGCCTGAATATTTTCAAAGTTCCGGCATAATGACCGCAAGGTCGATATGGACTCAATTTCACTCCCATGTGCTGCTAGTACATTGGCATAACAAGGCCTGATGTTATGGAGTAGTATTTCAAGTTTTTCAGATTCTGAAACAGGTTTAGTTAGTCTCGAAAAATATTCCGACATTATAGCTAAGTATATGACGATATTTTCCGTATCGCCTTGAGTACGTCTCCTAATTTCCGACAACAACCGGTAATCGAAATCAAACTGTCCGAAATCTGCAATAAGCAATTTGGTTAGACTTTCCCAATCACTTACCTCATTTCTGACACTTCGGTACCAGTGTAAAGCGTTACCTACAAAAATTTCTGTAGCATAAATTAAAAACTTTTTAGGTGAGATACTTCTGGATGTACAAAATTCATTAACCCGTTGAATGAAAACATGAACGCATGAGTTGCCATCGTATTTAATATTTTGAAGGTCAGATATGTGATTTTTGTCACAAGCGACAAAATCTGTAGGTTGTTGCATAGTTGTCGTTTGGTCAACCGCTGGCATAGTGACCGATGAAGTTGCCTGAGCAATCTGATTTAATATTTTATATTGACTGTTGAATTCCTTTTGTAGTTTATTAACTCTGTCTAAAATATTAGTTTTGTCCATGCGACTAAACCTATAATACACGTGGTTTGCCAAGGCTTTTGTGCGTTCAAACAAGTTTGTATCATATTTATCTTGTAGTGCTTTGATACGCACCACAAGTTCCTTATAAGACACTGTCACGCCTTCCAGATCCACATCGGAGTCGATGCCAGACTCCTGAATATCATCCGAAGGAAACATCGCTCCTAGTTTGTTGATTTGGCTACGTAACTTCAAAACTGTAGTATTTTCTTCTCCTCCACGAATGAGTACTTCATAGCTCAGTTCGTGACGGTTTAGAAGTAGAAACTTAATAGGGTGAGTTCCCATTATAATCAGTGGTAAATGACAATTAATTAATGCAAGGAAAAAAAAATTTGGTTGGTATGAAATATAGTAGGAGGTACTAAACTAGAAGAAAATCTACTATCAAACAATATAATGTGAAGTAGTAACAGTCAAACACAAAAACTATGTACCAAACCTGCAAGTAAGTTAACGTTTACCGGAACCACTGCAAAGTTAGTGCTAAAAATAGATATAATAAAAATATTAAGTTATGTCGATGCCTATGTCAGCTGCTCTGTTACAAAATCAATTTAGTTATTTATACTAGATACGAAATGGTGATTGTATGATTACTATAACCAATTGATGATAATGTAGATGAATAATGAGAAAAAAAAATGATTTTGCGAACTGTTACGATACCCAAGTCATTTAATGTTGACGAGTAGGCGATTTACTTAGGCTAGGATATTTAAAAATAATACATAAGTTAATGCAATTATCTTCCAATATTATTAACTACTATGTAAAGGTACAGCAGATAGGTATATACGTAACAGCTAACATGAATGTGATTAATTGAAAGAGAATCAATAACCAATTACACTACGTAACAAAATGTGGGTAGACTAATGATTGAGTACGTACCAGTTCTCTGTAGCCAGGAATCACCGCTTCGTTTACACGTACACTTGATAAATTTTGCTAGACTGTAATTATTATTTTCAAGTATGAAGATGCTAGGCTGCGCAACTAACCACGTTAAAAGGGCGCCACTGCGGCGTTAGGGCGCTGCTAAGCACCCCACAGCCAGCAGGTAGGTAGGTAAACTCAGGGAAGGGTATTAACACGTTTATTATTCCATATACAGTTGCACAGCCGCACACTTCTACATGAAGTTGGATAGAAGGAGTCACTGGCCTGAAGTCTATCGAAGACGGGATCCCGGAGTAGGTCTGGCGGTCTAGACTTCGCCGTCGGCTTGAGCAAACTCAAGTCACGGCTAGTTAGAGTAGCCGTCTTAGTCCTCCAGTTTATTCAGGGTAGTAGTTGAATCCTGGAGAAGAGACACCGTCTTAGTGGCCTGACATTCCTCAGCTACTGTTGCCAAGCCGCGCTAACACGATCGTTGTTAAACCAGGTATCAGTGACTCAAATTTTAAAATTATCAGTCTAGCGCGGTTAGGCAGAACAGCTGTTAATTTTATAAGATTACAATAATCACTCAGCACTATAGAAACAATATAATAAGGAACTCACCCTAGAGGGATTCACGCACTTCACTACAAGTACTTAAATGTTAATATGAAAATATAATAATTAAAGTATGTAGGTAATATATTTATTTCGCACCAGACAAGCGTACTGTGCCAATTGCATAGCAGAATGAATGCACGCCACAGATTAACTCATAGTAGTTGGAGCTAACTGCGTTCAAGACTACGAATAAATATGAAAAGAAATGTAATTCAAGCTCAAGAACAACAGAACGCAAACTATACCGCAGCGGGCGTGGCTAAAAAAGTGTACCGCGCGGTGCTGTCAGTTCGCCGCGTGGGATCGAGTCATGCGGTTGTACCGCGGGAATAATCAACTGAATTTTCTAATGTTCATCTACGTTGTTTAATTCTGAAAAAATACCATACTGTGTAGTAAAATGGTAGAAAAGCCATACGGATATAAAAACATCGAGAATAACTTGTATAAACGAGTAAATAACAATATTTTGGAAACCCATACTTGACTACCCTGGATAGTTTTATGCAACATGAATTTTACATGAAGTCAAAAATACTTTCGGAACATTGTTAGTCTGAGAACATTTTATCTACAAAACGATTCCCGAGAATTTTTTTTCGTATTCTTAATTTTTTTATGTCAAACATGTACAACAAATGTCATACAAAAACTTTGATAAAGTTCCTCAATTGTAATTTAGTATTTATGCTTCTAATTACATAAAAATATCCTAGGAGTAGGGCTTTGATCTGACAACTGTCAAAGTGTCAATTGACATTGATGGCGTTTTTCTCAGAATTGGTTTAATTTTTGGGATACAAACGAAATAAAAATTACAAATAAATTGATCTTAGGTCTTATAGCTGTCATACGTAAGAATAATTTCTAAGTAATTTTTATGTAATTTTAATCCAAAATATGAAATAGAAACGGATAGTATGACATTAAGTGTCATTTTAACAGCTGTTATGCTTGAGATCTAATTTAGATAACTATAGTGTCATTTGTACCTCAAAACATAAAATTGAAAACAGATAAATACTACATCAACTGCCTCGTTGATAGTTGTCATACCCAGGGCTGCGGTATTGTTAGTTCCAATAGGTATATATAATCCATCTACTTAATTTGGTACAATAGAATACTAGAATAATAGTTCTGGGCATGCTGGGCACGCTGACAACTGGTAGAGAGCTGGAGTGTTTAGACTGCCTGCAAGCCTGAAATGGCAGCTAGGTTGACTAAATGCTTTCGTTGTAGTAGCTAAAAGTATTTATTACAGTTTGCAGCATTTTGTTAAAATACATACCGCCAAAAAAACTTGTTCTATCACACGCAATAAGACATTTTTAAAATCTAATTTAATTCTAAAGTTATATCCTGCTATCAATATTAACTTAGCTAAAAAAAAATTACTTGAAATCAATTTCATTTTTTCAGCGCATTATATATACTGACTATTATAGAATATTATTTCCAAGAAAGTAATTCCAATCTACTTAAATAAATTGCATTAAAAACCTAAAATATTTTATTACAAAAATCTGTAATAGAAAATGAATACGTAAACAAGCTTACATAATGAGGCATTACGCCATCCACGCATATCTAAAGCTGGGAACGCACTACAGAGTTGCGTCTCGACGCGGTATATAGAAAAAGTCGGCTCAGCTGACTTTTTCGTTCACAATATCAATACGGCGTAGCAGAGCGGTTCTTCTAGCTAATGGCAAAATTCGAAATGGATGAAGTTGTCGAAGTAAAATAATCGTGGTGTCTTGCAAAGAGGCCGATATAGCTGAAAAATTAATAAGTGTTATATTTGGGTGCAAGATATTACAAAATTCTCGTTCAAAAAATTCTTTTTCACAACTCTAGCATTGCAAGTGGACTGTTCTGAGCTCGAGCTGATAGGATTACGCATTCATGCAGCCGTATTGTGAAAACCCAAAACTTTATCTGTTCCGTTAGTTAAGACAAATTATAGGCAAAATGTATTCATTATGCGTGCAAGTGCTTCGTTTAACAACTTGATAGATACAGATATTGATTTATACAATACCTCGACTACCAATCTGAAACGTTTACTTAATGAAAAATTCTTCTGTACTAGTTAATTTGAACCTTAAGTATTGTATTGTTTATTTCTATTCATAAGTTAGTCGTCCACTCAAAACATTTTGTTTTATAAATTTTTTAACCTATAAGTGGAAACTTGGTCATCAGCATTACATGGTGTTTTTCATGTAGTGTATAAATGAATTAGTTAATGTTATTTGCCTATCTGTATGTTTTCTGTAAATTCTAAAATAAAAGAAAATAAAATAACTCTTCAGAGATAATGATCGATTTCACACAGATTTTAGAACGTAAAATAAAGTCTTATGAATTGTTTAAACGTGAAATGACTGGATAATTTTACTGCTCCGCGTCTCGCCAGTGCCGAAAAGCATGGCACAGGCGTGACGCAGAGTTGCCAACGGAGAAATCTCTGTAGCACTGCGCCGTGCCTCTCCGAAGCCACATCACTATAGTGCGGTTTACACCATTTATAAATCCATACAAATTAATATTTCCCGAGCCGCACCGTTTCGCTGCCGCGCTGTGCCGCAGTGGTGCGGTTTGGCCTTAGGCAATGACGGCGGTGACAACATCACTTTGACGCGACCAATCAGATGCGTTCATTTCAAAGCACCAAATCAATTGACCAATCCAATTGAATTTGGAAAATTGTGCGTGTTTTGTTACACGTGAACTTGCTGAGGCCGAAATCAAAGCGGTCACTGTATCAGAGTTTTATACTTCTTTACTTTATTTATTCGTAGGTTCAAGAGATAAGGAATTTGTTTAGCGTTCCTTGACTGGTTTTCGAAGCATTAGCGAAAACACTTTTAAACGTACACAAGCCGTGGGTTCCGCACGTAATTATTTATAATAATTAGTAATATTAACGTAAGTTTATAACTTTAGGTAGTATGTACGTTAGTTAAGGAATTTTATTAATTTTATTTTAGTTTAGGATTAACATCTATTGTTTAACATTACGATTAATACTATTATTTAAGTAACGGCGTTAGGCGCAACGTTACAATGGTTAACAGTCTTTACCTAGAATGGGCACTGGCTCTCAAGGAGTGTTGCTAAAATTAACCATTAGGTGCTTGGCAACAGATTTTTTTAAGGGTGGTAGCTAGGCCAGTTATTCCCATATCAATATCATCCTGTTTATTCACCTCTTATCGAAAAAATACTTCTTTTCAAGTTTTTCAGGTCGAGCCTCACAGGCAGTTGTTTCCTGTTGCGAACTAAATATATGCAGTATCGCAGAAAAGAGAATATTAAAGTTCTCTATGTGCATTATATATAAAAATAATGATTGACTGGCTCGTTGCATTTGTAAAATCGCTACGAGTACTATGGAATAGCTCTCTAGTTCTTCGGTTAAATCCCCGGGTCGGACAAATTATTAAATTATACTGACTGAAAGAGACAGGAATTTTCTTATAAACTCTATACAAGATGCCCAAGATAGGCTATCTAAATTGATATGGCATGGTAGAAGGCCATTTGTCATGGTCGCCAGGCTAGCCCTGCACCTAGCACCTTCAAGAAAAAATGTGTGTCTATGGACCTTAAGTTGTGCTTCGGCACCAGTCCTTCAGAGCCAGTAATTCTAGATAAGCCTGAACAATATTTTTATCAGAAGATACAGTGGCAAAGCCCTATTTATAATTTAGGAAGGGGAAAGAAAAAAGGAAGCGTTGTTATAATTTAGGAGCGCAAACCACTTCCGAGCGATCACCAAACATGATTAAAGTTTAATATTAGGTAGGACTTTTGCCTCCCCTAAAATACGTCCAATATTATGAAGGGAGGAGGCGGCCGTGATCTCCACGCTTGGCGTTAGGGATTTCGGTGCAAAAAGGCAGTTCCTCAGAAGACTGGCATTTTTCCTTGGATCGTACAGGACCATCCCTACATGAAGAATTGGGGTATTGTGCAATTCTATCCCAGTACCACAAGGGGGGATTTGATTAATAAGTTTATTAAAAAGTGTAATGTTAATTGTAGACTGACATCAGCCGCTGGCGCATAGTATTCTTCATGGCGGCGGGCATTGCCGTAGCAGCAAACATCGTCTACGTCATCTTTGGAAGTGCAGATCGACAGCACTGGGACAGCCAAGAATATTGTGAGAAGAGACGGGCTACTTTAGGTAACTTTATTGTTTTATTATTCTGACCACTACCTTAGTAGCATTAAAGCATATTGTGGCTAGTAACATCGAGCATCAGAAAATTTCATTCACTTGAACTTGAGCCTGGCGGATTTCTTGTTTGTGCCGGTTTCTTGTCCAAACTGCGAATAATACATATTTATTCGTAATGCTGTAATTAAATTTCTTCTACATAACGTAGACATTACATTTAACCGCATTACTGAGAGGGTTTGGTTATTTTTGGGTGGATTTCCTGATGGATATTTTAACATTTTTCTTCCCACTGATTCATTCATTCTGTAGCATAAAATTCACAATTTAAGTATCAAATATCACTAAGTGAATGACTGACGTGGGAAGAAAATGTTTAGAGATCTATCAGGAAATCCACCATTCCATCAGGTTAAGATAACGTTTAATACGCCTTATAAATAATCAAACAAAACTACTTATATGAAAAGAATACATTTTTGGGATTATTATTTTGGCTCTTGAAACCTAAAAATTAATTAAAATAAAAACATTCAACCACACTTTAATTGTTTATCGTAATAAACTGAGGTTTAACATATTTTTTTGGTTTTGTTACAGAGGAGTTGAAACCGTTAAATATGAGGAAAATCAAAGAAAAAAAAACTAAACACTAAGCAATGAAGATCAAAACATCAATCTGCTCTATATGTTAGAAATTGACTTTAATTTTAGTTATTTTTTATATATAATACTCGTTAATGAATATAAAATAAAGTTTGACTTCATTTATACCCTTTTCTCTTAAATCCATGGGCATCATAGATAGTGGTAACAATTGAATTTCATTTATGAATGGACGATCGGCGCCGCGTGATACGTAAGAGTATTTTTTCATGCATAATATGCACAACAAACGCTGGACATGTGGTATAGATGTCTAACTACGAGGGGAATGGTACACTTCGTTTTGTCATATTATGCAATACTATGAAACAATGATGGCCGAGCGGTGATAGCTATGGACTGCCGTGCCGCAGGTCTCTGGTACGATCCCCACCGCCGCCAACTTGAGCTTCACCGCATGGTGGAAGAGCAATTTACGATTGCCCATCTGGCAAGCTACCAATTCAAATGAAAAGTCTGTCGCCAAACATCTAACGGTGTGTTCCAGCAGCTGTCCTTGAGAGTAAAATTACAGGCACATGAGACTTAACAACTATGTCTCAAGGTGACGGGCGCAGTGCAACACGTGACTTCTGATGAAATGCATCTGTTATAGTAGTCCGTTTAACATCAGGCGGGCGTCGAGCTTGTTCCGTCACAATAACATACAACAAAACAATGGGTTTTGTATCCAAATACTATAGATATATCCTAGTGTTTGGAAATATAGCTTGTACATCTTATATTATTATCATAATATTTATATTTTTTGAGCGCTCGTAGCGTAGCTTGTTTCATCAAATCAACCGGAACATTGGGAGGATTTGCCATAATTCCTACTCTAAGCAGGCGTCTTGGGGATCGCAGTAGAATTTTTTTTTTAATATTGTTAGGTTTGCAATAACGCCTGCTATGCGGATAACATTACAAAATCACAAATATACGATAGGAAAAATTTAAGTCATGTGCGGGATTCGAACCCGCGTCCATCCACTCCTTGAGCCGGAGTATGCTCTAACCAATTCAGCTAACATGACATGACGTCATGACTCGAATCTTTCCTATCCTTGTTTAACCATCGTATTGGGATGGAGCGAAATCTATAGTACCACTTGCGTTGTACTACAAACAAGACCAATTTTGCAATTGGTTTTATTATTTGTGATTTTGTAAGATCGCAGTAGAAGTTGCCAGTTCTTCAAAAGGCGCAGCTTTTGGTGCAAAGATGCAAGAGTAGCTTGGTTAGCCGTTCCTAATTGATCAACGAAGTTGAGCAACGTCCGCTGCGGTCATGATTTGGATGGGTGGCCGCTCGTGGCATTACTACTAAGCGTGCACGGGCTTTGGAGGGCATGTTTACCTGTCGACACTGGTTGTTGCCATGGGGTGGTGGTCGTTATAGCATGATGATAGGGCATTGTGCGAATACCCGCCTGGCTAGCTACCAAGTATAGAATCTGCCACCAAGCATCTAACTGTGTGTTCCGGCAGATGTTCTTTAGAGACAGTAATACTAGGATAGTCTGAACAACATTTTCAACCACTACATCACTGACCATCAGGTGAGATAGCAGTCAAGGGTTAGCCTATCAACTGTACGCTCACAGGCTCTTATGAGCTAGGTGACAGATTTTCTGATTGGGGGTGGTAGCTAGCCAGGCGCCAACTCAAGCTGGCGGTAGGGATTGAACCATGGACCTACGGTTCGGCAGTTCATGAGTAATACGTTTCAGCTATGATTACTTTATATAATACTAGCTGTACACAGCACCTGGCTTTCAGCAAGGTGACACTGTGACTTCGTTTGCGATTGCCGTACCTGCAGACTAATTATTCACATTTGAGAACTGTTTATCTCATATTACTGAAGCACTCTTAGTAAAGCATAGCCCAGAAAAGAGCGTTTAACTTTGTATTTGAAAACTCTTAGGTTGTATTTTCCAGAAGACAGTAGGTAGTAGGTAGTACAAAGTATTTTGTGCGTTTCTTTGTAATTTCGATTTTAAATCGGCGTCTTTTCGACTATGTTCCCCTTGTTCGGCGGTAGAACGAAGATATAAGTATTAGATTCGGCACTTCCATTATGCAGTCTCCGAAATGTATCCGAAAAGATAGATAGTTAAAGAAACTGATTGTGGTGAATGTTCCAGATTTTAGAGTTTTATCTTAGCAAGCTTGTAAAACTAAATAAGGGTGCCAGGCTGTGGGACTAGGCGTTAATGAATAACAACTAAGCGTACTTTTTGACTTTCATCTTCTTTCCCGAGGGAACTGTGCTGAATTTCGGGATAACAAGTATACAATATCCTTCTTCGTATATCTAGTACTCAAGGGCGTCTCGTGCTAAGTTTCATTGAAATTCATTCAGTAGCTTTGGCGTGATGCGAGGTCATGATACAGATAGACAAAACAAAAAAATAAATACAGTTTTGGCATCAGTATTAGCTACAGAGTGTTCTCTAAAAATATTTTAAACATATCTGAAATGTACAGAATTGGACCTGTTAAAGTTTTATTAAAACACCGTTAGGTGCTTGGCGACAGAACTTCTACTTGAGGGTGTCGCTAGCCAGGCGGGTATTCGAAAAAAGCCCTACCACCATTCAAAAGTACAGGTTCTCAAGGACACATAGCAGTACGAGCCGTTAAGTGCTTGGCGACAGATTTTCTACTTTAAGGTGGTACCTAGCCAGGCGGGCATTTGCAAAATGTCCTGCTACAATGCAAAATAACTGCGATAAGGACACAATGCCACACGCCGTTAAATGCTTGGCGGCAGATTTTCTACTTATTGGTAGTATCTAGCCAGGCGCACCATGCAAAATTACTGGTTCTCAAGGACACATAGCGACACACACCGTCAATTGCGACAGATTTTCGGTTACCGTTTCATAAGTGTAATCGTTAAGGAAACTGTACTACCGTTTCCTTGCGGTTACCGTTTATATATGTTACTCATACATACGGTTATCGTTTCAAGCGGTAAATTTCATGAAGCGGTATTTAAATTCCTGCCTACAATATTGTAAATTTTAAGTATTGATTGTTTCATAAGTAATAAGAACCAATAAAATTTGTCTAGAAATTTCTTAAAATAGTCCACGCGCATACTTCACGTTTAAGTCAAGTTGGACCTCTGCAGCGAGCGATTTATTACTTTTTTTTTTTTTTTTTTTTTTTTTTTTTTTTTTAGGGAGGACATAGATGCTGACTACCGCTAAGCGGACGTACAGCTCCACCGGACTTTGGGCGAGGGGAGGCCCTCTTATAGCCCAGGAGGAAGAAGCGCTGAGGGCACTTCTTCGGAGACGGGCGTATAAGGCGAAAAGCGCCTTATACCTCCGTCTCCTGCGGGCGCCGAAAACGCCACGCTACTATCGGGAGGGGTGACAGCGAGCTCAAGGGCACCACTGTGGTTCGGACCTCGGCTTGTCTCGCTGCCGAGAGACAAAGGGGGAATCGGAACTAAATGCCCCGGTACAACTGCAGTGTTGTACCGTTGAGAATGGGCCCTATTGAATATTACTCTGTGACTATTTGGAGAGACACTAATCGGGATTTTATTTTTGCCTCGAGCTCGCCGGCGAGCTCGGTGTTTGATTGTGTAACCTCTGATTACCGCACACCTGGGGATGTTACCAGGACGACTTGCGGACAACGCTAAAGCTGCCAACGTAATGGCTGCGATGGGGTCATCCGGGTCGTCCAATACCTGCCGTGGTCGGCGACGGGGGGGTTTAAACCATGGGTCGGATAAGGCAGTCGAGTAGTTCGATGCCTGGACAACTAGAGGGTTCGAGTGGTGGGGCGCTCGATCAAAGTATCGGCGGGCGCAGTCCTTATTGAACTGCGCTAAAGAGGGAAGGTTTAGGTCGCAGTGCAACTCGGCGTTCCGTACATACCACGGAGCACCGGTTGCCTGGCGGAGGAACCTGTTTTGAATGATTTGAAGTTTACGTAGGTGGGCCTCGCTAGCTTGACTAAACACTACTGAAGCGTATGTCATGATGGGGCGGATGCAAGTAGTATAAAGTGTCTTCTTATTTTTAAGAGACATTTTACTCTCTGTACGAATTAAGGGACCTAGGCGACCCATAACAAAGGCCGCCCTGTTACGAACATCAGTGATGTGAGCGGCAAAGGTGAGATGCCGATCAAGGGTGACTCCAAGATACTTTGTTTTACCAACCCAGGGAATGGGTTCGTCAAACAGAGTTAAAGGTTTAGGATAGCGGGGGTTCGAGTGAGTACTCTCATTGAAGTATATAGCTGCACTTTTAGTCGGGTTGACTGCAATGCGCCATTTACGGAACCAGTCACCGATCTCGGTGATGGCCCGTTGAAGGAGAAAATAGGTCTGTCTATTAATATGCCAGCCAGTGGAATAAATGGCGGTATCGTCCGCATATTGGGCTATGAAAACCTTGGGCTGTGAGCGTGGGATGTCGCTGGTATACAGCGCGAAGAGAATGGGGGATAGTACGGAGCCCTGAGGGACTCCGGCACTGACTGGGTGGGGGGTGGAGAGGGTGCCTTCCACGCGGTAGCGAAAGCTTCTGTCCCTTAGGAAGTCTTGTAAGGTGAGCACAAGACGTACTGGCACGCCAAAGTGGTATAACTTGTAAATCAAGCCATTGTGCCAGACTTTATCAAAAGCTTTCGCTACGTCGAGGAAGACTGCTACCGTCGTTTGGGGTTTGGGTTTCTTATTGAAACCTTCAAGGATGTGCTCCGTGAGGCGGTGCACCTGTTGGACGCATGAGTGCTTGGGCCTAAAGCCAAACTGCTCATCGGGAATAAGGTGGTGTTCCTGCGCATGAGCCGAGAGACGGTTCGAAAGGAGCCGTTCGTATAGCTTGCCTAGGGCACTGAGAAGGCTGATGGGACGGTAGCTGGTAGGGTCAGCGGAGTTTTTGCCTGGTTTGTGAATGCCAATGACATTTGCACATTTCCAGACGTCGGGAAATAAACAGTGGCTCATGGCCGCATTGAAGATGCTTACTAGTAGATGAATCGGGGGGGGAGAAAGGTGTTTAAGTACCTTGTTGGAGATGCCGTCGGCACCGGGGGCTTTACGTTGTTTGAGGTCCTTGATCAGTCTCGTCACCTCAGCGTAAGATACTGGGGTGTGCGGGGGGAGTTCAGAGATGACCACAGAGCTTTTACGTTCGACTTCAGCGTCCACCGAATCGAGGTGGGCTTGGTCTACGTGATCTACGTTGGGGGAGCACTGAGCCTCTAGGCTATCAGCTAGGCACTCAGCTTTGTCTTCGTCAAAGAACGCCGGGGCGCGTGGGACTGGTGGGTATAGCGGAGGTATGTCGCTCTGTCCGACACCTTTCATACCTCGTGCGAGATCCCAATAAGCCCGCTGGCTAGGCACGAGGTTTGAAAGCTTGTCGCCCCAGCTGTGGTCACGCAACTCGGACATGCGACTTTCAACCATGCGTTCAAAGTGGCGTTTCCGAGTTTTGTTTACTTCGCTTGGGTAGGAGTCGTAATGTCTGGTCACTGCTTTACTCTTCGTCACTAATCGCCTCACATCCACTGGAATGACAAGGCGCCGGTCGTCCGGCACAATGACTTCCTTTGAGGATGCACCTACTACGGTGGAGAGGTGATTAGTGAACGAATCGATCGCTAGGGATACGTCATCTTTGGTCAGAATGTCGTCAGGGATTTTGTCGAGGTCGGGTGAACTGATAGCCTTTAGGGAATTGCCTAATTGCTTCCAGTTCACCATCGTCTTGGTGGGGCGGGGTAAGTCTGCTGTAGGGTCGGGGCCTAGTCGCAGTATAATGGGTCGGTGGTCAGAATGCAGTTCGTGACAAACTGTTATAGAGCGTAACTGAAGGGTTACGCCTCTAAACAGTGCCATGTCTAAGACGTCAGGTCGGTGGCGGACGTTCTCGGGGTAGTGCGTTGGCTCGATGGGTGCAATTACGTCAAAGTTCAAGTCAGCGATTAGGTTGTCAAGGATAATACCGTTAGGATTGTTAGAATTACAATTCCATAGGATATGTTTACTGTTGAAGTCGCCGATCAGAAGGACGGCGCTTCCAAGAGAGAAGAGAGCTTCTAAGTCAGCGCGGGCGACGCGCTTTAAACCAGATAGGTAGCAGGATGCTATGACTATGGGTTGATGACCCGTCATAGCTAGTAAGCAACAAAGTCGGGGTATCCAAGGGGATGCAGTGCAGGGACCTTTTGTAATAGATAAGAGTGCCTCCCTTAGCGGAAGTCAACCTATCATTACGTACACATCGGTAATTAGCAAACCTGGGATTCGCCCTTCCCGGTTTTAAAAAGGTTTCCTGCACGCATATAATATCGATCAGGTGGGTACTGCAAAAGTCATGGACAAGGTCACGTTGTCTGAAGAAGCCGTTAGCGTTGAAGGACGCTAACGAAACTGAGCGCGGTTTAGTCCTTAAGGTTGTACTACCCATAGTGGGTGTACTGGGGGGGAGTTTGCGGGGCGAAGCGCTTTAGAGCGCTAAGAAGGCTGGCATGTTCCAGCGTGTACTGGATGACTTCCGCAGGTGATTGTGCGGAGTACATCTTGCGTGCTAGTGCACGGACCTCCTCTATGTTGATGGACATAGCTAGGTCGCTGACTAGCGCTATATCCTCTTGAAGAGAGGTGTCCATCAGTGGCATAGGGGGTGGGGCCAAAGGCCGGGCGACGCGAGGAGCGGCGCGTGGAATAAGGGCAGGAGGTGCCGGGGGTGCCGCGCGGACCGGGGCCGGTGCGCGGGCAGGGGCCGCGGTACGGGCGGGGACGGGTGCGCGGGCCGGGGCGCGAGTAGGAGCGATGGTTTTAACCATGCTCGGTGGCTTTGACCAAGCGTTTTTAGTTGGTAGAGGAGCGGGAGTCACCTGTGAGGCAGGTGCTACTGTCAGCTTGGGGCTGACCCGCTGGTATCTATCATAGGTGGGACGGGGAGGTGGCGGAGGTCTCCTTTCCGTTGCCACCCTGCGGTTTGTGCGTGGCGCCCTCGGGCAACCGCGGTAGTTGGCGGTATGCCCCTGGGTGCCGCACAGAACGCAGCTGGGTGGGTCGGGTGAGTCTCTCGTGCGTGAGCAATGCTCTGTAGCATGATCGCCTAGGCACTTAACGCACCTAGGACGAGCATAGCAGAAACGGGCCGCGTGCCCGTACAACTGACAGTTATGGCACTGGGAAGGAGAGCCATTCCTGTAGGGGGCCTGAACATCTAGCCCGGAGAGACCGCAGACTGTCTTCAAGTTGAAGATGGTCTTGCCCTCCGGGGATCGGTCTAGTACTACGAGTACTAGATCATATGGACTTTTGTCCTTGCCACTGTACATGCGGTGTACGGCAAGTACAGGGAAGTCCTGTCTTTTCAGGTCGTCAAGTACAGCGTCTGTACGGACTTCCTTCGGGACTCCGCGTATGACGACGCGTAGGACTTTTTGTTCTTCGAGAGCATAAGTGTGAAAACTTATGCTTTCTTTTTGGAGGAGTTTTGTTAGCGCTCTGTGGTCGCTAACTGAAGTCACCTGAACTTTAATGCCCTGCTGCGTGGAGCGGGCGTTCGTATAATTGATCTTACGATCAGTAAGGAGGCGGGATAGCATATCCCATTTGCCTTTGTCCTGAATGAACAAAGGCGGTGGCGGTTTTTCGCGGCGTGCGTTAGCGTCCTGAGAGGGCGCTGCAGCCGGGGCGGTTGCGGAAGGCGGGGACGCGGGGCGCGGAGCGGGGGTCGGCCTATTGCCGGCGGTAGGTGTTTTGGCGGCTGCCTTAGCGGGCGGGGCGGAAGGCCCGGAGTTAGCGGCCTTAGGGGCGCGCTTGCGTTTGCGATCTACGACGGTGTAGCCGTCGTTGTCGGAATCTTCTGAGTCTGTGCGTGAGGCGCGGGGTTGGTCGACCTCCATGTCCGTTTCCGAGTCTGAAACTGACTCGACAACGACATAGGCAGGTTCGATGCTCGCAAACCGACCGATCGGTGAGCGAGAGCGAGAACGGGGTTGGGCTACTACCGCGCGCCTGTTATCAGGGCCGGGGGCGGGGGAGTCCGGGCTCTCCTGTAAGTAGGTTGGCGCCGGAGGGTCATCGTAAGTGGGGACGGAGGTCCCGGAGGGAGCAATGGGAGTGTCCGTGAGGCGGGCACTCTCTGCGTCTGAGGTGAGGGCTGCTTGATGAGCAGCATAGAGTTCGGGGTACCGTAAGGCAAAGGTCTGAAGGACCTCGACCTCACTATTGGTAGGGCGGGGCTGCATCCTGAGGGGTACACTCAGGATGCCCTAACCAGGGTAGTGTCTCCCTCGCACAACCTGTGAGCTCACTGTGTGAGAGGGAGTGAGTACCTACTGTGTATCCCTAGGTGTGTGTCCCTATCCGCACTTTTTTTCTGGGGCGGCGAAGGGGTGTCCTAACGACTCCGGGATTGACTAGGGGCGACCCCAAGGCCAGTTGCCCCGGAGACCTGCTTGTTTCGGCTGATCCCGTGAGGCGGGAAAAGGCCGCGGTACAAGGTTAAACCAAAAATCAACAGAGGTAGTTGGCACCGTTAGGGATCACTCTGCGACCGCAGCAAATGGCGGATTTGATCGTTCGAGCGAGCTTAGCCCGGTAGGGCTCCACCTGCCTGAACGATGCCGCTTAACAGCACAAAGTGTGTTGTTGAGCGGGTGGTGTTGTACGTGCAGAAACAAAGATGCGAAACAAGGATAAACTGCACTTTTCAGTGCAGTTTAACGCAGCAACACCGACCCGGGCTTGTCCGGGGCGGTGGTTGCTCGACGGTGGAGCGCCGCCTCAGCAAGCACGAAGCTCGCGTCGCACGGCGTTCGACGAAACTCTCAGCTCCTGCACAGACAAACACAAGCTGAATCGGGATCACGCTCTTCAATGCGCACTGTAGCAACTAGCGTCGGAACGATGGTCCAGGCGAGACGGCAATAGTGCGGGGACTATTGCGGTCTCACTGGAGGGTCACTTGCAGCTGCGGAGAGGTGCGCTCGGCGTGGCGGCGCAAGGCGGAATGTATGTGAGTTGCGATTTATTGCACACACACGGCTGCAAATATAGTACACTATTACAAAGGTAAGATCGCCGTCAGGCATAATTGCGAGCGGAGCTACGAGCGGCACTGCCTCTCCGTGCCAACGCTTGCGCACGACTGCCGCCCGCGTCCGCGCAGAGCATCTCGTAAACGCTAGCGGTCTGAACCTGAATAATTAGACATTTTATTAGGAAAACGTCAATGGATTTGCAAATGCTACGTTGCAATTGTAGTATATCTATGTAGAATTTTTATGGTACAAGTTATTTTCCAAAGATCGTAGCCGTTTAGAAGGAGTTTGCAGTATAAGTCAAGAAATAGTATATTATTTGAATTTTTTTAATGCATAAAATCATATGTTGCCAATGTTTTACTTAAATGCATCTATGAAATATATTTTTTTCACATCCTTAACTTCAGCAATCACGGAGGAGTTCGCTTTAGAATTTACGCATTTGACAATACTAAGGCCCTTAAGATGCTGAAGAATAGATGTGTGTGATAGATTATTTATCTTAAGATTTAAACAACTGGTATATTAAAATATTTTTATTTCGTTTTAGTAATACTCTGTGGTTTTTAAGATGAATATAAGTATTGGTTTAATTATCTATGTGTATATCTTATCTGTGATGTGAAGTTAATACTGTACCTAATGAGACTGTGATTAATAATCCATATAAACATGATAATCCATATTATATGGATTATCCTGTTCACTGGAATCATTATTTGAAGATATTTTCACTATAAGTATATTTTATAAGTAGTGTAACGGAATGTGACAGTTGTAAAGATACTTATTTAAAATAGTTTATATTATGTACTTTATTTTTACGTGTAAAAACATTGATGATTTAATTATAATTATTGCCATATGTATAAAGCTTGAAATCAGACAATTGTCAATGTTAAAGAGTACTGTGTTTGTGACGGTAGTCGTTTCGTCACCTTGTTTGTTATTTCCTATGAAAAGGGGTAGTGTAAGGAGAGTACATTCACTTTATGTCGGACTGCCGTGCCGTGCAGACCGTGCAGACCTCCAGTGGTGTTGAAATAGTGTTTGACGACGAAGTGCTGCTTGATTCACTTTCTGTCGGACCGCCGTGCCGAGCAGACCTCCGGTGGTGTCAAAATAGTCTCTAAACGACGAAGTGCTGCCCGATCAAGATGTTGGGAAGTTAAGTAATTTATTATTCTCTTTTCTGATATAACGTAACGACAAATCTCGCTTAAATGTAATGGTTCTTAAAATGGTTTGTTATAAAGGTTTTTGACAATCATCTGTTTAGGTAAAGCATGACTTTATATGTTAATTAATAGTTGATAAACCAGTGAAAGTGTAAATAAAGTGTATATAGTAAATATGTAACACATTGTTAAAAGACGTTTAAAAGAATGGCCCCGAGTTTCTTGCCCGTTCTTCTCGCAGTGGCTCTATACAATTTTGTTTGCTGAACGTGGCAGTACAATGTAGAATATTTCAATATCAAAACTTCATAGGAGCGTCGTAGACGCCTAAATTGAATAAATAGTTTTGACTTTGACTTTGTTGTTTTATATTAATCTAACATCAGAAGTGGGATAGAACATATACTTCATATTATTTCAAATGATTTCAGAATATGTGGACGTGAATTCTCATGTATCCGGCTGTTGTGGAGGGTCTGCTGTAGGCCACCTGCGACGCAGTATCTGGCTCACACCATGGTGACGACGTGGTGCTACCACCTTTTGATCCTGACAAGAATGATAACGGTGCAGACAGCAGGTATACCGCTATGTGATCTGGGCTGGAGCACCATCACTACTGTTGCAAACCAGGTAAAGCCTTTTTGGGCTCTGAATTGTTATTGTGAAAACCTAGGATCCTCACATTGAAAAGTGGGACCTGTTTAAAGCTACAAAAAGATTTGGACCCCATCCTGAAAAATTAAACATAACAGACAAAAAAATAACAAAATTTTGCAACAGAGTCTCTTATAAATTTTACTGGATATTTCTCCAACCACGTTTTCCGTTCGTTTAAGTCTCCACGTTGCTTAAGTCTCCACGGTGTTTGAAATGTTAAACACAATGTTGTGGTAAGCATGTCACATGACTGTCGTCAGGCTGGCCGAGCGAATTGTGGAAGGTGCAACGAACGAATGATGCAACTACCCAAATATCAGCATAGCTGCCTCTTTTTCGCTTGTTGATTGATTTGAGGGAAGTGCACTATCTATACAGGTGGGATCAGATAATAATGACTATACAAGACAACCAATTAATATGAAAGCTGATCGAGAGTTGGCCCAACAACGCCTAATTCAAGCTTCTGAAAAAGAAATCGTTTTGATATGAGATG
The DNA here is from genome assembly GCA_963890685.1 of Plagodis pulveraria. NCBI lineage: Eukaryota > Metazoa > Arthropoda > Insecta > Lepidoptera > Geometridae > Plagodis > Plagodis pulveraria. Next base: position 31,764,862 of record OY982960.1, on the reverse strand, counting down.
CCGTAACAATGTTACTCTTGCGGTAGGTGATTTAGTAATATATCATAATGTCAGTAGGAATTACAAATTAAAATTATAGTTAGTCAGGAACACTGACGCGATAATTAACCAAAGCCAAAATTTAAATAAACCTTATGAATTTTCATGTATTCTGTCCAAACGATCGCTTTGATTTGAAAGATACGGATAATCTACGGAATATAACTATTGCCAAAGAGAGGTTGAAATATTGGCTAGCTGAATTAATCGAGGAAAACGTGGTTGCTGAAAATGCCCTAACGTCTTATGATTTTAATTATTTGTACGTATAATATATTAAATGTGTTGTATAATTTGATCAATTGATGTTTGTGATATAACGTTTTTTTTTTACTTTAATTGATTGATTATCTGATACTCTCCGCTGGTCGATTAATTGCTTGGTACTGGCTTATCCCACTAGCAGCGGGTGGAGGCAGTCAAGTATGTCTAGGCAATTGATAGAGTTAATCCGCTGGTCGGCCGTTTACTTGGTGCTTGTCTATCTCACTGGCAGCGGGTGAAGGGGACAATGCATGTCTAGGTAACCGGTACAAAATAATAAATAAATCGGTTGTCATTTGTTTGTTTGGGTAACAGACATGACAAAATGAAAAAGAAAAGACTTGATATCAATCACTGTTGAATGTGAAGTTGTGTATGGTACTTCGAGAACGAAGTGGTTGTCAGTATGGCCGTGATAGATTATTAGAAAATGGGCTCATTGTTTATTGAAATATTTGTTCATATTCACTTGATTGGCTTTAATCTTAAGATTTAAACAACTGGTACCTATATTAAAATATTCTAATTTCGTTTTAGTAATACTCTGTGGTTTTTAAGATGAATGTAAGTATTGGTTTAATTATCTATGTGTAAATTTTATCTGTGGTGTGAAATTAATACTGTGCCTAATGAGACTGTGATTAATAATCCATATAAACATGATAATCCATATTATATGGATTATCCTGTTTACTGGAATCATTATTTGATGATATTTTCACTATAAGTATATTTTATAAGTAGTGTAGATAGATAGATAGATAGACAAACTCTTTATTGTCACACCATAATCTATACAACTAATACAAACAAATAATAAAACTTAGTGCTACAATGGGCGGTCTTATCGCTCAAAGCGATCTCTTCCAGACAACAGTGTAACGGAATGTGACAGTTGTAAAGATACTTATTTAAAATAGTTTATATTATGTACTTTATTTTTACGTGTAAAAACATTGATGATTTAATTATAGTTATTGCCATATGTATAAAGCTTGAAATCAGACAATTGTCAATGTTAAAGAGTACTGTGTTTGTGACGGTAGTCGTTTCGTCACCTTGTTTGTTCTTTCCTATGAAAAGGGGTAGTATAAGGGGAGTACATTCACTTTATGTCGGACTGCCGTGCCGTGCAGACCTCCAGTGGTGTTGAAATAGTGTTTGACGACGAAGTGCTGCTTGATTCACTTTCTGTCGGACCGCCGTGCCGAGCAGACCTCCGGTGGTGTCAAAATAGTCTCTAAACGACGAAGTGCTGCCCGATCAAGATGTTGGGAAGTTAAGTAATTTATTATTCTCTTTTCTGATATAACGTAACGACAAATCTCGTTTAAATGTAATGGTTCTTAAAATGGTTTGTTATAAAGGTTTTTGACAATCATCTGTTTAGGTAAAGCATGACTTTATATGTTAATTAATAGTTGATAAACCAGTGAAAGTGTAAATAAAGTGTATATAGTAAATATGTAACACATTGTTAAAAGACGTTTAAAAGAATGGCCCCGAGTTTCTGCCCGTTCTTCTCGCAGTGGCTCTATACAATTTTGTTTGCTGAACGTGGCAGTACAATGTAGAATATTTCAATATCAAAACTTCATAGGAGCGTCGTAGACGCCTAAATTGAATAAATGGTTTTGACTTTGACTTTGTTGTTTTATATTAATCTAACATGTGCAACAGCGAATCATATCTGCGGTAAAACCAAGTAATTTATCCAAGGCTTTGATTCAAGCTGCAGTCATTCCACATTTTTGAGGCGCCATAGTAGCGAGTTTTGTAGGAAAACTACTCGTATAACTGCGACAGCAATAGACGTTTAGCGTCACTGTGCAAACGGCACTCGCACGCTCCCGGTCACATGCTACTGGTGGAACAGTGTACCTTTGTTAAAAAACCGGTCAAGTGCAGGTATATAAGTAAAAGTTATGATATTTTTATTGCCAATGAAATCCATAACATTTTGAATGCAACAAAATATTTTTATTATAATGAAACTTTCCTGTATTATGTAGAATAGTTTTTTTTTACAAACATATATGATGTATCTGAGTAATATGTACCAAATGCACTTTATAAATAACTACAACTGAAAACGCTGATATATAAAGTAAAACTTAAGCTGTAATGAAAACAAACAAACATTGTGGCATTTAGAGGTTGTAAAAGGTGATGTAGGATATCGATAGACCAAGTACCAAGCCACACTTGGCCTTTTTTGTATTGAATGCGAATGAGGTGAATGACCTCAAATTTATCTTAGATACAAATTATTGTGAAACAAAACTACTTCTGTCACAATCATATTATATCAAAAACAAGAGTAGAATGTAACAATAGATAAAAGTAGTCAACATTGGAGAGTCAGTTTCGCTATTATCTGGTACAGTTATTAGATTTGACATTGATAATTAAACAATCGTTTCGTCATTATCTACATAAATGCTCAATCACAAAATGATTCTTATATATTAAAAGTAAATGGTTTAGATTCCTATAACATGAATGTAACCTTCTCAAACACAATAAACACTATGTATTTGTTTACGTAAATGTAAATATACAAAAAGATTAAAGTCTGACAATTCTAAAACCTTTTATATAGATACGTTTGCACGTAAAGATGATAAGAAAAGCATTTTTGTTTTTCTCTAACATAATATAGACGCAAAATTATATTTCAGTAGAATTTTGAAAGTGCTTGTTTTTTACGAATATGATTACATTTTCAAGATGGACGTGGAATTTTTGAGATATCAGTTTCAGGATGGATTCTCCGGTGTCATTACAAAGAATGGTGAGTTACATAATATGCTGTATAGAATTGATGGCTTTCAAGGGGTAGATATCATATTAAATATTGCTTCCAATATGGAAATATAGCTCAGGCGATAAATCATCCTGCGTAGAGATGCCTCACTCCAACTCCACAATATTTTCTGAGACCGCTGTAATTTTTATTCTTTTATTTGTACTAATGTCATAATTCAAAATTAAATGTAATAATTAAAAAAAAAACAATTCATCAGATATACTATATTTTAACCATTACTTTACATGTCAGTAATGATGTGATAGAAATATAAACTAGCTATGGACTGCCGTGCCGCAGTACCATGGTTCGATCCCCATTGCCGTCTTGAGCTTCACCGCATCGTGGAAGGGCATTTTGCGAATGCTTGCCTGGCTAGCTTCCACCCTCAAGTAGAAAATCTGTTGCCAAGTATCTGACAGTGTATTCAGGCAGCAGCACTTGCGAGCCAGTAAAATTACAGGTACATGACTCAATAACTGTGTGTCTCAGGGTGCAGTGTAATTCGTCACTTGTGACGAAATATTTCTGTTATACGCAGAGGTTAGTCTGCTTAACCAAAGAATATACATGAACTTTTATTTCATATACTTGTACTTTGTTTTTAATAATACTTTATTAAGGGTAGCTTGGCGCGGTATAGCATGCCAACGGCTAACGAGACATAATACGCTGTTTAGAGCTGTCAGTTTTTACCGCAACGCATATTTTATTCATTTTTACATGTTTAAGAGAAAATTTGTTTAAGGTTTTCTGAATCTCTTTTATATATTAACTAAATAAAAAAGAATATATATTAACTAAATATTATTTAAGTGTAGGTACTGGCTGGCGTATTGACATAATATCCAATTATTTTTATTCCATGATAATAATTTGGTACTTAAAAAGGTCTAAGTTAATAATTATATTTTGTTTTTAATAATTTCAGGGTTCAGTATTGGTGTTCGTCACATTCAGATGGCATATATGTTCGTGAGTGCAGTGGTCATGGGAGCCATTAGAGGCAGCATTGGTGTAGCTGTACTGGCCATGACTGATGAAAATCGAAGGGGAGATAATTATATACAGGTCACCTACCTTACATTTTTTAGTTCTAAACAATGTTAACAGTAAAGTACACTTGAATGGGGTAATTTCTATTTTATCGACGTGATCTCTTTTATTGCTGTTAGAAATATACATTTGAGCCAAATATTTTGCAAAACGTATGTTACGTACGTTGTGTGTATATACGTGTATTGTGTGTGTACGTTGTTCATCGTCAAGTAGAATACAAGCCCGTGATGTGCCGGGCTAGAATGTCACCCCCCATCTCTTCCTAGAGGTGACTTAGTGTAAAAAGATATTGCAATATCAGACGGTAGGCAGCAGTACCTTTCGAGTAACTGCTATCTTACACTGCGATCCCCAACACACCTGCCTATCGTGGGGATTATAAAAAAATTATATTGTTAAAAATACATAGATATTTCAACATAATTAAGTTCTATCTCGAGCATAGTTGTTCCCAAAAAAAAACATATCTGGGCCTAATGGTCCTAATCTATGGGTATTATTAAAAACTCTGGCAAACTTCTCACATAAAATATATAACAAACTAAACTTTTTTGACCTATTGAATAAAAAACATGCACATGTGCTCAAAGAACAGACTTTAAAGCCCTAAATCGTAAAAAGCCGTTTTAGTTCGCTTACACCGGGCATAAACAAAAACTTTACGAGCATGTGGAGTGAAAGAGATTTAAGAGCACCTTAGAATACGATTGTCCCCATACTGTTTACTGTTATCTGTGCTTAAGGCAATGATAAAAATTATCTAGTATCTCAGTGTTTATTATTTTTAATACCGATAAGTTTGCGTTTGACCCTGCACCTTAACTGATCGTAAGTGATCCAAATCTTAAATTATACTTAGTGATGATCCGCTAGAAGTTAAGGCCGGCTTGTACTTGCACAGTAGGCAAATTTAGCGTGCGAGAGTTGTAGGCTATGGACACTACGCGGCGCTGCGCTTTAGATGCACAGCGCTCGTCAGGTCGATGTCCCCAGCCGCACGCTATCAGCTTCATAGTGTAACTAAAACAGTTGATCTACTTTAGGTATCTGCTACTAAATCCAGTACTCAATTATTATATTCTTGTGACTATTCCCTTATAGTGCAACTAACACAGTTGATAACCTTTAACTATTACTATTAAAATACATACCGTTAAGTGCTTGGCGACAGATTTTCTACTTGACACATAGTGGTAGGAAGCCAGGCGGGTATTTGCAAAATGCCCTACCACCATGCAAAATTATTGGTTCTAGAGGACTCATAGCGGCACATACCGTTAAGTGCTTGGCGACAGATTTTCTACTTGACACATAGTGGTAGGAAGCCAGGCGGGTATTTGCAAAATGCCCTACCACCATGCAAAATTATTGGTTCTAGAGGACTCATAGCGGCACATACCGTTAAGTGCTTGGCGACAGATTTTCTACTTGACACATCGTGGTAGCAAGCCAGGCGGGTATTTATAAAATGCCCTACCACCATGCAAAATTACTGGTTCTCAAGGATACATAGCGGCACATAGCGTTAAGTGCTTGGCGACAGATTTTTTACTTGAGGGAGGTAGCTAGCCAGGCGGGTAATCGCAAATTGCCCTACCACCATGCACAACTACTAGTTCTTAAGGATACATAGCGGCACATAGCGTTAAGTGCTTGGCGACAGATTTTCTACTTGACACAACGTGGTAGCAAGCCAGGCGGGTATTTATAAAATGCCCTACCACCATGCAAAATTACTGGTTCTCAAGGATACATAGCGGCACATAGCGTTAAGTGCTTGGCGACAGATTTTTTACTTGAGGGAGGTAGCTAGCCAGGCTTGTAATCGCAAATTGCCCTACCACCATGCATAACTACTAGTTCTTAAGGATACATAGCGGCACATAGCGTTAAGTGCTTGGCGACAGATTTTCTACTTGAGGGTGGTAGCTAGCCAGGCGGGTAATCGCAAATTGCCCTACCACCATGCAAAATTACTGGTTCTGGAGGACTCATAGCGGCACATACCGTTAAGTGCTTGGCGACAGATTTTCTACTTGACACATAGTGGTAGGAAGCCAGGCGGGTATTTGCAAAATGCCCTACCACCATGCAAAATTATTGGTTCTAGAGGACTCATAGCGGCACATACCGTTAAGTGCTTGGCGACAGATTTTCTACTTGACACATCGTGGTAGCAAGCCAGGCGGGTATTTATAAAATGCCCTACCACCATGCATAACTACTAGTTCTTAAGGATACATAGCGGCACATAGCGTTAAGTGCTTGGCGACAGATTTTTTACTTGAGGGAGGTAGCTAGCCAGGCGGGTAATCGCAAATTGCCCTACCACCATGCACAACTACTAGTTCTCAAGGATACATAGCGGCACATAGCGTTAAGTGCTTGGCGACAGATTTTCTACTTGACACAACGTGGTAGCAAGCCAGGCGGGTATTTATAAAATGCCCTACCACCATGCAAAATTACTGGTTCTCAAGGATACATAGCGGCACATAGCGTTAAGTGCTTGGCGACAGATTTTCTACTTGACACATAGTGGTAGCTAGCCAGGCGGATATTCGCAAAATGCCCTACCACCATGCCAAATTACTAGCTCTAGAGGACTCATAGCGGCACATACCTTTAAGTGCTTGGCGACAGATTTTCTACTTGAGGGTAGTAGCTAGCCAGGCGGGCATTCGCAAAATACCCTACCACCATGCAAAATTACTGGTTCTGGAGGACTCATAGCGGCACATACCGTTAAGTGCTTGGCGACAGATTTTTTACTGGAGGGAGGTAGCTTCTTAGAGGGCACTGCTGCTCACTTCCCGGTATTTTCCCTTAGTTGCCTCTTACGACACCCACAGTTAGTAATTGGGGCGTGACCATACTGTATTTATACTGTGGCGCGTGAAAACAATGCCATCGAGAAAGTATTTATTTTATTTGGCATGGTTGAAATGACGTACAAGACACTCGCCTGATGGAAGATTCACGCCAGCGGATAACCATAAATGTTGCAGTGTCACCATTCTGCTAATAATAATTCTGTTTATAAATATTTCTAGCTCGTAATCGTCGGGGAGAATTTTGCTGGAGAAAACGACATGCGTCCTACCTCGATGACGCCTAGGCGGGTACTGAATGACGTGCGCGAGAGCTTGAATCTTTAGATTTGTAGTTTATTTTTTCTTGTTAAAAAACTATAGCTAAATTTGAAAATGTGCCTTCAAACGTTACTAATAAATAACAAGCTCTATCCATTGGTAAAACTTCCACATAGTTTCATGATAGTATCTTTTAGTTCTACCTGATTTAATTAGCGATATGGTGTCATGTTTGAAATTTTTTTTTATCGAAGAAATTGTTCATAATCACGTTTTTGACTTTGTACGTTCCTGGAGAGTATGTTCAACTTTATATAAATAATTTTATATATTCTAAATTTTCAATTCTATTCGAGCTACAGATTTTAAAAAATGTCTTAAGTAGGTACAACCTGGCCTTAAACGAGCACTGGCTCTCAAGGACAGCGGCTGGATCACACCGTTAGGTGAGTTGATTCTGACAACTTAAAGTGCATAAGCACGAAACAACTTTGTAGGAAATGCCCTTGTTTTTGCAATGAAGATTGATAAACTTAATTGATTATCAATAATGATCAATTAAGTTTATCAGCTTTTGTGTTTCATAAATGCTTGTATAACTTAGTGTTCGCGCGATCTGGCGGTTTAACATACATTCAAATTTTATTGCTACACCTTATCAGAGCGTAGATTTGTGTGAGTGACTGCTATTTAGGACAATGACTGACAGAAAAATGTGACAGTAAACACTACAACATAGAGCTAAAACATTTTTATCATTAATAGCAAAACAATATTATAAGGTTAATATCTTTATGGCGCTTACCATACAAACGTAGTTTCGTCATATTTTATATACCAAGTGTTTAAATCATTGAATTTTTGCACGTATGTCCTTGACTCAAGGATACTAGTTTGTCACTTACTAAAAAAAATATACTTATGTGATATATATTTTGAAAATCATTTGCAAAAATCGATTTCTATGGTAATTCTTATTTTCACATCTACATAATACATACTACACAGATATAATACATATTAAAACAAAAACCTGTTAAATTAAAAACACACATATTAGGCTCAAAGACATACCTACTTGTAAAATTTGAACATCTGCGGACGTAATCAGCGCAGTGTTAGATATTCTGTTCTGTCTCGAATGAGTAGTATACAAACAAACATTACAACCATTAATATAAAAAAAAATGTTACTTCAGTAGGATAAATATTTGGTCTTAAAAACATAGTTTTATACCTTAAGTGCCTATTGTGCCAATGTTATTTTAGAGTCAAACTCGGGTTAACTTGGTTTTTGTATGAAAATGTACACTTAGCTCGATTTTAAGCTTTGATTTCAATCAAAATTGTATGATACAGCTATGATACATGCGGTTACAGCTATGGACTGCGGTACCGCAGGTCCATGGTTCGATCCCCACCGCCGCGCCGGCTTGAGCTTCATCGCATGGTGGGAGGGTATTTTGCGAACGTTCGCCTGGCTAGCTATCATACTCAAGTAGAAAATCTGTCGCCAAGCATCTAACATCCAAAAGCAGCCCTTGAGAGCCAGTAAAATTACAGGCACATGAGACTCAACAACTTTCTCAGGGTGGCAGGGGCAGTGCAGTTCGTCACTTGATGAAATGCATCTATTACAGGCAGATAGGTATTACCACTTAACATCGTGGTGGGACTCGTGTTAGTTCCATAACGTAAAAGAAAAAAACAATTTCACAGATTCTCGTAGAAAATTCTGTTCAATGTTTATGTCAAAGAATTAGTATTTTTTTACCGGTGGCCTTTATTAACAAAATACTACGAACTATATACAACACTACAGCTACTACAACAAAATCATTAGGACTACAAGTCATTTTAGACTCACAGACCGTCCAAATGCTCCAGCCCACTACCAATTGGCAGCATGCCCAGCATGCTGGAAGCATTGCCCCGTTGAATTGCAGTGCTTATTTATTGAGCCAAATAGGTGCTAGCATTTGATCACGCGTCGCATCGTTCAGCGCTCTGATAAGTTTAGGAAAATGCGATAAGCTCCCGGTCCTCACGGAAAGTTATAGTTGACGTTATGACGCATGGATAAAGAACACAATTTCGATGATTTACCAAGAACATAATCCACTTCAATCATTTACCAAGAACTCTTCGATTATTTACTGTTAACCGGTTTGTCCACTGCTGAACACAGCCTGTTTAGGGCGTATTCGCCATAATTCCCACGCTTGGCAGGTGGCTAGGGGATCGTAGTGTAAGAAGGCAGTTCTTAAGAAGGCGCTGCCCTCCGCCTTCCAGTATTATTCCCTTAGTCGCCTCTTACGATACCCACGGGATGATATGGTGAGGTGCAATTCTAACCCGGCACCCCACGGGAAATTCGTCTTCTATTATTTACCTCTTGGTATTGGATGCGTTCGCACACAAACAAAACTTTCTATAACACCTGTTAATTGAATTGCAGATTCATAACTGGGACAGGCGTATCCAGGGTGCGATACTTTCGTCCTTTCTTTTCGGCTATGCTTTACCGATGCTTCCAGCTGAGCTGTACCTGAAGAAGTTGGGTGGTAAACTTGTGGTGACTGTAATGTTGTTGACCAATGGAGCACTGTGTGTGGCAATGCCTACTATTGCTAACAGGGTAAGAAAATACACTTTTTTAAATACAGATAGACTAGCATTTGTAACTGACCTACTTGATAGGTAAATAAAAAGCAGTTTCTATTAATGTATATAGTTTAAAAGAGTGATCGTGTTTTTATTTTATATCACTGACTTCTTTAACAATGAAACATCCTTCATTCGAGAGCTGTTTGATAAAAATCTTCTTGTGACGTCCCCAAGGGTGTCTAAGACCCAGGCTTTGTCTAGACAAAGCCTGGGTCCAAACTAGTTTGGGACCCACTGCAAACGCTTGACATACCTGACTAATTTTTAATTGTAAGCATTTTATAATTTTGTGATACGTCATTAATTGTGTTTTTGATAATAAATTATTATTTTTCTTATGTTATAAAAGTCTGATCCCCACCACCGCACCGGGTTGAGCTTCACAGCATGGCATTTTGCGAATGCTCGCCTGGTTAGCTTGGTAGCTAAAAAAAAACATTCGAACTATGACTATTAGAGGGATAGACTGTTGTTGTAGTATTAACTGACGTAAAAAAAATCCTTACGTTATTTTGTTAATTATTTGTTGTTTTATTACATATATTATTGGACTGCCATAATTCACCGATTCACTTCTAGTGTTGTAATAATAATAATATTTTTTTTTTTTTTTTACTCTAGTAATAATGATTATTGCGACAAAGTAGATGCCATCCAAGCTTCTGAACATATATACATAATATAATTTATATCAAAGAATGCGTTGCTATGACAGATATCTAAAAAATATATTTTACTCCATCGTAGTAATACACAAAAGCCTGAAGCTTTTGTGATATTAGAGTGGTACACTTGTGTTTTTTTTTATGCGGTAACATTTGTGGTTATATGGCAACATTATCATTTTCCGTATTACAGCTACACCGACCTTTGCCCCGGAGTACTTTAAGTTTACCATTTTTCAACAGTTTCAAGGTGACAAAAGCTGTGTGACTCACTATTTGACTACTGATTTTGTATTTGATTGATGATTTTGCTTGATTGGCATTCTTACTTTTATACACTACTGCCATAGTGTTCGTGTTGATTATGAGTTTTATTTATTCCACTATAACTTTTATATGCCTTGACAGATTTGGATGTTTGATGTATCGTTAAAATTAAAATTCTTACAACATTCTGATTGACACTGGTTTTCTTTTATAGCAGTCATATATTAAACATTTTTTCATAATTTATAGGGAGGCTGGGTGGCAGTATGCAATGCGATGATGTTTATGGGAATGGCGCACGCAGGTTACTCTTCAGTAAATCAATTGCTATTAGAAAAATGGCTGCCGCCCAATGAAAAGAAATTATTTAGTTTTCTGATTTATGGAGGTGAGATACAATAACAACATGATTATTAAATATTTGTGAAACATTTAATATTGAGTTTTAGATTTTTTTTCGCCCGGAAGCTCTCGGACTGAGCGGACGTGTTTTGGGTTTCTTCAATTGTTTGTGTATTTATTTTTGTGGAAGTTGTTCTGTTCTGTGTTCAAATTATCGGCCCCTCTCGTTTCTTCCTTGGGGTTTTGCCATCTAACCCGAGCGCCATATTGGATTGTGTCGGACCTCTCGCTCATTGTTTCAGACTGTCGTGTGCGTGAGTGAAGTTGATGTCAATTAATCGTTGGTGAGTGTTTGGTCGCATAGCGTTCACAAAATTCCATGTGCAAAAACTGCCGCCTGCGCTGAGGATCGAACCAGGCTCGCATCGTTGATCGCCGTTTGTATCCGTCGCTCGTACGACTGAGCCACGGTGACGTGAGCCGCTGGCGCGAAATTAAGCAGGAGCTTGGGAACTTATTCTCAACAACGACTTGACTTGACGCATCTGCTTGCGCTGATCGTTCATTGTTTTGATTATTGCTTAAATAATTGCAAACAATATGCACTGCCACGGCTGTAAATGCTCTTTGACCGCTAATCAATTTTTAAGATGCAATTTATGCTCATCAGAATATTGCTTTCAATGCTTGAATATATCTGATAAGTCATCCCAGAATCTAACTAAGGAACAAATTAAATGTTTAAGCTGTCCTTACTGTCAAAACGTGACCCGTCGCAAAAATAGTGACGAGTCTCCATGTCACCCACGCCGCAAAGCGCTATCTCTGAATGACTCATTGAACATATCGTTTGGCGATATGAGCCGCGACACCAGCGCGGGCCTTACTATGAACGTTCCTTCAGGCTCTAGTTTAACTAACGAGCCCGTGACTATGGAAAGCATCAGCAAGCTTTTTGATTTAAAGTTAGCACCGGACTCAATAATTATGACTAATTTGAGGTCAGCGCTTAACAAAGATATTGAAAAAATGGTAGCCGTCCAGGTCAAGCGCGCCATTGAAGATTTAAAAAGCGAACTTACTTCTACGACCGACTTCTTATCTGCGGAACAGAAAGATTTGAAATCAGACATCAAAGCGAAGGACATTGAAATCAAGCAATTACAATCTGACCTTTCAAAGTCGCTAGGGTCGCTTGCCAAGATACAGTCGCGTATATCGGCTATAGAGAAAATATCCCGAGACTTGAACCTCGAAATTCACGAAGTACCAGAGAGTAAGACTGAAAATTTAATGGCACTATTCAAAAGACTCTGCGACTGTCTTCAAGTCACAATCCCAGAAAGCGACATAAGAGCCTGCCGCCGCGTCGCTAAAATGGATACATCGTCGAATAGACCACGTAACATTCTCGTCACTCTGTCATCTCAGCGCCTCCGTGATCTTCTACTCTCGTCGGTGACGCGCTATAATAAAGCTCACCCGAAAGATAAACTAGCTTCAACTCACATCGGCTTCACGGGCGAGACCCGCAGGATTTATCTGGCCGAGCACCTTTCACCTGAAGCCAAAGAGCTGCACAACGCAACAAGGAAGTTTTCCAAGGTGCACGCTTTTAAGTTTGTGTGGGTGCGCTTCGGTCAAATATACATCCGTAAAGACGAGCAGAGCCCCGCTGTTCACGTAAAATGCTTGGACAGCCTTAATAAGTTGTCGTAATTCATGTGCTTTTATCCCGTTAAAAATTACTTGTATATTGTACTTTTAGTAAAGTTTCACAATGGTTAATGTATACTATCAAAATGTAAATAGAATTCGTTCTAAGTTGTCACAATTTTACTTAAATTTGTTAAACTCAGATTATGATATTGTATGCCTGACGGAAACGATGCTCGCTATAACATCTTTAGGCGAGATCGTTTTGAAATAAACTCTCTCAAAAATGAAGGTGGTGGCGTACTTATCGCTATTAAGAAATCTTTTCATGTAATCCGCCAGGCACACTGGGATAGTGGTTTAGAGGATATCTGGGTAACAATAATGCCAGAAAATTATAATACCGGTATTCTGAACATTTGTTTGTGTTATCTTCCTCCGGATCTTAGTTATACTAGATTAGACGAGTTTTACTCTAACTGTCATAAGGTATTGTTAACTAACTGTCCGGACGAACATTGCTTACTGCTCGGTGATTTTAATATCCCTGATTTTTCATCTATCGTTCATCTGAACGCAAATGTAGAGCCTTCACAATTTTTAGGTAATAAAAAACTTTCTCTGTTACATGAACTTACGTCACTTTGTAATTTACATCAAAATAATAACATAACTAATGTTAACGGGCGCCTCCTTGATCTAGTCCTATCGAAAGTTGAGTCTCTAAAAGTAATTGAGGCTGACCCGCTGAGTTCATTGGATAGACATCACCCTGCTATACAACTTGATTTTCCTCTGATAAATAATAAATTAAAAAGCTTAAAAAAACTTAACAATAAGCGACTTAATTATTCTAAGTGTAATTATCCAGATTTACGGCGTGAATTAACTTTAGTGGACTGGCATACCACTCTATCAACTTCCGATGTAGACGCATGCATTGAAATTTTTTATAAAATACTTTTCGAAACTATTAAAAAATATACACCGCTCATGACTCAAAAACCCCAGTCGTACCCAATTTGGTTCAGTAAATCCCTCATTAAATGTAACGAGGAAAAAAATAAATTTCATAAACTTTATAAAAAATTTAATAACCCACGGGACTACGACACATTTTCATTATTACGAGAGAGATTTAAAAAAATGGCTGACCAGTGCTACAAAAAATATATTACGTCAACTGAAAATTCTTTAAATAACAATATTAAACTATTTTGGAGATTTGTGAACAACAGGAAAGGTCACGTGTCAATACCACATGTTATGAGTTTTGGTAACTCCTCGTCGTCTACTGGGCACGGAGTTTGTGAACTGTTTTCTTCCTATTTTGGTTCAGTTTTTGAAAATGACGCACAAAGCAGTTCATCTTCTCACCTACCCCAGTATGATTCAATTAAAGCTAGAACTACTAATACATTGTCAGATATATTTATAACCGAAAAAGACGTAACTGCTAAAATTAAAAAACTTGACAATAATAAAGGTGCTGGACCAGACCAAATCCCACCTTCTTTCATTAAAACTTGCTGTACGGAACTTAGTTTGCCCTTATGTATTATATTTAACAAATCTCTCGCTAATGGAACTTTTCCAAAACAATGGAAAACAGCTCATATAATCCCCATTTTTAAAAGTGGTGATAAATCCCGGTGTGAAAATTATAGGCCAATTAGTATTTTATCCTGTTTTGCTAAATTATTCGAGTCCATAGTCTATGATTACTTGTATAGCCATTTAAAGCCTCTAATTTCTATTAAACAGCATGGTTTTGTCAAAGGTCGGTCTACCGTCACGAACCTTTTAGAATACAAAAACTACCTTTGTAAAACTTTCGCTAAAGGCGGTCAGGTAGACTCTATTTATACCGACTTCTCAAAAGCCTTCGACAAAATCAACCACAGAATACTTTGTGCTAAGCTTGCTGCCTATGGGATCCACGGTAGTCTGTACCGTTGGATTACCTCTTATCTTGATAATAGGAATCAATTAGTTGCTCTAAAGGGATTTCTCTCATCCCCAATTTCAGTTACGTCCGGGGTGCCTCAAGGTTCTCACTTGGGCCCTCTTATGTTTGTCATTTTCATCAATGATCTCATAGAAAACTTGTCTTGTGAATGTCTATTATATGCAGACGATTTGAAAATATTTAAAACTATATCTTCCTCAAGCGACATACACTTGCTACAAAACGATTTGAACGCTGTTTCTAATTGGTGCCACTCCAACAATATGCACCTCAACATCAAGAAATGCTTTGTAATAACATTCACTAACAAAATTCATAAGATCGTTAATGACTACACAATAAAGGGCCATGTTCTTGCACGATCAAATACCGCAAAGGATTTGGGTATTTTGTTTGATGAGAAACTTTCATTTCGTGCACACTACCAACATATCATTACTAGAGCAAATCAATTGTTAGGATTTATTTTTAGGTCAACCAAAGGCTTCAAAAGATCGGATTCTTTACTTTACTTATTTTTTACTCTTGCCAGAAGCATTTTAGAATATGGTAGCACTATCTGGTCACCGCACTATAAAGTACATATTGATAGCATAGAAAGGGTCCAGAGGAAATGTTTGAGAATGGTATGTTACCGTCAACAATTGGGTCGCTCTAACCTAACTTACGAAGGAAGATTGATTAGATATAACGTACAAAAGCTTGAAACTCGTCGAAGGTTTTTCGATTTCATCTATCTCTACAAACTAACTCATTCTATATTGGATATACCTCAGTTACTTTCTCAGTTAAATTTCAACATTAAATATAGCGCACGTAGGTCTAATCTTTCAAATCTTTTTATTTTGCAAATTTATAAAAATAACATGTCTTATTACAATCCTTTAGTCAGAATGGCTCGCCAATATAATGATTTAACTAAAAATAATCAAGAAATAGATATATTCTGCCCAAAATTGTCACTATTCCGAAAAACTCTAAAAGATATCCTCTACCCCAAACCCAACCGGTCAAACTCAACCTCCGTGTTGAGTCTGGCCGTCTCAAACACGTCCTAGTAAGTGCAATTCACGCCGAATGCATTCAACTGCGATATATATTGCGAAGGTGGGTGCATTCTGCGTCTTAATTATATTGTCTTCATCATCATCTTTATGTTTGTCATCATCATTATGATCATATTTGTATCATCCATAGCCTAATATTTTAAATTGTATTAACATTCATCATGATTCAAAACACGTTTACTTTATACATTTGCTGTAACACGCAGGTATCTGAACTGCAATTCAGGTCTGATACATTACATTGTTATATTATTTCTTTTTAATTGCTTTTTGTTCTGTGTGGAATAAATAAATAAATAAATAAATTAATCAAAAAGTTAACTGTTTATTTGTTCTATACAACCAACAGTGACGTTCTTATTTTTTAACTTGCTCATGTTTCTAAATCCTAAATGGGTCTATTCACTCACGAACGAACATTTTTATGAGATAATAAAAAAGTGCTCGAGTCGTGATTTGTCCCCACGTGTAAGTACAAATACTGTTAGTGTAATGTGTCGAGGTGACAGTGATAAAGACAAAAACGAAATCCGAACGGGGGTAGATTTAAATCGCTCCCGCCGCTCCTCAAGAAAATGACACCCGCTTCTCCAGTCTACTCGTGACCACGGTCAATGCAACTTGATCGAAACGTCGAGGTTAGTAAAATATAATTATTTTGATGTTAATTCGTGCGTGAATACCCGTTTAGGATTTAGAAACAACAGTGACGTTACTAATTGTATAACGATTATTCTCTGATACATAAGTTCTATACCTGATACAAGTATAAGTACATCTTTCTTTATTACCAAATAATATAACAAGGGTTCCGTGTGGTGCTGAGCTAGAATATCACCCACCATTGCTATCTGTGGGTGTAGTAAGAGGTGACTAATAAATACCGGAAAGTAGGCAGCGGCACCTTTATAAGAACTGATTTCTTAAACTACGATTCTTAAGACGCCTGTCAATCGTGGGGATTATGGTGAATCCCTCCTTAATAGGGAGGGCTATTTTCGGCAGCGGAAATTCGGCTGATACAGTACAGTAACAAGGGTAAGACTGTTTCAAAAGGATGTATATCTAAACTAATATAATAAAGAGGAAAGATTTGATTGTTTGCATTGAATAGGCTCTGAAACTACTAGACTGATTAGGATGAAATTTGACATGGAAATAATAAATACAATACAAATAAATTTATTTCATCCTTATTGTGATACATTTATGATGACTCTTAAACTAGGCCGGTGGCCTGTATTTCAAGAGCCAGGTCCTTCCTGGCTTTAGTGGATCTGTGACACATCTATATAAACATTTTTATATATTTTCTTATATACTTTTTAGTAACAATTCAAAATTGAAGTAATACATTAAACAGATACATATAGGAAAAATATTTATACGAAATTTTGTTGACATTCGAAATTAACGTGTTTTGCAAATTTTTAATAATATATATAAAATATAGGAAATAGTTTGAGACACGGAAAGGACATAGAATAGGTTTTATCCAACTGCGCAAAAAGAGGTTAATGGTTTTGCGCGATAACCGATTTACACGCGGGCGGAGCGGCCGGAAAGCTAGTAATACATATTTTTGTTTGTTTGTACAATGCTTTTACTAACGTCAATACTAGAAGATGTTTCACATCCATTTTTATTATGTAAGTTCTATTGTTTATGTAATGAAGAGATGAGGCGGAGAAGCCGTTCGTCTTACAGCAACCTCTTTTCTGTCCTTAACCGTTACAGTATCACTGTCTACGTTCTGCATGATATTGTAATAAAACCCGTCACTCCGAGACATTTAGTTATTAATATATTATGTAAATCATTTAGTTATTAGTATACTATGGCTCTTTTGCCCATTCAATTTACTTACATTATTTTTTTATGCATGTTAGGTTAGCCTTTGACCACTATCTCACCTGATGGTAAGTGATGATGTGGTCGAAGATGTTGATCAGACTAACCTAGAATTATTAGCTCTCGAGGACAGCTGCCGCAACACACCGTTAGGTGTTTGGCGACAGATTTTCTACTTGAAGGTGGTCGCTAGCCAGGCGGGCATTCACAAAATGCCCTAACACGATGCAAAAATAGCCACAGTACACTTTACGCTCAAACGCAGAAGTGTTTGCGGAATTTTGAATCGGGACATGGTAGTAATCAAAACGTAGTCTCAAAAAAGTTTCACTTAAAGCTTTATAATGATTACCTACGTTTGCAGTCTGTATAACTACTTATTTAGTTTTTTTTTATTTCAGGTCTAAATGTAGGCATTATCATAGCATTGCCAATTTCTGGTACTTTATCTCAAATGCCTCTTGGGTGGGAGCTGATCTATTACTCTTTGGCCATGCTTACTCTGCCAATGGCACTAGTTTATGGCGTCTTGACCGCAACTTCTCCCGAGGAGCACCAGGCTATTGGAGACAAAGAAAAAGAGTTTATCAGAGATGCACTGATGTGTTACAGTAAGGTGAGGAAATTCCGTTCACTTTGAATTCTGTTGGTTTATTCCAATTAAATGCTCTTCTGCTTATTTATTGAAAAAAAATATTCTACGAACTATATACAACACAACAGCTACTACAATAAAAGCATTTAGATCCCTATAAGTCATTGCAGACTCACAGGCAGTCCAAATGCTCCAGCCCACTACCAGTTGGCAGCGTGCCCAGCATGCTGGCAGCATTGCCCCGTTGAATTGCAATGCTTAGTTAATCTTACATATTAAAATATATTTATTATCTGATATGAAATAATATTATATCATAATATATCGGCTCAAATACATACTTGGGTTATGAAACAAATTGGAAAACCTAAACCCGTATTAATGTTTATTTTATTTCAGTTTGTTTATAAAGTATTAAAAAAAATATAATATAATGCTTATTTTAACAAGTTTAATTACGCGCTGTACTATATATCTAAAACTATAATGAGATGTTGTTACATTTGAGTAAATTTTTATTTTAACCTTTCCGTGACGTTTCAAAATCAGGGTTATTATTATATAAAAATTGTAAAAGCATAAAATATGGACATTTTACAATCCATTTTTTTTAAAGATATTACAACAAATCGCGTGTAGCTAAACGAATATAATAATTTATCAAAACGATGAATTAATTAAAAAATAAAGAAGTCGACTGCAATTTTATTTTTTATTTTTTTATCACTGATAGGTTTCCCTTTGACCACTATATTCTCACCTGGTGGTAAGTGATGATGTGGTCGAAGATGTTGTTCAGGCTAACCTAGAAAAAGGCTAGGACAGCTGCCGGAACACACCGTTAGGTGCTTGGCGACACATTTTCTTCTTGAGGGTGGTAGCTAGCCAGGCGGGCATTCGCAAAATGCCCTACCACCGTGCTTTAACGACTGCCATCCTTAAAATAATATAAATCACGTGAAAATCATGATATGTTATTTTAGCCTGTACCTCCTGCTCCTCCAAGTCTGAAACCGACGGGTCGTTAAAAATGTACCCAAGTTGGAAAAAACTTTATACGTGATGTGAATTTTCAGAAATCTTTACCAAAGCCATGGAAGAGGATTCTTACATCTCCACAGTTCTGGGCCGTAGCCGCAGCGCACTGTGCAAGTAACGTCGTGTTTGTCTTCTATTTGATGGATGTCCCTGCTTACATAAAACTCTTCAACTTCTCTTTAGAATATGTAAGTAAACAGATAAATAAGGCTGTTAATCAATGCACATATCTATCATAGCGCTTAACTTGTTACATTAAGAACTAAGGATATGATTTTTAACTTTATAATTTTACTCATACTGTTCGGACCGATCAACTTATCGGGCAGTTTTCGAACGCACCCCTTTGCTAGTCGTCTATTTTTGATCTATGGATTTTTGTGTGTGAAAATAACTTGAAGTTTGCTTGTCGCTCTTGTATATTTTGACGTAATTGAAGTAACTCGGGTTCTTGATTTTTGAATTTTGTATATTTGTTTGTATTTGTCGCCTTGCGCGTATTTGTTCTACGCGATCTATAAATTTGTAAGTAATTAGTTTGTGATTGTGCCGTCCTGACGTTGGAATCTCAGAAGAAAGAAGCACGGGACCGATCATCGCCGCCCTGGCAGTAAATGAAATAAAATTCTAGTTGGCCAACTTAATTTTATTTTAGTAAAAGCTAGGTGCGGTCGCCGAAGTCGACACGACTGCATCACTCTGTATGTAATTTACGTGTATTTTTTACCTTGTCCTTTTCAGCCCGGCGAATCGCCGGCAAAACAGATTGTCCGGGTGGAGGACTCTGCCTTGCATACCTGCCTGGGCAATCTGGAATCTTAACACATACTCTCATCAAAACTCTACAACTTTGATGTGAGTTTATAAATATGGACCCCTTAGGGGTTCCGTGGCATCATATTAAGATTCAAAATAGATTTTTTTATACAGTTCATGATTTGTAGCGGGAGTCTGAACGCACTATTTCATTATTATTTTACTATTCTTAATACGTTTGATTTAGGACTGTGATAATAACAAATTTTGCCAATTAATTGTATAATGCATGCATGTACATGTTTAGATATATTCAAATATATTATATTTCGATATAAATTAATGTATATAGGCGTACAATATATTTGTCACTATTATTGTAAAATTTTAACTTAACCTTAACATATATACTCAACTCACCGCCACGTCCGCCGTTGAACAAGGTCTCTCCCATTGGGGGGATTTGCCATACCCACGCTTGGTAGGCGTCTTGGAGATCGCAGTAAAAGTTGAAAGTTCTTCAGAAGGCCTTGCTTCCCCCCTTCTGCTATTTTTCCCTTTGTCACCTCTTAAGACACTCACAGGAAAAAAAGGGGGGTGACATTATAACCCGCCACCCCACGGGGTATTGTTATAATAAAGAATAAATTTTCTTAATATTATAAAAAAGAATAGATTTCATGTCATTTTTACGACAGATCATGAACAAAAAACAATAAAAAACACGTCTTTTGTGTTTTTTATAACTTTTTGTTGGCATTCCGCCATATTAACACGTTTTGTGAAAACCTCAATTGGCTACCTATCACGGTTCCAAAGATACAGATCTTTAAAAGTAAGACGGACTGAGTGACAGCGGGTGCCAAGTGGCTTCGAGATCCCGTTTTTAGTACGAAACCCTTTAAAGGTAGCCCCTTACAATGCGGTAAAATTATTTCGTAAGGAAATTCAAATACCTTCAAATAGGACATTTTTTAATCTTAGGACCTAACAATATATTTCAGCAGCTGTCTTTGACACTATCTACTACCAAATATTGACTGGCATGTTATATTGTGGTTGAAATCTAAGCTAAATATATTTCTTAACAATAATAATTAAATACGTTTCAGTGTGGGTGGTACGCAATGTTTCCGTTCGTCGCGTTGTGGATGATGTACGTCACTACAGCACCCACCTTGGGATGGATCTCCAATCTTAGGCTCATCAGCTATATACTCGATGTTAGCAATTTTCGGAAACTTATTAACGTTCTTGGTAAGTATTCAATAATTTAACTCAGAAAATGCTGCTGCCCACCTTCTGGTGTGTTACCCTTAGTCGCCTCTTACGGCACCCATGGGTAGAGATGGAGGGTGACATTATAGCCCGGCACCCCATGGGCTTGAATGCATTTATTGACACTATTTTACCGTTTGTTCCTTGGGGGCCCAAGTCACTCAAAACTTGGGATGATTTCAATTATTTTAACCGGGTGTATCACTACAACGTCCCAGAAAAGCCCATAGCGGGGGACTAATTACTAGCACATCGGTTGTAGGATTTTTTGATTTTGAGTGTACTAAGATTTTTAAATACGATCTTACTATAGGTTTTTTTTTATGTTATTGTTACGGGACAAACACGGGCCGGCCTGATGTTAAGCGGTAACCTCTATCTCTAACAGATGCACAACATCATGTAGCGACAGCTCGTTACTTGCCCCGTCTGCGCCCGTCATCACATACAGTTGTTGAGTCTTTTGTGCCTGTAATTACTTGCTCTCAAGAACTGTTGCCAAAACTAAAAATGATATATTGTTAATATATTTTAATTTGTCAATTTAGTAACAATTCCAAAATGTGCTCATTTTCAATCATCCGCCCAAAAAATCAAGACCTGAAGATGCTTAATGTATGATCACTATACATAAACAAAATTCGTCAAAAACCGTGACGACTGGGCAAATTGGCTTTTCGGATGCCACATTGCCTTATCAGGAACTTAAGAGGAGATTATCACAAGGTTTTTAGATAAATATATTTTGATGTTATTAAGTTTTTTTTTTTTATTGCTTTATAGATTAGCTTTAGACGACTATCTCACCTGATGGTAAGTGATGATGTGGTCAAAGATGTTGTTCAAGCTAACCTAGAACAACTGGTGCTCAAGGACAGCTGCCGGCATACCGTTAGGTGCTTGGCGACAGATTTTCTACTTGAGGGTGGTAGCTAGCCAGGCGAGCATTCGCAAAATACCCTACCACCATGCTATAACGACTGCCATCCTAAGATAACAACCGGGACCGACGGCTTAACGTGCCCTCCGAAGCACAGAAGTGCTCAGTAGTAATGTCACTAGCGGTCACCCATCCAACTCATGACCGCGGGCGACGTTACTTAACTTTGCTGATCGGTTAAACTTCGCTACGAGCGCTTCAAAGGATTCGCTTCAAACGCTTCAAAGGAAAAAATATATTACGATAAAACATTTATGAAACATTATTTAATATTTGTTATGATTTAAAACGGATATCAGTATTGTAACGCCTGAATTTAATAAGTATTTCCCTGTAATTTGTTTCAGGTTCTATCGGTGTAGTAGCAGGGTTTTTAATTATATCAAATTTGTCCTCTGCGTGGGGAAACTCGGCGGTTATCTTGTTGACGGTGACATTAGGCTTGCTCGGGTTTCAGTTTTCAGGATTTCTGGTAAGTTAACGTTAACTGCACTTTATTATGCCTAAATGACACTAATACATTTTGAGATGGGAAGAAATTGACCAATAGAGTAATAGAGAAATTTACATGAGGAGATATAATTTAAATATTATTATGTTTGCAATAACGCCTGCTATGCGGATTACATTACAAAATTACAATATGATGGTTAAAGAACGATAGAAAAGTTTGAGTTATTTCGTCAGTGTCATGTTAGCTCAATTGGTTAGAGCATGCCCCGGCTAAAGGGGTGTATGCACGTGGGTTTGAATCCCGCAAATGACTACAATTTTTCCCATCGTATATTTGTAATTTTGTATGGAGAGATGAAACCTGAGATAATTATTACTTTATCAATCGAAGAATAGGCTTAATAGATTGTTGTTACTTTTTAAGGTTATCCTTTGACCGCTATTTCACCTGATTACTTACAATGATGTGGTCGATGATGTTGTTCACGCTAACCTATAGTAGCTGGCTCTCAAGGAAAGCTGTCGTAGCAATAGTATTTAAAATTGTTTTTTTTTTATTTTTAGAAAGTAAAGGTCCAATTACAATACTTCTTATAAATTTAAGTAGTAAGTAGTATTATGTGCCTATTTGACATGTCTACAGCTTATAAATAAAAAATATGTTTCAGAGTAGTTACAGAGACATGAGTGAGAATCACTCCGGCACACTCATCATGTTGGGCTCTGCGGTGAGCAGTATCGCGGGGGCTGCTGTTCCTTACGTCACCGGTTTGGTTGTTGCTGATGATGTGGTAAGACAAATTCAGTTTTTACTATGTTTTTCACCTTTTTTTTTCTTTGTTACTCCTTATTACTAGTTTATGATGGAAAACAAAGGCCTAGCGTGAACGACTTTAGGTTCGCACATACTTACGTCATCAGTTGTGTCCGCTGTGTCATTCAAGTTAACGATCAGTTAATGTTATTTATGTTTTTCAGAACTTTTTAAGCTTACTACGCTATGATACGCTCTTTATTTGATCATATTATATCAGTGAACGAAAAATCTTAAAAAAATATGTAAGTACAGCTGATCACTACTTTGAAAGACACCGCGGACGCAGCTGAATGAGTTAATTTGGACTTAGTCAATATCACGATCGACAGTTTTTTACAGCTTCTTTTGAAGGCATCCATCATTAGGAACTTGAGTGAGGTATATATGGGTACATTCAAACGCTGCGGATGCGTCAGTGGTATATTATGCTTTAAAGAGGTGATTCAGACCAGAAGATCTTGTAACGGATAGTAAAACAAAACACGGATTAAATAAGGTTTAATCTCAATGCGCGCTGTACGTGGCGGCTACGACCTTATGTTTGTCCGAAATAAGCAAAAATTAGAGAAAATAATACATTCAAATTTTTTACACGGACATCTTAAGGAGAAGTTGGGGACATTTTAGCGAAATTTAGATATGAAAATTCACTACCATTGAAGATAAGTTTCAAAACATGAATTTAAAAACCTTTTGCACGGATGTTGGAAGAAAAGCGTGCTTCGAGGTGAATAATAGTAGAGTTAACAAAAACATCGGTATGTATTCTAAAATTGTTTCTTCTTTTCAGATGAATCCACGCAGATGGCGGCCAATTTTCTTATACATAGCTACTATATACGTGCTGTGCAACGTAGCGTATACTGTGTTAGGAAGCAACGAGCGACAACATTGGGACCGATATGGGATGAAGAAGAGCATGGGGCATTACAACGGGATTATTGGTAACATACGTAGTATTAAGTGTTTATACTAGGTTCGAATCATTCTATAAAAAGTATGATAGTACTACTGCGATTTTAATCTTTACTACAAGCGCTGGGTAATCATTCGCAAAATACCCTAATACATTGTGTAGAAACTTGAGCCTGCGATGGGTTTCAGACTTTGAACCCACTGTGCGGCAATCTGTATATATTGCGATTATATTAATTCAATGCGGAATCAAAATCAATCGAGAAGCTTTTAGGGTACCCTCAGTTAACTGAAAAAAGATGTTTGGCAATATTATGTCCATACCTTAATGTTAAAATATGCCGATAGTGGCCAGTATTATGAACGAGTGACAATCAAGCCTGATAGCAGTTTGCATGATCAAGAATCACATTTGCATTGTCTAACTTCCACAAGTTATTGCAATACTTTTCAGTGCTGGGAGTTGGTTTCGATATAATTTCTTTTTTGCTTTTGATATATGCATATTTTGTGACCAATAACCATTAATTGATAACACACTTTCATATAAGAATCAAAGTATTTTATTTAATTTCTATTTCTCAATTTTATTAAACCGCACAATAATTATTTTTGCTTTCATAACAGATGCCAATCAAGTCCAATTAGACGAGTTCCACACTTCCAACGCGAATCAAGAGAAACACGAAAATGACACCGCTTGCTAATTACGAAGTAATTAATATATATTGTTTTAACTTAATTGTTTGTTTTATTTAATAGATTATTATAGGTATTGAATTCCAATTTTGTTTACAAAAAGATTGGAAATAACCTCGTCTAACTTTATTGTGGACATGTTTACGACAAGTCAATAAACTGTCATGCAGTGTGCGACAAGTAGACAAACAACAACAAAGATATATAATAATATCGTATCTAAGCCGCGGTGAACAGCGTTTTACAATAATCAATCAACGCCAATAATTACCATTACTTCTACTTTGGCACAAAAAATACCCCACGCCCACAAACTATACCACCCCATTGGAAAACCTGCCTCCTGGTAACGAACTGCAGTGGCCAATTTTGGAAGTCGCTCAACAGACTCCGTACCCAAGTTGGTCGTTGCAAAGGCAACCTGGCAAATGGGACAGATTAGATGTAGAATGTAAATGTGGTGCCACTGAGCAAAATATGGCACACTTACTGTCGTGTCCCCAGTGCCCAACTAACTCCACACAAGATAACCTCAATTATGCATCTTACAGGGCCGTGGAGGTGGCCTCCCCTTGGGCAAACATTACGTGAGAGTCAATTACCCATTGATAAGAGATGAATGAATAAATTACCATTATTATCTAATTAGAAGCTCATTTATGCCTTTTACATATAGAATCTCTGGTGATCTAGATTCGACAAACTGTGTGAAAACATTTTGTACTGCCTCCTGGGAAGAAAACTTTTATCACGTAGAAAATTGTTCAACTCACGAAAGAAATGTCTGTTGCAGCATGGTCTGGTGAATACGGAGGGTGACGAATGGTTTCTAATTGCAGTTCCTGTATAGTTCAAACAGTTTCTAGTGCTGTATGAGGTCTCGCGTTATCATGAAGCAATAATGGTGAAGATCGATTTATGAGTCGGGACTGTTTCACTGCTAGTTTTGTTTTCATTGTTCGGAGTTCAGCACTGTAGACATCTGCCGTTATTGTTTGACCAATTTAGAGAAAACTATAGTGAATAACACCATGCTGACACCACCAAACAGTTACCATTACTTTTTTATTGGTAAGCTTTGCTTTAGAACACTGTTGCGGCGTTTGACCTGGGATCAGCCATTGCATTGGCTGCTTACGATTATCGTAATTATCGTAAAGAATTCACTTATATGCGGTGAAGCTCAAGCCCGCGGCGGGATTCGAACCATGGACCTGCTGCATGGCAGTCCATAGCTAGTAGGGACCGCCCGGCCATCATTGCTTCAAAAACCTATGGTTACTTAGATGCGTAAAATTCTCAAGTTAAAAATGTAATGCCAAGTACCTTACAGTTATGCTCAGAATTTAGTTTTTGTTTTAAGTCTAGCCCCTATTATATTTTAACAGATTTTCAGTATTTGATGTTTGGCAGTATCAACATTTTGAGACAAATAAATATTTAATGATCTTAAAAATTTGGCATTTGTCTCCGATAAAATTTTCTAGTAAAATATGCTGGAACGTAATATTTTTATTGAAGGGCCGACAAATATATTTAAATTAAGCTAAATTTAATTTTATAAATAAGATACCTATAGAGAGTTAATGGTTATTTACATCGTTTAAGATTTTTGCAGATTATAAACATTTTTTTATGCCTAATATGTTAGCCTTTGACCATTATCTCACCTGATGGTAAGTGATGATGTAGTCGAAGGTGTTGTTCAGGCTAACCTAGAAGTACTGGCTCTGAAGGACAGCTGCCGGAACACACCGTTAGGTGCTTGGCGACAGATTTTCTACTTGAAAGTGGTAGCTAGCCAGGCAGGCATTCGCAAAATGCCCTACCACCATGCAACATGGTCGTAAGTATACAATCGTCGTAGTAGCACAAGGCTAGGTAAAATGTAATTTGATACTATGGGGTACTTCGACGTTTTAGTATTTTATTTGTTAAGAAGTGCTATAAATATATTTTTTGTGATGTATATAAATGTATGCTTATACTTTTCAATTATTTATCAAAATGTCTTAATGATAGTATTAGTTTTCTGTTCGACTATAATTAACTGTAAGTTGAATAATAAGACATAGCAATAAGTGAAGTGCTCGTAGTGAAGTTTGCTTACCTGATCCCAACCGATCAGCAAAGTTAAGCAACGTCCGTCGCGGTCATGAGTTGGATGGGTGACCGCTAGTGATATTACTACTGAGCGCTTCCGTGCTTCGGAGGGCATGTTAATACGTCGGTCCCGGTTGTTATCTTAGGATGGCAGTTGTTATAGCATGGTGGTAGGGCAATTTGCGAATGCCCGCATGGCTAGCTACCACCCTCAAGTGGAAAAATCTGTCGCCAAACACCAAACGGTGTGTTCCGGCAGCTGTCCTTGAGAGCCAGTAATTCTAGGTTAGTCTGAACAACATCTTCGACCACATCATCACTTACCAACAGGTGAGATAGTGGAAAAAGGCAAATATATCAGGCAAAAAAAAAACTTGTTTCAAATTTAATACTTTTTGACTATAAATGTCACTTATTCCTCTTAAGAAGCCGGTGAAAGCCGGATTTCCCATACAAACGAAATTCCAAAATTATTTGTAACTGGAGCATATTTATATGATACTTACCGGAAGGCGGGTAGCAGCACCTTCTAAAGAACTAAAGGTTGAACTGGCCGTCGCTTCTCCATACAAACGCCGTTGGGTGATCACTCCCGTATTTGAGACTAGGTCCAGAATTAAGCATAATACCGATTGATCTCGTCATTATCTAGGCTTGTATGATGCCGAAATTTTAAAAAGATAATTAAGTTGAAAGTTATGAGCCTTGAAAATGTTATATGAAAATGTTTCGAAGCTCATAACTCTCAAGTTAATTATCTTATTAAAATTTCGGCATCATACAAGCCTAGGTAATGACGAGATCAATCGGTATTATGCTTTGTTTTGGACCTAAATCCGCAAATAAGGCAGTGATCACCCTACGGCGTTTGTATGGAGAACGGCCAGGCCAGTTCACCCTTAATGTTTAAAATTAAAATTTTAAACTGCGATCCCTAAGATGCCTGCCAAGCGTGGGGATTATGGCAAACCCTTGATGGGAGAGGCTGTGTTCAGCAGTGGAAAATCCGGCTGATATGGTTCAGTACAGCATACAATTATTCAGGTTTGGACCTACTCGACGGCTGGAAGCTATAAAGCTTCCTCGGTGCGCTCAACAGGCTGATGAGAGGGGTAGAGTTTTTACCTGTTTTGAGCATCTCAATATCATAAGCACATTTGCTGATCCCAGAGAAGGAACTACTCCTTCTTTGTACACATAGCTACAGTGAAGATGCTGAGTAGAAGGTGAACTAGATGCCGTTGGGTGCCTTTGGGGCTTTCTATTATTAAAGGTTCTTAATCATTTCTACGCCAGATGTGTAAATAAGATGAGCGGAGACAGATCGAAAAAGGCTACAGAGCTTCAACGTTCGACTTAAGCGTCCACCAAATAAAAGAAGGACTGCTTCGTTTGTAAAAATATACTCCAGGGATCGGCTTCGATTACTCTTATTGGACAATAATAGGATTGGTTTATTTATTGCTTACGGATCTTTAGTAGATTATTAGAAGGTTTAAAATTTTATATTTCACAAGAAGGATCCAAGAAGCATAATGATACAACAACAAAAAATAAATGATAATCAGTCCATTAGATTCCAGTACAAAATAAACTTGGGAGGATTACAAAATATCTTCGCGTGATTTTATTAAGAGCGGAAATTTCTTCAGATTAATCACAAGTCGGTAAGCTTAAAGGTAATAATTAAAAAGGGGAAACAGTGGGATCGGCCCCTATGCGAGCTAGCACGGAAAGATCTTTTAAATACGTGCCCTAGTATCGCAGATCGTGCTCGTATTCTCGCTGTTTCTGTGTGGGAATCAGGTCTTTGGTTACAAGCCATTCCTTCTTACAAAACTGGTAGCCTTATAGATCCTTCCGCTTTTCGTCTCGCTATTAGCTTACGCTTGGGTGCAAGGTGTTGTGTTGCACATCACTGCCAGTGTGGTACTGCAGTTGACCAACTCGGTCACCATGGCCTCTCCTGCTCTCGAAGTGCTGGTCGAATTTCCCGCCACGCCAGCCTTAACGATATCATTCGCCGGGCTTTTACCAGCGCCAATGTTCCAGCTGTTCTCGAACCGAACGGTCTGATGCGTGACGATGGTAAAAGACCTGACGGCATGACCCTGGTTCCATGGAAGTTAGGACGGCCCTTAGTGTGGGACGCTACATGCGTAGACACTTTAGCGCCGTCACACCTTTCTGAAACCCACGTGAGGGCTGGCGCCGCGGCTACTTCGGCAGAGCAACTCAAGCGGCGCAAATATGCTAACCTCGGTATGGGTTACATATTTGAGCCGTTTGGTGTGGAGACGTTGGGGCCGTGGGGACCGGGAGCTCATCGTATTTTCCAAAATCTATCAGAGCGCTTGGTCGATGCGACGCGTGATCAAAATGCTGGCACCTATTTGGCTCAAAGAATAAGCATTGCAATTCAACGGGGCAATGCTGCCAGCATGCTGGGCACGCTGCCAACTGATAGTGGGCTAGAGCATTTGGACTCCCTATGAGTCCAAATGCTTTTACTGTAGTAGCTGTAGTATTGTAGTAGCTGTACTGTTGTATGTAGTTTGTAGTATTTGTTTTATTAAAAAGGTAATTACAACATCAAAGATAAGCCGACTGCTTAATTTGAAAAACATTTCCGGAAGCGGAAGTAATAAGCAAGTGATATTATTAAAAAATGTTATCCTTCAATTTAAATTATATTAAAAATTATATAACGACATTGAAAATGTTGAAGTTAATTTAAATGTAAAGAAGTATTTAAAAACTGTAACTATTTTATGAAAACATTAAATTTATATTTTAATAAAACACTTTTAAAATATATCTAGTGACAATTCCGCCTAATTTTCCTGTTAAGCCGACGCGACGTAGCCCATGTTCCACAGGAGTGGTCCCAAAACCAACCCCTGTGGAACACCGTAGGCAACGTGACGGCGCCTCAAACCATCGCGTCCTTCCACCAGGACTTGGTCCTGGAGGTAGTCAGCCAACAGCCTTCACATATAGAGGGGCACTCCGTGATACTAGAGCGATTCCTGTGTTGTTCCGTGCGGAGGGCTGTTGAAGGCGTTGGCTATGTCAAGCGAGACAGCCAAAGCCTTTTCCCTACCACTGACCGCTTCTTGCGTCCTTCCGTTGAGGCAGAGCAGGGCGTCTATTGTAGACCAGCCCGCTCTAAACCCGTACTGGCCCTCAGACAACTGAAGTCTAGTTCTCTTCAGGAGCACCATGGTAGCATCCCGTGTCATCCAGCAGGATGACACTGGATGCTACCATCCTCTACAGCAGCTTACCCGTGTCATATAACAACACGATTGGCTTGTATACAGACGGTGAGTCAAAGGGTCGACCTTCCTTCCGCAACAGGCACAATCGGCCGTTCTTCAAATAACATTGACTCACGCTAAGCTAAGACATACATTAAAAAAAAAACAATTACGCTGATAAAGTAATTTAAAATCAGAATATTAGTAAGTCAGTCACCCCGTGACCACGATCACTGCAAAGTGTTTGAAATACCGGGACAAAAATAATGATAAATATACGCGATTTAAACCGTTTAAAGTTTTTTAATTACTATGTGTAATAATCGCGAAAACCTTAGACAACATCAGAATATTAGTCATTATCAGAAATAGAAAATAATGAACCTTCCTTAGTTGTTAAACTTCTAATGGGCTATCAATTTTTTGTTAATATTGATGTTAGAATGCAGTGAAAATTACATTTAGATGTGATCAATGTCATTAACTATCTGAATAAAGCTGTAAGCTGTCTATTTTCATACGCGTAAATAATAAAGATATTTACATTACAAGAGTAATTTAGAGTTAATTATTAAATTTTATTCGATCGAGAATATTTTGAGGAAACGTGTTTTGGAAAGTCTGATCATGTCATAAACGCCACGTTGCCAAACTGGAAGAATTTTCACCGCGTTTCACTTTGTCTTGACGATTCGAGCGCAGGATCAAGAAACCTTTAGGTTGTTAATACCTTCGACTGGTTTAAGTGTTTTTTAATAATACATTTCTTAAAAAATTATAATAATTATTATTAATTATTTATTTTAATGTTTTCAATAACCGGCTGTACTCACGCGTATTGGTCGAGCTTGTCGACCTAGGTTTCGGGCATGTCCGATGCCCTTCATCAGGTGAGTTCAGGGTTATTTATTTGTTCAATTACTTATTGCGTTTACGGTATCCTTATCAAGACACACAATAAGACATTTTATTATGTATGGATTTCAACAAAATAATGCCTGAATCTATTTATAATGTAACTGTACTTTTTTTTTTTTTTTTTTTTTATTGATTTATAGGTTAGCCTTTGACCTCTATCTCACCTGATGGTAAGTGATGATGTGGTCGAAGATGTTGTTCAGGCTAACCTAGAAGTACTACTGGCTCTCAAGGACAGCTGCCGGAACACACCGTTAGGTGCTTGGCGACAGATTTTCTACTTGAGGGTGGTAGCTAGCCAGGCGGGCATTCGCAAAATGCCCTACCACCATGCAAACCGTACACATGTACTAACCTAATAAGATATTATTTGTTAGACGTTTGTATTCAAATGTACATGTGAGCGAAATAAATCAATGAAAATATGTTAAAGATTCCTGTTGTAAGCACAATGTGCAGCAAATTACAGCTTACATAAAAAAATGTGATAGCAGGCTCACAAGGCTCATTTTATTTCATTTTAACAGCTTATAGTCTAGCCTTTGACTACAATTTCGTGAGATTATACTAAGTGATGAGTAAATGACGTCATAAATGTTGTTCAAACTAATTTAGAATTACTGACAGCTGTCAGAACACACTCTAAGGTACAAACTACAGGTAATAAAAAAAAACATAAAATAATAAAATATTTGAGGGTATTAGTAACCCAGGCGGGCATTAGAAAAACGCCTAAGGTTGAACTGGCCGGTCACTTTTCCATACAAACGTCGTAGGGTGATCACTCCCTTATCTGAGATGTTAGGTCGAGTATTAAGCTAAATATCGATTGATCTCGTCATCATCTAGGTTTGTATTGTAACAAAATTTTAAAAAGATAATTAAGTTGAAAGTTAAGGGCCTCGAAAACTATATCTGAAAATGTTTGGAGGCTCATAACTCTCAAGTTAATTATCTTATATAAAAAAGTTACGATACAAGCCTAGATAATAAAGAGATCAATCGATATCACGCTTTGTTTTGGACCTATATAATTAAATAAGGGCATGATCACCCTACGACCTTTGTATGGAGAATTAACCGGCCAGTTCACCCTTAAGACCATGCTATAGCGACTGTCGTCCTCAGACAACAACTGGAACGGGTAGTATAACCCGCCCTCCGAAACACGGAAGCGCTCTGCAAATAAATGAAATATTAAACTCAATAACATATCGATAATATTTGTAATACATTCTCCAAATAAAAAAAAACTATCCCTCATCTATCTAGATGCCAATGAACTAACCTTCTGTCACTTGCAACCAAAAAATGACTGGCATAACGAAGTTTATTAACATCTATCCATTCTCCTCTCCGTCCATATAGGAATACAAGCATAACAATGTGTATGACAATTCACGTCCCTACACTGGTCCCCTGTCAAATCCATTTGAAATTTAAACCTATAACAATGGCTATCCGCTTCGTGGCAGCGGCGCCTTTCAGCGAGATTTCAACACGAATGATCTTCAAAAGGTTAGTTAATTTATGAACGTGCTGATGCGTGAGAGTCTGCTGAGGACTGAGAAGAATAGGTTTATATATTCAATTGTGAGTGAACTTCTGATTTCATACGAAAATGTATTTTTCCGCTGATAGGCTAGAATTCGACCAATTTCTCACTTGATGATTAGGTGATGATGCCGTTGACGGCAAATACAAATCTTTGAAGATTTGTTCTCAAGAACAGTGGCCAGAACCATACCCTTAGGTACTTGGTAACAGATTTACTATTTGAGGGTAGTTGATAGCTAGGTGAGCAATCGCGAAGTGTCCCAATCACCTTGATGTTGACACTGCCGTCTTGAAACCAAAAGCGGGAACGATAGCATTACGTACCTTCCAAAGCATATAATCGCTCAGTACTAAATGAACTCTGCTAGTGAGCGGTTGTGGATGGGTCCACGTGATGACCGTAGCATACGTTGCTGAACCTATGTAGTTGATTGGTAAAGAATGAATAAGAAAGATACGTATGCTTCTAACAAAGTAGTCTCTGGGCAATAACCTTGTACCAGGTGAAGTATTTATTGTTTACTTCTGATATTTTTTGTAAATCTAAATTGAACTTCAACTTTTGCACTCGTTACATTGCGTAATTGGATAGGAGATAAATATTACAGGTTTTTGAAGTTGTTTCCCCAGGAAGCCATTTAGAAAGGAATAATATTCTTACAAAATCAATGTGAAAATTCTATTGGTTACATTGTCATAAAAATGTGGAGGATTGGTGTCGAAACTGTCAAAATTGTGCAGCAGTCAAAGGATCTCAGACAAGGAGTATGGGAGCATGAAGGTATACAATGTTGGGGTTCTTGGGAAAGATTTGCAGTGGACGAGATCGCGTGTCTGTTCCCAATTACGAACTATGGTAATTGGTGTATCCTCATGGTCATGGTCATGGATTCCTTCACGGATTGTCTTAAAGCTTTTGCTACTAGCATTTTTTAAATCAGGAACTAAACTTGTGCATGAATTGAAAAGTTTGGTGGAAATTTGGAGTTCCATTAGAACTGCACAGTGAAAAAAGAGTGAGTTCCGTATCTAAAGGTAATAGGGGAAGTATGTATTTTTATGTATTGCTATTAGGTGAGTGACGGCAAATTATCAACTTGAGGATTATAGCTACCACGCTAGTAATTGGAAAACGTCATATAATTGTAAAGCTTATGCAAGTATAGACTGCTGCACGGTAGCTTATGTAGTTAACCAAGTCGCTATTACCTGCGGCCCCAGGCGTTGTCACGGTTATCTGCTAGTCACACTTATTATTCTACAGAATAGATAACGGTTAACAGGAAATATCAATAGAACTTTGTGTTCATACATTTTGCTTATAGAATTGTATTTTTTCCATTATCTAAGTGTGTTTTTAGTGACATGACACCAAAATCTTGTGATAATGATATGAGTTTACGTTTGTTGAGCAAATAAGGCTTCTGCAAAATTTTTATGTTTGCTTAACATAATGTGATAGGTACAGTTTACGATATTTTAATTCATTTTTATCAAACCATGGTTGGTGATAAGGCCGTTTACGCTATAGTGTCCAAAAATGAGATACCAGAAGGTGAGTTAATTACTTTAAAGCATTGGTTACAGTATATTAAACTGTTTTTAAACGGAATAATTATTCTACAAAAAATGAATTGATTAGGTGACATAATTCCGGTGGGGTGCCGAACTAGAATGCCATTCTCCATCTCTTCCCGTAGGCGTACGTGTAAAAGGCGACTGAGGCTTAAATACGGGGAAGTCCTACGGTTCATCACTAACAGAATAATACAGATATAACAAATGATCAACTCATGGCAGCCACTTTACGGACACGTATATAAATACTGTGAAAGTTAACAAAATAAGAGATGTACCAAAAAAAGATGCAACTGGAAAGTTTTAACGGGGTATACTCCTTTCCAAATTACAACAAACGACAGACTACAACTATAAGGAAAGCATTTAGGCAACGTAAAGACCATCGCAGGTGAAAAGATAGTTCAATGGTCTATCTCACTAATATTTAGCAGAAGCCCAGCATGCTGGCCGCATTACACCGTTGGATTGCAATTATTTTTAACTGTGCCAAAAAAGTGTCATGAATTACAAAAAAATGCAATGCTCGAAGCCTGTCTAAGTGAAAATGTCGTATCGAAAACAAAATTGCACTGCTCCAAATTAATTCCAAATACAATTTCACAGATTCGACACCACGGATACATGACGCGCCAAAGGGTTTTGGAGCTCGACATGCCCAGGCCCTTATTTTGTTCATTTGCCTTACCGTAGCATTCACCATGAGAGCACAACTGAGTGTCTCCATGGTAGCTATGACTAGCCATGACTTCGGACATGGAGCTAATATCACAGTGCACAATACTACAATGAACGCTACTGTAGAAGGAAGTTACAAATTGGGTAATGGAAGTACGCATGACGGTTTAAGCAAGTGGAACGTATATAGGGTAAGTTAGTATTGTTTAGCTATAAAGCATTTATAATCAATGTAAATTTTGAAACAATGATGGCCG
Organism: Plagodis pulveraria; assembly: GCA_963890685.1. NCBI lineage: Eukaryota > Metazoa > Arthropoda > Insecta > Lepidoptera > Geometridae > Plagodis > Plagodis pulveraria. The sequence continues at coordinate 31,729,273 of OY982960.1, read as the reverse complement.
AGCGGTTATAGCTACGGACTGCCGCGCCGCAGTACCCTGGTTCGATCCCCACCGCCGGCTTGAGCTTCACCGCATGATGGAAGGGCATTTTGCGATTGCCCGCCTGGCTAGCTACCACCCTCAAGTAGAAAATCTGTCGCCAAGCACCTAACGGTGTGTTCCGGCAGTAGTCCTTGAGAGCCAGTGAAATTACAGGCACATGAGACTTAACAACTATGTCTCAAGGTGACGGGCGCAGTGCAATTCGTGACTTGTGATGAAATGCATCTGTTATAGGCAGAGGTTAGTCCGCTTAACATCAGGTAGACCTCGAGCTTGTTCCGTCACAATAACATAAAAAAAAAACATAGGAATTACTAAATAGATTACTTGTCGAAAAACTGACGTTATTTTTGGTACGTGTGATGACGGTAATAGCAAAACTCTTTTTAAGTTCTGAAGAAATTCATATTGTTAATGTGTACGATACCTACATATGTCTGTTTCGCTATGAACAAAAAAACGATGATGTCCAGTTATAAAATGACAGAATACACAGATAAAATCAGAATAGTTGACTCCACCAGATTTTTATTTATTTATACCTGATTGGGTAGCCTTTGATCACTATCTCACCTGATGGTAAGGGATTATGTGGTTAAAGATGTTGCTCAGACTAATTTACAATTACTGGCTCTCAAGGACAGTTGCGGGAACACACCGTTAGGTGCTTGGTGACACATCATTTTCTACTTGAGGGTGGTTGCTAGCCAGGCGGCCATATGTCCCCTAATTACATGCCCTACCACCATGCTACTATGACTGCCATCCTAAGACAAAATCTGGGACCGCTGTCCGAAGCACGGAAGCGCTCATTAGTAGTTTTGCCATAATCCCCGCAATTGGCAAGCGGCTTGGGAATCGCAGTGTAAAATAGTAGTTTTTCAGAAGGTGCTGCTGTCCAACTTCCGGCTCGTCACTTGTGACGAAATGCATCTGTAATAAGCAGTGGTCACCGCTTAATATCGAGTGGGCCGCGTGCTTGTTGTGTCCAAACCCCACAACTAGAAAAACGTTATCACAGGCTAGATAATTACATAACTTTTATTTACCGCCTTTAAAAAAAGATTAGGTACTCAATTCGTCTGTCTTTTTAATGTTTATTACCTTAGGACTTTAGGCTGGGTGAACGAATTTTGATGACTCTTTTTTTATTTGTAATCTGGTGCGTGTAAGTGAATGACAATCGATCCATTAATTAGCAAGGGTCACTAAGCAGGGTGAATTTTTTTATTTCCATAAAAATGGTACCAACTTCAACACTCAAATGTGTAAAATAACTTGTCAAAGTTGGTACCATGCGCACAATATTGTGATAATAGGTACTTTGAACCATCATGGTACCGACTTCAACAAGTTATTCACACATTTGAGTGTTGAAGTCGGTTCCATTTTTTAGTAATGTTTTTATGTTTTCACAGACATACGATTGGAACCAAGCTACACAAGAGATGATCATATTCTCTTTTTTCGTCGGATATACGACAATGATGTTACCTGTGGGGTGCTTGGCGCAGAAGTTTGGTGGGAAAAAGCCGATCATGATGGCGTTGGGGGTAAATGGCGTGATATCGTTGCTGACGCCGTGGGTACCGATATTCGTGAGTTGATAATATTTACTAGCTACTAATATTTACTAATAACTTTTACTACTAGCTGGTGGTTGTGGAAATAAAAGGTTAATGTAATAAAATAATATATTTGTTAAACATTTTTTTTTCTGACCATTATTTTTATTGTTTAATGTGGCAGCCATTTAATTTTATTGCAATATTTATTGCACAATACTCAATTTTTGTCAGGGAACTATAGATAAAAATTAAATCTAGATATGTATTGCCCACGTGTCGTTTTCCTTTTATAACGCGTAATGATCTTACCCTTGTACCTATGACTTGTACTTTCCGATCAATGGTAAAATCAGTAAAAGTAGATCATTTTGAGGTATAGTCTACACCAGTGAGATTTCCGATTCATCTTGATTGTTCCTCTAAGCCATGACCAACGATACCCATGCATGCTTCAGAGGAACACGTAAGAACATGTGATAAAACTACTTCGAAAATTGCATCAAATACTAATACACTATTATCAACAATCAACAAACCTTATATTAAAACTTCTAATACTTTTAATAAAATTGTTTGCTTTGAAACTTTAAACAAATACGTTAAGAATGACAGTCTCAAGTACCTATAAAACTAAGATTTAATATTAATTTCATTTTAGCGGGCATCGTATCTCGTAAATGAGTTTTGTTTCGGCTTCACTATTTTCAAATGATTCTAGAAAGTAGTTTTAGTTATTTTTGTGAAATTTTCAAAAAGGATGTCGTTATTTTATATCATATAATACTTTAGCTTTAATATTTCAATACTAATGTTTCGTTTCTTCTTCTGTAAAATAAATGTTGTTTCCCAGGGAGGCTGGAAGGGCATAGCACTCTTCAGATTTCTCCAGGGAGCTACACAGGCAGCAATGCTCCCCAGCATCCACACCATGTTGGCAAAATGGGCACCACTAAGTGAGAGGGGAAGACTAAGCACCTATGTTTATACTGGTAAGTTATAAACACTTTATAAACAGATAGTCTTTCACTATAACCCATGTTCATAATAAGCCGATATATGAAATGCAAATTATATAAAATTAATAGTGTGTGCGAGATACTAAGAGACTATATCATAAAGAGGTCAGTGTTTTGAATCAGCAAAGTATCTACTGACTTGAACAAGTTATTTCATATTTTTCTGTAATGGACGTCGGTACAGTTTTTTTTTTCATATTTTTGTGCATACTTGCACTGTTATTTCTATGTTACCCCTATACTTTGCGACAAATTTTCTACTTGAGGGTGGTAGCTAGCCAGGCGAGCAATCGCAAAATGCCCTTCCACCATGCGTTGAAGCTCAAGCTGGTGGTGGGGATTGAACCAGGAATCTGTGGCACGGCAGTCCATAGCTATTACCGCTCGGCCATCATTGCTTAAAAAAAGACAAAAGCATCAACTTGTATCTGCGGATCTCCATCTTCCCACACCACCTGTACAAAACGATGAGATAAGGTGACCCCAGAGAATATTTCTGCGGCCATGGCATCCTTACAGAGTGAATCAGCCGGTGCACCGGTGTTAGACCATCTACGCCACCGCGGTGGCGTCTAAAACCATTGCAGCACTTAAAGAATATTTTATCTCTTAGTCCTAGTGAGATAGGCGAGGCAATTCTGAGGGAAGTCACGGCTTTAGTAAGTTTTGTGTTATCAGGTCGGGTCAACAATACCACCAACGTAATTATCTGTGGTATTTAAATAAATAGGAAGTATTAAGCCTGTAGCGGTTTGGTTTACATATCGTCGCCTTGCGGACAAAGTTTGCTTTTTCAATCCGTAGTTTGGTTTTAGAATGCAGAAGTTTAGATATGCATTTTGCAGATTATTAGAATCAATACTCTTATGGCATTAACTTTTAATAGATTTTGCTTTTTTGTTCCAAAATGTACATATAATTTAGGATGTTGTCAGCTGTGGAAACACAGTTACTTTCTTTTAAGCTTACATAACTTAGTAATTTAAAGATACGTAAATGTCAGTTTTGAATTAAGAATGCTAATAGGGTTTGGTTGCAAATATCCCTCCATGTGAGGTTGGGAGGCATAGGATTCAGTCCATAGCCAATGCCATTGAGCCATCACTGCTTATCGCACCATCTTTAAGCTCTCTTGATGAGTATACCTAAATATAAATAATAGGAAGCCAAAAATACACATGGATTGCCTTGTACAAATACTGAATTATTTCTGCGAACTACGGTAAGATCTTATAGATATGTGTCTTAGCGTCACAGATAGCGCTCGTATTCTCGCTTTTTTGTGTCTGGACTGTGAAAACATGCCAAACTTTCTTTCAATACTAGTAACCTTATAGATCCATTTGCCTTTCGTCTCACTAGTGGATTACGCTAAAATTATTTGCACCCAGACTTTTCACGCGGTGACATATCCCCCTTCCGCTAGATTTGACAGACAATCCATTGATAAAAATTTATTGGGATATTTTAATATCTAAAGAAGCCAATTTACACTGTCTCTGTCCACATTTTGCTAAGCAAACTAGAAACATTAGTATAAGGGGCTTTGCTTACAAAATTTGTGAAGCTACCTGACACAACGCTTACAATATGTCATGGTTGATAACATCATCAATGCAGAGGTACAGAAAAGTGTATGAAAAAAAAGTTGTAATATGAAAAGTTTATTTGTAAATTTTCAAAATTTTCCCCTCCGACTCATTGCAGTTCAATATTCAGGTGAACAGCTTATTAAACATGTAAGAATGTTTTTTATTTTATTGTGACTGAACAAGCACGGGGTCCTGCCTAATGTTAAGCGGTATCCTCTGCCTATTACAGATACATTTCGTAACAAGTGACAAACTCCACTGCGCCCGACACCCTGAGACATACAGTTATTAAGTCTCATCATGTGCCTTTAAATTAAAGGGTTCTCAAGGACTTCTGCCGGAACACAGTTAGGTGCTTGGTGACAGATTTCTAGTAAAGGGGGTAGTTATCCAGGCGGGCATTCGCAAAATACCCTCCCACCATGCGATGAAGCTCAAGCCGGCGGTGGGGATCGAACCATGAACTTGCGGCACCGCAGTCCATTTATATAACCGCTCAGCTATCATTGCTTCCAAATTCTTGTGAGAGGTCGAGAAATAATCACTAAAATTCACTCACGGCCCCTTCTGCAGTGTTAAAGTTTTACTCAAAATCCATTTATTTTATCGTGAGATATAAAAGTAATTAGTTTGGAGCTAAATCTGGGCAGTACGACGGCGGAGTTAACATATCCTACCCCGAAGTATTCAAATAGTCCCTAGTCCTAGAAACTGTGTGCACGGCTGCGTTATTTTGGAGAAAAAAGATAACCATGAACGCTCCTTGGTCGCTTGCTATAAAATTTTCTAGAAGCTTGATGCAGACAAACTTCCCAATACCATTTACTAGGAATTAGTGGTCGTATAGTTGACAACAATTGAACATGATGAACTTCCGTTTTCAGGTTCACAATTTGGTACCATAGTGATATTCCAAATAGCTGGTTTATTTGCTGGAAGCCCAAGCCTGGGCTGGCCAGCGACCTTCTGGTTCTGTGGAGTCCTGGGTTTAATTTGCTTCTGCCTACTCTGGTGGCTGGGCGCGGCATCACCTCATGATCATCCTAGCATCAGTGTGGATGAAATCACGTTTATACTAGAAGGTGGAAGTGCGGACGTGGTACCTAAGGTATTTGTATTTTTTTTATTGACATATATGACCACAGTTTCACCAATTGATAGGTGATTAAATAATTGACAGCATACTCTGGTAAGAGGCGACTAAGGGAAAATACAGAAGGTGGACAGCAGCACCTTCTAAGGAACTGCCATCTTACACTGCGATTCCCAAGCCGCCTGCTAATCGTGGGGATTATGGCAAACACCCCCTTAACCCATTGGCATCGGCGATAATGATAACAATAGAATTTCATTCATAGCTAGGACATAGTGGCCAACTTATTAAAAGGGGAGGCTGTTTTCAACAACAACGAACCGACTAATACAGTACAGTATTCTAGAACATATAGTATTCATGAACCGGCTGATACAGTATTTAGTTCATGAAAATTTAAATAAAAGTATGGTATTGTAGTATATAAACGAGATTTGTCTCAACATCTCGCCAAGGGCATATCCGTAAGCCACGCGTGAGATTAAAATCCGGACCACGGATATATCCTTTAACCGCGTAGAAAATGTTTAGATAAACATGCCTTTTATTTTAGTTTTGCGAATGCCCGCCTAGCTAGTGACCACCCTCAGGTAGAAAATCTGTCACCGATCACCTAATGGTGTGTTCCGGCAGCTGTCCTTGAAAGCCAGTAACTCTAGATTAAGCCTGTTAGGACAGGTGAGATTGTGGACAAACACTTACCTATCAGCAATACAAAAAGTAAAATTAATTACAAATTACTCGAAAAACATATATTTAAGTTAGTGCCTCCCCCCCGTTGACATCGGAAAACAAGCATAGCCTTCTTAAACTAGACAATATTTTTAATGATCTGCAATATTACGGTGTTGTACTTACAACTTAGTATCTAGCTATACAGAAGATGAATATCGATACAATTAGAGGTCAGTCACAAGGGGATAAAAAGAGTTTTCTGGCAACACTGATACAAATGTTTTATCATTTTTTAAAGTTATTGTTTTATTTTTGTGTTAGAAACGACGTACCCCGTGGAAGAGTATCCTGACCAGCTCTGCAGTTTGGGGCTTATTTGCTACTCAGACGGGCAGCGTTGCGGGCCACGTGCTTGTGTTGACTCAGATACCCACCTATATGAACTACGTACTTGAAGTTGATATTAAAAAGGTAAATAAAAGTACCTTATGTATATGTGTCAAATTTATATAAACAAATTTGGCGTCCAAGACGCTTTTATGAAAAGGAATTACAAAATAATATTATTTAACATTCTTTTGCCGCTTTATGTATTTGTATTATGTGCATTTAACGTTATGGGGCGTCTCCTCCGGATGTTTTTTTCTGAAACATTACACCAAATCATCAAACTTTTGTCCATGATCCAGTTTTGTCTATGCTCGCAACAAAAACTTGGTTTCATGCTCTTCGTGGCTAACGGAAAACATCTACACATTTGTCCCCCGTGCGGCTAGAGAGAGAGGCGAGGCTCTGGCATTCCAATCATTGTACTGCACTGTATCAGCTGGATTGCCCACTGCTGAACACAGTCTCCCCCATTATGGGGGGTTCGCCATAATGCCCACGCTTGGCAGGCGTCTTAGGAATCGTAGTTTGAAATATCAGTTCCTCAGAAAGCGCTGCTGCCAACCTTCTTGTGTGTTACCCTTAGTCGCGACACCCATGGATAGAGAGAGATGGATAGAGATGGGGGGTGCATACTAGCCCGGCGCCCCACGGGCATGGGCGGAACCAATCACTGAGCAAGGAATACTACGTGAACTAATGAAATATATATATAGTGCGGTGTATAGGACCGTTCGATGCATGCCCGACGCAAAACAACGAGATCCGTGTATGAGTTTTTGTTATATATTCAAAAAAACACGTCGTACACGCACCCTAATGTAAGTGAATAGAACAATACTAAGCAAAAGAGGTAATCCTCAGGGTATTTTAATGCAGATACTTTGTTCTTCTTCGTATCTTCCAGTCTGAACAAAATAGGCATGACTTTTGTATCTATTATATGCTACTTTTATAGGATCAAGAGATAATTACAGACAATTAATATCCACTGCTATTTTCTTGATGACCCGTATAATTGCACTAAAAGTTGCAGAAAAATACAGGATAGCAGCACTTTCTGGGGAACTGCTATGTTATACTGTGATCCAAGCCACTTAGCAAGCGTGGGCATTATGGTCAACCCCTCTTAATGAGAGGTTGTGTTCAGCAGTGTATGCATCGGCTGAAACAATTTTTTCTTAGCATTATTTTCTGAGAAAGCTTATTTATTTTTCAGAATGGTTTATATTCGTCTTTGCCGTACATGGCAATGTTATTGTCAATGCTGGTGTGTGGAAACGTGGCAGACTACGTGGCGAATAAAAAAATTCTCACCCTAGTGAATATTCGACGTATTGCAAATACCATTGGTAAGTATTATACTAACGTGGTTTTTACAAGTTTTGGTGAATAATACGGGACTCATGATAATAAGTCAGATAGTTTGGACTAAACCTTCTATCGCATCCGGTAGTTTGTTTTTCAAGGAGAGCTCGGGACGCTCTCTTTGACGTCTCCATCGAAGCTATCTGATAAATTCACGTGAGTTATCCTGTATTCTTTACTAAAATATATTTTAGTTATATACTGTTACGTATATAACAACAATTAAGGGCTTTGGTCGTATTCATATCAAAAGTAAAAAAGTATAACTAAGCCAAAGCTACATCCCACATTTTGTAAACTTACATTTAATTTCATTTTCTTGATAGAAAAACATGATACAATACATCAGTAATTTTATGTAGATCCTCATCCAGTCAATTAAAGTTTCTATTATGACCCCATTTTCGTCATTGAGTATGTCATATTTGAGTATATTTCTGAATTCATCTATGTGATGTTATCGTCAATCTAGAAGTATTTAATATGATGCAGATCATTGATGGGATATATAACAAGTATATTGACAAGTGCAAGAACCCTTGAGGGTTGTCGTTCGTTGCTGTTTTGTTTAATGTGGCTACGGTTTGAATTGTCGATAATTGTAATCGATAATAATCTCGATCTGCACTGAGTTTCCTGTAGTATTTTACTCAGGTTAGTGTCACAGTCTCGATTCACTGAAATGGTGCCGTGTTGGTAGCCTACTGCAAAATATACTTCACCCAAAAGGCGTTAATTTTGTTACATTGTGAACGTCAATTTGTATCTCAATTTCATAAAACAGGGGTAGTTATGGTAGCCTTTGGATCTCCAACTAAAGGAGTTAAACTTCCTGAGTAAATCTCCAAGTAAAAACGAGTAAAAATATATGTTTGAATTCTTATTCAGTGCAATGATCCATAACATATTTTAAATTGCGAGGGTTATTTTTATTTTGTTTGAAAGTTCCTGTGAGTATGAGACATATTAATGTTTTCAATAACCGGCTGTACTCACGCGTATTGGTCGAGATTGTCGACCTAGGTTTCGGGCATGTCCGATGCCCTTCATCATAGCGCAACTAACAATCTCGACCAATACGCGTGAGTACAGCTGGTTATTGAAAACATTAATATTTTTATTTTATTACTATTAGTAAAAAATCTTCAAATAGGAACAGGGCGCAGTATCAAGAATATCCATGCAACACGTCCTTGGGCGTGGTTAGATAAATAAAGATCGGCCAAATTTAGCCTAAGTAACGTAATTGTGTCAACCACGTGTAGTTCGGCATAAGTCTCCTGGAACAAATCATGTAATATACGTTTCAGAAGAACTCTCGTAGGTGTACTGACCCGAGAAAAGGTATAAATTTTCTTCTTGAGCTCATATAACAAATAAGTACAAGGAGTCTAAGCTACTCTCGGTCCCTATGTAATCCGAGATTTTTCTTAGAATTGGCTAATAAATATTACTAACATACCATATAGAGTACAGTCACCTGCAATAAGAAGTATACACTTTGTAATTTTCAAAATAATGTAATGTTGCTAAGTTATTAATGATCGAAGTTAACATTAACCTGAGTAAAAATATTTAAATCATTCTTTGGTTTTAAGATACTTCTGATTATATAGAGAAAAACAGAACTGTTTGCCACTATGTTGAGAATTACAATGTGTATACTTCTTATTGCAGGCGACTGTACATACTGAAAATAATAATATTATGTGATAATCACTCAATTTTTTCCCAATGTTTTTCATTTTTATTTTTTACCAGGCCCACCTGATTTTAAGCGGGCTAACCTCTGCCTAGAACAGATGCATTTCATCACAAGTGACAAATTGCACTGCGAGCGTCACCTTGAGACATAGTTGTTAAGTCTCATGTGCCTGTAATTTCACTGGCTCTCAAGGACTGCTGCCGGAACACTCCGTTAGGTGCTTGGCGACAGATTTTCTACTCTTCTTCTTTCTGAGGGTGGTAGCTAGCCAGAAGGGCAATCGCAAAATGCCCTTCCACCATGCGGTCAAGCTTAAGCCAGCGGTGGGATCGAACCAGGGACCTGCGGCACGGCAATTAGCTATTACCGCTTGGCCATCATTGCTTCCAAATTATTTTGATGACTTTGGTTCTTTGGCGATTTGCCTCGTTCTGGATTTTAATTCAAAGAACTTAGAGCATAATCTGTGGTCGTTTAAGACTTTATCCTTATGGGCCACAGTTAAGGACCACGTCTCAGTCTATAAGTAATCACTGGTAACAAACTCGTTGAAGGCTTTGTTCTTCAGGTTCTGCGGGATGTTTAACGAGACGGTGTCTCATTATTTATCAAATACCGCCCTTAGTAAGAAGTATTGGATTCTTTGAGCGACTTTGCTGAAGTTGGGCCTACCTAACTGGACAATCTGTCCTGGGTAAATATATTAGTCTACATTTTCGAGACTATATTCGGCCTGAAATCTCTTGACCATACCCACAGCGATAAGTAGGTTCTTACACTTTGAAGTTGCGCATGCGCCGCTATCGCTCGCCAGTGTTGTCGCTCGCACGTGCGATTTACTAATAGCGGTTGGTACATTACCGATTATATTAGATAAGTAGGTATGTCGGAAAATTTGAATACGTAAAGTTATTTTTATACTAGTTGTGATGAGTAGGGTAAAGAAATATTTTAAAAGGTTGTACAGCTACTTATTATAAGCTTATTATTACTTTGATATCTACATTAAGTCATTATCTCCCGCATACGATAGTAGGTACGTAAACCATACCTGCATGCAAATATTTTAGTTTAATTTTTAGATAGGACGGGTACCAAACCACCAAGAGAATGAAATACCTGCAAACATCGATCTATGAAAATCAGCCTGAAAATATCAATAGCTAATTTCAGTCGTCCGGTTTGGTTTGTTGCCATGGCAACGACTAACGAGCAGGATTCATCACCGCACATCGCGGGTCTCATCAAATGCAGAAACTGAGCTGAATTATCTAATTATTCAATCGCTGAGGTTACTGTTATTTTATATGATAGATAAACATTATTTGCTAAGATAGGGAACACGAAGGGTTCCGTATTTTAGGAAATAATCGTCGAAAATCTCTTTTATTGTATGAGAGCCCCCTTAATTATTTATTTTATTTTATTTTAATTAACTTTGTTTAAAGAGAACATAAAACTAAATATTCTATTTATTAGTATCGAGTAAAAAAATCAAGTTTGTTGTATGGTTTAAATATTTATTTTATTTTAGTTTTAGTATTTGTTGTTATAGCGGCAATAGAAATACATCATCTGTAAAACTGTCTAGCTATCACCGTTCTTGAGATACAGCCTGGTGAAAGACGGACGGACGGTCGGACAGCGAAGTCTCAGTAAAAGGGTTCCGTTTTTACCCTTTTGGTACGGGACGCTAAAAATGCGTGAAAAAGTAAAAAAATAACGCCTCGGAGTGACGAGCGCAGTGTAGTTTACTATCAAACGGCAACAAAAAATACATAAATTCGCTGCAAGTCCGCGTGTCTTTTCTAAGCAGCTGACTGAGTAAGTATCGTAGGTATTTGACAACATTTGCCAGACAACTTAAATGTAAAAAAAAAAAAAAAAAAATATTTTTGGACACAATAAATAGTTACACAATAAATATAAATAGTTTTGCATTTCTTATGGGTATGTTGAGTTCACCAAATTGTGCTGAATGTAACATTATTGAGGATGTTCAACCCGGCAGCACTCGCTGTACTGTACTGTATCAGCCGGATCGTCCACTGCTGAACACAGCCTGCCCTATTAAGGGGGTATTTGGGGTTGACCTACGAGTGGCTGGTGATTGCAATAGCGTCCTAACATTTCCCCAAGCAAAAGAGGCAAAAGAGGCACAAAATTTTGCAGTTAGCTATTAAGTGTAGAGCGTAAGATGTGATATGATCTTACGGTAAATCAAGTGCGTTAGACGTTTTTAATTGCATTGATCTGAGGGTTTATTGAAGCCTGATAGGTTAGTCTTTGACCACTATCTCACCTGATGGTAATTGATGATGTGGTCAAAGATGTTGTTCAGGCTAAACTAGGATTCCTAACTCTCAAGAACACCTAAAAGTGTGTTCCGGCAACTGCCGGAACACACTTTTAGGCGCTTGGCGACAGATTTTCTACTTGAGGGTGGTAACTAGCCAGGCCGGCAATCGCAAAATGTCCTACCACCATGCTATAACGACTGCCATCTTAAGACTACAACCGGGACCGACGGCTTATTGTGCCCTCCTTAGCACGGAAGCGCTCAGTAGTAATGCCACTTGCGGGCATCCATCCAAGTCATGACCGCGGCAAACGTTGCTTAACTTAGCTGATCGGATAGAAACGGCTAAACAACATTTCAGCATTCATGCTCAGTAGTAGTAGTAGTAGTCGAGTGGGTAGGAGAAATTGATTAAATGCGAAGGTTTCTCGAACTCAGGACAGTTGTATATCTGTATTGTGTACGAAATCTTTGTTATCGTTCCAAAAAACTAAATACAGTCTTTTGATGGCTACTGCATCAAACCCAAGTTTAAGGTTTACCAGAGTACCACTTTACGCCTCTTGACTAACGATGCAGTAACATCATCATCATCATCATCAGCCAGAAGACGTCCACTGTTGAACAAAGCTCCCCCATAGAGCGCCACAAAGAACGGCTATTAGCTGCCTGTAACCATTGGCTACCCGCGATTTTCACGATGTCGTCAGTCCTCCTAGTGGGGGCTAGTGGGGGGCCTACCAACTCTACGTCTTCCGGTGTAGTGTCGTAACCACTCGAGAACCTGTCTTCAGTAACATATGGAAGTAATTTATATAAAAATAAGCCATAAATATAGAATAATTCTTGTTTGTAGTTCAATTCACATCAACTTTAGATGCACGCTGTCTGGGGATAGTGCGACAGTTTAGATATAGGAACCATAATACCTGCTTATTTAAAGTATTACAACAATAGCTCAATTGGAAAAACATGTCTGAGCCCAAGAGAGGGATTGATCGTGGTTTCGAATTTTAATCATGGTTCTAGTATTTCCGTTTGTCGCAATTTTGTAAGTTATGGTTAAAAATTTATAACATTAGTTCGTTTAAAACACAAGTTTTAAACGAACAAATTTAACTTTTTTAAAGCTAATAGCTATCCTTTGACCACGATCTCACCTGATGGTAAGTGATGATGCGGTCAAAGATTTTGTTCTAACCTAACCTAGAAGCTATCAAGGACAGCTGCCGGAAAACACAATGTTAGATGCTCAACGACAGATTTTCGACTTGAGGGAGGCAACTAGCCAGGCGGCCATTCACAAAATGCATGCTATAACGTCTCCCATCCTAAGACAACAACCGGGACCGACGGCTTAACTCCTTAGCACGGAAGCGCTCAGTAGTATTGTCACCAGCGGTCACCCATACAACAAATACAAAATATTAGTATAGATAAAGAAAATGCTGATTCAAAATAAATAGTACTCTTTTTTTCATGTTATATAATATAATAAACCATGAAATTTTATATTGGATCACCTGGTGGTAAGTGACCACCGTCGCCCACGAACATCCGCAACACCAGAGGTCTCGAGGATGCGTTGACAGCCTTTGAGGAAGGAATATGCCCTCTTCTTGAAGGCCCTTAGATTGTATCTGTCCGGAAATACTTCACCAGGCAGCTAATTCCAAATTGTGGAATTGCGAGGTAGGAAATTTCGTGCAAATTGCAAGGTTGTGGACTTACACACATCGACATGAAATTGATGAAACATCATGCTTTGTCGGGACGTCCGATGGCGAAATTGATATATAATTATCTAGACATATCCATAGTCCGTGATACCAATAAAAGTGCTGGGGTATTCTTAAATATTAAATTTTTTATTAACAGGAATACCAATTTCGGGACTGTGCCTTTTGGGGTTCAGCTTCATGAACAGTACTGTAACTGCTGTTATAATGCTAGTCCTAAGTTTGGCGTTACACTCCGCAGCAATTGTTGGATTTCACGTGAGTATATCGACTTTTTATTATTATAAGACCTTGAAAAGCTAGTTTTAATAGATTTTAAAAAAGAAGGAGATTCTAATTTTTTGTTGTGTTACCTCATAACTATTTACAGGATGTACCGATTTTGATGATTTATTTTGAAAACTGGTGCTTGTCATGCGGTTCCATTTAAATTTGAGTGAGATCTGACTATTAGTATTTGAGTTATCCCCAATAATGCGTATTTTATATTTCTTGTTTAATAATGTTACTTTATATGAACATTAGGTACACTCATTATTTATGGCAAATTTTAAGCGTAAAATTAAAAATGTATATATCTACAAAATTCCAAAACGGCAGATTAAGGAATACAAAAAAAAAATACCGTGTATATAAAGTAGTTCTCGCAATTTACTCATCTCGCTTCCTTCATAAAAATATTATTTAGCTACATTGCTCTTTTGAAAACAACTACTTATAATAACATAACTATGATTTTCTATTACATGTATCAGTACGTTTATCTGTAGATAAAGATACAAAAAAAAAAAAAAAAATTTACTTGTGCAGTGGTCAAATACAAAAATGACATATTTGCATGGCGTCTCACAAATTTTTCAACGAGCTTATAAAATATAAAACCGTATTAATAGGTATTATATTTAAGTCTAGTAACAAATTATAGTCATTAATTGCCGCATAGAACGTTAATGTTAAATGCTATATTTGTATTTAAGAAAAGAAATATTTTATTAAATTTTAAATAATTTACAGAAATTATTTTTATTTATGTAAATTGAAGGCATGTAATGAAAGTATGTATATCCCCCGTGGGGGGAAAAATACTGGAAGGTGTAAGTAGCGCCTTCTAAAGAACTGTCATCAAACACTGCGATCTCTAAGAAGCCTGCCAAGCGTGGGGATTATGGCAAATACCCCCTTAATAGGGGAGGCTGTGTTCAGCACTGGACGATCCGGCTAATACAGTACAATGAAAGTATGTATCTATGTACAAGGAAAAAATAAAATTTATACATTGCAATGTATCAGTGTTTTCTTATTACGTAGGTCAGCATCTCAGGCATTTTTCCGTACGAGAAATGTATCTCCTTCTACTGAGTTATCCACAAATATTTGCATGCGTTTATTGATACATAATGTCCTATTAGAAAAAGTGTATACAAAAATTTTATAATATAGTGTGGTATTTTGAATTATTTTTTAAATATACATCAAAATGGACTCAACTTTACAGTGGAATCCACATATACGTGATCTATCTGGAAGACTCAGTTCTGCTGCATATGCAGTTCGTAAGATAAGACAGTTAACAGACGTAGCTACTGCTCGACTAGTTTATTTCACGTACTTCCATAGTATAATGTCGTATGATGTATTGCTGTGGGGAGTTGCAGCAAAGATAAAAACAATCTTTTATCTGTGCTTTAAAAAATTGTGCAATTATAACCACATTTGAAATGGATCCTAGAAAATGTCTGAGGAATCTTTATAAAGAAACCGAGTCTTTATATATTTGATAACAATTTCTGTATATGTTTGTAAAAAAAAGAATTTAAACAGTGACACTCACGTAAATTTAAATTAAACAGTGATACACACGATCACAACACTAGAAAGAGAGGTAAAATAGCGGTGCCACGATTGAGATTAGCAAAAACAAATAAAAGGTCCTTCTTCGGAAGTTGTGTGTGGTTCTATAATAAAGTTTTCAAACATATTACAACGCTCACAGAAGGGAAATTTAAATTGCATGTGAATAACCATTTTGTGATTACTTAAACGACAAATATGCTTGGACAATTCAATGCTAAAAAAATATATTTTTACATATCTGGAATTCATTCAGCTTTTTCCTGTTTAATATAATTGATGCAATATACATATATAGATCGATTGTCACTTTCAAATAGTTTTATGTAATGTTATCATTATGTAAAAACCTTATAATGCAATGGGTGTTTTTTGTTTTCAGATAAACCAAATAGACCTTGCGCCAAACTTTGCCGGTCCCATTATGGCCCTCGGGAACATGTTAGGCAACCTGACAACCCTACTTACTCCTGTTATAGTCTCCAATATATTACGAGATGATCTTGTATGTACTTTTCATTTATTGATATTGAATTTATTAAATATATTGATTGTTATATTTGTCAGACATTTCACATATGAATAAAATAATAAATATTCATATGAATTAAATAATACATTGTTTTTGGTCATAATTTACAAATAATTAGCAAAAATTTCGAATCGATTCAGTAACAACAACATTGTTTTGTTATACAGCATAATTTTAATAATTACTATATTTACCTTTTTATTAAATTTAAATTAATTGCTTTTACTGTAGTAGCTGTAGTATTGTAGTAGCTGTAGTGTTATTTACCTATTCATATTAATTTTACTGTATTTATTTGTACGTTATCCTTCTCATTATACTTTTAAAGCTTATTAATTGCTTAGAGCAGCTGTTTAGAGCAAGTTATTACTCCCACCCCTTTTTGGCATGCAGAATTTTTGCTCTCCGTGAACATGCAATGGAAAATGTATCTTAGTTAGATATACTAGTAGTTAAAAGCAAATTTTTATATATTTTGACTCCAAAACTGTTATAGAAACATTGAACATAAACAATATTGCAGACAATTTATTCGTAAATAAGATATACAAGAGTAATTACTGCAAAAAAACCATTGTGAATTAAACGGTGTCCCGTTGTTTTTTTTGTCTGAAGGTCAGTAAATTAAACTTTTTCTACAAGTTTTACGAAGAAAACTGTAAATTGACTTATTTTCAGCGCAACCAACAAAAATGGCAAACAGTGTTCATGATCTTCGTGGGATTTCAACTGATCACGAATGTTCTGTTCATCATTTTTGCAAAGGCAACGGTGCAGCCGTGGAACTTCTACGGGGAAGACAATGGTAATGTATACACGTAACACTGAAATATAATTAGCTGATTCACGACTTGGTCTGCGTTCGGTTTTTCTTATAGTTACTGGGTAAAAGGTCTCTCGTATATATAATTATAAACTGTCTCGTATACTTGTTTATAAGTTTTTGTTCACACAAAAACTTCTAGGCGAGCTGGTGCCGTTGTTGAACTTATGATTACTGAGTTATTAAATAAAATAAAAAGTAAGAATGTGGGGTGTGATATACATGATCTTTTCTGAAAAAAAAACATAAAACACTATTACAAAATTATAAATGGTACTTTATTTGGTGTAAAAATTATGCATTTTTACACATAGTGTTTGACGTTTTTCGTAGGCAAACATGCAAGTAAAATCTTCTTAGAACTAAATAGCAGATCTGTGCGGCGTTACCTTCTCTCACATGGCCAGAAGTAAAAAGAGTCAAAATAAAATATCCTAACTATAATAAAAATAATATTGGCATCATCAAAACAAATTAATTTCAAAGTTTATATAATTTATGTGATAGTTTAAACAGTTCTATTTTAATGTAATATAATATAAAATGTTAATTTACAACAGACGTACACAAACTAAGTTAGACACACTTGCAACTGTAGTGCGCCGGAGCATATACATTGTCGGTAGACGTGGAACGGCCATTAGAATGTTCAAATATTGTAGTAAGTGTTTAGTTCATAGTGTTAAAATGACACTATTAAGCTTTTCCCCAAACAGAGAGAAAAAACGAAACTTTTTGGTATAGGATTGTGATGGGTCAAGCCCACCTGATATTATGCGGTAACCTCTGTCTACAACAGATGCGTTTCATCACAAGTGAAGTATTGCACTGCGTCCGTCACCTGAGACGCACTTGTTGCATGTAAATTTACTATAGCACAGTTTTTGTATGGTGGTATTGCATTTTGCGAATGCCCGCCTGGCTAGCTACCACCTTCAAGTAAAAAATCTGTCCCTAAGCACCCAACGGTGTGTTCCGGCAGCTGTCCTTGAGAGCCAGAAATTCTAGGCCTGAACAACATCGTTGACCACATCATCCCTTATATTCAGGTGAGATAGTGGTTAAAGGTAAGCCTGATAGCTTCAAAAAACTCTCAGATCAATGCAATCAAAAACGAGTCTAACACACTTGATTTGCCGTCACTTTTACTTCGCACAGCTTGCCTTTATAAATTATATTGGTTAGCCTATTAGCTATAAAAAAAACTGCCTCTCAGAGACCGTTGCTGAAACACACTGTTAAGTGCTTGGCGACAGACTTTCTACTTAAGAGTGGTTGTTAGCCAGGCGAGCATTCTTAAGATGCCCTTCTATTATGCGGTAAAGCTCAAGCTGGCGGTAGGGATCGAACCATGGACCTGCGAACGGTAGTCTATAGCTATTACCGCTCCGCTATCATTACTTCAAAACTACACTTCATAGGATAAATTATTATCTAATTAGTTAGCAAAGGTGAAACGTGGAGATTGTTATAATAAAACATATCTTGTGCGAATCCATTACCTTTCATCCATATATCTTTATTCCTAGTTTCATTCAAACTGGTTTACCCGTTTCAGTGTGAAGGAGTTACAAACAAACCAACTTACATCCTTACTAATAAACTTTTACAGTATGTAATATACTAATGTGATGTACAAAATTTATGTAGCATATAATAAAGTATACGAGTGTTTTTATTCATTTTCAGAAACAGGAACTGATGAAGAAAAATTAAACACAGTACCAGAAAAGAAAAACCAATTAAAGGATAACGATGTGAATATACTACCAGAAAAGAAAAACCAATTATATGATAATGGTGTGAATACACTACCAGAACAGAAAAACCAAATAAAGGATAATGATGTCAATTCAGAACCAGAGAAGAAAAACCAATTAAAGGATAATGAGGTGAATACAATATCAGAAAAGAAAAACTAATTGAAGAATAATGATGTAAATACACTACCAGAAAAGAAATACCAAATAAAGAATAATAATGTAAATACAGAACCAGAAAAAAAAACCCAATTAAATGATAATGATGTGAATACATTACCGGATAAGAAATAGTAAAAAAAGTGTAATGGTGTAAATACACTACCAGAAAAGTAATACCAAATAAAGAATAATGATGTAAATACAGAACCAGAAAAGAAAACCCAATTAAATGATAATGATGTGAATACATTACCGGGGAAGAAATAGTAAAAAAGTGTAATGGTGTAAATACACTACCAGAAAAGAAATACCAAATAAAGGATAATAATGTAAATACAGAACCAGAAGAGAAATACCAATTAAAGGATAATGATGAGAATTAACTACCACAAATAAAAAAAACAATTAGAGGACAATAATGTGAATACACTACTAGCTAAGAAAAAATCAATTAAAAGATAATGATGCGTATACACAGTAAATAGTATCGACCGAGAGACTAACAACCAATGGGAAGAAATCTTTTCTTTCCATTGTTTATTGGTTGAGTAATGTGACCTCTCAGACAAAATAAAACGCTTTTTTAATTAGTATTAGTCTAGTTCCAATGGTAAAATTACCTACAAATACTAAAAAACAGTGTTTTTCAGTTATTAAGAAATCTCAACTAGAAAATGTTATATTACCAATGTAATATTAGTCTTCAGAAATAAATATTTTGTAAACTGTACTGTATCAGCCAGATCGTCCACTGCTGAACACAACCTCCCCCATTATGGGGGGATTTGCCATAATCCCCACGCTTGGCAGGCGTCTTGGGGATCGCAGTGTGAGATATCAGTTCCTCAGGAAGCGCTGCTACCCACCTTCTGGTGTGTTACCCATAGTCGCCTCTTACGAAATTACGGGTAGAGATAGGGGTAGAAATATGTACCTATAGTTTAGTTTTATTTTTAGGTTAGGATATAAAAATCAACTGTTTTATACAAACTAGAAAGTAGGAACTATTTAAATAAAAATATACGAGTATTATTTATTACAGATGTAGATTAAGTTTAGGGTTTTTTATTTATAATTAATTAGGAATATCTTAGTCTTTTTAATTATTAATAATAATACATATTTAGTGACGTGCTCGTATCCTTGTGTTATGTTTTATAGGGTAAAAGACCTAGATAAGAGTGTCAGATGTGTTTTAAGGTTGAACTGGAAGGTCACTTCGCCATACGTAGGTTGAAAGGTGATAACTCCTTTTTTGAAGTTATTGATACAAAAATTACATAGTATTGATACATTTCTCAATTATCTGGACTTGTATCGTTGCAAATTTATAACAAAAATGTATATACATTAAAACCGTAATCTAAAACCCACGTTTTATGCAATATAAAACAAATATAAGTAATCGGGAAATTCTCAAAATTTGACGTACAAGATTCTACCCGGAACGAAAGACAGACATACAAACAAGAAAGTGACTTAATAAAGATGTGGTTAATAGGTAATTAGTTAACTTTATATTAACGATAATGTTGCCTTAGGATTTCTCGATTATTACACATAGTAATTAAACAACTTTAAACGGTTTAAATCGCGTATATTTATTATTATTTTTGTCCCGGCGTTTCAAACACTGCAGTGGTTTACGGTCACGGGGTGAGTCGCCCCGTGACCGTAAACCGTTTAAAGTTGTTCAATTACTATTTAAAGTAACGAGTTACAAAACATTATCATGAAAGTTTTGACGGTGACCGGCCAGTTACACCCGTGTTTTCCTAGATATGTTTAAGTCTTATGTAATAGAAGCAAACCTTTTGCCATACACAGTACCAGACTTTGGATGGCTTACTTGGTGGTCGGAACCAGAACCTTCAAATTTCAAAGTACTGCTTTAGGTACTCAACCTTTGTATATTGTTTTTGTGTCTATCTTACCTATTAGTAGATTATGATACAAGTGAGCTAAGTTGCCCATTATACACGAGGCTCTGTGTTGCAGCCCGAGCCGTACGCGAGGGCGTAAATCATCCGAGTGTATAATGAGCAAGTTGCTCACGAGATACATACGCACTTTTCAACACCCTTGTGAGGAAAAAAAAATATAAGTTGCACAAATGCGATACAAACAACATACGAAAATTATGGAAAACAGCGCGCAAGTTTCTTTTTTTTGCGCGTGGCTAATGTATGATGGTTGATTACATATAAACCTCTTTGATGTAACAAATCTGTATTACCCGGTTAAATTTGCAGTTAGTTACTAACTTAACTTTGTAGGGATAATAATAATAATCTTTATTTGTCTCCAAAACATGAGTTAATGGTTACGGGTATCAGTTTGTAGGTATAATAATATAATAAATTATAACATAGTTCCCTGAACCTCACACTAAGATGACCTGTGTTGTGAAGTTCAGTCTCTTCCTTGTGAACATGGCATGATAAGAAACATGTTAATTTGGTTACCTATATTATAATCTAATATAATATATGTATACTGACAGTAATATGATGCCGCGAACAGTAAACTAGCAAAATTTAGACTTATACTAAGTATGCAGGTATAACACTTGATATTGCAAGTATGTAGGTGATACTAATATACTTTCCAATTTTTTTTAATTTTTTTTTATTGTTATGTGTAAGGGTGTAAGTGTGAGCATGTGTATATATAAGTTCTGTGTAAAAATCAACGATAGAACAAATTATGGGAATAGTGTCGTGTGTGATATGTGGAAGTATGAATAATATTTGGTAGTTTATATTGTACCTAAACAGATTGATGGGATGAAAGTAATTAAGGGACCTGTTCTCTACTCTCATACTCGTATAAATAAATGCATCCTTAAGCCGAAACCGATCGTTAGATGCAGTCGTATAGGCAGATCCAAACTCTGAGACGCATCTACTAACACGAGCCCGAGACAGGATTCAATAAGCTACAATAGCTTAGTATTCAATAAGCTACAATATCGTAGATCCGTGGTCATTTGTAAGGAAAAGATCGTTTCGCTACATCAGTTTTGGCTTTAGATTTGAGCTAAGTGTTACGACGCGAAGATCGTTGAGAGTGGATTATATATTTTTGTGCTAATTTATGGTATCGCGTATAATAGATAATTCTATTACGCACTTGTGTATAATATTATTATGCAAGAGGGTGTTATAGTTCGGTTAATAAAGCTCACTTTACGAGCAAGGGTGTTGAAATAGTAGATTATTATACATGTGTGCTAAGACGCTCATTATACACTAGGCTGTGTGTTGCAAACCGAGCCGTAGGCGAGGGCTTAAATCAGCCGAGTGTATAATGAGCAAGTTGCTCACGAGTTTCATACGCACTCTTTCAACACCCTTGCGGGGAAAAAATGTATATTGCACAAATGCGATATAAACAACATACGAAAATTATGGAAAAGAGCGCGCAAGGGTGTTGAAGACAATATTATGTAGTTTTTTATATTCTATATTGTATGACAGTTAATCATGAATGTGTCAAACGATTGATGTACCTATGTTTATTATGACTCATGACTCTCTGTCAATTTTAATATATTATATGAGCAATATTATTATATTTACAAAATATTCGGTAAAAAAAAATAGCCAATAAATAGCAAATAGGACTTCTAGACCCAGGGTTCCGTACCAAAATAATGTACTAAAAAATTTTTTTTTTTCTGGATCTCGTTTTTTATTTACTTCTACTTTGCAAATTTTTAGCGTTTATTGTTGAACGATATAAATATATGATACTATAATAGCAACAAGTTTGAAACTTGTTTGTATTACTGACGTAAAAACACGTTTATTGCATGTATAACTTTTTGTTATGTTATTATTCTTAGGCAAACCGAATCCACAAAAAAAAAAAACATATACTGTCAAATGTCGCTAAGGAACGAGGGGATTTAGATCAAAGAAGTTTGTAAACTTGGGGCCTCTGACAAAAACTTTATATTGATTTAGGTTCTTTTTACAAATAGTTGTTTATATAAATTCTTAAAAATATAACTAGAACTCTTTTGATATGTTTGTCTCTTAAGTTCTTGGGTCAGGCAGTAAATTTTATTTTCTGACACATAATTTGTCGAATGCAGTCTGGAGTCCGATACTATGTTTTATAAATGGCATTGGGTTAGTCTCCTATTCACTATCTTCTGTAACATTAAACCAAAACGCTTTTTGGAAAAAAAATGCTTAGTTACCTCGGCTACCGCTTTGGATTCTTAAAACAATGCACATATTTTATTACCGATTTTGGCAGTAAGTTTTTTTTTATGTTTGTTATTACTTCGCCAATTATTAATTGATTTTGATGATTATTTGATAGTTATATTATCGAATTGTTTCCAATTAAATTTCACTAATATCAGTTAAAAAAATTAAGATAATTAGTTACTGAAAAATGTAGATGTATACCTGGATGATTTAATAGTTCAAACTCTTGAAGTTTAGGCAAGTGTTGTGAGCATAAACAGTGTGCTTTTTTTTTATAAAAGCAAAAAGTAATTTCATAATTTTCAGTGATGAAAGTTGGTCCCCTAACGGTTGGTTAAGTTTGGATGACCTGATGCGTGAGTCTGCCGAGGGAAATCTGTGCATAAGACGACCCTTACACTATGCTGGGTACTCGAGCCAGTCCGGTTGTGTCGGACACTATGTTCTAGAATCCGGGCTGTATACAAACTGTTTAGTAGGTATATTCATGCGACCAGCAACAAACTGGACCATGAAATAACTGTCGGGTGATTACGCGGCTTTTACCTTCCACTATTATTATGGCTAGTATTAGGTTTGAATCCTATTTCTTGCACTGCCGGATAAATTTTTACCTCCGCACGAGCTAAGGTTTTATGGTGCCACCTAGAGTTAAAGACATAGGCTTCATTTATTAGTACACTAACAAGCTTGTACATGAAATTATACGAAATGTGGTGTTATCTCTCTTTCAATTCTTTAATTCCTTCTCCCATTTACTTTTTGATAAGTAAAGGTGTGGTCAACAATAACAAGAAGGTTACCTGAGGGCTAGAATAGGACATGGCTCTCAAAGAGATCTGCGTAAGACATCATTAGGTACTTAGTGCTATATGTCAGTGGAGCTAACCAGCCAAGCAATTACAAAACACTATGGTAGTGAAGTTCAAGACCGTGACTTCATTGATATCATAGATCTTGATGGCATTGTATAATCAACCACTGGGTATTGACTATGCCTGCAAAAATGGGCAGTCGGGATGGTTAGCGTAGTACACAAAAAATGTTCCATGGAAAATTAAAAGGTTAACAAGATAATATTATGCATTAAAATTATACACGTTGCATTTGTAAGTAAACATTGTTCTATTCTTATCTAATTTATAATTCTATAAGTGCATTTTAATTGTGACATGGCGACAACATCTTCTGATAAGGAAACGCGCAGGCGAGGTTTGTTGAGCAAATGTAGCTTCTGCTTATTGCCATGTTTGCTTTTTGCGTTGTGATAGGTATAGTTAATGATGTTTGGATTCATTTATTTATAACCATGGTTAGTGATAAGGTCGTATACGCTATTGTGCGCAATAATGAAAAATCAGAAGGTAAGTTGTTTAAGAAACATTGCTTTCTGTATAATTAATTTATTGATTATATAAATGACAAAAAAACGTTATATTAATAGTGTGATATAACAACTGAACGAGGCTAGTTTGGTAATACCCTTAAATAAAATTGGAATGTGCAAGTTTTCCATTTTTTATAACCGAATTTTAGAGCACCTATAAAAGCACCTACAGTATACTACTTTAGGAACGGTTAATATCTTGAGTAGGTGCTTAACGTATAATGGGAATGAAAAATCGTTCCATTTAGAGCACTACCGATAAAGGTGACGTGTTAGTAGTGTATATCTAAATTAAATAATAGTAGTTACGAAATTAAATAAGAATTGCTAACATAAAGTGCATAACTATTGATTGCATTAAGCATTAAAATTTGAGATTGTTATTTCTGAATTATTTTTACAGTGCGTTTTTTAGCATCAAGTCAACAATCAGGCATGTGGGTAACAGATAAATTTAGGAAAATTACGTTAAATATATACTAATTGTCATTTCTTGGCATTTGATATTAGGAAATACAAGGTATTTCATCACTAGAAGCTAAATTATCGTTGCTGCTAGGTGGAATACTTTAAGTACTCAAAAATATTGTATTTTAAGACTTAAAACACCAAATGTGGAATACTTATCGGCGTATAAAAGTAATAATCGCTTGATGTGCCTATAGTAAAATAACTGCCCCTGTTCAAATAAAATACTGACCGAGATATTATGTATAAATACAAAAAATTGTATGTAAATTTTCTGCTGATGCATAGCGCTGGTTACTGGATAGATTTATAACACTTTTCCATTACTGATTAGCCTAGCTTTGACCACTCCTCTCTTGATGGTATGGAACGATGCAATCGAAAGTGTTGTTGAAGTTGAACTAAATAACATGCCTGAATAATTTTCAATACTAACACAAGAAGATTTATCTCGCTTACATTCAACACTTGTCCAAAACAATTCTAGTTGCACATTATCATTATGCTTTTCTGTCTACTTACGAGCATATTATTTAAGTGGAAGGGTAATACTTTTTTTTACCTTTTTTATGTACCAAAACATTTACTTGGGACTTATACCTAAAAATTGGTATGTATTGATTTCAATATTTTTTAATGGACGAACCACTTGAATAGCTTATTACATCATAATATTTTGCCCTAACCCCATGTATTTGAGGTTGGAATATGACGTAGTTAGGTCATCACGATAATATATAACACAGAACAACATAAGAAAATATCACATTTTGAAGCGCTCGTTGCGAAGTTTGCTTAGCTGTTCTTAACCGATCAGCAAAGTTCAGCAACGTACGCCGCGGTCATGAGTTGGATGGGTGACTGCTAGTGACATTACTACTGAGCACTTCCGTGCTTCGGAGGGCACGTTAAACCGTCGATCCCGGTTGTCATCTCAGAATGACAGTCGTTATAGCTTGGTGGTAGGGCATTTTGCGAATGCCCGCCTGGCAAGCTACCACCTTCAAGTAGAAAATCTGTCGCCAAGCACCTAACGGTGTGTTCCGGCAGCTGTCCTCGAGAGCCAGTAATTCTAGGTTAGCCTGAATAACATCTTCGACCACATCATCACTTACCATCAGGTGAGATAGTGGTCAAAAGCTAACCTAAGAAGCATAAAAAAAAATTACCGCCCTAATTTCAAACCTATTTTTGCTATGTTGGTGGACTGCTTGCCGGCCTTTACCGGAAACCATTTGGATATTGAAAGAATTAATATTTTAAGAGTCCAGTTGTGCACCCAATGTTGAGCAACATCTTACTTACATCAGAAGTTATTTGTAGCATGCTACTAATTTGGCATATTATATATACATATAAGTCATCTATTACGTTCAAACTATGAAAGAACATGCAACCATTCTTCAGCAAAGCTCCTTGTTCCAACCAATATTAATATTTCCAGATCCAGCGCCAAAGATTCATGAAGCCCCAAAGGGTTTCGGAGCTCGCCATGCCCAGGCCCTTATTTTATTCATTTGCCTAACCGTAGGATATGCTATGAGGGCACAGCTTAGTGTCTCCATGGTAGCTATGACAAGCCATGAATTCGGACATACTGCTGATGTCCCAGTAGTCAATACTACAAAAAATGTGACATTACATGAAAGTGATGAAATGGATAATGAAAGCAGGCACAAAGGTTTAAGCAAGTGGAATGTATATAGGGTGAGTAATTTGGTAGGTAAAAAACTTTAAACTTGTTGTTGTAAAAAATGTTTAAATCACTAAGCTTCCATTAGACCTGACACAAATTAAACGTTGGTGATTTTATGATGACAATAAATTTTTATACCAGCGAGCTAATCTGAGTCGAAAAATAGAGTTTTTGTCGGAAGAAAGACATTGGAATTCTTCAGCAATTAGATTAAGTACATATTCAACACTAGTTTGCTGTTGTGACTTCTAGAGTCAAGTTTTCATACAAATTATCTGTCCGGGAGACTTCGTTTTGCTGCATATGCCGTTCATATTTAATTAGTGTATACAGCTTGGCTGATTTGTTTCGCATATTTATACAGCATAAGGCTCGTCTTTAGAATCGGTATACACCACAATGTACCTTCGTTCGTTTTGTACAGAGGGATATAGTTATCTCGAACACGAAATTTTTTCATACGAATATCAATAGTTTTAGAGAGATAAATTATTGAACTTTTAATTTTAACCTTGATTATAGGTGTACTTTTCACATCTACTAAGTTCATTGTACTGTATCAGCCAGATTGTCCACTGCTGAACACAGCCTCCCCCATTATGGAGTGTATGCCAAAATCCCCCCGCTTGGCAGGCGTCTTGGAGATGCTAAGTAATGGATTCAAAATACTCGTCTGATTATTCCTGACCGCAAATCAAAGTCAAAGTCATTTCTTCAATTTAGGCGTTTACGACGCTCTTATGAAGGTCAATTACAAATTTTAGTATTGAAATATACTACATTGTACTGCCACGTTCAGCAAATACATTGTATAGAGCCACTGCGAGAAGAACGGGCAAGAAACTCGCGGATATTCTTTTAAACATGTTTTAACAATGTGTTACATACTTACTATATAATAGAGTTATTACAATATTTGTTTCAATTATGTAGGTGACAGGCAATAGCTTGGCAGAGGCGGAATTGTCCAGGCATTTTTGTCGTTTATGTAATCAGAAATTAATCAGGTGGCTTAGATTAGGTCGAATGGTGTGACAAAAACAAAACGGAGCACCCACCTTCCAAGCAGTTTTGTCTGCCCTACCCCTAGTGTTTTTTATAAGCCAGAGGCATGGAGGGGGAGCGGCGCTAGTCTATTCGGTAGCGAGAAGACTATAGCACTGCGTACCCACAGCGCCGGGACTGTTATAGAATGACTTCACTTCTAATTAGATATTTGTGTCGTTTTCATGCTTGTCATTTGTGACTTATTCCGTGAAGAAGAAGCTCATTTAGAGTAATTTCATTAGTATTAAAAAACTGTAGGTTTCTGTAGCAGCAGATTAAATAGGAACCATCTTTATCATACAAAAAGCGGGCATTTCATTCAGCCGCGAGCGTCCGCAGCGAGCATACGTACTCGCCTCCGAACGCTATATCGCAATACCTATACATCTGTATACGATACAGCTTGCAAGCTTTTTATCGATATCGACATGGAAAAGTTCCTCTTGAGGTCGACATCTGAAATCAACCTGGGAAGCAACAAGAGACCATTAGATGACGCTCCTGGTGACTGGCAGGTACCAAAGCGCCCATGGCGAACACCTAGTCACTCTTCAAGTGAAGTGATTGGAACAACAAATCGCTTCAATGTTCTAGCTGAAGACAATGGCGCATCTTCATCTGGTCAACCCCAGGATACCTCTGCTGATATGTTTGGTAAGAAAAAGCTGCGCATTCCACCTATTATTGTTGATTTGGGAGCAACTTTGACCCATAAAACTATCCAAGAAATAGTCTTTAAGTATACGAAAAACTTTCATCTGCAATATAAAAGTAAAAATAAAGTTGCGATTCACTGCTACACCAAAGCTTGTCATCAGTGCGTTAAAGAAGGTTTCCGGAGGGATAATGTACTTTTCCATACCTTCACTCGCAAAGACGAAAAACTGCCAAAAGCAGTGGTGCGAGGTCTGCCTTTACTGGCAGTTGAAGAAATCACCGAGGATCTTGCTTCTTTGGGATTTCAAAACTGTAAAGTTGTTGTTCTTAAGCCAAGAGGGACGACATCACCATCGAACAATCCCTTGTACCTAATACAGCTAGAAGTGGGTGACATGTCGAAATTTCGCAATGTAAGATTTCTTTGCAAATGCGTTGTTGAAATTCGAAAATTTAGACCAAAGAATTGGGAAGGTACACAGTGCTTTCGATGCCAAGGTTTTGGCCACGCTTCGAGTAATTGTAATCTTCCACCCCGCTGTGTTAAGTGTCTTGATTCACATCTATCTCAAGAATGTCCAAAGAAAGATCGAAACACGCCAGCCACATGCTGTAACTGTAAGGATGCTCACCCAGCCAACTTCCGTCTGTGCCCAGCTCGCAAAGCTTACCTGGAAAGAATCCGCTCTCAGCGTGCTCCTAACGTAGTAAACACGATTCCAACCATAAAATTCCAAGACAAAACTATCAAGACTGCTGCGCCACAGACCCGGACTGCCCCTATACTGAATGCAGAGCCTATTTCATTCACAGGTCAGAACAAAAATGTGGCTGTACATACAGAAAACCCTATAATACCCAAAAATGTCAAGCAACTACCTCAACACAGACTCGATTCATGTACTAGCGAAATGCTTCATATTCTCAACATTATAAAAACATTAAAGAATGATTTCCTAGCATGCGAATCTATGGTGGACAAGGTCATATTAATCTTGAACCACCTTAGTCAGTATGTATAAGGCGCCCTACGTTTCTTATCTTGGAATGCCGATGGCATTCGAACGAAAATTACTGAACTCCTTGACCTAGCTACAACTAAAGATTCTTTTGACATCATATCGTTGTGCGAAACAAGAATATCTAACAACACTATTTTAAATACACCTGGATACACATGCTATCGCCAAGATAAACATAGTTCCGGGCATGGCCAAGGCGTAGCTATTTTGATACGAACCAACATAGAACACACGCGCATACGAATTCCAATCACTACTCACATAGAAGCTGTAGGTATTAAGCTCTCAACTGTTAACAATATGAGTCTCATTATAATATCGGCATATCAATCTCCTAATAAATCACTCATAACTAACGATCTTGACAAACTTTTAGGTCTAGGATCAAACGTACTTATCATGGGCGACTTTAACTCTAAGCATAAAGCCTGGAGTTCTTCTAAAGAAAATCGTTCTGGTAAATTATTATATGACCACATGCTAAGTCGTGACTACTTAATTCATACTCCAGCACTACCCACTCTTGTTCATTATAGGCCTGACTATGAACACTCAAACCCTGATTTGATCATATCTAAAAATGTGGGCAACGTCACGAACCTTGAAACACTGCCAGCTTTGTCTTCGAATCACCTACCAATTAGTTTTTCAATCGATGATGAAGTTTTACGAATAAATAAATCCTTCTACAAGTATAGTGCTGCTGACTGGCAGAAATATCGCTTAGTACTGGATGCAAATATCTCATTATCTTCCGTTGCACATGCTACACCAGTTGAAGTAGATCTTGCTCTTGATCAACTCACTAACGCAGTATGCAAAGCTCGCGATTCATCAATACCACTCTCAGAGTGTAGTTCAAAAGCTACGCCTTTGCCACGTCGTTTAAAAAAGTTAATAAAGCTGAAAAATCAATTGAGACGAAAGGACGTTTTGTCAATTAATACAGATAAAAGAAAGCGGTTAAGAAATTCTATTAACAACATTCAAACTGAAATTGATACACGTGTAAAAACATTTAATGATAAAATTTGGAATGACAAACTAAACAAAGTAGATAACCCGTCTTCAGACATTTGGAGAGTTGCTAAAGGCCTGCGTTCCAAACGCCACACCATACCACCACTCGTAAAGCCTGATAATACAATAACTGAAACCGTCAAAGATCAATGTGAATTACTGGCCGATTATTTTCTTGGTAACATGTCATTAACATCAGACTGGGTGAGTACAACAGAAATAGAAAATGTGGTAAAAACATCAAATCAAATAATCAATGACTACACACCAGCTAATAAACAGCAATTTTTTGCTAAGCCAAGCCATATCATGTCCCTTCTGTTAAAGCTAAAAAAAAGAAAATCACTTGGTACTGACAATATTCAAAATGAACTCCTAAAAAACTTTTCTCGTAAAGCAATTGTATTTCTCACGCGTATATTCAACGCTTGTCTTAGATTATCTTACTTTCCCAAAGCAATGAAAAATGCTAAAATCATAGCCATTTTAAAGCATGGCAAGGATAACACACTCCCTATAAGTTACAGACCTATTAGTTTACTCCCAGCACTAGGAAAATTATTCGAATCTATAATATATACACTGTTGTTAAAAGAGTCTAAACATGTCCTAATCAATGAGCAATTTGGCTTTCGCGAACAACACTCTACTGTGCAGCAGCTTGTAAGGGTGACGGAGCATATAGCTCATCATTTGAACCTCAACGAATCAACAGGCATGTTCCTACTAGACATCGAGAAAGCGTTTGATACCGTTTGGCACGCCGGCCTTTTACATAAACTTTACATTAATAAAATAGACATTGCACTAGTGAAATTAATGTCATCCTACTTAAGCGAGCGCTATTTCACAGTAAGCATAAATAATATTCACTCTGAGCCCCGCAGCATTCCAGCCGGGGTCCCGCAGGGATCGGTATTGGGCCCATATCTATTTTTGCTGTATCTTAATGATATCCCAATCCAACCACGCACCAAGTTGGCATGTTTTGCAGATGATACCGCCTCACTTACCTCCTCCAAAGACATTGAACTCATAATTGATAGACTTCAACTATCCATGACTGTTTTACTAGACTCTTTCATAAATTGGAAGCTAAAGCTAAACGTAACTAAAACGGAAGCCATTTTATTTACAAGATCACGTTCATTGCCACGCAGACGGTTAGAGATAAACGGCTACCCTATTGATTGGAGTTCTAATGCGAAATACCTAGGTGTAATCTTAGATAGTAAAATTAACTGGACGCAACACACTAACCACATCAGGACAAAGGCTTTAAAATCTATGGGAGCATTGAGTGCTATTTTCAACAGGAAATCTAATCTTAGTTCGAAATCTAAGTTGCGTATTTACACTACCCTGATCAGACCATGCATTATCTATGCCGCCCCTGTATGGAATACTACCTGTAAGGCTAACTACGCCAAAATACAAGCAATTCAGAATAAAGCACTTAAAATAAGCTATAATACTCCATTTAGAACTAATTTACAAAGACTTCACTTATCGATAAAACTTCCAACCTTAAAAGAATTTATTTTAAAACTTACTAAAAATTTCTACTTAATAATACATTCTAAACACTCGAATAAACTAGTTCATGAACTGGGTAAAACTCGTAGTCACAATCTTTCGTATATCGACAAGTACAAAACGTACAAATTGCCCCATCACTACCTTTTGTTTGTATGATTCGAACGAGCCCCACTCACCTAAGAATGTAACTACACGGTTATGTTAATCAGTCGTTTATGCATCTGTCGCATAAGGCGATCATTGGCATTACCGGCTGGTTAAATTAACGTTTCGATAATTATTGTTTGACTACTGTGGACTGCCTCGATTCATGTTTATGTTAGAAAATATGCTACCCACATAATGAGTAAAGAACATTCTAATGATAAATAAATACTGATTAATATTAAATTTCGAATATGTGTGAGAGAATGAAGGAAGTCGCTACAGATTATTACCATAATATCTATTGAATATTTATTAACTGTCATCTAGATAAACTTTACCTAGATATAAAATTAAGTTTCGGTAAATGTTTATTGTTATTTTATAAGTTACAACCTATGGATAAGATGTTGAGTTTAAACTATTTCCTACGAAAGCCTGTTAACTTAGTACAAGTATATACATTACATATCAGTAGGCATCTGCTCAATGTATTATTTATATTGATATAAATTATTTATAATATGATACTTTTAATGTGTTACAGGTATACCTACTGTAAAGAAATTCTTATGTGTAAACTTAAATAATTCAACTTCGTAGGCAAATAAAAATATGTTTTGTATCTGTAGATTATAGGTACTCATTTTCGGTCATAGACCAGTTCCTACTAGGGAAGTTTAACTTAACATATTATTATTATATAAAATAAAAAACCTTTTATAGCCATGATATAAACGTACGAAAAGACACAGTAGCACGTAAGATAGTTCATGTCTCTTTATTTGTAACTACCCTCTATAACTCAAGATTTAATGAGAACTAGTTAAATGTTAACATTTTGTTTTATAAGTTTTAAGAGGCGATCCTAGCCTGTAAAATAAACAATTATAATGATAGTTGTAACTTAGTTTCTAGCGCTGAGTTGTACATGACATGTTCCTACTTATGTTAATAAAGAACTTCAAAAATCAAATCAATCAATCTATATTTTATAAAAAAAATGTTGAAAGAAACTTGGTTAATTTAAATTAAACAGTGACTACCGCAATTTGAAATAGCGGTGCCGAAATACTGGTGAAGTAGGTATATTTGAATTTGGTTTAAGTAATGACGTGTTTCAATGTAAGTATACGTTTTGATCATGCAATTTCATTTCCTTTTAATTATGCAATAGATTTCATCATCAATTCCTGATAATAATCGTCACTATCATTAGATAGCAACTAAGATCCATTGCATGGAGTGTGATAATGTGTAAAAAAAGAAAATTGAATGTTAAAATTTATACGAATCCATAAAAAATACGAACCATGTGTCTGTAGCGTATAAAAAAAACTGTTGGATGCCCACGCCGTGTCATAGACATTTATGACTCCATAAAGCAAGCATAAGGGTACTAAATATAGCTTTTCAGTTTTCAATTGACCTTTGAATCCCATAATTGAGACACTAATATTTGACACATCTCGGAAAGTAGAAATCAAGTACGCGCATATAAAAATGGGGGTACTTTTACAACGTGTAGGTATACTTATATAAATTTATGACGCTGTATATTATTGATGTTGTGTCGTGAAATGTGCCTTGTAATTAAATTGATATTGCTAATTTATTCTTACTTATTTGTATGTAAAAGAGTCTCCAGTGTTTGTGAGATACCATATAGAACTCTCATATTTTTTTCTTGGAAAGTAAGTTTGATAAGTAAATTCTTTATATCCGTACGTAGGTACGTAGTTGTACTGACGATGTAGATTATGTGCCATTGGTGTTAGGTAAGCGAGTGGATTCACAGCTGATGAATATAAGTGGGTGGGTACTAACTAGCAGTAGTTAGTAGTTACTTTCTTGTAGCAAATACATAACACAATATATGTTCCACAGGAAGAAACTAGACTCCCACAATACAAGGAATACTAAGTAGGAGCTAGTGTTCATAGTTGTAGTTTAATATTACGACAAATTAATTGTATATATTCATTAGTACTTATAAGTTGATTGTATCCAAAAGTTCTGGCAAATAAACTATGATATAGGTGACACAAAAACTGCGTCCAGAAAAAAACACACCTTAGATCCTAGCAGAATTAAAGTGGCACAAATTTGCATTATCCCAGTGGGAACCAATGTGTAAACACAAATTGAAATTAAATTTTTTTTTTTTTTTTTATGTGGTAGGAGGGTAAACGAGCAGGCGGCTCACCTGGTGGTAAGTGATCCCCGTCGCCCACGAACATCCGCAACACCAGAGGTATCGAGGATGCGCTGCCGGCCTTTGAGGAGAGAATATGCTCTCTTCTTGAAGGCCCCTAAGTCGTATCCATTCGGAAATACTGCACCTGGCAGCTGGTTCCATATTGTGGCAGTGCGAGGTAGAAAATGCCGTGAAAATCGCAAAGTGGTGGACTTCCAGACGTCGACATGAAATTTATGAAACATCATGCTTTGTCGGGAAGTCCGATGGCGAAATTGAGCTGCAGGTAGTAAATCGAACAGTTCCTCAGAACACTCCCCGTGATAGATGCGGTAGAAGATGCAGAGTGATCCAACATCTCTACGTAGTGCCAGAGGGTCGAGC
This sequence comes from Plagodis pulveraria, assembly GCA_963890685.1. Classification (NCBI taxonomy): domain Eukaryota; kingdom Metazoa; phylum Arthropoda; class Insecta; order Lepidoptera; family Geometridae; genus Plagodis; species Plagodis pulveraria. The sequence continues at coordinate 31,694,880 of OY982960.1, read as the reverse complement.
CGGTCGGAGAGAACTTGATCGTCAACGATTCGAGTCGCTCTGCGTTGTATGCGGTCAAATGGAAGAAGCTGGTATTGGGGAGCTCCCGCCCAGAGATGAGAGCAGTACTCCATGTGAGGCCGAACCTGAGCCTTATAAAGTTGCAGGCGATGGGCCGACGTGAAGTACCGCCTCGCCTTTCCAAGCACACCAAGCTTTTTAGAGGCTAATTTAGCCTTCTCTTCCAAGTGACAGCGAAATTGAACGACGCTCGATATGTCGACGCCAAGTATTCCGATGCTAGTTGATGGGGCAAAGGGAGTGTCGTCAAAACGGAGGGATACGACAAAGGGGGATAATTTAGCGGTAAACGCACAAACTTGTGTCTTCTTGGGGTTAAATTTAACTAAGTTCAGTCGGCCCCACTTCGAAACATTAGACGACATGGTCTCGACTTCAGACACAAGTTTGTTCCGACTCTTCACAACGTTTTCCCGAGAAATTTTAGCACGGCCGGTGTAAGAGGCATCTCCGGTACTGTCATCAGCATAACAATGAATATCGCTGAGATGCAGCATGTCATTGATGTGCAAGAGAAATAGAGTCGGAGATAGCACACAGCCTTGAGGAACGCCAGCGTTAATTGGCTTCAAGTCGGAGCATGCACCGTCGACAACGACGTTGATGCTCCGATCTGCCAAAAAACTGGAGATCCACTCGCACAATTTCTCGGAAAGCCCATAGGAAGGAAGCTTCGAAAGAAGCACTTTATGCCACACCCGGTCAAAGGCTTTCGCTATGTCCAAACTAGCCGCCAACGCCTCACCCTTGGAATCTACCACCTCCGCCCATCGATGCGTAAGGTATACTAAAAGATCACCAGCTGAGCGACCGCGACGAAAACCGTACTGGCGATCGCTAATCAGCTGGTGCTCCTCTAGATACTGCAAGAGCTGGTTGTTGATAATGGATTCCATTATCTTGGAGAACAAAGACGTTATGGCTATAGGGCGGTAGTTGGACGGATCTGAGCGGTCACCTTTTTTAGGGATCGGGTGCACCAAGGCCGTCTTCCATGTTTTTGGGACAACGCCTGATGTGTAGCAGAGCCGGAAAAGACGCGTTAGAACCGAAGTCAATTCTGGAGCACAAGTCCGCAGCACTATCGGAGAGATGCCATCAGGCCCACTCGATTTATGAATATCCAAGGAGAACAGTGCTTTACGTACAGCACTTTGCCGGAAGTTTATATCTGGCATCGAGGTATCACACCGTGGTATAGTCGGTGGTGAGTTCCCTTGGTCATCCAAAGTAGAGTTTGAAGCAAAGAGAGTGCCCAGAAGATCGATTCGCTTTCTCCTTTGCGGTGTGGGCCAGAGTGTCATTCTCTCTGTGCAGGGGCGGTAGAGATGACTGACAAAAATTCCCCTGGACAGCCCTGGCGAGAGACCAGAACGCACGTATTCCCAAAGGAAGGCGGGCTAATCTCTCGCCAATTCTGCAGATATGCTCCGACTTCGCTCTTGCGATTACTCTTTTGAAGGACCTGGAGGCAAAGTTATATTCCTTTTTGAGATCGCTGGTATTTAAATCCTTAGATGCCACTGAGTTGGCCCAAGCTTGGTAACGCTCTCGTTTTTGGCCAGAGGCCATTTTACAAGTACGACCAAACCAGGGCTGGGACCTGCCACCGATGGGCACTGCAGAATATGGAATAAAGAGTTCCATACCCTGAAGCACTACATCAGCAACATAGTCGGCAGTGACATCTGGATCATCCGGCAAGAAACAAACTTGCCCCCATGGGTAGGATGCAAAAAAGGACCGCATCCCGTCCCAATCTGCAGACCTATAGTGCCACACGCGACGACAACCTACAAAACGAGGTCGAGTAGGGCGTGTAACCGACACTGAACTCCGGATCAGGCAGTGGTCCGACGAACCGAGAGGAGCGTTCACGGATACTGAGTAGTTGTCCGGGTGAGAGGTCAGCAGAAGGTCCAACAGGGAAGGTATATGGTCATCCACATCTGGGATACGCGTAGGCGAGGTGACCAGTTGTGTAAGATCATATGCCAAAGCGAAGTCGTGAACAGATCTCCCCGCATGATCGGTGGTGCGCGAACCAAGCCATTCGGTATGGTGGGCGTTGAAATCGCCAAGTATCACGATTTCTGCGGTGGGGATCTGCTCAAGCACGGAATCTGTAGCCATCTGTATGTGCTCCATGAACTGATCTATTTCGGCATTACCGTTGCTATGGGACCTATAAAGGCACGCGTAGATTCGCGGATGGTCATCGCAGTCTACGCGCAACCAAATGTCAGATAGGCCCCGTCCTTCAAGGCTACTGAGACGACGAGCACAGATATCCTCTCTGACGTAAAGACACACCCCCGCCCGCGGCAAAAAGGAATGCTCCAGTTTGTACCCTGGGTATGTGAGGAATGAGGTGTCTGTCGGATAGCATATCTGTGTTTCGGTTAAAAAGAGCAAGGCCGGCTTAGCAGTCTCCAGGTGGTAATGGACATCGTTCAGGTTAGAACGGAGACCCCGTATGTTGCAAAAGTTCACGGCTAGCGTGGTGTGGGGTGACTTAAGCCGCCTGCTTCGTTTGCCTCGAGCAGCAGAAATATGTTTGAGCACGGTTTTGCCCCCTCCAGAATACGCAGGGCAGCCCGAGCATCCACCTTCAGGTTCAGGTCCTGGAGGTGGATGCCCGGAGAGGGATTCTCCAGCGCTTTCGCGGCTCCTCGCGGGTACCCTCCTGGAGTAATGTCTCTTTAAACTGTGCTGCCATATTCCTTTGGGGGGGGGGGGGAGGGATTGAGCCTCCGGAACTCCCACAAATCGATCGAAACGCAATGGCAAGCCACTACTTCACGTCGATATCATGTGGGAGAGTGGTACTTCCCCGGTCGTGCCGGCCCATGCAGCTGTAACCTGAAGAGCTACAGCGTGGCACTACCACTTAAATAATGGCATAAGATTTTTTATGGCTTACTACTACTGTGCATGTTTCTTAATTTTTGCTTATTAAAAATACCAGGATTTTGCAGATTTTTGATAATAAGATAAACGAAAATAGTAGCAGAGTTTTGAATTGATTAAAGTAATTAAAAAGTATACACAAATATAAATTTTCAGTAGAAGTTATTTAATTATATAGTCAAACAATTACTAGCCAGACGGGCATTCGCAAAATGCCCTCTCCATGCTATATTAGTTATTACCTATAAAAAAAAATCTTCCGTTGCTCTATAAATAAATGTTATCTTTTCACTTCCTATGCTCCTTATACATTACGTGTTTATTTATGAGTAGTATAATATTTAGTGTATATACTAATTATCATACTAATAATGTTAACAATACTCTAAGGTGAAAAAAAAACTTACTGTGTTTGGGCAGATGACTTTGAGAACAGCTGTTTATCAAAGTCCACCTAGCTTATGAATTACAACTATGTTAAAAATGACACATGAGATAATAGTTAGACGCATCCCTATCCTTATTTAAACAAGGCAAAATAAATATTTAGTAGTTATTTTCGCAATTAGTCTACACCTACATTTATCTTGTGTGAATAATTAATGTCGTTCAGATGAGGCTTTCAGTATGTATTTCATTAAGATACTGAGTGAGAAATAGTATATAATAAAAATCATGCGGTGGGGTCTCAGTTTTTGAAATACCACTGCCGCAATATACCTAAGAAAGTCTCTAAAGAAAACATTAACTCTAGGGAGACCGGAACAAAATAAGACTTCAACGTTTAGCTTATATAGCAAACTATTGAGCTTGCTGTAGTTTGATATATATGCTTGCACAGCTGGACAGATTTTGAAGGTACACAATTTTATTCAAATCGTGTAAGAGTTGCATTTGATTTAATATAGGAACTGATCAAGCATAACTAAAGTTCCAGAGAGTTTAGAAAAAAAAATTACCGACTTCCGAACCGATTTCAACACTCAAATGTGTGAAATAAATTGTTGAAGTGATACCATGATGGTTCAAAAGTACCTATTGTCACAATATTGTGCGCATGGTATTGACTTTGACAAGTTATTTAACACATTTGAGTGTTGAAGTGGGTTCCATTTTATTGGAAAAAAATTCACCCATTTTAGTGACCCTTGCTACTTATGGGATCGATTGTCATTCACTGTCAATTACTATATCATCAAGATAGGAAAATACTTTACAGTTATTGGAGTGTAACTCAAAAACGGTTTGACTGATTTTGATGAAATATAAATGGAACCACACGGCAAGCGTTAGCTTTCAAAGTCAAAAGTTCTGAGGTAACAAACATAAAAAACAGACGATTTAAGCACCTCCTCCTATTTTTGAAATCGGTAAAAAACTTCATCGATAAGGCAAAAACAAAAAACTAAGCTGAGGTTCTTATTTTAATATTGTTAGGTTTGCAATAACGCCTGCTATGCGGATACTATGGGGATATATTTGTGATTTTGTAATGTTAGAGGTTCTTATATAACTTAAGAGGTTTATGTCACACACTTTGACACGAAAACCCGTTATTAGTGCAGCTCAAGAGTTTGGCTTCCCTGAAGCCAAACTAACTCGACTCTATACCGAATACATTATGGACATCACCCTATACGAGATTAAAAAGCTCTCAACCAGCTAAAAGATAAATCCATCTCTGAAGTGCAGGTAAATAATGAGATATCTTCTCGTTCAACAACCCGCAGAGCCAGAACATCAAGCCTGTAAACAGGGTATGTTGCCAGTGATGACCTATGGCATTGAAACAGGGCCCTTTAATAAAGCCCTTATGGACAATTTTAACGTTGCTCAAAAAACAATAGGTCTTAGAAAAATAATTATGTATAAATCTCGTATCCATAGTAAGTAAGAAAATCACTCAGAGTTTCTTTGCGCGATTGGTAGCCCCCCACCAAGTGCACTGATGACAACGTAAGGAGCGCGGGGAAGCGATGGATACAAGTGGCTAATAGCTGTTCATTGTGGCGACGTATATTGTTGAATAATGTTTTCCGGTAGTAAGATAGATCCGGTAGAAGGTAGTAAGATATAAAAATAATAGAGGACTGTATTCAACATCTTCTGGCTGATATTGATAATAAATGTAAAGTGAATGTAGATATGCTAACTTTAGTCAAGAATGGAATAGGAATACGTGGACGAACATATTATTTGAAACAAATCAATTTTATTTGGGAAAAAAGTCAAGATCTTAAGTGCCCATTAGAGGTGTAAGTTTATGAAAATGTTGTGCAATTACAGTAGGTAAGAATTGTGAATCCGCGGTATCTTCCTATTTTTCCTAAAAAAATGCATGAAGTTGCGTATATAGTAATAACGTTTCAGCTTTGGCTAAAACTGGCTGGTCTCAATTAAAGTAAATGGAATATTGTATTACTATAGAGTAGGGTAAAAACCCTCTCTGAGTTGTTTTGCGAGTTGCAATGCTCCGATGCAATGTTTGCTGGTATGTGAGTGGTACAGGGCTCATTAGTTTCAAATATTTATTTTCCCTTCTCCTGAATGATTTGCCTGCAGCTTTGACGAGCGCGAACATATTTATGTACGCCGATTACGTTGCTGCGGTGGTTACAACACCCACAGTGGACAAGGTAGAACAGAAGCCGAATACTGCGGCGTTTGACTTAGCCCAGTGATTTCGTATGAACGGCCTGGTATTAAACTTAACAAAGACGCACTTTATCCACTTCTGTCTGCCAGACTACGTTACGAGACCAATGTCGGTTACAGTAAAACAAGTCAAAATTAGGCAACTATCTAGTATTCCCTTTTGGGGATTTGAAATTGTGCCTGGGTTTGTGGCAAAATAGGCAGTGCATGCTTCGCATTCAGGAGGGTTTCCAGGGAGGTCTCCGTGGAGGTGGCGCGAGCATGCTTCTTCGCTCCCTGATCCAGTACGGCACAGAGCTGTCCCCACAGCGCGCTGCTGATTGGGAGCGCGTCTTCAGAAAGCAAAAGCGTGCCGTAAAGGCCATCGTGCGAGTATCACAAGACATATTTGGGAGACCATACTTTACGCGGCTTGGATTTCAAACATTGCCCTCCTTATTAATCTTTCTGATAGCATTGTTTGTGAGAAATCACCCTGACCCTACGAATATTATTTATTCGTAGCCCTGACCATTTCAAGAGACTAAACGTGCATCACTATAATACACGCAATGCTGGTAAGCTAATACCAGCTACCCCACACTCTTTGTCAATGACTAGCAATCTGTCACATGTTATGGGACCAACAGTATACAATCGGCTACCGGAAAACATTACGAAAGCCGCAAGCTTTGCTGCCTTTAAATCGCGCCTAAAGAGCTGGTTCATCGAGCAAGGTTTTAATACGCTAGATGAGAATAATTAAGAACTTGACAAGTGTATACAATTTTTATGAATTATTTTATTTGTATTTTATGTTTAATCTTACAAAATACTTATATTTGACAAATTTTATATACATTTGTTTTGTGTAGTTGTATATAAACGTATTATTAATAATTATGTTAAGGATTGACTCAAAAGCTGATGTTTATTATAAAATAACAACGACATTGACAATGACTAGTGCCAAAAAAATTGCTAGTATTGTGAGCTATTAAGAAAATAATTAAGGTCATACTGTAAATATAACAAAGATTTTTTGCTGTTCCGCAGACGTACAGTTGGAACAAAGCGACACAAGAGATGATTATGTATGCATTCTTTGTCGGCTATACATCTATGATGCTGCCGATGGGGTGTTTGGCGCAGAAGTTTGGGGGAAAGATACCAATTATGACGGCGTTGGCGGTGAACGGCGTGATTTCGTTACTAACTCCATGGATACCAATATTCGTAAGTAACTAATATATTACTTTCAGTTGCTAAATATATGTTTGCGTATAGGATTTGATCTATTAAATATACATCTATTCAATCTATCCAAGTTTGACTTGAATAATTTTTTTCTTTTCTATTATGACACTGCAATTCGCCATAGACTCTAAGGTCCGTGCCATTTTTTAAGGGTTTTACGATTTATTAGAATAACGATATTTAAAAAGGGGACAGCAAGTACTTAATATGGGACGTAAAACGGATTTTTAGTTTTTTTTATTATTGTGGTTAGTATGTTTTTTTTTAGTTTACTTTCCTTTTATTTCTTTTTAATATTAATATATTTTAATATATTTCCGATTTTACATTATAATTTTCAAAAATTATTTAAGAAGTATGCATGAGCACCACAAGAGACCAGTGTCTTCGGGCAGCACACGTTCACGAGTTGACCCGTGCATCGCCCATCTCCCTCCTCAATCGTATTTGGGGGACTGTTATGGATGCTCATACAGACTCTTCATCGTACTTAACAGAAAGGCAATAAGGGATTAAATCAGAAATATAACGTAGAATTAAACTAAATTATACAGGAGGAGGCAAATTGATAACATTGGAAATTTACATTAAAACAAAACTGATGATATTTAAGGTATATATGTAATGGCTAAATTAAAACAAATATTCTACTATAATATTGCTCAAAAAAGGTATAGTGTAGGCTGGATTATAATAGCAGGATGCTGTTTTGATAATGTTGCTAAAAGCTCTTTTTAGTGACAATGACTTCGTGACACTTAAATAACATGGATAAGATTGCAAGTAAAAGGTTGTCTTGTTGTCAGAGTCTTTTATAAATGTTGATTAGTAGATTTTCCCGGTGTAGTGACGAACCTAAAATCACAATGTTCAAGGCATACTGTCACAATTTTTACACCGGCAATCTATGGATCAACCATACTCAAAGATCGTTAAATGCCCTACGAGTCCAACATAATAATGCGTTCAGAATGCTGTTTGGTCGGCCTCGTTTCTGTAGTGCGTCAGAGATGTTTGCTCAGACTCAGACGGATGGTTTCCACGCCATCCTCAGGAAGAAGACGGCTTCTCTGATGAGGCGAGTACGAGACAGTCCCAACAGTTTTCTGAGAACAGTGGCTGAACGTTCGTTGATACAAATCGACATGTATACGCATAGGGTGCCGTGCGATGTGGTGCATTTTCATTGTTTTATTTATAATGTGATACTTACGTTTAGAAATAAGTTCTGCACTATATTAACCAATGGATTTATAAATGTCCGAAATAAAAACATTTTGATTTGATTTGAAAACATCGTTTAATATATATCTCAAAATATTATCACCAGGGAGGCTGGATAGGCGTGGCTATCTTCAGATTTCTTCAAGGAGCTACACAGGCGGCGTTGTATCCCAGCATTCACACAATGTTGGCAAAATGGGCACCACTCAGCGAGAGAGGACGAATCAGCACCTATGTTTATACAGGTAGGAATGTCTTATTACAATGTCTGTACACTTTTACAACTTATTTTTTACTGATGCTAGATTGACCTCTGGCTGCAACGTCACGTGGTTAAGAGTGATAACAAAATTAATTGGAATGTGAACAAGATATTCAGTGAAACTACAAGAATACACCGTTTGATGATAAGGGAGAGATTTTTCAATTGAGTCTGGTAGGTTGCCAGGTGAGCATTCACAATTTTCACAAAACGCCTTTACCTAGTGTACAAGTATATATAGTGGGTAGTTTAAGAAATACTTTATATAGCTTGAACAACAATTTCAACCACGACGAAGAATTCAATTTGTTAGCCTGTTAGTAATAATAGACTATTATAAAAATGCGAAGGTTTGTAAGTGAGTGAGGACTGAAAATGTGCGTGTGTATATTTAAATCAGTTGAGCCGTTTCAGCGTGATGTTACTCCTTTACGTTGAAACGGCTCTACCAATTGGGATGAAATTGAGAATATTAATAGTTTAGGTTCTGTATTAATAAATAGGCTTTTTTAACAATCATTATCATTTTTCATCATTGTCTACGTATGTGAACCGCAGGGCGCAGCTAGTATTATTAAGTTTTTTTTTAAAGTAATTTTTTTTCTCCCGTATATTTGTATATTTGTAATTTTGTTATAGTTTTCACAGCTTTAAAATTTTCACAAATAAACCTGTTTATTTATTAAACTTACATCAATAACTCAGGCGAGTCCAAAGCGTGCACCGCAGCGCCCTAATGCACCTTTAAGAGTACAGAGGGGCGCCGTATGTCCTTGCTCTCTACGGGATCACTGCTTGAGGTCCTGCTTCACAGAAAATCTATCTAAGCTTCTTGAATGATTATCATAATAATTTGCAGAAGTCGGTGTCAAAAATTTGCGTAGTTTCTTTCCACGCACAAGCTCCGTCAGAATTTATTTCGCAATAAGAAGAGAGTCTTATTAAACTCTCTTGTGATATGACTCAAGAGTTCCGATTTAAGTTTAGTTTGAATATCGATCCAGGTTGAATATCTAAGTTTAAGTACAAACGCTCAATAAACTATCACTCCTCTTGCAACATCTTACACACTTATGTGAAGCCAGATATTTAGCTTTAATTTGTAGCTATAATAAAATTAACGAATTAACTGTAATAAGGAGCAAATATTTCTCAAATATCGATGAAGCGCAAGAAATGAGAGCAGCAGAGTCAGGCCTCATCCCATTTTGAAAAAAAAAACGAAGTTGCCAATGTATTAGAATTTCTATTTTTTTATTTTTAAACATATTCTTGTTTGGTAATATACAATAAAAAAACCTGTAACATAACACTTAAAAGTATAAAACAACTTGTTGAAGTCGGTACCATGCAGATTTAAAACACCGATCTCACATAACGAGTATACTGCTTACTTCAAATACTTTTTTACAACAAAAGTTACATATACCATTAAATCATCCAGGCATATACACTTTTCACTTAATTGATTATAACCTAAAAACTATTCAATTTATTTTAATGAAATTTTAATCGAACTTATTATTAGGTTAGTCATCTCAAACAATAATCATTAATATCAGTTCATAATAAGTGGAGTAATCGCGTAGCAAACGTACAACACAAAATATCTACAGTCGAAAACCTCAAAAATGCAACCTCTTCCTTTTTAAAGTTAAAAGGCAGCTTCATTTTGTGGATGTTGTTATTTTTGTGCCTTCTTTAAGTACCCTATACCTACATAATTTCACCTAGATACATTTGATCATACAAACAATAAAGATTTTATTTATTTTCTTCGTAGTGTGCTACATAAATAGTAGAGCAGCCTAATAAAACCAGACCCCTATCCTAAAAAAAAAATGTGTGTCTTATCTTTTCTGTGATAAAATGACCAGAAACCCCCGGCCTTATAGTAAGCGTCACGCGTGTTTATTACATCACAGTCTCACCGATTCTGAAACTGAGCTGCGCTCGTTAGTCCGAAACGTTGGTTTCATGTGTCGTTCGCGCAGTATATTAACTTTTTATAAATCTAAATTAGCCAGCACTTTGGTGTAACACTGAAAGCTGGCTATTGTTATTAAAAAAAATATTGAAATCGAAATAATACACGATCAAGTACTTGCTACGTTACCTACCTCACCTGGTGTTTGCACTCTACCGCTTCGAGGCGGAATAACTGACACTAGAAAGCCTAGTAATGACTATTACTACAAAAAACCTGTCATCTGATAATCGTTTACAAAACAGTCAACCTCATCATTTATAATATTAGAGGTTAGAGTATTAAATTGCCCACAAAGTACTAAAAATTTTTTTTTTTTAATTTAACATATTTATTTAATCAAAATAATTACCATTATTACCTATACATTGGTGCCATCTAATAGGAAGGTCATTTATGCCTTTGCGATAGAACTCTGGTGATCTAGATTTATTAGCAAACTGTGTGAAATCATTTCGTACACGGTCCTGGGGAGAAAACTTTTTATCACGTAGAAAATTGTCCAAATAACGAAAAAAAAACGATAGTTCGTTGGAGCAAGGTCTGGCGAATACGAAGGGTGACCAATGGTTTTGTAATTGCAGTTCCTGTAGAGTTAAAACAGTTTCTCGTGCTGTATGAGGTCTCGCGTTATCATGGAGCATTAATGGTGAAAATCGATTCATGAGTCGGGGCTGTTTCACTGCTATCATTGTTTGAAGTTCGGCACAGTAGACATCTGCCGTAATTGTTTGACCAGATCGGAGAAAGCTAGAGTGAAAAACACCACCAAATATTTACTTTTACCTTTTAATGGGTAAGCTTTGCTTTAGGACACTGTTGAGGCATTTGACTTGATCTCATCCATTGCATTTTTCGCTTACAGTTATCGTAAAAATCCATTTTGCATCACAGGTCATTATCCGATCCAATATTTTTATATTTGATTTTATTTTATTGATTTGACGCAAATGAGTCTGTATTGTTGGTAAGGTAACGTTAAACCATGCCGCTAATTCCTGGGTAGTTTGGCTCAGATCGGCTTCCATCATATCTTTCAATTCACTGTTATTCACCTGTGGGAGCGGTTAAGTAGCGTTCTTCAAATCAAAGTTTCCATCACGAAAAACCGAAATCGCACGGTGCGTTCACTAGCAGTCCCCTCCTCCAAACGCAACATTGTTATTGCGAGCTGTTTCTGCCGCGTAAGTTTTGCGTTGGAACACATATTCAAAAATCACAAAAATTTTCGAAGTGTTCATCTTTCTTGTCCAAGCTAATCAAAAATCAACTGAAAGTCGATTATCAAATATTACACATTTTTTAAAAGAAGAAACACATCATTACCATGTGTAAAAAGATTCACTCAAAAATCTCAATTCATGAAGGTTGTATGTCTATTCGAAGTACCTATTACAATGAAATGACAATTTCATACTCTAACCCCTATTATAAAACTTATAACAGTTGTATGAAATTTGAATCGATATAGGCGTTACTCTGCGGAAATCGATTAATAATAATATAAAAAAAAATTAAAATATTTCAGGCAAACATTTAATTAATTTTAGAAAAACACTAAAAAACTATTTGTTTATACGCTCGATGAGTCAAGACGTCCTCAGAATAATAATGTAATATAATTATAATTTTTATTGACATAACTTATGAGACTAATTTAACAATTCAAGTATAAAACTAATATCTAAGAACTATGAATATAACGTAGGTGTATAAGTTTGACACTTTAAGCTTGAATTACTTAGTATATAATTTTGCCATCGTATAATTATAAGGGTGCTTCAAGTAGAAGCAAAACGCGTCGAAAATTCTTCCGGTTTGGCTGCATGGCGTTTATGGCGTCACATTGGCTTAACAGGTACATTAGGCGGAATTGTCACATGAATTTTATTTTTATTTTTAAGTGTTATCTCAAATACTAGTTGTTTTTTTTTAAATCTATGTTGTTATTAGGGGGATATTGGTTTACTTTATTTTATTAGATGTTATTTTCTTCTAGGTTCACAATTTGGTACCATTGTGATATTCCAAATAGCTGGTCTATTTGCTGGAAGTCCAAGCCTGGGCTGGCCAGCTACCTTCTGGCTCTGTGGAGTACTCAGCTTCACAAGCTTCTGCCTTCTCTGGTGGTTAGGTGCGGCCTCTCCTCACGATCATCCCAGCATCAGTGTTGATGAATTAACGTTTATAATGAAAAGTGGAAGTGCTGACGTGGTACCTAAGGTAATTTACATATTTTTATGATTCAAACGGACACGCTTTTGACTTCTGTCGCGCCAGTTGGTGGCTCATGAGGAGAATAAGAATAAGAATAATTTTATTTGTTCAAAACACGAGTATACATACATAATATGACTAACACACGTGCATGTTAAAAACAGGTAGAAAGAGAAAGATTAGTGTACTTCGATCGTGTTTTGCCCTAAGGCGTGCAAATTTGTGGAGCGATGGCATGCAAATATAATCAAACATTAATTATTATATCAGAACAGTAGTCAATAGATTCATGAATGAAAATAAAATAAAATTATAGGAGACAAAGTCAAAGATTTTATTTGCAAGATAATACAATACATAGATACAATACAATATGTAAAAGTAAGTCATGTTGTAACATTTATAATATTAAAAGGTTTTTGAAGCGCTCGTAGTGAAGTTCGCCTAGCCGTTCTTAACCGATCAGCAAAGATAAGCAACGTCCACTGCGGTCATGACTTGGATGGGCGACCGCTAATGACATTACTACTGAGCATTTCCGTGTTTCGGAGGGCACGTTAAGCGGTCGGTCCCAAATTTCGCGAATGCCTGCCGGCTACCTACCACCCACAAGTAAAAAATCTGTCGCCAAGCAAGCGTTCTGGCAGCTGTTCTTGAGAGCCAGTAATTCTAGGTTTGCCTGAACAACATCTTCGACCACATCATCAATTACCATCAGGTGAGAAAGTGGTAAAGGGTAACCTATCAGGTATTCAAAAAAAGTTTCCATATACATTCTTGCCATAACGATAGTAGATGGAAGATTATTGTATAAAATATACATAAGGTATTAATATATAATTTCTAAGAGCTACCGGAACTACCCGTAATTAACTTGGTGTCGGATTATCTACTTGAGATTAGTAGCTATAGCCAAGCAAGCATGCAAAGTAGAGAATAACGGATTTTACATTGAACATGAGAATAAACTGTGAAGGCAGTGCTATAATTCTAACACTCTGAGCATACATTTTCTAGGCTTCAACTAAATTATCTTTAATTGATCAGTGCTAGTATGTTTTGCGTCATTAAGTTTATCATTGACATTAATGAATTATTCGGTGTAAATTGAGGATGACATGTTTATTTCATAATTAGTAATCATTTTAATAATATATACATATTTTTTAATTGTTTGACATGTAATTTCATTAATAAATAAATACTAATCATATTATATTGTACGTCTGTCATGGACAAACTGTAGTTCTACTAGCACTTGTGCTCTTAATAAGATCTAATATGTATACGGTTTATGCAATAAATAAATTTCATTTCATTCGTTTCGATGATGCAAACATGATCGATTCTGTAAATTTTTGCTCCCAATAAATGGGCACCCTATGCAATAGCCATATAAGATTATTCACTAATACTAACAACTGAAGTTAAGTGTTACTCAGAAACTAACAAATTAAAGTTATTTTTTTTAATGGGCTATAGGCAACTGGTACCTTCGACCATGGAGGTTACAAAAAATGTATTTATTCTGTAAACTTATGGGGCAAGTTTTAAATTGATTTTATTTGTTTTTAGAGACGACGTACTCCTTGGAAGAGTATCCTGACCAGCTCTGCAGTGTGGGGCCTGCTTGCTACACAAGCAGGCAGCACCCCAGCCTACGTACTAGTGTTGACTCAAATACCCACTTATATGAACTTTGTTCTTAAAGTTGATATTAAGCAGGTAAATTAAATAAAATTTCTTTGCTCATGAGTGTGTAATAATGTAATGAGAGTAAATATAAAGAAGCTAGATGAGTTTGACAGGTTATAACATACTGTAGAATAATTCCTTAAAATATTTTACTAAAACCCAGCGTCATTGCGGCAAAAAATATTAACAAAACAATCGTTTTTTTTTTTTTTGGTGTAGAGTTCACTTGTGTTTTTGCTTAGGGAAATTATATGCTCAGGACATACAAACTTATGAAAAGAGTACATGTGACCATCTTAACTCTTTAGAAGGGTCTCTAGATATTTCTTCAGCAAATATCTTCATTTATTTGCGCCTTTTCCTAAAAATATATTGAAACATTATATTGGCTATGGACTGCCGTAGCAGGTCCATGGTTCGAATCCCGCCGCCGGGCTTGAGCTTCACCGCATGGTGGAAGGGCATTTTGCTAATGCGGGCATTGCTAGCGACCACCCTAAAGTAGAAAATCTGTCGCCAAGCACCTGACAGTGTGTTCCGGCAGCAGTTCTTGAGAGCCAGTAAAATTACGGCACATGAGACCTAATAACTGTATATCTTAGTGTCAATTCGTCATTGACGAAATGCATCTGTTATAGGCAGAGGTTAGTCCACTTATTATCTGGTCTTGTCCCGTCTCAATAACATAAAAAATTATATATCATGGTTCAGCATTCTTAGGCTCTATTCAAAAAGTTGTAGTGGCCGATAGCGCATCGGACGGCAGTTTTACTGTAAACCATTTTTGACTATGTACCTATAATTGACAGTGACGGGCCATGCGCATCCGCACTTCCACAATTTGTGCAAGTCGTTCAAGTAAACATTGTACTCGTAGTGATAGACTAAGTCGCAAATGGTTTTATAATAAAACTGCCAGCCGCTGCCACTTCGGTGTGAAATGACACTGCCTCAATGACAACGGGATAAAATGGACATGACTTTATGTATATGATATGGGACACGTCACTGAATCAATTTTTGAGGTGTTTAACATACTCAAAGCACGTTTATTTAGTACGTAGAATATTTGCTCATTATAGATATTATATTAAGGTCTTTATTATTATCTTTTTTCAGAATGGGTTGTTTTCCTCTATGCCATACATTGCGATGTTTTGCACAGCGTTAATGTTTGGTTTCCTTGCTGACTACGCAGCGAATAAAAAAATACTTTCCTTAGTCAATATTCGACGAATCGCAAACACCATTGGTAAGTATTTTATTAAAAAAACAATCCCTCGAATCTGATCCCAACTTTAGACACGGTACGGTGTCTAACGTTTAGTAATTCCATATTAAAATACATGAATGAGTTAAAGAGAAGTTTCTTTGTTTTTTCGGTGTTATGCCATTCTATGCCGTGATGAACGAGATGTTAAGTGAATTTACTAAGATCAGGCATAAAAAAGAACGAGTTAATGTACAGGACAGCCGTTTAGAGCACAGTCAGAATATTCAATTATATCACAACAATTATAAAGCACTTCCAGCGTAGATTGCTTAGTTGTTTTTAACCTTCAATGGGCTCGCTGATCCCGGTTATTGTCAGGATGACAGTCGTTACTTGATGATAAGGCATTTTGCTAAAGCCCGCTTGGATAGGCTACGGGGACAGCCCGCTACAGGGAAGGCTCGCTAATTAGAAAATCTGTAGCTTGCACCAAAACGTGAGTTCTGGCCGTTGTCCTTGAGAGCTAGTAATTCTTGATTAGGGTGAACAATATCGAATCAATCAAGTTCGATCAGTGAGGATAGTGAGGTAGTGGTCAAAAGCTACAATAGATATAAAAAAAATTATAACTCCCAATTCTTATACATATTGCCCTAAAATGGGGAGATATGACATACTTTTCTTAAAGGAATGGAGAAGCATATGTGGTCCAAGTGAAAATAACTAAAACTACAGATGTCTCCAACCCTATAAGACGATAAAATAATAACATCAGAAGGATTAATTGCAATTATGACTCACATTTACCAGGGCGTCTAAATTGGCAGAGTATATATATATACTAGGGATGAATAGTCGCGGCCTTATATCCATCTCGCCATTATTTTTGCGTTTCATTGGAATATTGTATTGCCATTAATTAGTATACCTGAATCCAATTAGGCTCTGTGAAATAGTCAGGTCTTCTCATTCATCCCCAGTACTCGGTTGATGGTCAGGTTCCCAAGTTAAGAAGCGCTCGTAGCAAAGTTTACTTAGCTGTTCTCAACTGATCAGCAAAGTTAAGCAACGTCGCGCGCGGTCATGAGTTGGATGGGTGACCGCTAGTGACATTACTACTGAGCGTTTCCGTGCTTCGGAGGGCACGTTAAGCACTCGGTCCCGGTTGATGTCTTAGGATGGCAGTCGTTATAACCTGGTGGTAGGGCATTTTGCGAATGCCCGCCTGGTTATCTACCACTCTCGAGTAGAAAATCTGTCGCCAAGCACCTAACGGTGTGTTCCGGCAGCTGTCCTTGAGAGCCAGTACTTCTAGGTTAGCCTGAACAACATCTTCGAACACATCTTCACTTACCATACGGTGAGATAGTGGTCAAAGGATAACGAATCAGGCATAAAAAAAAACACATTCTATTGCACAGACGTATATTAAATAGCCTAATATTTTGTTTTTTTGCTATGCCCAAAGAGGGAAACAGTAGTGGTGAAGATGAATAGAAGAGTCTTCTCAACGCTGAAAAACATAA
The DNA here is from genome assembly GCA_963890685.1 of Plagodis pulveraria. NCBI lineage: Eukaryota > Metazoa > Arthropoda > Insecta > Lepidoptera > Geometridae > Plagodis > Plagodis pulveraria. The sequence continues at coordinate 31,677,895 of OY982960.1, read as the reverse complement.
AAACAGTTTTATAAAATTACAACAAGAGAAAAAAATATAATCATTCGGAGGATTCGAACCCACGCCATCCACCCCCACAGCCGGGGTATGATCTTACCGCTTACCCAACATGATATATGACGTATGACTAATTTATCCTTTCGTTCGTAAGCATCGTATAGGGATGTAGTGACATTTATAGTTCTAATGACGTTGTACTGCAATTTACAAATCCCGCACATGACAATATGTTTTTCTTTCGTTGTGATTTTGTAATGATATAAGCTGAACATACATCATTGCAGAAGTAAAAAAAAAAATATTAAGGTCCGTCATCATAATCAACTCTCTGAAATCAAGAGGAAAACTGATAGATAAAACACAGGGAAGATTATGTGAATAAGAGTTTTAACAACTACGGAATTAATTAATATATTTTATTTATACGTAGGTATAGCACTTTCTGGACTGTGCCTTCTCTGGTTCAGCTTCATCCGCAGTACTGTGCCCGCGATAATAATGCTGATTTTAACAATGGCGTTACATTCCGCCATGCACGTTGGATTTCATGTAAGTTTATCGACCTTTAATAATATTTGAACACAACAAAAACAGAAGTCGATTTTAATATATGAAATAAAATGGCAACATTACAAAATAAATTTGCACGCTACATCACCTTGATGCGGGTACGGGTTTTAACAATAGCATATTCGTCAGTCTTGTTTGACAGGCTATCATTATTCACGGCCAATATGCGGCGTACAGATAAAATATATTTTTAGCCCATCTATTCGAAAAACGGTGATTGCTTCTTCAATAGGAGCGATAAAAATTGGCTTTTCTTTAAGTGAGTTTTATGGAGGACCAAAATAAAGTTTGAAATAAGAACATGAATATTTTTCTAAATATAATTACAAGCACTATCGCATGCTAAGCGAAATATATTTAACAAATTATTGGAGTATAAAATTTTATACCCAAGGCGGAAATCGAACCCGCGTCCTCCGATATCGCGTCGGATGCCTATACCCCTCGGCCACTTGGATATAGGAGGACGCGGGTTCGATTCCCGCCTTGGGCATTAACATTTTGTACTCCAATAATTTGTTTAACATGAATATTTTTTATAAAAAATTACGTGGTTTTACCTATTTTTAGTATATAAGACGGGATGACTCATGAGATTAAGTGAAATGTTTGAAACTATAGTTGGAGCTTTGTTACCACCGCCACGCCAACGATGTTGTCAGTGCAAAGTAGGAGTATGTCAACAAGGGCGTCCCGAGATTGCTCTGAAAATTACCACTGAATGTGGTTAACGTACTTATAGTTTTAGCTGACTTATTTACGTGAGTCATCCAGTATTATTTACTTGTGTTTCTGTTTCCCGCGACAAAAGATAACGAATTAGTTGGTATTGTATTAGAAAGTTCCTGGCCGATGAATACTAAAGCCACGAACTTGTCTAAAAACAAGAAACACGTTTAAAAAACCTTTATGTACTCTTCCTCATAGAAGGAAAATAACGTTAAGTGGCTCGGTAGTAACATTATTTTCCCAGTTATTATTTTGCCATGTAATAAATTCCGAACTAAAGACCATTTCATAATATAATTCCCCATCAGTAAGCAGAGCGAAAGATTCTTAAGTCCATTTTAGAATCCTTGAATACATGTTGAGCACAGTAAGAAACTCTCGTCCAAAATGTATGATTTTGATCTCTTGTACTGTTCTTTTCGCTGGACTAGAATTTCACCCCCCTTATCTCTACCCGTACACCAGAAGGTGGCCAGCATCGCTTTCTGAGGAACCGGTATCTCACACTGCGATCCCCACTAGAGTACTACAATTGACTATTTTTGATATAAATAGAAAAACCATCACGATGCTATATATATTTTTGTGAAAAATATAAGGTTTCCTTATTTTTAAGGCTAGAGAGCATGCAACGCTTTCCATACAAACGTAGTTTCGTTATATTTAAAATACTAAGTGTTAAAACCTTGTGAAATTTGGATGCATATGCCTGAACCTAATTTATGATTTTGGTTTCTATGCTCTTGGCTCATCGCTGCTTACTGCTTACATGCATTACTTTTATTTTTTCGTTTTCTAAGTTTGCTTTGGATCATCATCTCACATCTACGTACTAAAGATAGAAAATCAAGGTTAGCCTAGTAGGTACTGCTTCTCAAGGACAGCTTTTTTGTATATACGAACCGCCACGGAATGGAACACCCTGCCTGAGTCAGTGTTTCCGGTTAAGTACAATATGGGGGTCTTCAAAACGCGAGTGAATAGACCTTCTGGGTAAGCGCCCTCCATCATCGATCGCAACATCACTTATTATAAGGTGAGATAGTGGCTACTAATTTTCAGGATAAAGAAAAAAAAGATGAGCTTGCTCCCTGTCCTGCTTCTCCGCTTTCCTCTGCGAAACTAGCTCTCGTCACTAAGCCCCTGTTCAAACCATGAGACGCCCTCACTGCTCTTCATAGCTATTGCCACTGAGCCATCACTGTTTTAAGCACTGCAAGTCTTGTTAGACTTCTTTATTTTTGTAGTTATATTTTAAAGTTATAAATTATATTAAAGTTGATGCATCTTTAATAACTTGAGTTAAGAGTGGTTTTTGTTTTCAGATAAACCAAATAGACCTTGCGCCAAACTTCGCCGGTCCTATTATGGCCCTCGGGAACATGTTAGGCAACCTGACAACCCTACTTACTCCGGTTATAGTCTCCAATATATTACGAGATGATCTAGTATGTATCTAGTCATTTATTTATTTATTTATTTATTTATTTATTTATTAATAATAACAATAGCTAACTTACAGTACTAAACCAAAGTGCTAACTATTTTAGATTTATGAACATGAACTTTAAACACATTTGCGATGGTCCGTATTGTGTCAAAAAACAGATCTACATCCTGGATCTGCGTGGTAGCGTTAAGAAGAGCCAGCGCGCGTTGTGTAGGTGCATTCCTGGCATAGCTCGTTCTTGAGACAGGACAAAGAAACAAATTATGCCTACGACGTTCACCAGAGCGGATATAGGTGTCGGGAACGAATAATTTAATAGCGCTTAATACAGTTGGATCGACTATCTTACCGTGCAGTATCATACAGTAGTGAATGACAATACGCATATGCCTTCTGAGTTCCAGCGTCTCTAAGCTAACCATACCTAATACAAATAAGGATGGATACATAAACGGATAGTATCCATACATTCGCTTATAAATATATCGTGCAAATTTCCGCTGAATTCGCTCTATCAGTAACGTATACTTTTTATGAGGCGGATCCCATACTATACACTCGAATTCAAGCTAACTACGCACCAAAGAATTGTACAGTGTCATTGCGACATTAATGTCCGGGAACTGGGATGCAGTCCGCATAATGAAACCCAAAGTCTTGTATGCACTTCTGCAAGCGGAAATGATGTGCTCCTTAAAATCTAGGTGTGGATCAAGCATTACACCCAGATCGCGAATACAATTGACTTTCTGCAATGTAACGCCTGAGAGGGTATATGGGAACCTTATAGGGGTCGTGGCCCACGAGAACGTCATATTGCTGCATTTTGAGATGTTAAAGGAAAGTCTATTATCTGTGCTCCACCTTTCCAAAGACTCGATATCCCGCTGTAAACCCATGCAGTCAGATACACACTTCACAGACTGATACACTTTCAAATCGTCAGCAAACATAAGGCATCGTGACGTGCTAAGCACTTTTGGAAGGTCGTTAATCATCACCAGAAACAGGGTTGGCCCCAAAGTGCTACCTTGGCTGACCCCTGACCTGGTATAGAATTCATTGGACTTGAACATTTTTAGCTGGACATACTGCCTTCGATCTTTAAGGTATTCAGCAAGAAATTTCAGCAATTTAGGTGAACAGCCGAAAGTCGAGAGTTTAGTCAACAGCAGATCGTTATCAACCATATCGAACGCGCGCCTAAAATCAAGAAACACAGCATCAACCTGTTGCCGCGTATCCATCTGACTTGTAACATAATCCACAAAATGTATATGATTAGTTGTAGTTGAGCGGCCGGCTCGAAATCCATGCTGCGAATCGTCTATAGCGGCCTCAATCTGTCGAGTGAGGTACCAACTGATAATGATCTCAAACAGTTTATTAAAAACACCCAATATCGCTATTGGCCTAAATGTCGATACATCTGACGATGATCTAATTTTTGGTACAGGCATGACTCTAGATATTTTCCATTTTGAGGGATAGCAACCAGTGCGAAGAGAGAGATTATACAGGTGCAGAAGTGGAGCTTCCAAGGCAAACAAACAGTCTTTAACGAGAAAAGGAGGTATAGCGTCAGGTCCAGCTGCCGAAGATGCTTTAAGGCGGCGAGCTGCACGGCGTAAGTCAGCTACGGTGACGCTGTCGATGCTCACCAGGCGGGAATCTGCAGATGCAGATGAGCACGCAGCTGCCTCTGGGTCCAGAACAGGAATATCAGGTAAAAAAACAGAACCAAAATAGTCAGCGAATGCATTAACGGCATCTTGCCCGACAACTGTTTGGCCATTCAGTGTATATTCCTGATGCTGACTCCTATCACTACGTCTCTCTTTGACATATTTCCAGAAATATTTCGGATCGCTGCTTATATTAGATCCGACCGATCGAATATACTGTTGATATGCTACATCAATCAATTCCTTTACATGACTCCTATAGTATACAAAAACTTCACGATTAAATTGTAGACCTTTTTCTTTTAACTTAAGGAAATGAAAGTATTTAATTTTTATCTTCCTAATAATTTCAGAAGTAAACCATGGGGGATAGTCCCGGCTTACAGTATTACGATATTTCCTAACAGGGACTTGATTACTAATACATTCATTAAGTTTCAAGTAAAAAAGGTCTGTAGCTAAGTCAATGTCCTGATGCTGGGTCACCTCAGACCAGTCGATAGTAGATATACCAGGATATAATGAACAAAAATCTGCCTTGCGAAAGTCCCAATCAGGAGCATATAAATCATTTACGGAAAGAACAGTAACGCCATCTGGAACCGTACTGATACTGCGCGGCAAGGAAATAACCACCTTAAGCGTTGGATGGTACAAATCCTCCTTTACAAATGGATCTACGTCACTGGAGACGGCCACGCTACCCGACCTTATATTCGCTAACACGAGATCCAGTATGCCACCGTGGCTGTTTGGTACATTATTGTACTGAACCAATTTGCAAAAATTAATAAACATATCATATTGTATCTTAGAATTCTTAGTACACGAGTTTAAATTGAAATCTCCGACTACAATAACATCTAGAGATGAATATTTACATACAGCATTCTCAATGCAATTTAACACATCACGATATTGCTTATCATTATATGAAGGTGGTAAATACACAACACAAATTAGGATTTTCACATTTTTACACACAAGTTTTGCAAATATCACTTCTTTATCGTCTGTCAAGCCATCAATATCAGTAATTAAGTTGACTGAGTAACAATTACGCACCGCCAGCAAAATGCCTCCCCAGCCCTTGTCTTGGTCGCGGTCCGCACGCAGCACGACATACCCTGGCGGGAAAAGCTCGCCATCAGACACCGAGCTCGTCAGGTAAGTCTCAGTGAGCGCGATGATGTCACAGCAAGCCGCCGAAACACTTTTATAAAATTCCGGTGTTTTTGTTCTGAGGCCGCGGACATTCTGATAAAGCAGGATCATATCTTTGTGTGAACTATGTTTTTTGGGCTTCTTTATTTTTCGGCCGAAAGGACTGCCGCCATGGTTTCACGCAGATATCCTTGGGCCAGTTTTGGGGAGACATTACAACATCAGCTAGGCTAGAAAGAACAGTCAGCTTGAAAGATGCGTAATTTCCACGCGCTTTCAGTGCTTCGACCGTACAGGAACTATTTCCAGAGATATGAGTTAAGTGGTCTCTTACTTGTGCCTCAGTGGTGCCCACCTTTACGTAGTAAAGATGCAGTTGTCGACACCGTTCTGCTGCTTCGAGGCCGTTGGTGTTCGGCTCTGCAGCTCCTCGCACTACACCGGCAGGTTCACTTCGAACGCGGGGGCGCCTTTTGGTTACCTCAGTCCACTGGGAGCTTCCGATTCCACTGCTTTGAAATGTAATTTCTGCATCACCTGGACTTATTCTTGAAGGCTGATATGAGAGTGCATCATGTCGAATTTGTGTCTCATTAAGTGATGGCACGCAGACAGGTTCAGCCTCATGAGGCAGACCATCTTGTAATTTTTGTTCTTTGATAGCCTTCAATTCGAACTCTAGCGCATCAACTCGCTCCGAGAGGGACTTGATTGTCTTAGTCATCGGCAATAAAAATTGTTCTGAGACCAATTTAGTGATTAATATCGATAGTCGCTCATCGATAATTCGCTCAAATTCGTCTCTAACAACGGACCTTACGCCGTCCAAATAATAAGTATCCTCTGTGCACGAGTGGTCCAATTCACGGTTAGGGTATCTGCCGCCAGTACCGCGCCCAACAGTTACGTTGTCCACTTCACTTCACATATTTATATTACACAACGTTTTAATCATAACAAATACTTTTTAAAAGTTTTTTACGGCTAAATATGAACACTAAAGAAATCGCTGCTAATTAAGGAGTTAAGTTATTATTGTACGGTAGCGGTAGTGGATTTTAGAAAAGACAGGGAATAAAATTACTAATATAGGACAGTGCCGACATTTAACAAACTATGGTAGCACGTCCCACAGAGTTGAATATCAATTATTTAATGCTGCAACATTTTCACATCTGCTATTGGTAGCGCAAATGAAAATGCGTCCGATGCATAATCAGATGAAGCATATTCGACCCCCGTCTGTAGTAGACTTTTTTCAATTTAGAAAAATAATATTGTTGATCTATTCTTAAACATCAATCTTATTGCAAACTTCTCGGTTAGAAATCTAACTAACAAGCATATGAAGCAATAAAAGTAATAATCGTTTATGTAACAGAAAATTAAGACAGCGCAAATAACTCGGTACAAGTTTATATTAAACTAGCTCGCACCGGCTTCGCACGGATATTTACCAAAAATTTCAAAAAGAAACATTGTTTTTGAAATAATATTCTATGCCTATGTTCATCAAAGATAGCGTAGAATTCAGATGGCGAAATAATTATTCAAATCCGTCCAGTAGTTTTTATGTCTATTCATTACATACAAAATCTTTCCAAGTCTTATAATAATAGTCTAATCAAGTATAGATATTTTTTTTTATAAATATTTAATATTTATAACATTTTTGAATGCTTTATATTTTATATATATCTATAACATTTTATTAAAGAATTATTAAATAAATTTGTTTCATTTCAACGGTTTCTCTTTGCAAAAAAAATTAATGCAAAACCTTGCTAAAAACTACAATGAGCAAAAAATAATAAGTAATTTGTTTTCAGTGCAACCAACAAAGGTGGCAAATAGTATTCATAATCTTCGCAGCATTTGAGCTGATCTCTAACACCGTGTTTGTCATCTTTGTGAAAGCAACAGTGCAGCCGTGGAACTTTTACGGGGATGAAAATGGTAATCCAAACATGCAATTGTATAAACAATTCTATTTGACTCACGACTTGATCTACGTGAGATTCTCTAATATCTGGATCCCTTGGAACAAGTTTTATTGTGATCGAAATTTGCTGATTTTTTCCTTTACATAACACAATTTTGTTTGTTTTCTCAGCATATATTTTAGGCTTTTGTATTTTCTTTTAAGTTATTGTGACGGAACAAGCTGATATTAGGTAGAATAACCTCTGCCTATAACAAATGCATTGTGACGGAACAAGCTGATATTAGGTAGAATAACCTCTGCCTATAACAAATGCATTTCGTCACAAGTCACGATTTGCACCGCGCCCGTCACATTGAAAAAGATATTTGTTAAGTTTCATGTGCACTGGCTCTCAAGGACTGCTGCCGGAACACACCGTTAGGTGCTTGGCGACAGATTTTCTACTCGAGGGTGGTCGCTAGCCAGGCAAGCATTCGCAAAATGCTCTTTCACCACGCGGTGAAGTTCAAGCCCGCGGTGGAATTTGAACCATGGACTCCATTGCCAATGCCACTGAGACATTACTGAATATTCTCGCACAGGGTTGTATCAATATCTTTAATGATCTCAAAGTTTTAGCGAGGAGTATTGACCGTATCACTAGGTGGTTGAGTAGGCTTGTAAGCTAGGTGCTAGGCAAGCATTTGTCTAATAGGCAAGCATGTTCTCCCGTCGACCACGTCCATCACTATCTCGTGAGATTGCGGTTAAATGTTTATTCATAATTTAACAAATAAAATATTTTAATAATACTTAAGGCTTATTGTAAGTATAATCAATAGCTTAACTTAATTTGACACGCTGCAGATTGGTTTAGGGCTAAAACTTTTAAACAGATTGTTGGCATGCAACAGTCGTAAGGTTTTTAAATATCTGTAGCTTTGAACATACTTTTAAGGTTTTTAATTCATAGAAACAAATAAACAAAAAAATGGTACATACAACTGAAACACATAAATCAAATAAATTGTCTGTTGCATTTATGTTTTTTTTATTTCCAGAATCAGAAACTAAAGGAACGTGTTTAAACACAATACCAGAAAAGAAAATTATGTTAAAGGAGAATGATGTGTTAACAAAAACACACTAAATATTGTTGGAAATACTTGTATATGCCAATAGAGTCAAGGATGGCCGGAAGACATCGGAACATTTACGCCCCCAATGTATATTAGTTGAACTATATGGTACGCCCACTTCGACTTACAAATATTACAACTTTGCATGGTGGTAGGGCAATACGCAAATACCCGCCTTGTTCGCTATCACATCATCATCAGCCGGAAGACTGCTGAACAAAAGCCTCCCCCATATAACGCCACAAAGAACGGCTATCACATATAAATAGATAATCTATCGCCAAACACCTAAAGGAATATTCCAGCGGCTATCCTTGAGTGCCAGTAATGCAAGGTTAGCATGAACAACCTCATCACTAACCATAAAGTGAAGTAGTGGTTAAAGGCTAGCCTTATCAGCTATTAAAAAAGCGTTGTCGGTTACTATAGATCTTTCTCGCAATCTTACAATTAAGTCGAATTATGTTAAATATTAAAATTATGTGCATAGTCCTAAGTACTACGAACTATATACAACACTACAGCTACTACAATAACAGCATTTAGATCCCTATAAGCCATTGGAGACTCATAGGCAGTCCAAATGCTCTAGCCCACTACCAGTTGGCAGCGTGCCCAGCATGCTGGCATTGCTCCGTTGAATTAGTATATATTATAGTCCTTAGATAATATAGATGAGTTTTAAATTTGATTAAAGTTTACTAGTCGATTTCCCTACAAGTTTATTTGTTCGAAAGAATTTAGATCATAAAATTATATAGAAGTTAGTTAGTATGTCTTTATAATAGTGTGACAATGAAATAAAATGTAAATTATATTGATGCATTATTATTTTGAACTATTATAACTCTCTACACCAATTTGTGTGTAACTTTTACGTTAGACTGATCCTTTTGTGAAATTAACTATAATAGTTATTTCATGTTTGGTCATTCTGCGTCAAAAATCTCTATGCGTGATGCGTATTGGCCATTATACGTCTAAAATAAAATAACGGACATGTGATAATATAAAAATTTTCTTGCTAAAGACTGATCTTCATATGTACGAGTAAGTATTGTCAACGAAACTACTGGCGACATTACAATGTTTTCATTTTAATTGATGAAACACCTTTTTATCATAATTTTTGAAGCGCTCGTAGCGAAGTTTGCTTAGCTGTTTTTAACCGATCTGCAAAGTTAAGCAACATCCGCCGCGGTCATGAGTTGGATGAGTGACCGCTAGTAGCAATACTACTGAAAGCTAACGTGCTATGAAGGGCACGTTAAGCCGTCGGTCCCCGTTGTTGTCTTAGGATGGCAGTCGTTTAGCATGGTGGAAGGGTTTTTTGCGAATGCCCACCCTCAAGTAGAAAATCTGTCGCCAAACGCCTAACGATGTTTTTTGGCTTTGACCTCGTAGTTTTAGTAAATAGTTAAAGGATAGCCTATATACTATAAATAAGAAAAACCTTAGACAGACGATCAAGTTTGGTAGGACCAACTTCGACGTAGAAGTCGCACTAAAAATCGAACTCGGTCGATCATCCAGCAGAAACTGAGCGTCGATGAGCCAGAACCTGAGGATCAAAGTCTTCAAACAGTGTGTGTTGCCAGTGATGACTTATGACATTTAAACATCCTTACATTTAGCCAGACACAACAAGCTCAGAGTCGCTCAAAAAGAAAATAATATATCTGCTGCTTCTTTCTTAGCAAATCCTACAGTTGAATTATTACCTACTACTATTACCTATTAGCAATATGATGTTTTTTCAATCCAAGTACCTGTACCAGCTTCTTCCATTTGACCGCATTCAACGCAGAGCGGTTTGAATCGTCGACGATCAAGTTCTCTCCGGTTGGATTGACCCTTTGTCACTGCGTAGAGATGTTGGATCAATCTGCATCTTTTACCGTATCTATCACGGGGAGTGTGCTGAGGAAATGTTCGATTTACTACCTGCAGCTGAATTTCACCATCGGACGTACCGACAAAACATAATGTTTCATCAATTTTATGTCGACGTCTGGAAGTCCACAACCTTGCGATTTTCACGGAATTTTCTCCCTCGCACTGCCACAATATGGAACCAGCTGCCAGTTGAAGTATTTCCGAACAGATACGACTTAGGAGCCTTTAAGAAGGGAGCATATTCCTTCCTCAAAGGTCAGCAACGCATCCTCGAAACCTCTGGTGTTGCGGATGTTCGTCAGCGACGGTGATCACTGACCACCAGGTTCGCCGAATACACGTTAGCTCTCCTTTCCCATAAAAAAATTGGTTTATATCGCCAAGGAGTTTCAATCAATTATTTCTTCTAACAGAAATGCAAAATGTGTATTAAAATATTTTTTGACAGCAAAACAACATAGTTTTGAAATTCCAGCAAGAATGTCATTAACATTATAGTTTTATATTAATATATTCGAGTAGATAAAGTATTGTATGAAACTGCTCATAAATAGGTAAAAGCAATGGTGTGATACCATTATTTTAATTTTTAATATTATTTTTAACAGGTTCACTGTACCCATACAAAAGTGTAAATGCCATAATAATAATTGTAGGTATAACAACTTAAATCAGAAGTGGTTATAAAAAAAAATTAAACTCTCATATTGTGTGATTAATGAACGAACGGCAACAGTTCAAAGCGGCAAAAAAGCACCCCCTAAGGTCTCCAATGCAAGGAAATACTACCACTACACAATCACAAGTTACCAACTAACGAAATCCTTAGAAATTACGTAAAACTTGGTCGAAAGCGGTGCTGCACTGCCTGTGATGCAAAAATATAAGCAGTTCAAAGCAATCCCCTTCGTGCTAAACAAGTGAACAAAGAGTGCAAGGTGTGCAACTAGGGCTTATGATTGTTATTTTTTAATTTAAAAACATTTAATTTGAAATGTGATTGGACTATGTAGTTATAGTAATAAACCAATTAAACTAAGTAAAATTATAAAGTTACGTTAATAAAACAGAGATTTTTGATAGAAATATGGCAATATTCCTTCATATATACCTCTACAAACAAAACTGACCCTAAAACTCTAAAAAAAACCAAATTCCTGTTTTAATACATGTAATTTTGATGATACGTCCTGTCACGGCTTATACAAAATATAAAATTAGCTTACCATATTCAGTAACAAAAATATAACGGAATAAACACCAAAATTTTTAAAAATATTACATTTCTGGACTGAATTTTCAGTCCAGAAATGTTATATTACTTTAGTTATTAATGTTACTGAATTAACAGTTCACTGCAAAAGATGGGCGTGAGAATTTGCACAGAATTACAATTAATTATATTGTTTAGTTGATAAACGTAATCTGTAGCGGGTAAGAAACAACTCGAAAACACAAACTACAAGCTGGTAAATCGGAGAGGATTCTAATTAAAACCATTTGACCGTGCAAAACCTCCCCTTCCGTACATTTTCACGTAGAAGTACATCCTCATAACTTTAAGGATTGTGCCCAAACTTTGTTCAGGACGTCTCTATCGTATAATGTGTGGAGTTCCTTAATTTGACTACTTTATGGTGTTTGGGTTGAAGGATTTTGTGCCAAGTTTGTCAGTGGAATTGTTTCAAGGTTTATTTTTATAACATAATTTTAAAAGAAGAAAGATTTCAGCCTCTCATCCACGCCACTGAAGCCACGGATCGCTAGATTTTAACGTTTTGGAGTCAGCTACCGGCGACCCAATAGTAACTGCGGCGTTTTGTAATTCTTAACCATATTTCCTTGTTAAAGACGGGTTTATCTTGTTCATAGAATTCATAGCATTGAATGAAAAATGTATTACTTTTTAAATGGAGGATATTCATTTTGTAGGTTTGTTGTTTTTTAAGTCTTTAAAGTTGTCAGTTAGTTGGTTATTTCTTTTCATGTAACTATGGAATTGAAGCAGTGATGGCTCAGTGGCATTGGCTATGGACTGCCGCGCAGCAGGTCCATGGTTCGAATCCCGCCCAGAGCTTAAGCTTCACCGCATGGTGGAAGTGCATTTCGCGAATGCCCGCCTGGCTAGCGACCACCCTCAAGTAGAAAATCTGTCGCCAAGCACCTAACGGTGTGTTCCAGCAGCAGTCCTTGAGAGCCAGTGAAATAACAGGCAAAATGAGACAACAGGTATGTCTCAAAGTGATGGGTGCAGTGCAGTTCGAATTCACTTGTGATGAAATGCATCTGTTATAGGCAGAGGATACCGCTTAACATCAGGTGGGCCTCGCGCTTGTTCCATCACAATAACATTAAAAAAAAAAATGTAACTCTGGAGCAACGTATATATTTTCTTGAGTTATGCTTACAGATACATAGTTCAAAGACCGGTGAGTTAAATTGACTACTATACTGACTATTTTATCACAAAAACTTCAACGTTTAGGTCTGTTAACTGTCTTGTCTTAAGAACTGCATATGCAGCAGAACTACGTCTTCCGGATAGATCATAGATATGTGAATCACACAGTAAAGTTGACGCCATTTTGATTCCCAGGAAGACTACATAGTTCTACGTGAATACTCTTCAGATTAAAATGTTGAAATTCTATTTAAGCCAATATTGATTTTAAGCCACTTGAGATGCCATGATAAAACTTGAATCCGTCTATTTTTTCTTGTGGGAGTCGTAAGAGGCAATGAAAGAAAAAGTTGCTAAATGAGCCACATTACATTTTTCATATGAATGTGAGGAAGGGGTTGCTACACATCGCAAGCACAATAGGACACTCTTTATTAACGCTTTGATTAGTAGCGTGCTGAAAAGTAGCAGGTTGTTCCATCAAGAGTATTACCAAAGTGTGTCAGACAAATAGCGGCCATAAAGCCGAAGCCAAAACTATTTTATTTGTAGTTTTTTACGTTGATTGTCTATTGATTGTGTACCGAGAGCAAATCATAATGGTATCGACCCAAACACAATGGGATAATGTTAAGAAGATGATGATTATCATATAATTTATTATATTAAATGAAACGGTCTTTAGAGTATCATATTGAATTAAATAAAAAAATATGGTAATATTGCCAGAGAATCGTACACAACATAATTTTGAAACAATACATTGTTCATCAAAATGATCGGTACACATTTTTTTCTCTCTGTAAGCGTCCCCTCTTGACTGAGGATCGTGGTCATCATTAGATGGTCTGTATTTAGATCGGATGATCTGTCTCCATCGGCTTCTGTTCATGTAATTTTTCACGATGGTATGGAACTTGACGGCTGATGAGTCCTTAATCTGATCCGTTCATCTCGTTGGGATCGAACTCGTGAGCGTTTTCCATCCGTATTCCTAACCACAATCGTGGACAAGTGCGTCTTCACTTTGAGTTGTGAGAGGATCGATACGTTGGTGCGTTTAGCGATCCATGGTATTCTACATTTGCCTCCTGTACCACATCTCGAACGCTTCGATCCTTGCTCTGTCTCGCTCCAGTATGGTCTAAGTTTCCACTCCGTACAGGAAAATTGGAAATATCAGTGCTCTGATTAGGCGCATTTCGGTGTAGTTTGTGATTCCCCGTCTGGAACATATATTATTTAATCGAGCTATAGCATCTTTAGCCATTCTTATTCTGCGCTTTCATTTCCGATTTGCGATCTAAGACATGTTTAGTGATTGATGGTTTGAATTACGGGAACAATTATGCTGTCGCTATCGGGTAAGATTGCAGCTCGATCTACTTACTACCATAATCATGGTTTTCCCCTTGTTGACCCAAAGTCTTGTTTTCCCTTTCTCTCTACAGCTTCTGAAATAACAAAAATTTAAAAACGTATTAATGTGCCGAGCGGCGTTTCTAGCTCGATCTTTAAATAACTTAGTTGGAAGATGCATTTGTAAGAAACGTGAACGTTAAACTCACTGTATGTTAACCGACACTTTTATATATGTGTTGGTTAACAACCCGAAACTTTATTAGCGCATTCTGATACGGATCTTCAATCTAAAATGCAAACTGAAACATAGGTACAGGTACTGAAACATTCCGTTACAACAAATAATTTTTCCTGAAAGTGGTAGTCAGACGGCAAATAGTGTTCGCATTAAACGCTTTAATATAAAAAGTTATGATATAAATTAATAAAAAAAAATAACTTAGAACTAGCAAATATCCGGATTAGTGCTTCTATTATTCCAAGGATTACAATAAAATATTTTATTACCTTACAAGAAATTTTACGGCAGGTAGATTCAAGGATATATATCCTGTTCTTTTATCAACTACCGCGAAGCAACAGTTTAAACGTTCCTTCTTGCTGAATCTATTTCATGCATATATAACAAAAAAAACATACATCACCGTTCTTCTGATGTAGCCGCTACATCACGAAGTCAGAGCACTGCCGTACTATAGACTACGTGCAGAATTGATATAAAATTTCAGATGTAAATCTTTCTGTAATTCTTGCAAAAACAACCATCAGAGCATAATTTTATGTAAACTAAGTGCAAGGTTAGGTTCTTTTTTAAATTTCAAATTAGAAGTGAAGTAATGTTGTGACAGCTGCGGCGCTGTGAGTACGCAAAGAAAGTAGTAAAAGACAATGCCTACTTCTACTAGTTAAGAGCGCCCGCCGCGATAACACTGGACCGCGCCGCGCTTCCTTTGAATAGAGTTTTGAATATTTACTTCAAGCAAAGTAATAAAAAATATGAAATAATAAATTACAGGATCAGGCATTCTGTATTGAACATGAGTAAGATTCATCCCTACCAGCTTGTTCCATCATTCTTTGTTCAAGTCATTCAACATTTAGTAATTGTCTAATCATCCCAAAATACCAGTTTGTGAAAGGATCACTGACGTATAAGGTATAAACACTGAGATAGCTTTATCTACAATTCAAATCTTGTGAAAAAGAATCTTATCGCTATAAGAAAACAACTTGTGTATGGTCATAGGGCATTTTGCAAATGCCCGCCTGGCTACCACCCTAAAGTAGAAAATCTGTCGCCAAGCCCCTAACGGTGTGTTCCGGCAGTTGTCCTTGAGTAATTCTAGGTTAGCCTGAACAATATCTGAACAATTTGACCATAACATCACTTACCATCAAGTGAGATAGAGTCAAAGGGTAAACTATCGTATAAAAAAAAAGTTAAACATATTTCTTTCCACATTTCATTTCTAAAATTTTATTTATGACTATACCAATCAAATAAATATAAAATTAAATACCAAAACTTTATGGGATGCTGGTCAACTCTACGATAAAGACTTCATGTTTCTAAAACTATTTAACTCATTTTCCACTCTAATATCACTTGTACGAGTAAGTACACTGAAATAGTTCAGATTGAATTGTATGCATAGTTTAGTACAAATCTAATAGCCTACCACGAATTAATATAGTGTACAAAGCTGAGACTAGACGTGCTAGGAATATTAGTTTCAAACTCCAAGCGATGAAATGTGAAGCCTAATATTGCTTTGTTGGTTTAGTAAAAGCTCGTGTACATTATTGAAAAAGTTGTGTCATTATACTAAACTGAACACTATTAGCGCAATAATATATTACGAGTATATTTGTTCTCAATTCGTCCTATTTAGTTACTTAAGGAATAATTTAGAAACAAGAACCAGATTATAACGTGTAGAAATTGAATATTATGGTAACAAAAGCATATTTATTAAAGTAACACGTTTGGACCATAGAATCATAAACGTCTTAATATCAGAAGGAATTGTCGTTTTTTGTCTATTTCTAATTCTCTTCCATGACCATTTAAAATTAACTACGAATCTGGAAAAATAGAGGAGAAGACAGTGATAGATGTAAGGATAGTCTTCGTGAAGAAGAATATGAGTACCTACAAGAGGTGAAAAAATTAGCAATAGAATAGACTAAGGATATATTTGACGCGCTCGTAGCGAAATATGCTTAACCGATCAGCAAAGTTAAGATACGTCCACCGCAGTCATGGGTGACCCCTAGTGACATTACTACTGAGCGCTTCCGTGCTTCGAAGGGCACGTTAAGCCGTTGGTCCCGGTTGTTGTCTTACGATGGCAGTCATTACAGCATGGTGGTAGGGCATTTTGCGAAAGCCCGACTGGCTAGCTACCACCCTCAAGTAGAAAATCTGTCGCCAAGCACCTAACGGTGTGTTCCGACAGCTGTCCTTGAGAGCCAGTAATTCTAGGTTAGCCTGAACAACATATTTGACCACATCATCACTTACCATCAGGTGAGATGGTGGTCAAAGGCTAACCTATCAAGCCTAATCAAAAAAAATAATCATAATCATATATATTGCTGTGACACCACTTAGCGTGGAAAATATAAGAATAACTACAGACGTTGGCTATTCCAACATTAACACAGAGCGATGTGTTATGTTTGCTTATGAAGTTTTACTGTGAATTTCAAGCAATAATATGAGCAAGATCGTATTCAAGCTAGTTAACTTTACGGGAGTGATGAAAATGTTTTTAAAAACTAAATTTTGATTTAAAACCGCGAAAATACAATACGTCTTCGCAGAGAGAGATGCTTTTATTAATTGAATTTAAGGCACTTCAAATTCTCAAAGATGCACTTGCCGACGGCTCGAACTTATCAGCGGGCGAGGCAACAAAGCATGCTATTTCACCTATACCTTTGTGGGCAAGGGTTAGACTCCGTGATGAGTAGTAAGAAGATAGTGCTCGCGCATCACACACCCGTATTGCATCTACGCTAATTACGCACACTTGTGTGCGATATATCAATGAAAGCCGAACCATGCCGAACGAATTACGATGTTTGACGACGGACGGAGATAGTGTCTCAAGCTACGTCACGACGTGTGTAGGTATTTCTTATAAAATAATATTATATATTCACAGAGGAATACATTTTGGTTCGGACAGTAGGTACCTGTTATAATTTTCGTTCGTTTTAAAATAACATACTGATGTTATTTCACCTATAGTAGGTAAATATTTAGTAAGTAGGTACAATGATTTGTAGGTACATAGTAAATGTATTAGTTTGTTCTTTTCATATTGATGTAGTAAATATTTACCTACAATAATTATTTATTACATAATTAGCAAGTTACTGCTTTTACTACAACATATTTTGTAAAGCAGTGACGGCTCAGTGGCATAGGTTATGGACTTCCGCGCAGCAGGTCCATGGTTCGAATCCCGTCGCGGGCTTAATCTTCACCGCGTGGTAGAAGAGCATTATACGAATGCCCGCCTGGATAGCTACTACCCTCAAGTAAAAAATCGGTCGCCAAGCACCTAAAGGGAAGCAGTGATGGCTCAGTGGCATTGGTTATGGACTGCTGCGCATCAGGTCCATAGTTTGAATCCCGCCGCGATATTGAGCTTCACCGCGTGGTGGAGAGTTCGTAGCGAAGTTTACTTAGCTGTTCTCAACCGATCAGCAAAGTTTAGCACCGTCGCGCGCGGTCATGAGTTGGATGGGTGACCGCTAGGACAATACTACTGAGCGCTTCCGTGCTTCGGAGTGCACGTTAAGCCGTTGGTCCCGGTTGTAGTCTTAGGATGGCAGTCGTTATAGCATGGTGGTAGGGCATTTTGCGAATGCTTGCCTGTATAGCTACCACCCTCAAGTAGAAAATCTGTCGCCAAGCACCTAACGGTGTGTTCCAGCAGCTGTCCTTGAGAGCCAGTACTTCTAGGTTAGCCTGAACAACATCTTCGACCACATCATCACTTACCATCAGGTGAGATGGTGGTCAAAGGCTAACCTATCAGGCATAAAAAAAGAGCATTTTGCGAATGCTCGCCGGGATAGCTACCCAAGTAGAAAATCTGTCACCATGCAACTAACGTGAACTCAGTGGCATTAGCTATGGACTGCCTCGCAGCATGTTTATGGTTCGAATCCCGCTGCGGGCTCGAGCTTCACCGCTTGGTGGAAAGGCATAGGGCATTTTGCGAATGTTCGCCTGGCTAGCCACCATCCTCAAGCAGAAAATCTGTCAGTAAGCGCCTAACGGGAAGCAGTGATGGGCCAGTGGCATTAGCTAGTGACTGCCGCGCAGCAGGTCCATGGTTCGAATCCAGCCGCGATATTGAGCTTCCCCGCGTTGGTGAAGAGCATTTTGCGAATGCTCGCCTGGATAGCTACCCCCCTCAAGTAGAAAATCTGTCAGAAAGCACCTAACGGGAAGCAGTGATGGCTCAGTGGCATTAGCTTTGGACTGCCACGCAGCAGGTCTATGGTTCGAATCCCGCCGCGGGCTTGAAATTCACCGCTTGATAGAAGGGCATTTTGCGAATGCTCGCTTGGCTAGCTACCACCCTCAAGTAGAAATTCTGTCACTAAACACTTAACGGGAAGCAGTGATGGCTCTTAGCAATGGACTGCCGCGCAACAGGTCTATGGGTCGAATCCCGCCGCGGGCATGAACTTCACTGCATGGTGGAAGGTTGTTTTGCGAATGCTCGCCCGGCTAGCGAGCTTTGAGATGAGAGTGTGTCGTACCGATTTCAAAATCTGTCTCTAAGCGGTAATGTACGATGGCATCATGGATCTACCAATCCTGGTAGAACACATTTGGAATAAAAATTCTCTACCTACCCGTAACTGATTTAAATTATTTCCAATAAAAATCAATAACTAATCATAGGTTATTTTTGATTAGGTAAGTGCCTACAATCATCGCTAAGTTTACCATATAAACTTTCGTACTACCTTAGGTATAAGTACCTACTACAAATATACATACTTATTCTGCTAATTTACGTAGGTAGATACATAGTACTAACTTTATTATTTGTTGTGATCTTATAGCTATGTAGATAGGTATGCAATGTAATGCGCGCCCGCGAATGTCGATTTGACACCGCTGACAGTTGCGTGCCTAGGCTGGCCTATATGATAAATGATAATTATATCGTAGATAGGATCTTCCATTGAGCTTCTAATTCTAACCCTTTATTACTTTGTGTTAGGTAGGTACTTTCTCGAAGTTATATTACTGCTTAGACTATATTCTAAAAAGAATGCGGACTACCTACGTCCATACCATATCTAACCAAATGCAGCTTTTTATATTGTCTAAGTGTTGCTAAAATGATAAGGTACTCACCATAGCTATCATGACCTGCGTATTGACTAATACCTACAAGGTACTAACTTAGGTGAGAGTAGGTGAGTACCTAGACATAGTTACGTATTTATATTACCCAAGTACCTATCTATATGAATTATGGCGTCCGACACTTACTATCACGAACAAACTAATCAAATGCGAAAGAAAATCCGGTCCCCAACTCCCAACATATGTAAATATATATATATATATAAGTACGTAAGTAGGCATAGGCACTACATATTGGTAGTGTATACATACGTGCACACCAAAAAGCAACAGGGCATTCCTACTATATAATATTATGTTCTAAGATCGCGGCGCGGTGCACGTGACTTTTGGTAGTGTGCGTTTTGTTAATTATATATTAGTGTGCTGCGCATGAGACCCGCCCGCCCGCTTCCCTCACCGCGGAATGGAAGTATTGACATGAGATGCCAAATATTTTGAACGAAAAACTAGCGCGCAAAACTATGTGTGCCGACCTTTGGCTCTAGGATGTTTATGATTATACTACTGGATGTATTTGTTTTCCAAAATGTTATCTAAAATGATCATGAACTGAGCTATGCTTCTATGTATATAATTTTAGGGATTTCATGCTCTATAAGTCGTTTATTTACGACTAAACATGCGCTAAAATTCGTGATATTACAGGGATGTTTCGAGGCTTATAACTATCATGTGAAGATTTTTTTTACAAATCGGTGCCAAGACAAGCCTAGATAATGAAGAGATAAATCGATATCATGCTTAGTTGTGGACCTAAAACCTCAAATAAGGGAGTGATCACCCTACGGCGTTTGTATGGAAAAGTTACCGGCCAGTTCAACCTTAAAGTATAGGTGGAAACGCTGTGGAGAATTGTCGTAATAAGCCGTTGTGGCGCCACGTAGCGTAGTTTGATTATATTGAATCGGGCCGCTATTTTACTACTACGCGGGTAAAGACTGATAATTGCGGAATTATCAGTTTTTAATTCTGCAGTTTGACATGATGTGATTTATTATTATGAAGGCATACAAGCTTCTGCTAGCGCCTTCACCCGAGAACATAGAATTCGAATTGTGCCTGCTCTATCAGGAATATCCTACGAATAAATATGAATATTTATTCGTAGGGAATATCTGAGAATTAACTGAGGGAGCGCTCTTTTATTCCAGGACCTATACCCAGGTTATCTTTTTATCTTCTTAATATTCTTTCAGCCGTTACAGAATTACAGTTTCAACTATATCACGTGTTTTATTTACTTTAGATTAGGAATAAGCCGGAGATTATTCAAAGTCAAAGTCAAGTCAAAATCATTTATTCAATTTAGGCGTCTACGACGCTCTTATGAAGGTCGATTACAAATGTTAGTATTGAAATATTCTACATTGTACTGCCACGTTCAGCAAATAAATTGTATAGAGTCACTATTATGTTGGCCGTGTATGTTTTTTTATGTATTTTCATGTATTACTTTATTAAATTCTCCGATCGTGATGATTCTTTTTAATAGGTAGAGTATACTTTCAAGGTTACCCCATTACAATTTCATCAACATTGGTCAAGTGGTTTTGAGTTACAGTCAAATAACTCTTAAGTGTTACAATTATATTGATGACTAGCTGTACCTGCGACTTCGTTCGCGATTGCCGTACCTGCAAACTAATTATTCACATTTGAGCACTGTTTATATCATATTAAGCAATTGTGTCTTAGAGCTACAGAATCACAAGCTTATCAGTACAGACGTTCGGAAAAATCATGCATCAGACTGCAGCGTTACAGTTTTAGGCTTGAACTGTTATTGTTCTTGGTACAAACGAGTACATAACTCCTCCCTCACCAAGTGCGAAATTATCGGTTTAGAAATTCTGGTAGTGATGTGATTGGGGCTAATTTAAACTGTAGCTCGGTTAATAGTTTTCTTTTATAGCTCAGAATTACTGAACCTACATATATTTGGCATTCTTCTTTTACTGTAACTATATATAAATGCCATGTCGGGATTCATGAGTATCATCAGTGGCCCATTTTTCTGTTAAAATTGTAGGTTTTCTACAAAATATATTCCAGCTGTCCAGATTAATGCGATGAATCTTGACATCTTCTATATCAACAGCATTACTACTCCTGTACGTAGGCTCAGTCATTGGTAAGTCGTCCAACTGATGACTCAGCAATTTTGGCGTTTGTGGCGTAAAAATTTTCCTCCACACACTTCAAGAACGTCAGAAGTTGTCAAGTGGCTGTCGAGATCTGAAGATTGGAGAACTGGTGTTGATCCCCTTCAGTGGCCGCTAGGAAGACTCACTAAAGTACATACCGGACGCGACAATGTAACTCGTGTCGTCCCTGTACGCACGAGAAATAGTTAAATAAAGCCCTCTCCCTCTTGACGAGGAATCTTAATATATGTTCAAATTCACACAACGCTAGTTAGTTCGTTACTTAGTTACAAGTATATAATTAAACAACACGCATACATTCCAGTCCTTCTACTAACCTTCTTTAGATATAATTAGTCTTATTACATGTATGTCCACTCTCTCACTATTTTTTTTCTACACACACGTTCTTTGTTACTTCCCGCATTAGATTAACAGCTGATTGTAACTGGAAAATCCGGATTGTTCGGATTTCGGTGGGGGGAAAATGTAGGGACCTTGACCTTAATATTTTCAAATCACCCGCCAAATCTAAGGAAGACACTTTGCGGCCTATCGACGGTCGAGCGCGCCCTCTGTGCGCGAGCGCTGTGAAGCTAGTATAGAAAAAATCAGCACCGGCAGTACTTACCTCATCGTGACGCGTGTGATATAAAATACTTTAAAGCGAAAATACCATACTAAACAAGGAGGACCTCAAGCAGCAGTGGCGGATGAGTCCCTTAAAGGTCAAGATTGTTAAAATTGTGTAAACTTAGTCCAGGGCACGACAGTATGTACTGAGAAGTGCACTTGGAGCGAGAGGACGTGCATCCGCTGTGGAACTGACTTCTTATTTTTCTTGTTTTTCATATTAAGAGTGAAATAATGCAGGAGGAGAGCAGTGGGCGATGGCGCATCCCAGGATTTTTAGCTAGATGGCGGGGCAGCCTTTCGTGTGTGGCTAGTACACTACTTGGGCTACTGTATGCGGTCGGCCAGCGGATTACCGTGGCTCGGATCCTGCTGCTCTCCGAGACTAGTCCTACATTATGATTCTTCGTCCTGTGCCAACAAACAAGTCATCTCCAGCATCGCAAGTGCCCCAACCTGCCTTCCTTGACGGTTGCACCGAATATCGTGCCGGAACACGGCAGAGCCGCTTAGCGACACGTCTTTATTCGGTGGGTGGTTCAAACCACGGCCGAAGCCTACCACCAGTAAGGAGTCACCGCGTTTAGCACCACCCGTGGGTCACGTGTAATGTCTCGGGGGTGTATCCTACGGACGCGGGTGACTTTCAACCCACTTAACATAAAATAATATAGACACATATATCGTATATCGCATATAACGTAACGAAAGCATTTAGAAAATATAGCCATAGGCCATTTCAGGCCAACAGGCAGTCCAAATGCTCCCAAAATGCGTGCCCAGCATGCTGCCAACATTGCCCTGTTTGATTGAAATGCTTATTTGTTAAGCCAAGTAAGTGTCAGAACGCATCGACCAAGAACTCTGATAGTAAATATATGTCATTTTCACATTTGTTTGCAGCTTATTTGTGTTATGCTTTTGGTATTGATATTGAAAATATTTATTTGGTTGAAATATAGTACATGAATGCTTTATTTCAATGTACATTATATAACATATGAAATTAATTTAACAAATTATTGGAGTACAAATTTTTTTATGCCCAAGGCGGGAATCGAACCCGCGTCCTCCGATATCGCGTCGGATGCCTATACCCCTCGGCGCGGGTTAAAACAAAATATTCACAGTCATAGTTGTAAATTTATACACAATGACTATGAATATTGTGTTTTTTATGTACATTTGCAGACAAATATCTGCAAATGTATTTATCTTACAACACTACTTTATGTTAACAAAGATTATGGAAGGGTATATAGTTTTACGTAAGTTTTGCGTAGTAGTATATCGTGCAAGCTATGCTGCGTTCTCTGTAGCACTTCAATTATTGCAAAACAACGAAAGCAATACGTACAGTTTAGTTCATCGTTCAACTTTTCATCGTTGTCATTTTGTGTTGGATAGTAGTTTTTATAGTTTCAAATAAGTGACCGAAACTAGCATAAATGTACATGGTTAGATTATACAATATCAATTTAATCGTAAAATTATGAAGATTATTAATTTATAATATATTTAATCTATATCAAATATTATTTACGAAAGTGGATCGAGAGTTTTAGTTCTGCGGGATAGAATTCGATTGTGCTAAAATTCAAAGTGTACAAAATACAATAAAATGACTAAACTAGAAACTTCTACAGAATTTCACTATTTGAAAGTACCTGCATATGACAACGGAAAGGAAAAAGGTATTAAGAGTTCATAAAATTTAATAGTTATTTTTTGTATAAGCATTTAAACTGGTTTGTTTCTATCTAAAGTAAAAGCTTTGATTAATATACTGTTTGTGTGTTAACTGCAAGGACTTGGCCAAACCACGGTACCCCGGCGGGTACTATAGAATCTATTTTAATTACTTAGCATCAAGTTGTGTCCACGTTTTTGGTATTAGAAGAACATAGCACATCGAGAAATGAAATTTATGAAATATATTAATATGCAGTAATCCTGTTTCTTTTCAGCAAAAATAGAAATCCCGTTAAAATACGGCTATGGCATACGGCATGTGCAACTACTAATTTTTTTCTTTTGCGCAGCTGTGAGTTTCATAGCTAGAGGTCATTTAGGGGTTACTGTAGTAGCCATGACAAGTGGTCAAAGTGCACAAGCAATAGAATCGTTTACTAATGAAACTAAAAGTTATTTTAATTATTCTTATGAAATTCCTCTTGATGAAGTAAATTATGCCAAGCATAATGTAAACATGATACAGGACGCAAATAATATTATCAATGGATCTAAAAATAATGAAGAAACTTGGACTATTTACAAGGTAAATGGTTAAATTATAATGCTTGATAGGAATAAAAAAAATAACAACGACCATAATAAATAATTAAAATAATAATATACGTTTTTGATACTTTCAGACTTATGAATGGTCCAAACCAATTCAAGAAATGGTGCTGATGGCTTTTTTCCTAGGTTATTGTCTGATGATGTTCCCTATAGCATTAGTCTGCCAACGATGGGGAGGGAAGGTGCCACTGCAGATATCGATGCTTGTCAATGGGATCGTCTCCATCTTGACACCCTGGTTAGCTTTATGGGTAAGATACTATAATAGAACATAGATAGATAGAAACATTTTCATGTCCAAGAGAAAGCTTTAGTTATTAAACGGTCCAACAAGAATCTAAAAACTGTTATACACAAAATAATGTGAGGCAAGAAGTAAAGCGAGCAGGATATCAAACCGTGAGCCAGGAATAGGATCACGTGGGAATTAGACATTTCTCTGTTGGTTGTCAATAGCTTGTTCATTAATCTATTGTTAGTGCAGAGTTAGAATTTTAGATTTATTAGGAGGCTTAGGTACATCACTTTACCTATTACTCCATAAATATAAGTGACATATTCCTATCACTCGTTTAATCAAACGCATGTTAAAATCATAAAAAAAAAACTAGAAAAGAGGTGATATCATGATCTAGACATATTGTCAATGAAACGAGTATGAGCTTACCCTATCAAATTGAGACACGGCTTCTTGCAATATTTCATAGTTTTGATGATTGCTAGAATCAAAAAGATTAAAGTTCAGAAAATAATATTATTTTGTTTTTGTATTGCATTGCATTAAGTGCATCATCATCATCACAAAGCCTCCTCTATTAAGGGGAGGGGGGAAGGGGGAGTTGCCACAATCTCCTCACTTGGCAAGCGTCTTGGAAATTGTATTGTGAGATTTTAGTTGTTTTGAAGGTGCTACAGTTGCCCACCCTTTGTCGCCTCTTATAACTCCAAAAGGAAGATATGGTGATGCTTTTCTAGCCCTGCATCCAATGGGGCATCATCAGGCATTTTATATTCACACTGATTTGATCACTTCATCACAGACTCGTTAAATCTCGAATCAGAATGAAGCGTAAGCGATTTTATTTCATAACCATTTTGCTAAGTATTGAATAATATTGTGTGTATTTAATGATTTTGACTTGAATGTTATAAAATCAAATCAATTTGATTATAAATATATCATCACGTTTTTATGTACCCGACAGATTTGTTCATTTGCCGTGGTACCATTAGAGAGTTCCTTTGATGGTACCACGGCAAATTAAGATAATGAATAGATTCAGGCGTTACTTTGCGGAAATCCATTTTTAATAATAACAAATACTTTTAAAATATTTTAAGAAAACATCAAATTAATATTTTAATAAAACACTTAAAAATATAAAAATATATCTAGTGACAATTCCGCTTAATTTTCCTGCTAAGCCGACGTGACGTCACAAACGCCACGCAGCCAAACCGGAAGAATTTTCGACGCGTTTCGCTTCTACACGAAGCATCCTCAGGAGGTCTTGACTCTTCGAGCGCACGATCGAAAAATTCATTCATTCTCGATCGTGCGCTCGAAGAGTCAAGACCATTTCAAGTGTTTTATTAAAATATTAATTTGATGTTTTCTTAAAATATTTTAAAAGTATTTGTTATTATTACGGCAAATTAAATTTGACTCAATTTTACCACGAAAATGCTGATTTCTATTAACCGTGGTACTATTGCATAGCATGACATATGACACGAGACACATAAATAACATGAAGTTAATAAAAGTCGTTTATAATTTAATTCTTAATTCCATATAAGTTTGCGTTTTTAATAACGAAATAAGTGAACTTTCTTAGAATATTTAGCATTCAGTTTAAGAAATTTCAAGATTATTAATAATTATAATTGGCCTCTTTTCCAGGGTGATTGGAAAGTTGTTTGCGTCTGCAGAGTGCTGCAGGGAATGTCACAATCTGGTACATTTCCTGCATTACAAACACTGTTGGCGCAGTGGGTACCAAGTAGTGAAAAGGCTACTTTCAGTGGCTACGTCTATACAGGTAATTTTATATATAGAAATATATATAATATTTAAGAGTTATCAAGTGGACTAAAATCGAGGAGAAAATAGTTAGTATTATATTTAAACAAGAACAATTGTATTGACATCAATAAGTCAGCTGTAAATAGTACTAACGCGGATTGCAACACAGTATTTTAGACATTGTACACTACTTGCGTCAGACAAGTGTGTGGATTGAATCCCGCCGCGGGCTTGAGCTTCACCAAATGGTGGAAGAGCATGTTGCTAATGCCTGCCTGGCTAACTACCACCCTCAAATAGAAAATCTGTCGTCAAGCAACTAAAGGTTACGGCAGCTGTCCTTGAGAGCCAGTAATTCTAGGCTAACCTGAAAATATCATCGTCTTCATCATCACTTACATCAGATGAGATAGTGGTCTAAAGTTTTACCATCAACAATAAAAGAAAGTAATTTTTAGTATTGCCTTCTAATTAAACTAATTAAAAAGTTACAGCACACAACTTTATTAAATTTATGCTAGTCATTTTGGTCCTAGTGCAAAATTCTTTTGCGTTTTATTTGCATGACAGATTTGTTCGTGAGATAGAAATATTGCGAAATTATGTAACAATGATGATGTATACTATCATACAATAAACAGTAGCCTGAACGTTGTTTGAATAATGTCAATATACTTATCAGATAAAGTTCGGTATCAGTACACACTAACACTAAATAAATTTAAACGGTTAAAAACAAAAATTAATTTCCGGCAACTATAAGATAACTGGGTTATTTTACACAATTCTAAAGTAAGCAAATTTTTAAATTCAATAATGAAAATGTTTATAATAAACTTTTATGATTTTTTTTTGGTAATGGGAGGGGGCAGTATGAAATGTAGAACTGCAAGGTTTTGACTTCGTATAGGGAAAATAGATTCTCTACTCCTGGTTATAAATAATTATTCGTTTTTCAAAAATATCTAACCGAGGATCTGAGAATTTCTAAACAACAGTTGCTCACGTATGGCAACTTTATATTTTTACCACAGACTAGAATTACGTCGGTAAATCATAGTGTTCCCATTCTCGTATCAAACTAACTACTACGTTCCGACCTTTTATTAAAAATTAAGAATCTTTTTAACATAATAACTAATTGGTATAGTATAACAAACATTAGCACCTGAAAAAGCTCCAAGCACCACATAATATTAACGGAATAGTAGATTGTTATACGAGGGTCGAAAGGAATCAATTCCCATACGAGGTATTTAGACGCCCGAGCGTAGCGAGGGTGATTGCTTCCCAGATTTACGGACGGCTATCGTCCTAATAGGAATTAATGACTTTCACCCTTGTTAAACACTCAACTTTTCACTACGAATATGAAGAATATAAAAGTTGTTATTCTATAATATGTATTAATGATAAGAACATAAGTAGAACCTATTTAAAATTAATGCGGTTATAGTCCAAGTAGGAGTCGATAACTTGCATCCGTGTTAAACGCTCTACTTTTCAATTAAAATATGAGAAAAGTAAAAAACAGTAGTTTTTCTTAAATATTTACTGAGTTTAACGATAACATGAGTAGAAGAAACATAATATATAAAATTAATTGAGGGATTAGAACAATTTTTGAAAGTAATTTTTTGTTATATTTTATTTAATTCCCCTATAATTACTTACTATCCTGCCAATTTATATATTTAGTCTTTTTTTTTAATTTTTAACATGGAACACAGCGCGTCTTTGCGGGCCATCCCATTTAAAAGATATTTTTTTATAAGTTTTTTTTAATTCACTCTCATAAACACAATAAATGATTAAAATTCTCATATAAGATACACTAACGTGAGAGATTCACATTAATTATGTTGTAAAGTACTTCTTTTAGCCTTTACATAAACACAAACGTAGTCGTTATTATTTTTTATAATACAGCAGAGTATTTTAGAACGAAAAAACATAGACATCTAATTTTGTTTACAACAATTAATGCCATAGTTACAAGTCATTCCAGCCCAAGAGAAGGAAGCATTTACTATGAGTTTTTCCCACCCTTAAGTGGGAAGCAGCGTCTTCCACCCGCTACTCAGATCAAATAAACACTACTTTCCGAATATGAGTATTGAAGTTCATTTTCTACTTAAAACTATAACAGTTAGTATTGAACTAAAGATATTTGATTGTTTACAGGTAGCACAATAGGGACTATCATCGGGTTCCAGCTAGGTGGTCTGATAGCAGACGCTTGGGGCTGGCCAGCAGTATTCTGGACGATAGGAGTAATGTGCCTCCTGATGTTTGCTGTGCTGACCTTTTTTGCAGCCAAGTCACCGAGCCAGCACAAAAAGATATCTGTTGCAGAGAAGGAATATATTAAGGGACATTGGGATTCTGAAGTGACAAAGGTAAATAATCGTTAGTAAATAGGGATTCATATAGAATTTTGTATGTCTAGTAATTTAGCACGTTTTCATCTGTTATCACTAGGAACGCCACATTTCGTAACATTTCAAACATGAAGATTGTACAATCCAAAATTGATTGTTGTTATTTATTTGTTAAATTATGTTTATTTGTTTCAACTGGACTCGTTAGACCTAGAAAGTTGCTTGGCGTTCCACCCGCATGCACTAACTAAGGCACACAAATTTTGTTTTAGTGCCCGAATATCTATTCTTGTTTATCTTTAACACACCGTTAGGTGCTTTGCGACAGATTTTCTGCCATGTACACTTGGATCTGTTAGTTTTATTATAAGTATATAATTGTAACTGTAAGAAGGAAAGGGGCGGCACAAACTAAAATTTTGTTCCCTAGAAAATATTCAGTGCTAGAAATCTGTTTATAAAAATAATAAAAAAGTAAGCTCTAAACTAATCTTGAAAAGCAACGTTAGCCGAGCGGTAATGCTATGGAATGCCGTGCCGTAGGTCAATGGTTCGATCCCTACCGCCTTGAGCTTCCTTGCATGTTAGAAGGATATTTTGCGAGTGCTCTCCTGGCTAGCTGCAACCTTCAAGTAGAAAAATCTATCGCCAACCACCTAACAGTGTGTTCCGATAGCAGTCCTTGAGAGCCAGTAAAATTTCAGGTACATGAGACTGAACAACTGTATTTCTTAGGGCCACAAGTAGCGAAATGCACTACACCAGCTGTCATAGGCTGAGGTTACTGTTTATATCAGGTGGGCTACGTGTTTGTACCATCACAAACTTAATCAAAATACTTTCAGAAAAGGAGTATACCATGGAAAGCTATTTTTACTTCAAAACCATTTTGGGGCAACATCGCAACACATGTCGGCAGTGGAGTGAGCGTTTACTTCTTCCTCACAGAAGTTCCCTCCTACATCCATTATGTGCTCGGAATTGATGTTAAAAGTGTGAGTACAAATCATTTACTTCTAATTAATTTTACTGTTACTACTATTGTAACAATGTCAGTTTAAACTGCATTTTGCTTCTACTATGGTTCCGAAAATGTAAATAATTTTATTATGCTCAGTCGGTCAGATCATACCCTGGCTATAGGAGTGGATGACGCGGGTTCCAATCCCGCACATAACTATATTTTTTCGGCTCGTAAATTTGTAATTTTGTAGCAACTTATATTTTTTTTATTTCAGAGTGGATTAATATCTTCTTTGCCGCACATAGCAAGTTTGTTTACTGGTTCTTTAATGGGCGTTATTTCCGATTACTTAACAAATAGAAAAATTATCAGTTTAAAAAATGCCAGGAGGACATTAAACACGATTTGTAAGTTTTATATTATTTTTATTTTTTTATGCCTGAAAGGTTTGCCTTTGACCACTATCTCACCTAATGGTAAATGATGACGTGGTCGAAGATGTTGTTCAGACTAACCTAGAAGTACTCAAGGGCAGCTGCCGGAACACACCGTTAGGTGCTTGGCGACAGATTTTCTACTTGAGGGTGGTAGCTAGCCTGGCGGGCATTCGCAAAATGCCCTACCACTATGCTATAACGACTGCCATCCTAAGACGACAACCGGGACCGACGGCTTAACGTGCCCTCCGAAGCACGAAAACGCTCAGTAGTAATGTCACTAGCGGTCACCCATCCAACTCATGACCGCGCGCGACGTTGCTTAACTTTGCTGATCGGTTGAGAACAGCTAAGTAAACTTCGCTACGAGCGCTTCAATATATTATATTCATCAAAATATATATTCAATATTGATTGTCACATCTACCCTAATCCCACGGATTTTTGGAGTCATTGGAATATGTTTTCTATAACAACCCATCATCTTAATAAACAATAGTTGCAGGTTCCTCAAACTTGATCGATGTTTTGGGGATCACAGTGTCAGATCTTCAGAAGGCGCCACTGTCCCCATTCTAGTAATTGTATCACTCCGTCCCCTCTTACGACTTTTCCAGGATGATATTAAAGGAGATCCTCTGAAAAAGTTTGGTTCCTAATGGGGTGCTGGACTATTAGGAACCAAACTTTCGGAATCAGTTTTGAACAGCAAGACACAATTCTGTTGGGGAATGTTCTTTTCGGTAATATGTCCGCTTCGTTATGGTTGATAAGGTCATTAGCATGGTATAGATTCATGTTATGCACCTAATTTAAGCGGCACAAAACTAAGACAACGTGACTAATGTGGCAGGCTACTCTTCCAGCGCAATAATTTTCTTAGATGCCTCTTAGTACTTCAAATAGAAGGTTAAGGTACAACCTTTACTCATAATAATATGTAGGGAACTACATTTTACTATCTGGAAAAAATAACACTTTTTTGCGATAAATTAATACGTTTAGCGACAGACTCTGGTTAAGACAAATTCTCTTTACGACGAGATTTTTAGGCGCGCCGCGTATGTGTGCGTGAGTAAGGCAAAGCACACCGCCAGCATCCGTCCCCATCCGACGGCTGAAAAATTACTTAAGCGGACAAGGACTAAGCATCGCGACTCTGGCTAAAATGGGCGAAACAAATACCTATTTGAAAAATTTTATGTGTATTTGTTATACAAAATACGTTGTTTTTTTATTATTCAAATACTGATGACTTTCTGTGAAGTATTTACGCCATACTAAGGGTTTATTTGGTTTTTTAGATATAAATTTGGTTTTTTTTTTATTGAGGAAACTTTATGGTATATAATTTATGGAATAAATCCATTAATATAATATATATTAATCGCATAACTCAAAATAAAAAAATAGAGATACAGCAAATGAAATACATTTACGTATCGCTGCCTCGGGGCTGACGTACACAAAAAATAGCTATGTTTAATGTAAAGAAAGTTAATATAATTTCATCAGATTTATATCTGATAGATTACTGAGATTTCTATAGATCTATAATATAACAGAATATAAATTCTGTTTTATCTTTTTTATTGACATAACACAAATTAAAATTTAATTGTATCAAAATTAATCCTCCTATTTCTGAACAATGTGTTCTATTTTCACTGGTTTATCATAAATGGGCAGAATGAACCAAAGAGGTTATAATTAATCACCATTAAAATATTTTCTTATGATTTCTTGCATATTGACCCTTAGAGCATTTTTTTAATGTTCTATCCTACTAAGCTAGCACTAACACATCAGGACATTTAGTGTACTCAAGGTGATTATGGTAAATTTTACTTCGTGATGAATGCAGTCGGTTGACAACAGACCATGTCAAGAAACGAACATAAGGTATTCGTTCTCTATAGTGTCGCTCGAAAGGCGTAAAAATACGTGCCCTCGGTAAATTCTAATAGCGGCCTTGATCTCATCATTACTTAACATCAGTTGAGATTCACAAATAAAAAAACAACTTAATAACAAATATTTTAAGAAAATATTTTATTAATATTTTAGTAAAACACTCATAACTTCTATAAAAAATATCTCTTGACCATTCAGACTAATTTTCCTGCTAAGCTGACGTAACGTTACAAGCGCCACGTAGCCAAATAGGAAGAATTCTCGACGCGTTTTGCATTTACAAGAAGCATCCTCAGGAGGTCTTGACTCGGGATCCGATTGTGCGCTCGAAACAAAACGCATTGAAAAATCTTCCGGTTTGGCTGCGTAGTGTTGACGTCACGTTGGCTTAACAGGAAAATTAGGTGGAATTGTCACTAGATAATTGTTTTTAATTGTTTACTTAAATAAATATTTAATTTTAATGTCTTCTTAAAATATTTTTAGAATATTTATTATTATAATATATGGATCTCCGCAAAGTAACGCCTAAATCTATATCGTTATAAAAAACTACATGTTTTGGTCCCATGGCAAACCTAAAGCCATCTATTAAGAACAATTCCAGACCATAAACTGCTGCTGAAAAATTCTTTGTCTTAAAAACCACTGGGTTTATTTTTTATTTTTGTTCAATCCAAATATCTAACTAGGGACTTCAAGTTTCCAAAGTTCAGACATTATATTCCATTAATGCCATTTATCCTTACTTTTTATGTCAATATGTTATGCTTTACACATATTTCTGTTTTTCTGTTTTAGCTCAAGTTGGAGTAGGAATAACTTTGATTGGCGCTTCATACGCAAGCAGTAACACTGTTGCCATCATTTGTCTAACAGCTTTCATGTGTTTCTACGTGGGTGTTTTTTCTGGATGGATGGTGAGAAATTTTTAATTGCAATTATATTTTATAAGCTTTTTTTGCGATTGTGACGGAACAAGCTTGAGGCTCACCAGATGTTACCGATAACCTCTGCCTATAACATATGCATTTTGTCACACGTGCCTAACTGCACTGGTCCGTCATCCTAAGACATACATTTTTTTCTTCTCATTATGCTTGTAATTTTACTGACTTTCAAGGAATACTACCAGAACACCTGCTTGGCGAACGATTTTCTGCTTGAAGATGGTAGCAAGCCCGATGAACAATCACAAAATGGCCTTGCACCATGCGGGATATTTTTAAAGTACCATAAATAGCTAAGTGGTTTGACTTTTGAAGCTACGATATTTTAGTAGCAACGGGAATGACAGCAGGTTTATGGAAATCAGTCATTTTGCTGGCTACACGACACATTTTCAACTTTAAGGTAGTAATCCCCAAGTAGGAAATCAGTCATTATGCGGTGTGTTCCGGCAGCTCTCTTTAAAGGCCAGTTCCCATTCTAGGCTTAGCCTGCACATACACAACATCTTTGTCACATCACCACATACCACCAGCAGAGATTGCGGTAAAACACTTTAGCCTAATATCAAGACCACTATAATATTATCCGAAAACTAAATTAATTAAAATTTTAACACAGAAAACCAATGTAATGTAATCCGCATAGCAGGCGTTATTGCAAAACATAACAATATTAAAAAAAAAACCAACTTCAAGCATGAAATGCGCATTATTCGGATCTCAAATACTACTTGTCAGATTCCACTCAAATTTAAATGAGACCCAAACTAGCATCAGCTTTCGAACATTAAAAAAAGTTATCGAAATCGGTAGGTACACCTTGTAAAGATTTATGATTTATCAACACACAAACACACAAAAATATATACAGTTTAATTGAAAACCTCCTCCATTTTTTAAGTGCAAGAAGCAGTGATGGCTCAGTGGCATTGACTATGGACTGCCGCGCAGCAGGTCCATGGTTCGAATCCCGCCGCGGGCTTGAGCTTCACCGCATGGTGGGAGAGCATTTTGCGTTTGCCCGCCTGGCTAGCGACCACCCTCAAGTAGAAAATCTGTCGCCAAGCACCTAACGGTGTGTTCCGGCAGCAGTCCTTGAGTGCCAGTGAAATAACAGGCAAAATGAGACTTAACAGGTATGTGTCAAGGTGATGGGCGCAGTGCAGTTCGTCACTTGTGATGAAATGCATCTGTTATAGGCAGAGGATACCGCTTAACATCAGGTGGGCTTCGCGCTTGAACCATCACAATTAAAAAAAAAAAAACTGCACTGCATTCAGTAATGCTAGGAAAATGCTATCCTATTGATGCATTTTTCATCGCACTTATCTGGTAGATACGCAGCTTCAATGAGCTATACTTTAGGATCCTAATATGTAATCGATTGCGATTTTCTAGACTAAGTTTTATTACGGTAATACAAGAAAACGTAAGGTGTTTTGTTTTTTTTCTCTTTCGTAAAAATGATATTAAACACAACCCTTAAACTTGATACGATTATATTGTGATTATAGTCTCATAAGTAAGGTACAACAACAGATGATAAAAACCAGCTACACGCAGTTAGGACCCATCCAAAAACCTCGAAGTGTATATAAAAAATAACTATCTTCTGGCACGTAATAAAAAGGACTTCTGTTTCATTCTGTGTTTTTTTTTATGTTATTGTGACGGAACAAGCTCGAGGCCCCTTTGATGTTAAATGGACTAACCTGCCTATAACAGATGCATTTCGTCACAAGTCACGAATTGCACTGAGCCCGTCACCTTGAGACATAGTTCTTAAGTCTCATGTGCCAGTAATTTTACTGGCTCTCAAGGACTGTTGCCGGAACACACCGTTAGGTGCTTGGCGACAGATTTTCTACTTGAGTGTGGTCGCCAGCCAGGCAAGCATTCGCAAAATGCCCGTCCACCATGCGGTGAAGCTCAAGCCCGCAGCGGGATTCGAACCATGGACTTGCTGCGTGGCAGTCCACTGCCAATGCCACTGAGCCATCACTGCTTCATCATGGTAAGGAACCTTCGGTTTTTGAGTCCAACTAGCACTTCGATAATTTTTGACTGACTTTAAAAAGTATATACTCAATTCTACTGTATTTTTTTATATGTTATTTATATCAGAACTTTTTACTAGGTGAACCGATTTTGATGTTTTTTTTTCTTCCCTATTTAAATTTAATCAAAATCAGTCCAGACGTTTTTGATTTATACTCCAATAACTGAAAAGTGTTTTCCTATCTTGATGACATAGTCATTGACAGTGAATGACTATCGATCCCGTAAGTAGCAAGGGTCACTAAAAATGGTGAAATAATTTTTTTTTACCTAAAAATGGAACCGACTTCAACACTCAAAAGTTTTTTTTTATGTGATTGTGACCGAACAAGCCCGAGGCCCACCTGATGTTAAGTGGACTAACCTCTGCCCATAACAGACACATTTTGTCAACGACGAATTGCACTGTGCCCGTCACACTGAGGCGTACAGTTTTTAGGTCTCATGTGTCTGTAATTTTTCTGGCTCTCAAGGACTGCTGCCGGAACACACCATTAGGTGCTTGGCGACAGATTTTCTTCTTGAGGGTGGTCGCTAGCCAGGCGGGCATTCGCAAAAAGCCCTTCCACCATGCGGTGAAGCTCAAGCCCACGGCGGGATTCGAACCATGGACCTCCTGCACGGCAGTCCATACCCAATGCCACTGAGCTATCATTGCATCATTAATTCAAAAGTGTGAAATAACTTGGCAGAGTCGGTACCATGCGCACAATATTGTTATAATAGGTATTTTTGAACTATCGTGGTACCGACTACAACCAGTTATTTCACACTTTTAAGTGTTAAAATCGGTTTCATTTTTAGGCAAATGTAGGGGCACATGCAACGTGAGCGCAATTTGCTAACATTGCAAAAGTCGCTTCATGCGCGCAGTTCCGCTCTCGCGTTTGTATCGAGCGTCCGTACTTCAGCCCACCTTATTAGTGTAACCTTTTTCTAACTAAACATTTAATTGTGACGGAGTAATAATTAACGATGATCACTGAAATGTAGTACTTTATTTACCCTTCCCAGTAGACAGTCAAGAATACGCATATGGAAGAAATAAGGGCGCACATATAAACCTTGATAGGTAACGTGCGCAATGATAGCAGATAACGATTCTTTGAACCTTACAGTATTTTTTTTTATGTTGTGAATATCTATAATGTTAATAAATAGATTCAGGCATTACTTTGCGAATATCCATATTCAATAATAACAAATATTTTTAAAATATTTTAAGACGTCACAAACGCCACGCAGCCAAACCGGAAGAATTTTCGACGCGTTTCGCTTCTACACGAAGCCTCCTCAGGAGGTCTTGACTCTACGAGCGCACGATCGAGAATAAATTGTTCGTCGTCTGTTCACGATCGTCTCGATCGTGCGCTCGTAGAGTCAAGACCTCCTGAGGAGGCTTCGTGTAGAAGCGCAACGCGTCGAAAATTCTTCCGATTTGGCTGCGTGGCGTTTGTGACGTCTTAAAATATTTTAAAAATATTTGTTATAATCTATAATGTTCTTTAGGTACTGTATTTGATGTTGACTAAAGCACATGAATGTGTTTACTTTTCAGGTGAATCACATAGACTTATCTCCAAACTACAGCGGCACTCTGATGGCTCTCGGCAACGTGCTGATGAATGCACTCCTAATGATTGTATCTGTCCTAGTCTCTTACGTCGTTGTTGACATGGTATGTTCTTAACTATCCACGTAAGTTTTAAACAATTTCGCAGAAGCCTGGAGTAGATATGGGAATAACATTGGAATCGAAGCAAAGCGCTCGTAGCGAAGTTTACTTAGCTGTTCTTAACCGATCAGCATAGTTAAGCAACGTCCACCGCGCTCATGAGTTGGATGGGTGACCGCCAGTGACATTACTACTGAGCATTTCCGTGCTTCGGAGGGCACGTTAAGCCGTCGGTCCCGGTTGCTATCTTAGGATGGCAGTCGTTATAGCATGGTGGTAGGGTAATTTGCGAATGCCCGCCTGGCTAGCTACCACCCTCAAGTAGGAAATCTGCGCCAAATACCTAACGGTGTGTTCCGGCAGCTGTCCTTGAGAGCCAGTAATTCTAGGTTAGTCTGAACAACATCGTCGACCACATTATCACTTACCATCAGGTGAGGTAGTGGTCAAAGGTTAATCTATCAGTCATGAAA
This sequence comes from Plagodis pulveraria, assembly GCA_963890685.1. Classification (NCBI taxonomy): domain Eukaryota; kingdom Metazoa; phylum Arthropoda; class Insecta; order Lepidoptera; family Geometridae; genus Plagodis; species Plagodis pulveraria. The sequence continues at coordinate 31,640,209 of OY982960.1, read as the reverse complement.
AAAAAAATGACGCATTAATGATGTCATGATGGAACACACATTATAATAACGAAATGATTCTCAGCCATCATGGCAACCTTATTGTTTGACAGGTCCTCACTTAGTTTAGACCCCATTGTAAATTTTGTGCTATTTAGTGGAAAGCATATCAAACGATTTCTTAGTGTTCATGTTACTATTGATGTTTTTTTATGTATTTGTGGTGGAGCTAGCACAAGGCCCATCTGATATTAAGCGCTAACCTCTGCCTATTATTTTCATATGCATTTCGTCACAAGTGACGAATTACACTGCGCGCGTCACCCTGAGACATACATTTGTTGAGTCTCAAGTGCCTGTAAGTTTTCTCAACACGACAATCCATAGCTATCACCGCCTGGCCATAATTACTTCTAAGTTAATTAATTCATGAGTTCTTAAGTAACACTGAATTCAGCCATTATGATATATGAACTTAATTATTTGCAACTATAATAAAATATAAGTCAATAATTAAAATGGCCTATTACTACTTGAAATTTGAAATTTCAAGTAATAATAGAATAATATTGAGAATATTCTCGAGAACATTCTCGATCGTGCGCTCGTAGAGTCAAGACCTCCTGAGGATGCTTCGTGTAGAAGCGATACGCGTCGAAAATTCTTCCAGTTTTGCTACGTGGCGTTTATGACGTCACATCGGCTTAACAGGCAATGTAGTCGGAATTTTCACTAGATATGTTTTATATTTTAAGTGTTTTATTAAAATATTAATTTATTGTTTTCTTAAAATATTTGTTATTAAAATAAAAATTGTCCTTATTACTAAATCTTCGCTGACGATGTGCGAGCCTCATCACTGCCAGTGTGGATGAGCCGTTGACCAATTCGGACGACAAGGGCTATCGTGCGTGAAGAGTGTTGACCGACTATACTAGTAATTGAGCTAGTAATGATATATTTCCCCCCGAAGGGTTCCCGCCTTGTCGTGGCGGTGGGGCTTAGTAGCCGTGGCTTCGTCACCCACGGTGAAGCGAAGAGGAACCAGGGGCCGTGCTGGCTTGGGGAGTCAGCCGGCCCCAGAGGGGCCGCTCCACTGGGCTTTGCCTCTAAGTCCAGACTGGAGCGGCAACGGGTAGGCTGCGGTGCTGTATGGGCAGCACCGCATCTGAGGCGGGCTGTGGTGTTGTATGGGCAACACCACAGCTGACGGTGAGGGGCCACGGCGGGAGAGGAGTGCCGGTATCTCGGTGCGCCGCTCTCCCTACCTTCCGTGGCCACGGCGGGGCCGCCACCGTTGGATGGCGGACGCGGAGGGGCCGCAGGTGAGGAGGAGTGTTGGTATAGCGAGGCGCCACTCTCCCTATCCTCTGCGGCCGAAGTAGCAGGCGACGGGGCTACTCATCTGACCCGTCGCAGGGGGACCTTGGGCGTCGGAAGCGGGGTTGTCTGACGCCCATTTGCGGGCTTGGTCTCCGGGTGGTAGCGACGTGCCATGTGTTCTGGTGCGTCGTGAGGGGTAGCACCCCAGGAGGGGTCTGGCAACGGACAACCGTGGCGGGTTCGTGGTTGAGTGCTAAAGCGACCCTGCGATCCCGCCGAGAAGCGGTAGAGATGGAACACCGTGTGTTATTTAGTCGGTAGGGGCACTTGCTGCTGTGGGAGTAGTTGGTGTCGAGCCCGACATATCCCGGCCACCTTCCCCGGGGTGAACGGGAATGCGTAAATGCATTTTTCACACGTTAAAAAAAAAAAAAAAAAAAAAAAAAAAAAAAAGTAATGATATATTTAGGAGGGCACTTTCTTCTGCATTCCTCGACACTGAAAGTGAGTGAAATATTAAGAGATGGCGGTAAGAGACCAGATTCTGAAGCACTCGTAGCGAAGTTTGCTTAGCTGTTCTCAACCGATCAGCAAAGTTAAGCAACGTCGCGCGCGGTCATGAGTTGGATGGGTGACCGCTAGTGACATTACTACTGAGCGTTTCCGTGCTTCGTAGGGCACATTAAGCCGTCGGTCCCGGTTATCGTCTTAGGATGGCAGTCGTTATAGCATGGTGGTAGGGCAATTTGCGAATGCCCATCTGGCTAGCTACCACCCTCAAGTAGAAAGTCTGTCGCCAAGCACCTAACGGTGTGTTCCGGCAGCTATCCTTGAGAGCCAGTAGTTCTAGGTTAGCCTGAACAACATCTTAGACCACATCATCACTTACCATCAGGTGAGATAGTGGTCAAAGGCTACACTATAAGGCAAAAAAAAAAAAAAAAGACAGGGCCACTCTGGTGCCGTGGTCTTGGAAGTTCTCTGGTGTGGAGGGCACTTGTGTACTCCTGGCATTCTTAGTTCCGCTAGTAGTGTCAGGGCTGCAGCAGAACCAGCTCTAATTTTAAGACGGCAAATTCACAGCTCAAAGCACACTACTAGTTTATAGGACGGGCTATTGAAACCCGGGGTCTACACCAATAAAAATATATTGTAAAGTCATCTCAATCAGATTGATCATCGCCTTAGTGGATCTCAGAGCAGGTAGGGGAGATACGCTATGAAACGGACGTTTTACTTTGGAGTATTATTGCATAATGCAGTTGGATCTTAGAAACTAAATAACTGTCCTTAGGGAATTCAGAGGTAATATACTATTAGTAACAAGCCATATTTTAAGACAATTATATTTATTTCAAGAAATATTACGATATTTTTGTCAACTCACTAATGTCCGTTTCATGACACATGACGCATTGAATAGGACAGTGAGAGTGTCTTGAAACGGACTAAGAACAAACGCACTACTTTATGCCACATAAATATGCAAGGTTTCAAAATTATTTGGTTTCATACAAAAACTCCTATTTTAACAAGTCAAACACTTTGGTAAAAAACAAACTGAGATCAAAAACTAAACATGAAAAAAAAAAAAAAAAAAAAAAACAGACATTGAACTTCCTAATCTTGTAATAAACACGAGAGCTTGGCTTCAATTTGGTTATATTATAAGAAAGTATAACAAATAATTCTTAATAATATTAGGAGGAATAAAAAATCACAAACTATTTCCTTTTATCCTATAATTATACCTACACATTCAAAATAATCAGCCTTCCGGTTGCCTACTTGAGTATTAATTACAATTATTACAAAAATAATTATTCATGGGGCCTGAACCATGTCTCGTGTGCCCATTTCTTACAAATAGCACACAGTAGCCAGTGAACACTGCTGCACAAATAAATACCTTTACAGACACTAACGTATTGAACGGACGTCCTTTTCAACGTGACGGCACCTGTCCGATTCAATGCAAATCTAACCTCAAGACATTTTTAACCAAATTTCAAACAATACTTATTGATAAGGTTATGACTCACCGCTCCGTGTATATTTAAGAATATATCACAACAAATACGACCACCAAAATTGTAGCCCAAGTTACTATCGAATTTTATACCAGTTTGCAAATATACAATATTTTTTACAAAAATCAAGTGCTTCAAGAACGTGCTGAAAGGTAAACATAAATATGGCTTCCGGAAGTTGTCATCATTGTGGGCTTGTCTATGGTCATTAGTGCTGCCAACTACCAAAACATACGAATATTGTCTTTAAAAATTTTTAAGATATCTATAGTGTCCGTTTCAAAACGCGTCCGTTTCATTGCGTATTCCCCCCTACATACTATGTCCAGCAGTTGAGCCTTGAGATCTTTCTAACTCTTTCCGAATTCCGCATGGTGGTGATCTAGATGATGTGTTTAATTTCTTTATTTTCTCTATTAATTTATGTGTACATAAACATTATTTATTTAATAAAAACAAATTCTTAGTAACATAAAATTTCCTTTATTTTTAGACAAATGTATATCAATGGCGCATAATGCTGTTTTTTATTTCTGGGATGGCGTTTACTCTCAATATGATATTTGTGATCTTCGTGTCGGCCGATGTTCAGCCCTGGAATGAAGGAAATCTAGTTGGTATGTTTTTTTTTTTTTTTTTTTTTTTATTTATTTGCTTGGAAGACCAACAGCCATCATGTCAAATAGAAACATGTATACAAAGCAATGGGCCAATTATAGGTCCTCACGAATATAAACAATTTATACAAAGCAATAACAACAGTGTGAACTATACTTAACTAACTTTACAAATATCACACAATTATCCGAAAAAATCCCTGGCCAACAACTGTCTAGCCGATCCGATGCTCGTACAGAATAGATCTATATCTATATCTAGACGTTTACTGAGTACATTGAAATTATTGGACGCCCTTAACAAGTATGAATTTTTCCTATAATTAGTATCAGATACCGGAACATTTATCAATGGGTTAAACCTTATGAGTTTAGTCGGGGTATTAAATCGAACTTTACCCAAAAGTTCGGGGCAATCAACTGTACCTGCTACTATTTTTATAAGGTATGTAAGATCAGCAATTTCCCTTCTTACAGAAAGAGGAAGCAGATGAAATCTTCTACAGAGACTTAAGTAATCTTCTGACGAGTACCAAACTTTTGTACGATAGCATAAATATTTAATGAACTTGATTTGTATTCGCTCAATTCGTTCGACGTACTTATGATACTGTGGATTCCATACCTGGGATGCGTATTCTAAAATACTACGTACAAAAGTGCAGTAAAGAATTTTGTAGGTTTTTACATTATTGAAAGAAGCACAACTTCTCATCACAAATCCTAGTGATTTTGACGCTCTAGTTACTATGTTCTCAATGTGTTCATCAAATAAAAGTTTGGAGTCGTGAACAACTCCTAGATCACGAATGGTTGAGCTCTTACTAAGAGTTTGATTTCTTAATCTATATGTAGAGGAAAAGAAATGTTTTTTACGAGTGTATGTCACAGAAGAACATTTGGAAGGATTTAAATCAAGTTTATTTTGTAGACAATATAAATCTAGACGATTTAGGTCAGTTTGAAGCTTTATAATGTCTTCATGTGAATTAATTTTCATAAAAATTTTCATGTCATCTGCAAAGCAAAGTAAATTAGAATAAGATATGCAAGTAGAAATGTCGTTAATAAATAAATTAAAAAGCAAAGGTCCCGTCAACGATCCTTGGGGAATGCCACTTGGAATGGTAACCCAACTCGAAATATAATTGCTTACTACTACTGCTTGCGTTCTTCTTTCCAAATAGGATGAAAACCACCGGTATAAGTTACCTCTTATGCCCGCGGTACTGAGCTTATGCAACAATGTCACGTGGTCTATTCTGTCGAATGCCTTGCTGTAGTCAGTATAGACTACGTCTACCTGACTACCACCTTCCATAGCTTCAGTAATATAGTCGTTTAAAATAACTAAGTTAGACACCGTAGAACGACCTCGGACGAAGCCGTGCTGTGTGTTTTGGAAAGTATTCTTAAGAGCTGCATATACCTGATCGTAGACCACCCTTTCGAAGACTTTGGCTAAAATGCACAGCTTTGATATTGGTCTATAATTCTCGACATCAGTCCTGGATCCTTTCTTATGTACAGGAGTAATAAAAGCAGATTTCCAAATTTGAGGAAATTTGCATTCAGATATAGATTTATTAAAAAGTAGCGTTAATGGGACTGCGATGCTTTCCGCACACTTAACAAGAAAATAAGAGCTAATTTTATCAGGTCCAGCCGATTTAGATGGATCAAGTTTAAGTAGTAGTTCCAACACCAGTTTTGTATTAATATCTACTCGCGATATATCCGCCAGTTGGGAAGTACTTGAAGGTGACTCCCTTATACTCGACAAGGAGCCACTTGTATTATGTAAGAGAAAGTTTGATTTAAAATAGTCCGAAAAAATGTTGCATATATCCGTACCTGTAGTAGCTATGTTATTTTTATACTTAAGTGACGTGGGAATGCCCTTTGATTTTGACTTTGACTTTATATATGACCAGAAGTGTTGAGGCTTTTTTTCGATTAGGTTTTCTATGCTTATTATATACTTGGAGTAGCATTCTTTTTCAATTGATTTAATTCTGTCTCGAAGTAATATGTAAGTTTGACGATTAGACTTATTCTTATATATTCTGTATTTTTTTAAATATTTATATTTTTCTTTTAGTGCCTTTTTAAGTGCTGGCGTATACCATTTTGGATAAAAATCATTTCTTACAGTCTGAGTTGGAATGAATTTACTTTTTAGGTCGTCTAACGTCCTGTAGAGAAAATCAACAGCATCCTCTATTTTTCGAGTGGACAACTCATTTATCCAGTTGATCTCGGAGATTTTTGTATTTAACGACTCATAATCCCCTTTGTAGTACAGATATTTAACATACGATTGAGGCTTTAGAAATGGCAATTTGATGAAGTGAGCAGTTATTAATAAAGATTTATGAAAGGGATCCAATGGTACCAGAGGATCGTCACATTCTACAACAAGTACGTCTTCGTTGGAGAGGACCAAGTCCAAAATTTTACCGAATTTATTAACTATTCCATTATACTGGTGCAACCCGTGAAGATAAAGGTCATCAATTAAGTATTGCGCGTCACTACTTACGACATTGGTAGGCAAAAGTGCTAATGAATTATCTGTATTTGCGATCCAAGTAATAGAACTTAAGTTAAAATCGCCAATTATTAGATATTTGTCATTAGGATATGTTAGAATAATATCATTTAATTTAGTCAAATAATTATGTAGTTGTTGGGAAAACGAGAAACCTAAGTTCTGTTCGCACAGATATATAGCACATAAATGTACTTTCGTTGTTATGCGGTTGTGAGTCAGCGAGATTGTGAGCCATAAGTCCTCAGCTGAAGATTGAAACTGCGTTAGTGCTATTACATTAATATCTCTCCTTAAAGCTATGGCGATTCCACCTCCCTTCGTCTGAGAAGTGGTTCTCATGCATCTATCTCTTCTAAAAACTATATAACGGCTGTCGAAGAGTTCAGAACTCGCTAAGCTGTCAACAAGCCATGTCTCAGTTAAAACAATTACGTCAAACGAGTTAAGGCAGAGATTTCGGTAAAATTCCGATGTTTTTGTACGTAAGCCCCGAACATTTTGGTAATAGATACTTAAGCTACTTGAACCCGAATCATCCATTGTTACAAATTGTTTTTAGATACAAACTAATAACAGTATATAATAGGCAGAGCTGACGTATGATGGCTGGCTGATTACTGGTATATATTAATGAAGAAAAATTTGTGTAAAGTATACTGCTATCTTGTATTGAATAGAAGATTAAAACTTTACGTAAACGAACCTCGTCAACACATAAAAATAAAATTTGAAAGCCACAACACAGCAAGACTGTATAACTGAGAGAATGTGTAGATTTGTTATAATATAAAATACGACTAAAAAGGGTGGTATTTAATTGAGAACACGCAAGTTTGCAGCGAATTTGCAAATGGTAGGAAACTACAGTAAGCGAACATACTCGTATATTGTTAACCTTTACAAAGTAAAGGAGGTAGGTCGGATTATCACTATAGTTATTGGTACGACTATTTGTATAACATGTGTTTACCTGTTTGAGGCAAAACCGGATCGGCCAGGCAGCGAACAAAAGCGGGATTACCAGCTGATAACACATCGACAACAATAACAATATCACTCTTATGCAATTTGTACGAGTTGCGGTGCAACTATAAAGACATATATAAATATCGTACACATAACTCGTAATATAGAATAAAAAATAGAAACATTTTAAGTAATTGTGTTTAAATCCTCTTCCTTGGTAATGACGTGTATTGGGGAAGTGTCATTTTTTCGAACATGAATTTTTGCGAACTTAACCCATACGTAGCTGATACCTCTTTGCTTGGCTAAGGCTTTTGTTCTTGTTAAGAGATTTTTGGTTTCTGCGTTAAGGTGATCATTAATAAAGACTCGTTGTTGCGAGCCCTGAAAGCCAATGTCAGCCGCCGATAATGTTTTGTGAGCTCTGGCAGCAGCTACAAGATCTTCTTTCATGTACCGATTCGTAAATCTCACAATTATAGCTTTTTCTTTGGAGTTATGAATGGGAACTCTGTACAAGTAATCAATTTGCTCTTTAGGAAAGGGAAAGTTAACCTTCTTGCTGATGGTCTCAATTATGGTGAATAGATTTTCGTCCTTCTTATATGGCACACCCTTCACCTCCACGTTGTTCAGACGGGACCTCTGCTCAGCCGCTGCTGACTGCGTCTTAAGATGCACTAGGTCGGTTTTCATGGAGTTCAGCCTAGTATCCCATCGTTCAACATCCGAGACTCTGGTCTCCAAGTCAGAAAATTGTTTTGAGAGCTCCAACATTTTGCTATTTGTAAAATCAATGGATGCCTTGAGGTCAGAGACTTCTTCCTTGATAGATTTCACGTCAGCAAGCAAGGCAGGCAGACCATTGAGCTGAGACTTCAAAAACTGAATTTCCTTAAGGAGGACTTCAAGTGTCACAAGAGGCGCCGACTCAGAACCCTGAATTGGCGATGGAGTAGGTGACAGCCCTCTACACGATGCACATTTCCAGGCAGCGCGCCTATCTACCCCCAACTTTCTCCATCCCACTTCGGTAATCTGAGCACAGCCGTAATCAAACTGCTTCCTGCAAGATCCACACTGCACTCCATCATTGAAATTATTCCCGCACGTGTCACACTTCATTGCAAAATTTTTATTTTTGAAATATCGAACCAGAATCTAAACTAATACGGACTATAAATAAATAATATAGAATATACAAGCTAGTACGTGTGCCCCTCGTGAGCGCTCACACCGGACTCTTGATCTCATGTTATTTGTATGTTACTCAATTGACTAGCTCATATTAGTTTTAAAGCAATGATGGCCGAGCGGTAATAGCTGTGGACTACCATGGCGCAGGTCCCTGGTTCGATCCCCGACGTCGGCTTGAGCTTCACCACATGATGGAAGGGCATTTTGGAAATGCTCGCCTGGCTACTCACCCTCTACACACCCTCGAGTAGAAAATCTATCGCCAAGCATCAAACATTGTGTTCCGGCAGCAGTCCTTGAGAGCCAGAACAATTACAGGCACATGAGACTTAACAGCTGTATGTCTCAGTGTGAAGGGCGCAGTGCAATTCGTCACATGATGAAATCCATATGTTATTAGGCAGAGGTAAATCCACTTAACATCAGGTGGGCCTTGTCTTGTTCCATCACTATCACATTAAAAAAAGTCTCTTGGCGCGATGTTGAATCACAATCGACAATCCGGCTGCTATACTAAGTCATTTTGGGAATGCTTGTCTGGTGCCTAGCTACCACATTCCTAGTCTCCACCTTAAATTATATGCTAGTAGCTGTCTTGGACGGCTAGTTACCATTACCTGTAAGCCTGTATAACATAGTTATTTGACCATATGGTTGGTATCAATATGGTTGGAATACGTGTGACTGTAGTCAAAGTCAAAGTCAAAATCATTTATTCAATTTAGGCGTCTACGACGCTCTTATGAAGGTCAATTACAAATTTTAGTATTGAAATATTCTACATTGTACTGCCACGTTCAGCAAATAAATTGTATAGAGCCACTGCGAGATGAACGGGCAAGAAACTCGGGGCCATTCTTTTAAACATCTTTTAACAATGTGTTACATACATACTATATAATAGAGTTATTACAATATTTGTTTAAATTATGTAGGTGACAGGCAATAGCTTGGCGGAGGCGGAATTGTCCAGGCATTTTTGTCGTTTATGTAATCAGAAACTGTGTAGTAGGATTTTTTAATCAATATGTTTTTCACATGCAACTTGAATTTCCTTTCTGTGAGCGTTTAGGAACTTTATTATAAAACCGCACACAATTACCTAAGAAGGACCTTTTATTTGTCTTTGCTAATCTAAAACCTGGCACCGCTATTTTATCTTTATTCCTAGTATTTTAATCGTGATTGTCACTGTTTAATTTAAATTTACTCAAATTTTTACGAACATACATAATATTTTCAAATATATACAGACTTGGTAAAGTTAAAATATCAATTTCTTTAAAAAGGTCCCTCACAGATTCCCTAGGACCCATTTTATATATGGCTCGAATTGCACGCTTTTGTATGATAAAGATTGTCTCTATCTCAGCAGCAGTTCCCCACAGCAATACACCATACGACATAATACTGTGGAAGTACGCGAAATAAACTAGGCGAGCAGTAGCTACGTCTGTTAACTGTCTTATCTTAAGAACTGCATATGCAGCAGAACTAAGTCTTCCGGAGAGATCATGTATATGTGGATCCCATTGTAAAGTGGAATCCATTTTGATTCCCAGGAAGACTGTCGCTTTGTCAATAGGGAGTTTATCTGGGCCAAGCTTTATGTTTGGTTCAACATAAGGAACATTTGGTAAACAAAACTTTAAACATTTCGTCTTTTTTGAATTTAGGAGAAGATTATTAGCGGCGAACCATTTACAAATCTTAGATAATACATTATTTACATGCGTCAGTTCACTGTCTTTCTTATCTACTTTAAAAATCAGAGAGGTATCATCTGCGAATAAAACAATATCACAGAAATCTTTGACCATGCAAGGCAGATCATTAATATATGTTAGAAACAGTAGTGTTATATATATTATATGTTAGAAACAGTAGTGGTTAGATTCCACGAGAGGTCCCCGGCTGGCTCAGGGGAACTGCTACAAGATGTAAGAAATAAAATTACTTTATTATACATTATTACTGTTCATTATTACATACAGCAATGTTGTAGAACTGATGTTGAAGACGTTGAGTGGTGATATGACGAATTGTGGTGACGTTTCATGAAAACCAGGAATAATATTGAAAAAATATTGAATTTGTTTAAGGTCAATCATCAATATTATGTAAAACACAATAAACTCTCTTCCTTTAACGCTATTTGTTTTATAGACAGATCAGTACAGATATTTAAATAAATGAAATAAAAGTAAATATCACGAATACTTGACGTTAGCACAGCTCAACGGACAGGTGTGGTATGTGTTAAAAAAACAAGGGGAAGATAGGGAGATATTTAGAAATTTCAATTATGACTGCAAGTATGCATAGCAAATTATATTAAACACTAGCAAATTATGAAATTAGATGATAATCTGGTAAAAGAGGTTTTTTTTTAACATTTATACAATCTTTTTATATTATTTATACAATGTTTTTATATGCTAGATGAATTTTCCTGTAAATAAATAATTACTTGACAAGCATTTTGCGTTTGCCCGCCTGGCTAGCGACCACCCTCAAGTAGAAAATCTATCGCCAAGCACCTAACGGTGTGTTCCGGCAGCAGTCCTTGAGTGCCAGTGAAATAACAGGCAAAATGAGACTTAACAGGTATGTGTCAAGGTGATGGGCGCAGTGCAGTTCGTCACTTGTGATGAAATGCATCTGTTATAGGCAGAGGATACCGCTTAACATCAGGTGGGCTTCGCGCTTGAACCATCACAATTAAAAAAAAAAAAACTGCACTGCATTCAGTAATGCTAGGAAAATGCTATCCTATTGATGCATTTTTCATCGCACTTATCTGGTAGATACGCAGCTTCAATGAGCTATACTTTAGGATCCTAATATGTAATCGATTGCGATTTTCTAGACTAAGTTTTATTACGGTAATACAAGAAAACGTAAGGTGTTTTGTTTTTTTTCTCTTTCGTAAAAATGATATTAAACACAACCCTTAAACTTGATACGATTATATTGTGATTATAGTCTCATAAGTAAGGTACAACAACAGATGATAAAAACCAGCTACACGCAGTTAGGACCCATCCAAAAACCTCGAAGTGTATATAAAAAATAACTATCTTCTGGCACGTAATAAAAAGGACTTCTGTTTCATTCTGTGTTTTTTTTTATGTTATTGTGACGGAACAAGCTCGAGGCCCCTTTGATGTTAAATGGACTAACCTGCCTATAACAGATGCATTTCGTCACAAGTCACGAATTGCACTGAGCCCGTCACCTTGAGACATAGTTCTTAAGTCTCATGTGCCAGTAATTTTACTGGCTCTCAAGGACTGTTGCCGGAACACACCGTTAGGTGCTTGGCGACAGATTTTCTACTTGAGTGTGGTCGCCAGCCAGGCAAGCATTCGCAAAATGCCCGTCCACCATGCGGTGAAGCTCAAGCCCGCAGCGGGATTCGAACCATGGACTTGCTGCGTGGCAGTCCACTGCCAATGCCACTGAGCCATCACTGCTTCATCATGGTAAGGAACCTTCGGTTTTTGAGTCCAACTAGCACTTCGATAATTTTTGACTGACTTTAAAAAGTATATACTCAATTCTACTGTATTTTTTTATATGTTATTTATATCAGAACTTTTTACTAGGTGAACCGATTGTGATGTTTTTTTTTCTTCCCTATTTAAATTTAATCAAAATCAGTCCAGACGTTTTTGATTTATACTCCAATAACTGAAAAGTGTTTTCCTATCTTGATGATATAGTCATTGACAGTGAATGACTATCGATCCCGTAAGTAGCAAGGGTCACTAAAAATGGTGAAATAATTTTTTTTTACCTAAAAATGGAACCGACTTCAACACTCAAAAGTTTTTTTTTATGTGATTGTGACCGAACAAGCCCGAGGCCCACCTGATGTTAAGTGGACTAACCTCTGCCCATAACAGACACATTTTGTCAACGACGAATTGCACTGTGCCCGTCACACTGAGGCGTACAGTTTTTAGGTCTCATGTGTCTGTAATTTTTCTGGCTCTCAAGGACTGCTGCCGGAACACACCATTAGGTGCTTGGTGACAGATTTTCTTCTTGAGGGTGGTCGCTAGCCAGGCGGGCATTCGCAAAAAGCCCTTCCACCATGCGGTGAAGCTCAAGCCCACGGCGGGATTCGAACCATGGACCTCCTGCACGGCAGTCCATACCCAATGCCACTGAGCTATCATTGCATCATTAATTCAAAAGTGTGAAATAACTTGGCAGAGTCGGTACCATGCGCACAATATTGTTATAATAGGTATTTTTGAACTATCGTGGTACCGACTACAACCAGTTATTTCACACTTTTAAGTGTTAAAATCGGTTTCATTTTTAGGCAAATGTAGGGGCACATGCAACGTGAGCGCAATTTGCTAACATTGCAAAAGTCGCTTCATGCGCGCAGTTCCGCTCTCGCGTTTGTATCGAGCGTCCGTACTTCAGCCCACCTTATTAGTGTAACCTTTTTCTAACTAAACATTTAATTGTGACGGAGTAATAATTAACGATGATCACTGAAATGTAGTACTTTATTTACCCTTCCCAGTAGACAGTCAAGAATACGCATATGGAAGAAATAAGGGCGCACATATAAACCTTGATAGGTAACGTGCGCAATGATAGCAGATAACGATTCTTTGAACCTTACAGTATTTTTTTTTATGTTGTGAATATCTATAATGTTAATAAATAGATTCAGGCATTACTTTGCGAATATCCATATTCAATAATAACAAATATTTTTAAAATATTTTAAGACGTCACAAACGCCACGCAGCCAAACCGGAAGAATTTTCGACGCGTTTCGCTTCTACACGAAGCCTCCTCAGGAGGTCTTGACTCTACGAGCGCACGATCGAGAATAAATTGTTCGTCGTCTGTTCACGATCGTCTCGATCGTGCGTAATAACTTTATTATAAAACCGCACACAATTACCTAAGAAGGACCTTTTATTTGTCTTTGCTAATCTAAAACCTGGCACCGCTATTTTATCTTTATTCCTAGTATTGTAATCGTGATTGTCACTGTTTAATTTAAATTTACTCAAATTTTTACGAACATACATAATATTTTCAAATATATACAGACTTGGTAAAGTTAAAATATCAATTTCTTTAAAAAGGTCCCTCACAGATTCCCTAGGACCCATTTTATATATGGCTCGAATTGCACGCTTTTGTATGATAAAGATTGTCTCTATCTCAGCAGCAGTTCCCCACAGCAATACACCATACGACATAATACTGTGGAAGTACGCGAAATAAACTAGGCGAGCAGTAGCTACGTCTGTTAACTGTCTTATCTTAAGAACTGCATACGCAGCAGAACTAAGTCTTCCGGAGAGATCATGTATATGTGGATCCCATTGTAAAGTGGTATCCATTTTGATTCCCAGGAAGACTGTCGCTTTGTCAATAGGGAGTTTATCGGGGCCAAGCTTTATGTTTGGTTCAACATAAGGAACATTTGGTAAACAAAACTTTAAACATTTCGTCTTTTTTGAATTTAGGAGAAGATTATTAGCGGCGAACCATTTACAAATCTTAGATAATACATTATTTACATGCGTCAGTTCACTGTCTTTCTTATCTACTTTAAAAATCAGAGAGGTATCATCTGCGAATAAAACAATATCACAGAAATCTTTGACCATGCAAGGCAGATCATTAATATATGTTAGAAACAGTAGTGTTATATATATTATATGTTAGAAACAGTAGTGGTTAGATTCCACGAGAGGTCCCCGGCTGGCTCAGGGGAACTGCTACAAGATGTAAGAAATAAAATTACTTTATTATACATTATTACTGTTCATTATTACATACAGCAATGTTGTAGAACTGATGTTGAAGACGTTGAGTGGTGATATGACGAATTGTGGTGACGTTTCATGAAAACCAGGAATAATATTGAAAAAATATTGAATTTGTTTAAGGTCAATCATCAATATTATGTAAAACACAATAAACTCTCTTCCTTTAACGCTATTTGTTTTATAGACAGATCAGTACAGATATTTAAATAAATGAAATAAAAGTAAATATCACGAATACTTGACGTTAGCACAGCTCAACGGACAGGTGTGGTATGTGTTAAAAAAACAAGGGGAAGATAGGGAGATATTTAGAAATTTCAATTATGACTGCAAGTATGCATAGCAAATTATATTAAACACTAGCAAATTATGAAATTAGATGATAATCTGGTAAAAGAGGTTTTTTTTTAACATTTATACAATCTTTTTATATTATTTATACAATGTTTTTATATGCTAGATGAATTTTCCTGTAAATAAATAATTACTTGACAAGTAGTTTTTAAAGAATTATTTTTTCTGTATTGTTTTGTTTTATAATCGATTTATAATCGACAAAGTGTATACATAATTGTGTTATATAGCTGTATATAAACATATTATTATAAATTATCGTATAATTTGACTCGTAAACAGATGTTTATTACTAAATTATTATGACTACTATGACTATGACTATGACTATCTACAATAAAATATTGTAAGCAACTTGCTTTACCATTGCTTTATTTTACAGAATCTGAAAATATGGATGACCTGAAACTTGAAGCATTCACGGAAAAGGAGATAAACATGGATGAAAAGAACAGCAAGAATGCTTAAACATCTGTGATAGAAATATGCGTGTGATGCCTCTTGTTCAAGTGATATCTGTAAAATAATGATATTGTAAATGTTTGATACTTACTTGTGTTAGTTTAAATTAGAAGTGAATTTGTCCTTCACATTTTTAATTGGCATGGTGTTAATCATTCATAAATTGATAATTAAATGTTAAAATTATTGACATGTTTTAATTTCATATCTGTAATATGAATTAACGTAACCGCCAAAGTGACGAAAATGAGTTGAGTTTGAGCAATAAGCTTATTGTGACGTGAGAACATCAAGTGTGAAAGATAAATACTCGTACATACATATTTTTTTATTTTTTTTATATTATTGTGACGGATCAAGCACGAGGCCCAACTGATGGGAAGCGATATCCTCTGCCTATAACAGATGCATTTCATCATAAGTGACGAACTGCACTGCGCCTATCACCTTGAGACATACTTGTTCAGGCTCATTTTGCCTGTAATTTCACTGGCTCTCAAGGACTGCTGCCAGAACACACCGTTAGGTGCTTGGCGACAGATTTTCTACTTGAGGGTGGTTACTCGCCAGGCGGGCATTCGCAAAATGCCCTTCCACTATGCGGTGAAGCTCAAGCCGGCGGTGGGGATCGAACCAGGGACCTGCGGCACGGCAGTCCATAGCTATTACCGTTCGGCCATCATTGCTTTTATATTCTCGTTTTCACGTTGAGAGCGTAATTAGATTTCTGTAGCCAGTCTGTAGTCGTAAAATACTACTATGATCTTCTCTTAGAAGTTGACAGAAATTATTCCAGCTCTGAATCCTTTCTCAATTGCAGCAAAACCAATGCATTACAAGTAAAATTTTCATAGTCTAGAGATAAGATTTCATCGAAATATATGTCCCCTGATAAGATAAATTCTTAAGCTTTTGTTATAAAAGCACCCACGCATATCTTACACATTTTTTTTTTATCAATATCAGCACTAAGGTTACGCTCGCTCCTTTTAAGTAGTTCGCTCAATAGGCGCCACAGGAGAACGAGGTCTAAGCTGATACCGTGGTTGAAGACTGCATAGTTCTTTATATTGGGCATTTTTTTATTAATACTATGCATCAATCCTTTTAATTTGGTGGTAAATATTATGAAGCAGATTTTCAGTGCAAAGGAAAAGATTTTTGTCTTATTTTGTATTTATATTCTAATTTTAAAAATGATTCTTGGACAGCTTACTTACCTCTTGTAAAGAGTCTCTGGAACTGCCACTGATTTCTTTTTCGTATTGTTATTCCGCTTATTCAAGTGATAGAAGTTTTATTATATATGCCATGACAAATAGATTAGTGTTGCTAGGAAATAGATAACAACTTATCAATAAGATTAATTGACGTGCAATTAGTATGTTTTGAAGCGCTCGTATCGAAGTATATTAAGCTGTTTTCAACCGATCAGCAAAGTTAAGCAACGTCACCTGGGGTCATTAGTTGGATGGGTGACCGCTAGTGTCATTAATACTGAGCGTTTCCGTGCTTTGGAGAGTACGTTAAGCCGTCGGTCCTGGTTGTCATCTTAGGATGGCATTCAATATAGCATGGTGGTAGGGCATTTTGCCAATGCCCGCCAGGCTAGCTACCACTCTCAAGTAGAAAATCTGTCGCCAAGCATCTAACGGTGTGTTCCGGCAGCTGTGTCCTTGAGAGCCAGTACTTATAGGTTAGCCTGAACAACATCTTCGACCACATCGTCACTTACCATCATGTGATATAGTGGTCAAAAGATAACAAATCAGGAACAAAAAAAAAGTTGTTGACAATACGCAATACAATACAATATTATATAAAGGGTCTTAAATCTAATGATTTATAGCCAACACCAAGAAATAACTATTATATGAAAAATAAAACGAGCAATACAGTTCGGTCGTGAACGAAACCTGATGTTGGGTGCCAATACGACTTCCCTAACTGTTAATGTAGTCCTATAGAGAAAGGATTAGAGAACTCACAACCCCAGGGTTATAAACAATAGTTTATGTAATTAAGTAATCTCAGGATCGGGGTTCAATCAATCATCAATTTCTTGAGAATGTTGGCATATATTTTATTAAATCTTCATTATTTTCTTTAACATAAATAGCATTGTTCTAGCTCTGACAAAGAATTTTGGCACTGCGTGGGTTTCAAATGCTTAATTTTATTATTCATAAAAGTAAAATGTTTTTTGGTGACAAACAGAGCTATGTATGTCTAGGTTTGCCAGACTAATTTATGTTTCTATTATAACCATATGCTTTCATATCTAAAGGACCTTAATTTTATATCATAAGCATGTGATCGTGAGAATCCCTTGAATATACACTTAAAAACCACCCAGGTTTGCACCAAAAACTCAAAACCTTACAAAAAAGAACGACAAGATAAAAAACCAATAAACAGTGATAACAATACAGACAGCAAAAATAGAGATAAGCAAGCAAGCAACAAGACAGACAAGAGATAATGCGACTTCTACATCTTAAATTGCGCAATCCAGGTTGGACATTAAAGCTAAAAATACGATGTACTCAAACTATTGGCTATATATTATATCATGTCTGATAGTACGCGCTGTGCTATGTCGTAATTTGTGTGGAAAATCTCAGCCAATTACGCAGCCCGTGAAATACCAGCCTGATAAGTGGTGACATTATTGCATCTTCAATAGGTATCAGGCCGATTATTCCTTGGCCGGTGATTTTAAACACCATGGGCCCAACAATGTTATCTGGTAGCTATTTTGGACCAAGTTTCCATTCTAGATTATAACTGTTTAACATTTCCGACGAATATATTAGTAATATGGTTTTGCTCATAACACACGACATCTTTTTGGGTATGCTTATATTTATTTTACCATTCACGAAATCTCGATGGTAACAAGACTTGATGTAAACTTTATGTGCAGCAACGCCTCACTCACGTCGACGTAAGTGGTAATATGGTCATTGGACGCATTATACTGAATTCGCACGAAAAATTTAGTCTTTATATTCTTATCTGGGGAAAGTGTAAATAATCAGTCAGTATAAATCAATAGTAAATAGGTATTTCGAGTGAATGCATGCCAAGCTGTTAAATATATTATCACATAACACTAGGTTAAATAACGACTTGATTGCGGCGGCTTTTTATCATGTGTCACTGTTGAAGTTAATGCAAAAATAAGTGTGCATTTGTAAAAGTGAAAATGTATGTTTGTTGCCACACACCTCTAAAATAGCTGCACCCTTTTTTATTTAATTTGATGTGGGTTGCTGTGGTAATCGTATAATACTTTTTAACCCCGTAAAAAAAGTGTATTTGGCATAAGAAACATTGTTTGATCCATAGGTTCAAAAATACAAAAACATTTGCCAAATTCAAAACTGATATTGGAAAACATAACTATATTTAAACACTGACCTATATGTATTAGACGCAACATCTCAAACGAAGATAGTCGACCAATGCAGTGCAAGTATGTATGTGTATTTTGAATTCACAATTTTCGAACGTATAGCGCGTGTAATCTCTACGAGTGCCCAGCTGCGTGTAGGTGAGAGTATGCCGGCCGGCATACCTGCACTGGTCGACTATCCTCGTTTGAGATGTCGCGTCTTGTATAAATAGGTCAATGTATTTAAAAGTAAATTGTTAAGTTTTGTTACTATATATGTGCTTATACACAAATAAAGAATTAGGTTCCAATAAAATAACTTACATGTAATTGTTATGTATAATTTTAATCAAACCTTTATAATATTTCTATCAGTAATTTTGACATGTTATTTGGTGAATTAGTTTTTTTTTGTATTTTCAGGATTTGAAATACCAGTGATTAAAGGTATTGAAATAATTTTGGATCATTCTGACAATCACGATACCTACTAAAAAAATACTAAATAACATAATACTGTTTGTCCGTTTATGCAATAATAGTCCAGTAGCAGTACGTTAAAATTGCATGCTAACTTTTAATAATTTAAGATTTAACGAATTTTGCACAGATGATTAGTTACAAGTTTACTAAGCTTTTTTCAAAAAGTTAGAAAATTTTGACCGATGCATTTGGTATTATTTAGGTATTTGTAAAAAACCTACATAAATTCGTGAATATAAAATTAGAACTAAAAATTCCGATTGTATATGACTTAGGACATTGTTATCTTGTGTTTATTAACTTATTAGAAATATTAAAGACTTGGAACTTAGGTAAACTAAAAATGTCAAACCCTGCTTTCAATAAAATATTAGAATGGCTGGAAATCAGTTTAATGATATTTTTATGTATATTGTAACATGCTGAAAAAAGATTAGAAAAATATACAATGTGCTTCCCGACTTATTTAGTTTTTCTTTAATAGCGTGAGTAATATAAAATTAGAGTCCAGAAGTAAATAGGCTACTGGATAATAATGATATACTCCATCGTCATACAAAAGATTAGAAAAAAAAGTTTATGGTTTTGGAAAATAGAACAAAACTTCTAGCCTCACTACTAAAATCCGCGCGGGAAAGCCGCGAGCGGCCCTGCGCCGCGCACTGGCGGCAGCGCCGCGTGGCGCTACGGAGCGCGGAGCGACGCGAATGCAAGTACGAACCTACTGCTATTTATCTGTGTCCCACCCAACACATAATATGCCAATTGCCAACTGCTCTTTGGGCGCGGGCAATTTTATGCAGTTTGAAGTTATAGATATTAGTTTGTTTTAGAAGCCTTATCATCGCGATTCAGTAGCACAGATGACAGACTACCTATCTTATCCTTCCACTGTTTTCTAAATCCTACCGACCTTGGTAGGATTTATCTTCCTCTAAAAAGGTGTTGGTAGACAAAGCCTGATTAGAGGAGTTGCTAACATTAACACGTAAACAATGCCTACCTACCTACCTATATACAATATATTAATTCAACAAATCATTTCTCTATTTATAGCTTTAATATTCTATTTTGGGTTGCGTAATTGAATTATAAAAAAAATACACATTTTTTTATTGAATATAAAAGACAAAAAAAATATTATACAATTTTACGTTCTTTGATGCCAGTTTTCGTCAGGTCTAACTAGTTTTCGTCGAGTTAGAATTGTGATCTAAAATTGTTTTTACATTTAGGGTTTTGATGCCAGTTTTCGTCAGGTCTAACTAGTTTTCGTCGAGTTAGAATTGTGATCTAAAATTGTTTTTACATTTAGGGTTATAAAACAGGATACTACATATATTACTTTAAATAACTCCTCATCATCTTCCTAATTTTATTCCACGCTTGTGGGGTCGGTACAATAACATATTATAACACATGTCACCTACCTACCTACTCAGGGTAGAAGGGAGCATGAAAGAAAGAAGAGAGAGTACAGAATAAAGTATAATCAAGAGAAAGGGTCGTGGATTTCAGGCAGGTTTATCAATTTGGCAAGCTTCCTTGTTTAAGGACTTAGCTCCGGTCCGCTAGTATCCGAGTTGATGCTCAGCAGCAGGTCTGCCGTGCAGGGCTCGGCTCCACACAGCCGCGCCGGTAGAATGTCCCAGCTAGATGCTGTAGAGACGTTTGGCCGCGGTCGGTGCTGGAGGTCAGAGGACGGCCGGAGTTCAGAAGTAGTGTGTAGTACGGAAAGTTCTCCGTCTCGTACTGGCAGTTCAGCCTCGTACTTGAACCCTGGAATCAGATGTTTCCGGTCACAATGGGTCCAGTGAGATGCTGAGCTGGTGGGTCCACTGTCCCTCTGCTACTGAGCATATTAGGGACTCGCAGAGGGCCTTTAGGGATGTGGCCCGCCAGCAAACAAGAGGTATGCCATAAGGGCCAAAGAGGTAGATGCTGCTGGTGAAGAATTCGCCTCCGCTAAGGCTTCCGCTACCGAGCAAAAGGGACTAGCTAGGCCCTAAGCGAAGGCGAACCACCAGCCGCTCAGAATGCCAGAAGGGCGCAAGTAGGTATGTTGCCGGCAATGATGCTCACAATCCACGAGGTCCGTTCACTACCGAGCAAAAAAGGGACTAGCCTAGGTACCTCGTGAATTGCGAGCTACCAGCAACATCCTTTAAAGTTTGCCAGAAGGGCGTAAAATAGAGAACAGATTAGAATGTTGTGAAGCAACATAAAACACATGAATTGAACAAGAGAGTTAGCAGGTAAGACACACAATAAAGTACAGCAATTAAAATAAGATTACATACCATAGGTTTTTAGGTTAGATTTTAATGGGGTGGTCAAGTACACTTTCACTTTAAAACACAAACTTACCCAGATTTTGGGGCTTGTAATAGAACTTGTAGATTTAGTTAATTTAGTTAACTGAGTCTTTAGTAGTAGTTGCACAGAGGATGGCTGGGGTCAAAGTGATCGCTATTCCTCGTTGAGGAAAGGCATCATGTTGGGCGGATGTCGGGGGCGAATTTCATTACCATATATGGTAACGAAAAAAGCCTCCAAAACCGTTGTCGTCGCAAAGCCAATGACTGCACTTGATTTGAAAATATTTAAAATGCAACGTTCCTCTAGCGGAACTCAAAAACCACCATCATGGTATTTTCTGACAGACTGGATTGACATTTATTTTAACTGTCAATAGTCTAATTGAATGGAGGAAAGGAAGAAGAAGAAGAATGTTACTACCAGACTTAACGTTGTGATTGTTATGCGCGACCTCTATTGGTGAGTCGCTGTACTACCTCAGCGCTCGGCAAAGGTATTTAAGCTTATCGCTTTATAGGTCTTTTCTAACTTCATATGGAATTTAGATAGACGTTTGGTCGTTTGCCTACAGATGGCGCGCTGATTTAAATTAATATTTAGTGAATTTTTTTATTATTAAGTTAACCGATATTTTTAGATCGGTTACATATCTCCCCACCCAAGAAAGAATTTTTTTACTAGAAAAAAAATTCACTAGCCTTGAGCAGTTCTAAGAAAAAAAATACTTGACCTAAGACCTAACTTTGAGTATCTTATATAAGCTACAGAAACTCCAGTATATGATCTTAAGTTATTAACTATGTCTATGTGCAGATACACACCTAAGTATCTCCTAGAATTCCCCTCCATCGTTTGGATTAGATATCCCAAGAAACGATTATTGACAGCAATATATTGAGAGGAATGGAATTTGTAGGCTGCAGAAGTTAACTTCTATGAACAGCTAGCTACATTATAGGTATGAATAACACACTAGAACATAGTCAAGTTAAGTACTTATAGTAGACATTTATGGATTATTTTTTTAAATATAAGTTCCATAATTGCCTAAGTTAAATTAAATTTTAAGACAGAGAAGTTAAACAAAAGGAAATTTTACATTAGGCTTCTTTTAAGAGTCTGTAACCCGCTCTAGATAATGGCTTGTTTAGTGAGTTATCCACCGCTCAGTACAATAGGCTTGTTTTTAAAGTGTTTGTACAACCGCACTCTATTTGAAGAATTACCATCTGGCACGTAAAAGGATGATTTTAGCAATTTTTTTTTTAACACTATTCCATTGAAAGTGGACAGTGACAAAGAGTATTTAAGGAAGTTAAATTAATTCAGTATATAAGTTAAGATGTATAGTTTGTAGTACAATGTATGTATTGTAGTTAAGTTATAATATATCTTATGCCATCATTTTATATAAGATATAAATAATGATCAATATAAGCAAGGATCACAAGTTATTAGAATACAAGAAGTATATAAGATACTGTTACCTATAAGATTAGTTGTATATAAGGATTTATTTTTCCTATACAGATAAGAATATTTTAAGAGATTATTAAAAAGTTGCACTCTATGAGTTTGGTTTTATTTACCAATATATTTTAGTTATTTAATATACATAGAATATGCGTTTTAGTTGTAAGATTGTATATTTAAAGCTTTAATAAATTAATTCATAGTATGAATTTGGTTTTATTTGAGAATTTCTATATATTTTAAGTCGACAACAAGTTATTCAGTACAAAGATTTGCAATTGTTAAGAAAGTGAAATAATTACTAGTATATGTAATTACTTAATTTAAAATCTTAGATATGCCAAGAGCAGTATATTATGCAGGCAAAAACTAAGGATCAAAAAAAAAAATTTCCGTTAAGTCATATACAAGAAAAGTCAATTAAGTATAAATGTGACATTTTAAGTTTTTAGTGACAAGTTTTTCAGAAAACCTATTATTTATATTATTGTGATAGTAAGTCATAGTATTAATGTAGATTTCTATAATATATTTAATTCAATTTAGTTGAATTTTAGATATTCAGTTGAACATTTTTCATATAGTCCGTCGTTAAAAATAAAAGAAGTTAATACTGAGATAAGTATTAACTAAAAGAACTTTGATATGTCATAAGTATAGCCTATGCATAACAATAAGTTCATAGAATAGCAGTAAAAGATAAGATTTAAAACGACATTTGAAAAATTTAGAGTTCAGTTGAACTTTGGAGAATGGTATTCTCCGTTGCAAGTTTATAGAAAATAATAAGTTATTAGGTAGTGCCACTTCATATGCAAATCCAGCTATTTGCATAGATAAAAAGTTAAGTTGCAGACTCATGTTTGAAGTAGTGAAAGTATACTTGACCTATATACCCAATGACAACAGTGTCATACAAGGTCAAATAAAAAAAATATTTTAGAGGGTATTATTTTTTCCAGATGAAAAAAACACGTGGGTAGATATACAAATGAGGTGTGTGCTATTTATAAGTCGAATAGAGGTTATGAAATAGAATATTAGATATTAAGTTAAGAAAATTTATTAAATTGTCAAAGTTTGTAAAAAAAAACACTAAAATTTAATTTTAGAAAAAAAAACAAGTTCGTTGAAGACGATAATGGGCGGATTTCCTACCACCTGGGTATAACCCTGTCTATTAGTCGACTCTTACGACATGCAGAGCTGCAGCCGGCTTATTCTCAGGCCCCGGGCCAGCACAGGGCCAATCACAACTTATAAATACCACACACAAAAGGAACACAAAAAACACAGTATAGAAAGTACAAAACAAGTATGGCAGAGCCACACCCAAGAAAGATTGCCAAACCGACCTGTCTGATCCTAATTGTATGGGCGCCAATGTCACCTACCTACCTACTCAGGGTAGAAGGGAGCATGAAAGAAAGAAGAGAGAGTACAGAATAAAGTATAATTAAGAGAAAGGGTCGTGGATTTCAGGCAGGTTTATCAATTTGGCAAGCTTCCTTGTTTAAGGACTTAGCTCCGGTCCGCTAGTATCCGAGTTGATGCTCAGCAGCAGGTCTGCCGTGCAGGGCTCGGCTCCACACCGCCGCGCCGGTAGAATGTCCCAGCTAGATGCTGTAGAGACGTTTGGCCGCGGTCGGTGCTGGAGGTCAGAGGACGGCCGGAGTTCAGAAGTAGTGTGTAGTACGGAAAGTTCTCCGTCTCGTACTGGCAGTTCAGCCTCGTACTTGAACCCTGGAATCAGATGTTTCCGGTCACAATGGGTCCAGTGAGATGCTGAGCTGGTGGGTCCACTGTCCCTCTGCTACTGAGCATATTAGGGACTCGCAGAGGGCCTTTAGGGATGTGGCCCGCCAGCAAACAAGAGGTATGCCATAAGGGCCAAAGAGGTAGATGCTGCTGGTGAAGAATTCGCCTCCGCTAAGGCTTCCGCTACCGAGCAAAAGGGACTAGCTAGGCCCTAAGCGAAGGCGAACCACCAGCCGCTCAGAATGCCAGAAGGGCGCAAGTAGGTATGTTGCCGGCAATGATGCTCACAATCCACGAGGTCCGTTCACTACCGAGCAAAAAAGGGACTAGCCTAGGTACCTCGTGAATTGCGAGCTACCAGCAACATCCTTTAAAGTTTGCCAGAAGGGCGTAAAATAGAGAACAGATTAGAATGTTGTGAAGCAACATAAAACACATGAATTGAACAAGAGAGTTAGCAGGTAAGACACACAATAAAGTACAGCAATTAAAATAAGATTACATACCATAGGTTTTTAGGTTAGATTTTAATGGGGTGGTCAAGTACACTTTCACTTTAAAACACAAACT
Organism: Plagodis pulveraria; assembly: GCA_963890685.1. NCBI lineage: Eukaryota > Metazoa > Arthropoda > Insecta > Lepidoptera > Geometridae > Plagodis > Plagodis pulveraria. The sequence goes on along the minus strand of OY982960.1, from coordinate 31,614,914 downwards.
TACCCAGATTTTGGGGCTTGTAATAGAACTTGTAGATTTAGTTAATTTAGTTAACTGAGTCTTTAGTAGTAGTTGCACAGAGGATGGCTGGGGTCAAAGTGATCGCTATTCCTCGTTGAGGAAAGGCATCATGTTGGGCGGATGTCGGGGGCGAATTTCATTACCATATATGGTAACGAAAAAAAGCCTCCAAAACCGTTGTCGTCGCAAAGCCAATGACTGCACTTGATTTGAAAATATTTAAAATGCAACGTTCCTCTAGCGGAACTCAAAAACCACCATCATGGTATTTTCTGACAGACTGGATTGACATTTATTTTAACTGTCAATAGTCTAATTGAATGGAGGAAAGGAAGAAGAAGAAGAATGTTACTACCAGACTTAACGTTGTGATTGTTATGCGCGACCTCTATTGGTGAGTCGCTGTACTACCTCAGCGCTCGGCAAAGGTATTTAAGCTTATCGCTTTATAGGTCTTTTCTAACTTGTAAATGTAATTAATTCTATTAACACACGAAATATACTGTGGACACAAACAAAATCTAATCCGTCTGATAAAGAAAAGAAAAAGAACTTTTCTGAAGAGCGAGAAAAAGTTAGCTTAATGATTAAAACCTACAAAAAGGACTACTATTACAATTTATTTCATAATTGCCTTGGAGACTCGAAGAAAACATGGGAAGTCATAAATAATCTAGCCCAAAATAAAATAAAACATAGCAGTGCTCCTCCAAAAATAATGTCGAACTCAGGCCTCGTCACCGAAGGTAACGAAATATGTGAAGCTTTTAACAACTTTTTCTCTCAAATCGGAATAGAATTAGCCAATAAAATACCCAACAAATACCATACACACTCGGGTAACACTCTAATGTACGATGACACATATACACACCAGACATTACTTAACGAATTATCGCCATGTAGTATAGATGAAGTTTGTAAAATTATTAATGACTTGGATACAGACACTAGCACGGGTATCGATGGAGTTAGTACTAAAGTTTTTAAATGCCTCAAAGATGTTATTGCTGAGAGGTTTACAAAGTGTATAAATAAGTGTTTAGAAACCGGATATTTTCCTGACACCCTTAAGATAGCAAAAGTAAGTCCCATATACAAATCTGGAGACAAAACTGATCCAAGTAATTTTAGGCCCATATCGGTGCTACCAATAGCTTCCAAAATATTTGAAAGAATATTACAAACACGCTTAAACCGATATTTGAATGATAAAAATTTCTTAATAGCACAACAATATGGATTTCGTTCTAAATCAAGCACCCTCTCAGCCGTCATGGATTTAATTACAAAAATTAAGATTAACATTGATCAAAAAAACATAGTCTTAGGTATATTTATCGACTTAAAAAAAGCTTTCGACACAGTAAGTCATATAAAACTATTACACAAATTAAAAAATTTAGGTATTACTGGGACAGCCTTAAAAATTTTCACGTCATACTTACAAAACCGAACGCAAATAGTAAAAATTGAAAATTCTTTTGAAAGTACCCCCAAAAACGTTACTTACGGAATCCCCCAGGGATCTATATTAGGGCCACTATTATTTCTGATATATGTTAATAATATAAGTAACATAGGCCTTACTGGACATTTAACATTATATGCAGACGACACCTGTATCTTTTATTTTGGTAAATCCATTCACGATATTATATCTAAAGCACAAATAGATCTTGACATACTACAGGAATGGTTTAAATACAATTTATTAACAATCAACGCCACTAAAACATCTTTTATGATTTTTGCTGCAAAAAATAAAACTATCCCTAATTTTACTCCACTGAAAATTAATAATACAATAATAAAGCGATCACAAAAAGAAAAATATCTTGGCTTATGGATAGACGACAACCTCAATTGGCGAGCTCATATAGGACATGTCCGATCGAAGCTGACATCAGTCTTAGGAGCACTAAGAAAAGTCGCTAATTGTATTCCGTACAAAATACGCACCACGATATACAACTCTTTAGTTAAATCACACCTGGAATATCTAGTCGAAATCTGGGGAACAGCTTCAAAAACTAACTTGGACCCCTTACAAAGAATACAAAATAAAATAATTAAAGTCCTATTCCATTATCACTATCTTACACCAACAACATTATTATATGAAAGTACTAAACTTTATAATATCAAACAAATATACAGATATAACACTTGCATTCTCATAAAAAATATCTTAACTCAATCAATTCACTCAAACATTCAGTTCACACAACACATAAATACCCACAATTTAAGGAATAAAAATAAATTAAGATTGATAACACCGCGTACTAACTATGGGAGAACAACATTATTATTTGAAGGAGCAAAGCTATACAATCAGTTACCAAATGAAGTGAAAGAATGTGAAAATATTAATACATATCGAAAAAAACTGAAGCAATATATAAATAGCTCGTTAAATAAGTAATGCCTACCAAGCCAGAGGACTCATTTATATATTATATTTAAGAGAATCTCATTGTAAGTGAACACTAGTTCTTATGAGAAATAAAGTTCTTTAAACCTAACTTCATATGGAATTTAGATAGACGTTTGGTCGTTTGCCTACAGATGGCGCGCTGATTTAAATTAATATTTAGTGAAATTTTTAATTATTAAGTTAACCGATATTTTTAGATCGGTTACACACAAGTGACAAAACAAGAACATTTAAAGAAATATGTTTTCTCCCCTAGCACATAACGGTTGGGCGTAATGAGGATCACTTAACATGATTTAAATGATTTCAAACAATTAAGAAATGACAAAGTTGTTAAAGTTTTCTTTTTAGTTCGGCTATTTCAAAATCTCCGCTCGGAGCATCGGTTGTATGATGACGTAAGGCATCGCGTCTCTCGCCCTCCGCTCCGCCCGTACAAAATTCTATTTATTGGAGGTCGGTTTTGTGAAAGCTCAGTCGAATATAACCAAAAGTAGATTCTTTTATGGTGGCCTAGTTATAAAGGATCCGTAAACAAACGGCAAAACGAATCCTATTAATGACTGAAGTCTCATTAATAGGATTCGTTTTGCCGTTTATTCTCTGATTGTGATCTGCATGTCCTTTCATCCGTCCGTACGTCACGGGGCTCTAGCTCGTAAACTGCAAGAAATTACAAACCTGAAATTTTGGTGTATAATGTTGATCCATAAAAGTGAGTGGCTTGACTCGCAGTAGGTTTAACTACTTATTGTTACATCATGCATTGTAACTACCTGCCTACTTAAACTGTGTACTTTGAAGAAGGAAATTTTGTGGATAATTTAAAACTTTCTGGATTAAATAATCTATTGATTGAACTTTTATATACCATTCAAATATAATTTTGATTAGATACAAACCCAACTACTTACCTATATATGTTCACTTGAATAGTCGGTAATAATTACTTTTTTTTGCCAGGCTAGTACCTACAAATATCTACTATGTCAATGTGTTATCGCAACACACTTATATAATTAGTGCGAAAGTATGTAAGAGCTCGATCGGTCGGCTCGACCTATTTCTATAAAACATAAAATATAGATCATTTAAGTCCTGGATTAACACATAATACTTTTTATAATCATCATCACGTTATAATATTGCCCATATAACTATAAAATTAATTAATCAAAGCTAGTTAGATAGTTACATATATAGCTGTAGCTCATTGTAATTTATAGTAAGTACTATATTATTATGTACCCTTTTGTATGTTTCCATTGGAAAGGATTTAATTAAAAGGCCCGGATCAATAAAGGAAGTCAACAGTATATAAACCACTTTGGCTTGACAGACGAGTTTTGTCATCTCTCCTCGTAACTTTACACCACTTTTTTTTCTTATTTGTGCATATTTTGGCAATGTTTAAAACAGTTTAGCACAATATAATATTTATCAAATTCATTATCACCACCAAAAAATATATAAAAGAAACACAATATGCTATGTTGTGAGGATTAATTACGGCTTATTGAGCTGGCGCGGCGGCGCACAGTGGGCTGGGATTACAAGGTTGGGTCTTAAGAACTAAAATGTATTTTTTTAATATCTAGACATAAATTTAAAAAGTTTTTACTCCTTGATATTTTTTATTTGGACTCGTACCTTCGGAGATATAGCCATATCAAATTTGTATGAAGAGTCATGAAATTTTAGTTTAGCAATTTATTCCAATTAATTTGAAATTGAAAATGATGTACACTAAACGGCCTGAAGTACTTCAATACTTACGTAATACTTTAAATAAAAAAAATTGTTGGACATTTTCCACCACCATAGGTAATATAGGTAGGTATGACGTAATTTGACACTTATTTCCGGGAATCAAGAGATAGGAACGCGCGACCGCAACATCAAGTTGTGACACGTGTCGTTACCTTATTGGTGCAACGATAATAGGGCCCAAAATTTACTATTGCATTCAAACGTACTTCAGTGTTCTATTACCCACCATAATAGACGCACTACCCTCACATATTTATTACATAAACAAATAAGTGAAGTGAGTGTGAGTTATTTTGTGTTTGTGAAGATGTTTGAAGATTTGGTGACCAACCTTGACCTTTTTATTATTTTAAAAAACAGTGGCAGTATTGAAAACGACCAAATCGCAGCAAATCGCAACCTGATAATAGGTGCTAAAATAGGACAAAAATATGTACTATACATACGTAAAGTCAATTCTTTGCAAAAATTGAGAATTTCTAGATTTCAAGTTTTTTTGTTTTGCTTCATACAAAAAATACTTTGGTTATTAATAACTCCGAAAATACTCAAGTTATCTAAACAACCCTCATATAAATAACTAGCTGTACCTGCGACTTCGTGCGCGATTGCCGTACCTGCAAACTAATTATTCACATTTGAGCACTGCTTATCTCATATTAAGCAACGCTGTGGTCTCTGGTGAAGCACTCTTAATAAAGCATAGCTCAGAAAGGAAATTTTTACTTTGGGTTTGATAACTCCCAGCTTGTTTTTCCAGAAGACAGTAGTTAAGTAACTCAGAGAGTTTCTTCGCGGTTCGCACAATAAAATTGTTCAAGCAAAGTAGGTACGTACTTTGTGCGTTTCTTTGGAATTTCGATTATAAAACGGTATCTTTTTGACGAGATTCTCCTTGTTTGGCGGTAGAACAAAAATATATTATATTGTACACTTCCATTGCGCAGTCTCCAAAATGTATCCGACAAAAGATATATAGTTAAAAAATTTATTGTGGCGAATGTTCCAAATTTTAGAGTTTTATCTTAGCAAGCTGGAAAATCTAAATAAGGGTGCCGAGCTGCCCGTGGGGTGCTGGGATGCCCATGGGGTGCCGGAATGTCCGTGGGGTGCTGGGCTCACACGTCACTATTCTAACAAAAAAAGAATAATTGAAATCGGACTACGCGTTCATAAATTACAACTAAGTAACATTTTGACTTTCATCCCGATTCCCGAGGGAACCGTGCTGAATTTCGGGATAAAAAGTATACAATAACGTTCCTCGTGGTATGAACTCAAATCGTGTTAAGTTTCATTGAATTCCGTTTAGTAGCCCATGGGGTGCTGGGCTGCCCGTGGGGTGCCAGGCTGCCCGTGGGGTTCCGAGCTAACTCGTCACTATTCTAACAAAAAAAGAATAATTCAAATCGGACTACGCGTTAATAAATTACAACTAAGTGTACGTTTTGACTTTCATCCCCTTTCCCGAGGGAACCGTGCTGAATTTCGGGATAAAAAGTATACAATAACCTTCTTCGTAGTATGAACTCAAATCGTGTTAAGTTTCATTGAATTCCATTCAGTAGTTTTGGGGTGATGCGCGGCCGGGATACAGACAGACAGACAGAAAGACAGACAGACAGACAAAAATAAAAAAAAATACAGTTTTGGCATCAGTATCAGCTACAGAGTGCTCTCAATTTTTTTTTGCATAATATCTTCAATGAACAGAATTTGACCTGTTACAGTTTTATTATAAGTATAGATATAGAAGATTACTTTTGATCAATAGATAAATCCAATGCACTACTTAAAATTTCAGAAAAATAAAACTTTTATTTTTAAACGCTAAATCCTCTACCGGCCCGTTTCAGCCCACTGGCGGCGACTCGTCACTTTCGGGCAATAGGCGATGGTTGACGTCACAGCGTGTCACTTGTGTTACTACTGTGCTAGTTTTGTAGATTATTTAATTACAATCTCCTGCCATTTTTGATCCGATTAAAATTACACAGTTCTCCCGAGTGATACATAGTGCCTTATACTACACCTACAAGGAAAATAAAATCATTGTACGTTTTCTCGTACTTATCTCGAGACTTCTCTGGCAATAAGTATAAGGACTTCTTGAGCTGCATTTCTTATTTCTGGTGGCGTCATCATTATAAAATCGTCACTTTCACTAGCAGATGACATTTTTGAAAATTATTAAAAGCGGCCTGTTAAAATATCAATTTAATAAAAAACAAAATTTAACCAAACATAACAAATTGTCGCGCTTTTTTTCTCGTAGTGCAAAAAAAGGTTGCCATCCTCTTTGCATTGAAAATCGAGTACATATGAAAATCACACCTCTTTTTTCTATTGATTTGGTATAAAACCTTTTAGAGATTGTTTTTTTTATGTTAGCGGCTAAAAAACAAAAGAACGCTACCAGGGCAGGTATGGATTTTCATACAACATTCCTTCACTGCTACGGAGTCCATATAACTTTCCCCGCCGTACATTTATTATGGAGAAATGACGAATTTTATAACATGTTTTTGAACGAGTAATGACACGCTTTCTGAGTGGGTGTGGTATAAACGTATATTTTATACTTACCCTTTTATTTTTATTACTTTCATTAACTAAAGTATGAATTTTACTAGTTTCGTCATAGTTTAGTCGTTAACTCAACTTTCTAAATTTGCGATGAACAAATAAAATACGGAATTTAGATACCATATTCATTTTATATAACTCATCTTTTTTCTAGCATCACCACACTCATGTCTGGCTGGTACAATATATCTTCTCCTACACCACAAGAGCATAATTGTAAAAAGTTTTAACTTCGCTAAAAGCGAATCGGAAATTGGCTGGCCACCGGAGTAATGCTAATCCCCTTTGGGAATACTCTTGATGGTAGTTTCTCCGCTACCTTCAGGTAATCAGTGTTTAATAAGGCTAAGTAGCGATTTTCAGCATCATCACGTGATTGAACATATTTTTATTATGTACATTCTAAAAAATATACATAATAATAATAAAACATCATACTAATACATATATATAAATTCTCGGATTTCGTCAGCGTTGAAAATCTTAAATTATTTTTTATTTCACATGATGTACTTAAGTTTAAAATATGTCAGTACTACCCAACGTAGGTTTTACAAATCTCGATAAATAGAAGTCAGTCAACTGATACAAGCATACCATATTTATGGTATGCTTGTATCAGTTTTCGTCCAGATGGCCGACAATTTATATTGAAAACTGAAAAAAACGTATTCCAACGTATTTTTCTACCTAACAGATGTTCAATTAAATTTAATCTAATAATAAAACTTTTAAATAGGTTCATACCTCATATACAAATCTCTTTACGTTCGTTATTTACAAACAAGCTAGATAAGGTACCTACCTACAGAAAAGTGGAAAGTAAATTTAATACATATCATATACCTAATTAGAGTTAACTCTAGGCGTCAACTACATATTATAGGTATCTACTTGTATTCATATAAGTAGGTAGGTAGATGTACTAGCTAATCCGACAGACACCTAGTCCAGTTTTTGGCCTGGAGTTTGTATAGAATTCATATACCTACACATGTTTTATAGAAATTTCATCAGTTGATTGACCATTTTCATAGAAACCTTAGATTAATACACTATGTGTGTGAAGGTATGTAAAATAAACTTGCCGCTGTATAATTCTGAATAATCAACAAAATATAAATGCTTTTGGAACACTAAAATCGTATACCAAGGCGCGGCGTATGCGGCCGCGACACGTTGTGACTTGTGTTGGGACCCTTTGCGCTGCGTCTCACTCTTCGAGCTAATGCCGCGTAGGTACCTTTATAGTTTATTCTATGGCCGCATTAACAAATCTTATGATATCTTAAAATGCCATGAACTATTTTTTCTAATCTTTTGTATGACGATGGAGTATATCATTATTATCCAGTAGCCACTAACTTCTGGACTCTAATTTTATATTACTCACGCTATTAAAGAAAAACTAAATAAGTCGGGAAGCACATTGTATATTTTTCTAATCTTTTTTCAGCATGTTACAATATACATAAAAATATCATTAAACTGATTTCCAGCCATTCTAATATTTTATTGAAAGCAGGGTTTGAAATTTTTAGTTTACCTAAGTTCCAAGTCTCTAACATTTCTAATAAGTTAATAAACACAAGATAACAATGTCCTAAGTCATATACAATCAGAATTTTTAGTTCTAATTTTATATTCACGATTTTATGTAGTTTTTTTACAAATACCTAAATAATTCCAAATGCATCGGTCAAAATTTTCTAACTTTTTCAAAAAACCTTTGTAAACTTGTAGTTGTGTTGTAAACTGTGAAAAATTGGTTGAATCTTATATTTTTATAAGTTACGATCGTACTGCTACTGGACTATAAATGATATTGATTCTACTCCTGATTAACTGTCCGCAACGAAGAGATTTTTTTCGCTCGTAGCGAAGTTTGCTGAATCTAAAAGCTAAGCTTATCTGTTCTTACCGCCGCGGTCATAAGTTGGATGGGTAACCGATAGTGACATTACTACTGAGCGCTTCCGTTCTTCGGAGAGCACGTTAAGCTGACAGTCCCGGCTAGCCGGCAGTTGCTAGACTGCCATCCTAAGATTACAGCATGGTGGTAGGGTATTTTGCGAATGCCCACCTGTCTAGCTACCACTCTCAAGTAGAAAATCTGTCGCCAAGCACCTAACGGTGTATTCCAGCAGCTGTCCTTGAGAGCCCGTAATTCTAGGTAAGTCTACACAACATTTTCGTTACAACATCATCACTTACTATCAGGTGAGATAGTGATCAAAGGCTAGCCTATCAGCAATAAAAAAAGAGTTGTAGACACGTGAACAAAGCTGCAGTTGGTAGCTACTGTACCTATAGAAAAATAATGCACACATTTTGTTATACTTAAACACAATATTTCCAGTCATTGTGTATATTTGGTCTCCAAATTTCTTTATCTTTATGTGTTTAAGGTCTTGCGTAAGTTTTGCGCTGCAGTATATCATTCAAGTCAAGCTAACTACTTTATAGTTTCAACTAGGTTGTGAAACGATGAAAAAAAATACGTTTAATTAAATGCGTAGGTGTGAGTGTAATTTATCATCGTTATATTTTGTGTCGGGCAAACATTTTTATTGTTTTAAATAAGTGATTAAAACTTACATTAAAATGTATGTAATTATTGTTAAAATTATGTGATATTATCACTTGATTTATGGTTTAAATTAATTTGATGTATTTTTAAATATTTTTATAATAATCTGTTATTATTAGATATAGATTTCCGCAAATTAACGCCTGACTCTATTCATTACGTAAATTAACTTAGTGAAGATGTAGAACTATAACGTATTTTTAATTCAGTTTTATTTTAGAGCTACGTTCGGCTTGGTTGGTTCTGCGGTATATATTGATACTGCATATTTAAAAGGACTAGCAGTTATAACAATGGCTTAACTTGATACTTCTACTGAATTTCACTATTTGAAAGTGCCTGCATGTGATAATGAAAAGGAAAAAGGTAAAATAAATACATTACATTTTCTAAATTACAGTAACCAGATTGCGTATTGGACAAACTGCTGATAATAATTTTAATATTTTTTATGGAAGTCATATCTAAAATCTAAACTTTAAATAAGGAAGTGTTTGTTTATACCCTCGGGTTCTGTGTCAGCCGGATAGTCCTCTGCTGAATACAGCCTCCTCCAGTACGGGGGGTATGCCATAATCCCCACGCTTGGCAGGTGGCTTGGGGGTCGCATTGTGAAATATCTGTTACTCAGCATGTGCTGCTGCCCACCTTCTGGTGTGTTACCCTCAGTCGCCTCTTATAACACCCATGAGTAGAGATGGGTAGGGTGACATTCTAGCCCGGTTCTTCACGGGCACACCGTTACCGTCGGATACTTTAAAATAATAATAATAACAATCATTTTATCTCATGATTATATACATGATTACATACATGATTTTTATTATTATTATATTAATAATTATAATAAAAATCATTTTATCCCGGTGGGTCCAAATGGAGGAAAAATCTTCATTTTTATCATTTATCAAACAATCAAGAAAAATACTAGTTGGTTTTTAGTAATAAACGTACACAGTAACAGATAACAGGTACGCTCACGTAGAAAATTGTATATTAGTAGAAATATTTGATTATCTTTTTTTTATTTTCAGATAAAAATGAACTCACTTTAATGTATGGCTATGGTATAAGACATTTGCAGCTAATCATCTTTTTCTTTTGCGTGGCTGTCAGTTTCACGGCTAAAGGTCACTTAGGAGTTACTATAGTAGCCATGACAAGTCAACAAAATCTAAAAGAAGATAAATCCTATAATAATGCTAATAAAACTTATTTTAATTATACAAACGAAATTCCTCTTGATGAAGTAAATTATACAATGCTTAATGTAACAATGATACAGGAAGAAAAACATATTGCTATTGGATCTAAAAGTCGTGAAGTAATGTTGAACATATACAAGGTAAATGGTTTTTTTTTTATGTTTTTGTGACGGAACAAGCTCGAGGCCCACCTGATGTTAAGCGGACTAACCTCTGCCTGTGACAGATGCATTTTGTTGCAAGTCATTGTTAAGTCGTTGTTAAGTCTCATATGCCTGTAATTTTACTGGCTCTCAACGACTGCTGCCAGAACACACCGTTAGGTGATTGGCGACAGATTTTCTACTTGAGGGTGGTCGCTAGCCAGGCGGGCATTCGTAAAATGCCTTTCCATGCGGTGAAGCTCAAGCCCGCTGTGGGATTCAAACCATGGACCTGCTGCGCGTCAGTCCATAGCCAATGCTACTGAGCCATCACTGCTTCGAAAGATTGTTTTATAATGGGTATTGTATGGTGGAGAATTCGTTCCAACGACCGTCAGATATAACAAATTAATACTTATTTATTTATTAATATTTTCAGACTTACGAATGGCCCAAGTCAATCCAAGAAATGGTGCTGATGGCTTTTTTCCTAGGTTATTGTCTGATGATGTTCCCTATAGCGCTTGTCTGCCAACGATGGGGAGGGAAGGTGCCACTGCAGATATCGATGCTTGTCAATGGGATCGTCTCTATCTTGACACCTTGGCTAGCTTTATGGGTAAGACATAAGATTTTCATGAATAAGTCAAAGTTTTAATATATAAAAGAGGGTTTTTTTTTCAAAATTATTTACGAAAGAAAAAATTAAAGTCATGTGCGGGACGTGAACCCGCGTCCATCCACGCCTTTAGTCAGGGTATGCTGACAACATGACACAATGACTTATAACTCTAATTTTTGCTCTCGTTCTTCAACCATTGTATCGGGATTTATTGTTATGTGTAGGGATTTAATGTTATGTGTAGCGTGAAGGGGCTACAAGCGGGAAACCCTGGCTTCAAGTAAAGAACTAGAAACAGGTGAAGTTTTATATTTTTACTGAATCTCTCAATAGTGAAAAGTTTTTTAATAATAACATCAAACCATACATTTCGATGTTACATAGCATACGTGTCATCGTTGATATTAAAAAAATTCTAAAATTCTAAATTTATGTATTTCAGGTAGTATTTTAAAAATAATATTATATTCAAATTAAAATTACAATCAAACTAAATGCAATTCACAATTTCTATCAAAATAAAATAAATTATTGTCAAATTTAGTGACAAAATTTTAAACTTATTAAATGAAAATTGTCATAATTGTAATAAATAAGTTCATGTCAAATCGATTCTTGTCAAACAAACAGGTATAAACGGTATAATAGAAGGTATAAAAAGTCTAAACAATAAATATTATACATTAGTACTTTCTCTCCGCAATTGGTACTGCTAAATGTCTCTCGCAGCAATGCCGTAAGTAAGGGCAGTCCAATCTGAGTCCGATCATCTCCAGAAGAGAAAGAGCTGGCCCAAACTCTGCGCACGTGGGACGCTGCACGTAAACGCATGGTCGTATGAAAGCATGCAGTGTGCGCGTCCGCAAACATGCCAGAGGCGCTGCAGAATCGGGGCAGCCGCAACAACATCCTAAAGGCATTATTGTACAGGACACGGAGGTCACTGTACGTCTTTTTGTTAAAGTCAGCCCATAGACTACACGTGTATAGGGATGTACAGAAAGCTCTAAAGAGCATAACCTTGACCTCTGCCCGCTCTAACCGACAGTGCCCTCCGTTCCCTCTCAATGTCCTCGTTGTCTTTGAGGTCGGTGGTGAGTACATGCCCCTGGTATTTAAATCGCTCGACCCTTCCCGGGGGGGGTACTATTGAGCAAGACAGAAGGTGTGCTCTGAGGGGCTTTTCCACCAGACTCAAATACCATCCACTGGCTTTTCAGTACATTATACTGTAATCCGTGACCAGACGCCTATATTACAATCACTATGGTAAAGTTATTCGGTAAGATTTTTCCAATCTACGGTACACTTATCCGCATACCTTATATCACTGGCGTTTTTAACCACTGATATTTTTTATTTTATTTTAGACTGTACAATAATAATTTTTCAAAGCATTATTTCAACCAAATATTTAAAACCAATATTGGAACATGTTTTAAACTTGACCTTAACTTAATATTAAAATTGATAGGTATCAATAATCACAAAATCAGCTAATAGAAAAATAATACACTAAGCAAAAATAATATCATAAGTTTCTTTATCCACTATTCGTAACCTATTCCTAAAACAACTTCGTCCTGTTTTATAGAGTACTTACGTCATATATTCCACTATTTATCAATATCTAAAAATCACAATCTAAGCCTTTTACAAACATAATAGCTCCGAAATATAACGTAGTCCACTTATTTCTGGCCCTGTTTAATACTAATAAATTTCGTTTGTATTATAAACTATAAGATTACTAGTTTTAACGTGCTTTTCGTTAAACCTTTGAATCTATAAAATTATATTCGGCTTACGTTTGTGCATTCTGCAACTTCGATTCTTTACTTCAATTCGAGGGAATTATTAAAAAAAAAATGTAATGGGTCTAATCCATCTTAATTTGACGGATTTTCTCTTAAACCAGTTAAGTAGCGGTTATGTTTTTTTTTTTTTTTTTTTTTTTTATGTTATGTGACTAAATACCTCTTCGGAGAGCTTGGGAACATGGACTGCTGACAAGTTTTTGTACCCTTTGTGCAATCCTTTTACCTTCTCTATTTTTCGCTTTATCACGTTTATGTCGCGTGAGTCCTGACTTAACGATTTGAGCTTTATGGAGATAAATAAGAACGTATATATCTGTTAGTGTAGATTTCAACCATACAATATTTGTAAATATTGGCATAACTCCGCTTACACAGTGGTCGTTACGCGCCTAATTTCACATTCCTAAGCCACAACGTTTTTCTACTTCCGACATAACTTTTCTCTTAGTTACCCTTTAGAAAGAGCAGTAAGATTTCGCTTGTTGCTACCAAATATAACAATTTATATTTTGCTCTGATTTACAATATCCTTATATATTTCAAAACAAAATTTAATAATAGTTAATGTTCTTTTTTCAAATCTGATTACGATATCCTTTGTTACCCAAACAATAAATGTTTTTAATGAAAATAATATTATAGTAACACATCAACAGCCAGTTCTAAGTTCAACCTAAGTTCAGCTGTTTTATATAGACCTGCGAAGGTCAAGGAATTTTGCCATAATCTCACGCTTGGCATGTGTCTTGAGTATCGCAGTAAAAGATGGCAGTTCTTCAAAAAGCGCTGCTGCTTACTTTATTTTACTGACACTTAAAATTTAGTATTCAGTATTTTGGCATAATATAAACGGTATAAACATTATTAACGGCTGAAACTATATTATTGGCTTTTTTCTAGGGGGATTGGAAAGCTGTCTGCGTTTGCCGATTTCTGCAGGGACTAACACAAGCTGGTACATTTCCTGGAATACAAACACTGTTGGCGCAGTGGGTACCAAGTAGTGAAATAGCTACTTTGAGTAGCTATGTCTATACAGGTAACATATCTGTTAAAAAAATAATATAAAAGCTCTCAAGTAGTGTAAAATTTATTTTAATATTATTATGTTTGCAATAACGCCTGCGATGCGGATTAAATTACAAATATACGAAAAATCCCGCACATGACTAAAATTTTTGCCATCGTATGTTTGTAATTTTGTAGTATGAAATTAAGTAATATCTGACATCATTTTAAAGAAAACAATTGCGTTAACAAAATTCTAGCTTAGTATAATTATTGATGGATGGCGTGGGTTCGAATCCTGCACATGACAATATTATTTTGCTATTAATGTTATTTATTATACAATCCGCTATAATATCTGTGAAAATTTCAAATGTACTAATCACAGAAAAGAGAAAGCAACATATTTCTCTATGGTACCAACCTATGAAGGTACTAACTTTACAGCGACGGAAGGACAACAGAGGCTTAGTAATAGATTCCCGTTTTCCTAGGTAGCATTTAAACCTAAAACCATCCATACCCAGAGGTCCGTTTAATCTCCTTCCGTCCATACTACCATGTCTATGAGTAATTGTTGAAACCAACCCTTTCATTTTTATAATTATACTATCACTGGACGAACTTGGTTTTATTTCTTTTTCTTCGTGAGACGAACATATTCCCAATTTATGTAACATATTTTATTTTATACCATCACATACAATAACAAGTAACAAACAGTAGCACGACAATTTATTTAAAGATATCATTCAACCAGAAAAATAAATAACCAGATAAATCATATATAAAAATATATACATCTTTACATATATTTTTTTATGCATGATAGGTTAGCCTTTGACCACTATCTCACCTAATGGTTAGTGATGATGTGGTCGAAGATGTTGTTCAGGCTAACCTAGAAGTACTGGCTCTCAAGGACAGCTGTCGGAACACACCGTTAGGTGCTTGGCGACAGATTTTCTACTTGAGGGTTGTAGCTAGCCAGGCGGGCATTCGCAAAATGCCCTACCACCATGCTATAACGACTGTTATCCTAAGACAACAACCGGGACCGACGGCTTAACGTGCCCTCCGATGCACGGAAACGCTCAGTAGTAATGTCACTAGCGGTCACCCATCCAACTCATGACCGCGCCCGACGTTGCTTAACTTTGCTGATCGGTTGAGAACAGCTAAGTAAACTTCGCTAGGAGCGCTTCAAATTTACATAGGATTAAACATAATTTGTTTTTTGCCACCTAAGAGACAACTTGATATTTTAAAGAAATTGCAAAATACGCTAATGTATAAGAAAATTCTTAAATCTCTCTTAATTAAAACAATTATTAAATCGTTTATGTCTTTTCATTCTCCTTTTGCACCATTTGGACAAAGACCTCTTACAACTTTTTGGAGTCTTTACTGCTTCGGGGTATACTATGCCTTATGGGTCCCGTTGGCCATTGATCCCCGCTGGGAGCTCCAAACGGAGATCCTCGCTAAAGTTTACGGCATTTTACCCTAGGCATGTCTACCTGTGGGTGTCGTAAGTGGCGACTGAGGGTAACACGCTAGAAGGTGTGCAGCAGCACTTTTTGAGGAACTAATATCTCACACTGCGATCCCCAAGCCGCTTGCAAAGCGCGGGGATTATGGCAAACCCCACACGGTGTATAGCAGTGGATTATCTGGATGTTACAGTAAGCATAAAAACTTACATTGAAAGAAAAATAATCCCTTACAAACTAGTATTTAAAAATGTATTGGACAAGAAAGTGGTAATTTTCTTCAAAATGATACCTCCATGTTATAGTCATAAAATTTGATTGTCTACAGGCGGTACAATAGGGACTATCATCGGGTTCCAGCTAAGTAGTTTATTAGCAGACGCTTGGGGCTGGCCAATAGTATTCTGGACAATAGGAGTAATGTGCCTCCTTACGTTTACTTTCCTGACCTTCTTTGGAGCAACGTCACCGAACCACCATAAAAAGATATCCGTTGCAGAGAAGAACTATATCATGGGCCATTGGGATTCTAATATGACTAAAGTAAGCAATACTAATATAATAGCAATACGGCTTCACCGTCCATTCAAGCGGTTATAAAGCAATCAAAGCATTCACTGCATAACTCGCTTCTCTAGTCATCTTTCAGTTTTATGCACCGGGATAACCTAACCTAACCTAACCCTTTTGCCAAGGAATATTGTTCTCTTATTTTATTATATTAAATGGACAACATGGACGGACCATACAAAATTTAAATTATGTGCTGTAGTAATTTTAAAATGCTTCAGATCTACTTCTAAATATCAGATAATAGGGCATTTTCTGATATATAATTTGTAATTTCTTTCAGAAAAGGAGGGTACCATGGAAAGCTATTTTATCCTCAAAACCATTTTGGGGCAACATCGCAACACAAGTCGGCAGTGGAGTGAGTGTTTACTTCTTCCTCACTCAAGTTCCATCCTACATCCATTATATACTCGGAGTTAATGTTAAAAGTGTGAGTACTATTTTATTATTAACTTCCCAATATATTTCCATATGACTTATTTCAATATGATTGTGAAGGTAAGCGGTAACCGATGCATTTCTCAACAAGTGACGAATTGCCACGGCGTGTTTGTGAATTAAGACAATGAGCTGTGGTTTCACACTCTGAACAGTGATTTGTTTTTTTTTTATGCCTGTTAGGTTTATGCCTTTGATTACTTGATATGGTCGAAGAAGTTGTTCAGGCTAACATAGAATTTCTGAATCAAAGTCAAAGTCAAAACCATTAATTCTATTTAGGCGTCTACGACGCTCTTATGAAGGTCAATCACTAATTTTAGTATTGAAATATTCTACATTGCACTGCCACGTTCAGCAAATAAATTGTATAGAGCCACTGCGAGAAGAACGGGCAAGAAACTCGGGGCCATTCTTTTAAACATCTTTTAACAATGTGTTACATTGTAAAAACATCTTTTAACAATGTGTTACATTGTTAAAAGATGGTATAATTATTACAATATTTGTTTAAATTATGTAGGTGACAGGCAATAGCTTGGCAGAGGCGGAATTGTCCAGGCATTTTTGTCGTTTATGTAATCAGAAACTGTGTAGTAAGATTTTTTATTCAATATGTTTTTCACATGCAACTTGAATTTCCCTTCTGTGAGCGTTGTAATATGTTTGGGAACTTTATCATAAAACCACACACAATTACCTAAAAAGGACCTTTTATTTGTCTTTGCTAATCTAAAACCTGGTACCGCTATTATAATTTTATTCCTAGTATTGTAATCGTGATTGTCACTGTTTAATTTAAATTTACTCAAATTTTTACGAACATACATAATATTTTCAAATATATACAGACTTGGTAACTCTCAATGACTGGGAAGCTCTCAAGGACAGCTGCCGGAACACGTTAGGTGCTAGGTGATAGTTTTTCTACTTGAGGGTGGCAGCTAGCCAGGCAGGCATTCGCAAAATGCCCTACCACCATGCTATAACGACTGCCATCCTAAGACAACAACCAGTACCGACGGCTTAACGTGCCCTCCGAAGCACGGAAGTGCTCACTACTAATGTCACCAGCGGTGTCGTTGATCCAGAATAGTAATCTTTACCTGTGTTTATTTCAGTTTGTGTGGTTAATCTTTTATGATTGTTTTAACTCAATCACGTCCTGATGAGTAAAAATTCAAATAATTCCTTTCTTTCATGGACTAAACCTTCTTAAAGAGGAGCTGGTACTGAAGCAATAACAACAAGATTTATGTGACAATATATTTGTTTTAAATTTCAGAGTGGATTAATATCTTCTTTGCCGTACATAGGAAGTTTGTTTACTAGTACATTGACTGGCATTTTTTCGGATTACTTAACAAATAGAAAAATAATCAGTATCAAAAATGCCCGGAGAATATTTAACACGATTTGTAAGTTTATCTTTATAAGTTTTGATCTCCATCTTTTTACCATTTACTTCACATGAATGTGTCGGTGCACAATGATTTCTATGACAACATAAAATATGACATAGGATCATAATTTTTTTGCGGTCTGCCAGCCACCTGGTTGATCAAATTCTTTTTTATACAAGTTTTGTCACGCATATTTTGGACCCATTAATTAGGAGGCTAACCTATAATTGTCATCTAAAGAGAACATTTGAAAAATCCAAATACTGCTAAGCATTTCATTCATGAAGGGGTAGGCAGAGGTATGTAAATACCCAGATTTCACCAATTGGGTTGTGATTCCATGTAAAAGGGGGCGAACCTATTGCCATTCACCGGGCACAGTTACAGGGTCATACAAAATATTTTCTCTAACACACTGGACGAAACAAAGAACATATTAGGAATAATAATATTTATTATATTAACGCTAATAACATGTAAGAAAGAGACATAAAACCTTATTTTATGAAACTCTGGCAGGTCACTAAGATGGTATACAGCCCTGTTGTGCATCTAATGCATACAAGACTCTACTCACATCCACGTGAGAAGTGACATGCTGCTCATTTGGCGCACTTTTCCCATAGTCACCTTATACAGCACCCACGGGAAAAAATAGGAAGGTGACATTCTATCCCGGCGGCTCACAAAGCCAAAGCAGTGCTTTTCTATTCACCAGCGAGACAATCTGATTCCGATTAGGTATCATATTCTTTTTTAAGCACTTATTCTTTTTTATTTATATATGTTTTTTTCTGCATTTTTTCGGTTTTAGCTCAAGTGGGAGTGGCAGTTTCTCTGATATGTGTTTCATATGCCAGCAGTACGACTGTTGCCGTCATATGTTTAACGGCTTGCATATCTTGCTACGTGGCAGTTTTTTCTGGATGGATGGTGAGATGTTTTAATCTTTTCTTAAATTGCTCTTAACGATTGACGTTTGAAATATCGATGTCCATGTAGCATTGACTAGAGCAGTAAGTTTACCATAATAAGGAATTATGCGAATGCTGGCTAGACGTAAAATATTCAACGAAAGGTTACCAACAATTTGGAAAGCTCCGATTCTCTCGTTATATAATTATAGCGTTATATTTAGTTAACAGAATATAGTTTTGTTTAATAAACACAAAAAAAGATAATTTTTTTTATTATATATTTCTTTAAATTATATTTCTACTGGGCTGACTATGTTATACCATTCGATTAATAATGTATATAATTATAAAAAAATATCTGTAATAATTAATAAATGTGATTTTTGTATATCTAGCGGTAGTGCTTGTAATTATAATATTATGAAATATAGAAACGTAACCAAATAATTGCGAGAGTGTTTGAATAAGGACTTCTTTTGATTAGATGAAGTCTAGCAGTCTGGATGATGACCGCGCACCGTTCCTTTTAGCGGTTGAACTAATACACTGGGAGCACAAAGTTTCGGCTCAAACAATTATGCTCCGGTGGCTGAGTGGTTTATGCATCCGCCGCGAAATCGAAAGACGCGGGTTTGATTCCCGCCCGTCTTTTTTGAATTTAGGAGAAGATTATTAGCGGCGAACCATTTACAAATCTTAGATAATACATTATTTACATGCGTCAGTTCACTGTCTTTCCTATCTACTTTAAAAATCAGAGACTTAGACTTAGCACGCGATAGTGCATAAAATCATGTTTAGAAATACTGACCTTATATAAATAGTCAGTTTCCAGTCTAGGTTTGGTCTGCTTAACATCTTTGATGACATCATCACATATAATAACTAAGTTTTTGACCCTAAACTCAGCTGTTGGAGTTTTGGGTCAAAAACATAGCCAATATGCATATGTTTTTTTTTACTGTTGATCCAGAAGTACTTGTGTGGAAAACTTGAACTATTTTTGATGTTATGTACAGCATTAAGCATTAATGTTTGCATTAACTATAAGATTATAAAATTATAACGAAAGGAAAAAAAATGGAGGGCAATTAAAATTTATTCTTTTTACTATTTTTAATATTTTTTTCTTAAAATATAAACGTCTTAGAGACAGCGACATCGACATAATCAATGTGATTAAAATCGAGGTACAAGCAACACTAAATTTGCAATTAGCTGAAGATTATCATTCCAGCCGCGGCACCCGCGCGTAGTTCGGTTATTGCGCAAAACCATTAACCTCTTTTGGAGCTATAGGATAAAAACTATTCTATGTCCTAACCCGGGTCTCAAACTATTCCCATTTCAAATTTCATGTAAATTGGTCCAGTAATTTTTAAGTTTATTCATTGCATACAAAAATACGAATGTTTCCTTTAATATAAAAAAATAATGTTATGATAGATGACGGAATGCATGCAATCAATACCTACAACTAACATCTTTTTACGCGAACTCGTAGACCTCGTAGTTCATCGTAGTCTTGACATATTACATTTATTTCACACTATTTTTTTTTTCAGGTGAATCACATAGACTTATCTCCAAACTACAGTGGCACTCTGATGGCTCTCGGCAACGTGCTGATGAATATAACCCTTTTGACAATACCAGTTTTAGTCTCTCACATCGTTGTTGATATGGTATGTATGACACTATCAACGTGAGTGTTAGACTCAGTCTACCTTTTCGGGGATGTAAAGGAGGGATGATATACTATGATTAGTATGTAAGGTTCTATTAATCTGTTCTTCTAAGGTTCTAATCTTGGGGCGCGTCACCTATCAAGGTATATATGCGCCCTTATTTCTTCCTTAAGCGTGTTCTTGACTGTTTACTGGGAAAGGTTAATAAAGTCAGTGATCAACGTTAATTATTACTCTGTCAGAATTACATGTTTAGTTACAAAAAGGTTACACTAATAAGGTGGGCTGAAGTACGGACGCTCGGTACAAACGAGGTGGGGCAACTGAGCGCATGAGGTTACTCTTGCAATATCTTCACATTATGCTCACGTTGCATATTATGTCCCTACAAGTACTTCTATGGCGCGGCAAGTCTGCGTCGTATCGCGATTTAGTTTTCCGAGCCGACGTGCCACAGTATAGGCAAGGGATATTACTTGGTTAGGGTACACATAAAACACTACGTGAATTCCATTAGTTACTGATTCCAAACCACCTGCTACAATATTGTTGATTATATAAAACGGGTCATGTATTGAATTATAAAATAACTCGTATTGATTGAATAACAAGGACTCATCTGGCAAGCATGTTCTGGCCAAACTTATATTGATTAAAAATTATCACGTAATTGGACAGATAGAAAAAATAACGAATCTATAATAGCCCCGATCCCCTATAAGAAACGATTTGTCGGCAGAACCTTTCAACCATTATTACAAGCTTCCCAAATTAATGTTGTAATAATTTCAGCTGGCCATTGTTTATTTTAACGTACCCGATCCCATACGGGCTGAGAAAATAGACAGCGAACCTTCTAATGGGGCAATAAATTTGGACCAAATAATGTTTATTTTCGTAACTCAAAAATAAATGGGACGCCATTAGCTGTCATTCTTTAAAGCCCCGTCAGTTATATTAATAGAATGGTGTTTTAATATGGTATTTCATTAAGTGCGACTGACTACAAAAACAGAACTGCATATATATTGTAATATATTTTAAAATTTTGCGGACCTCATTTGGATACACTTTTGGGTTCATTGACACACAAATAAGTAAGATAAATTACAAAATCACAAATATACGAATAATAAGGAAAAATTTAAGTCATGTGCGGGATGTAATGTAATCCGCATACCAGGCATTATTACAAACCTAACAATATTAAAAGTAAGATAAATAATTAAAATAAGGATTCTGGGAGAAAAAAATTATGTTTAATTTGTTTTCTAAAACATGCGCGGAAATATTGTCATAAAGTCCATTCTTATGGCTTGACCTTCAAAATTATACTGAAATTGCCTATTTTGCGGCCTATGCAACAATGTACGTTGAGGTGTTTTACTGTTTCGCAAATAGTTTTTTGAATAAATTTGTAGTGAACCTTTCTTTTTACCAGGTCTACGAGTTTTACCTCTCGGAATATTATAATATTGTTATAATTATGTATCGCAATTAAATTATAATATCAATTATTATTTTATGTAAATTACTACGTTGGAATCATTGGCTAATCTCTATTTAACATTGAGGAATTTTAAAATGAATACAACACTTTTAATTCCAGTGTCTTTAAAATAATAATCTATATGCGAATAACATATTTGAAACATGAAAAAAGTTTTTTCTCTAGATATTAAATAAATTGGCGGACAAAAGAAAAGACGTTTTAATGAAACACTTCCTTAACCATAGAAATTTTTGCAAACTTCCTGCTTTTGATTTAGGAAGGGCGCAATTTGCATTTCGTAAGGTTAAGTAGGGGTTTAGAGTGCGGTATTTATGATTTAGCAGAACTCTTTAGAAATCGTTTTATTATTCTAAAGTATACTAAATTAGACATAAATTAATAATTAAATTTTTAGTAAAGCAGGGAAAGTTTGTTACAGACTTATTAATATTGAACAATTCTGTTTAGTAGCTGACAGCTTTTAGAAAATTGATAAAAAATTCAGATAGAAATTATATTATTTGGTTAAGAGTATTTTTATTTATTGAAAGAATGTTTACGTTATAAAACAAACAGAGAAACTGAAGTTTTAATCATTCTACTTTATGTTTGATATTGGTTTTGCAAAACTAGACCTTTTTTATGAGTTGAGTGCACATTTTACGTCGAAAAATAATACATAGGCTAACCTTTTACCAGTGAGAGTGCCCTGATGCATTACAAAAACAAAACAATCATCATTCGACTTAATCCGTCTGAGATATATTCGTTTAAAATAGAAAACGTCTTTTCCAATATGTAAAATACTGATTATACAATAAAAGTATTAAGTACACTATTTGTTTAAATTACGTAGGTGACAGACGATAACTTGGCAGAGGTGGAATTTACCAGGAATTTTAAGTCGTAATCGAAAACTTTGTAGTAAGATTTCTTAATCAATATGTTTTTCACGTTTTAATTAGAATTTCCCTTCTGCGAGCGTTGTAATATCTTTGGGAACTTTATTATAAAACTGTACACAATTACCTATGAAGGACGTTTTATTTGTCTTTGCTAATCTAAAACCTGGCACTGCTATTTTATATTTATTCCTAGTATTGTAATCGTGATTGGCACTGTTTAATTTTAATTTACTCAAATTTTATTCAGAGGTATGACAATTTGTCAAGACCTCCCGATGACGCCTCATGTAGAAACGCAACGCATCGAAAATTCTTCTGGTTGGGTGACGTGGCGTTTATGTCGTCACGTTGGTTTAGCAGGAAAATGTCACAAGATAATGTTTAATTTCGAGTATTTTTCTAATTCACTTACTATTAAATTAATTTTATCTTCAAATACTTTTAAAATAAATTTTGTTTCAATTACTAACTACCATTATGATCATAAAGCTAACAATTTACATCAGCTTAAAGAATTGTAAAAATCGTGGTTATTCGGATAGTTATGCGTAGTCCATTATATTGTAGTTTCACACATTCGAAAATAGATATATATATATATATATATATATATATATATATATATATATATATATAACAGTACTAGCCCGTGGGGTGCCGGACTTAAATGTGGATGACATTCCCCCATCTCTACTAGTGAGTGTCGTAAGAGGCGACTCAGGGTAACACACCAGAAGGTGGGCAGCTTTAGGAACTGTTATCTGACACAGCGATGCCCAAGCCACCTGCCAAGCGTGAGGATTATGGCAAACCCACCCATAATGGGGGAGACTGTGTTCAGTAGTGGACAATCCGGCTGATACAGTACAGTACAATAACTATCATTAGCATGACTTTTCTAGTAGCAATAGAGCTCTTTGTGAGAGTTCGTCGTGGGATGTACTGCCACCGTCACTATTTATACCGCCAAGCAGTATTGTTAACATTACTGTATTCCGGTTTAAAGTGTATGGATACTGATGAAATAGCAGGCACATAAGACTCTCTGCATTTTGTTATTTTTCGATAAAAAATGGTGATACAGAATAACTTGGCGAATTAATATAGAAAGACAGGCCACAATATTAACCCATTGGCATCGGTGATAATGATAACAATAGAATTTCATTCATAACTAGGACATAGTGGTCTTGACAATGCCAACTTATTAACTCAACACGTGTTGAGGTTTGCACTCTCCTATATGTACAATCCTGATTCTCAGACAATGAACGTTAAATAAATTCTAAATTAGTTGGAGGAAAACTACTACTTAACATCAACGTATCAAACTTAACCCCTTACAATCGAAATGGAGCCATGGGGAAGCTGACCTTAGAATTAATACACAAGGTATAAAAATTAACATACATTAAACAACGCCTCTTTGCCATTGGGATAGGCAGAGACCACAAATTTCCACTTGCTACAATCCTTACATACCTCTTTCTTATCTTATATCTTCATAAATCTTTTCATACATAAGCGTTGGTTTAGGGTACTCCTCTTCCTCTACATGTCCAAACCATCTTAATATATCTTTCTCGATTTTTGGTCACATCTTCATTCACACCAAATTGATCCTTTATCACACTTTTCCATAACTTGGTACTCCGTTTGACTCCAATCATGCTTCTCAATGCTCTCATCTCCATTACATTTATTCTACATGCTTTTTCTGCTATACCCAACTTACAATACCACAATTAGTATCGGAACCAACACAAACTATAACATATAATCGTTATATAAAATAATAGTTTTGCTATTGGAGACAGACAATCTGAGGCAGTGATGGCTCAGTTGCATTGGCTATGAACTGCCGCGCAGCAGGTCCATGGTTCGAATCCCGCCGCGGGCTTGAGCTTCACCGCATGGTGCAAGGGCATTTTGCGAATGCCCGCCTGGCTAGCGACAACCCTCAAGTAGAAAATCTGTCGCTAAGCACCTAACGATGTGTTCCGGTATTAGTCCTAGAGAGCCAATTAAATTACAGGCACATGAGACTTAATAACTATGTCTCAAGGTGACGGGCGCAGTGCAATTCATGATTTGTGACGAAATGCATCTGTTATAGGCAGAGGTTAGTCCACTTAACATCAAGTGGGCCTCGAGCTTGATCCGTCACAATAACATAAAAAAAAGACATTTATCCATTCTTCGTTAACTATGATGACTATAGGAGGAAATACTATCAATTATTTATTCGCATTTTTTTCTATCATCCAAAATTGTTAATCGGGTTAGGTTTTGGATTTGAAATGTAGACATATAATATTTTTATTTAACAAAGAGATCATGTGTTATTGTGCACGTAAATCTGCAAAATTATATCTGCTACAAAAATATTGTTTACTTCTTCCTTATCTTCTTCTTGGTCGTTCAATTTATAACCGAAGGTCGTGTCCCTGAAGGCCTTCATGGCTCTATGCACAATACTTCTCCATTTAGTTCGGTTTTCGGCTTCTTTTAAGGCGGTCGTAACAGAGAGTCTAGTAAAGGCGGTCACTTGGTCCGACCAACGGCTAGGTGATCGGCCGCGAGGTCTTCTTCCTTCTAATTTGTCGACCACAATCAGCTTCTCTATAATATCAGGTTGCCTACGGGCAACGTGACCCAAAATACCCTAAAATCTTTTCGCTACCGATTGTGGACAGTTTACTAACTAGACTGTTGTTATGCGTAGTTGCTCGAGGATAGATTTATTTATTCTCATGGCAGTGCATGGTATGCGGAGCATCCTTTTTTTTTTTTTTTTTTTTTTTTTTTTACGTGTGAAAAATGCATTTACGCATTCCCGTCCACCCCGGGGAAGGCGGCCGACACCAACTACTCCCACAGCAGCAAGTGCCCCTACCGACTAAATAACACACGGTGTTCCATCTCTACCGCTTCTCGGCGGGATCGCAGGGTCGCTTTAGCACTCAACCACGAACCCGCCACGGTTGTCCGTTGCCGGACCCCTCCTGGGGTGCTACCCCTCACGACGCACCAGAACACATGGCACGTCGCTACCACCCGGGGACCAAGCCCGCAAATGGGCGTCAGAATACCCCGCTTCCGACGCCCAAGGTCCCCCTGCGACGGGTCAGATGAGTAGCCCCGTCGCCTGCTACTTCGGCCGCAGAGGATAGGGAGAGCGGCGCCTCGCTATACCAAACTCCTCCTCCCCTGCGGCCCCTCCGCGTCCGCCATCCAACGGTGGCGGCCCCGCCGTGGCCACGGAAGGTAGGGAGAGCGGCGCACCGTGATACCGGCACTCCTCTCCCGCCGTGGCCCCTCACCGTCAGCTGTGGTGTCGCCCATACAACACCACAGCCCGCCTCAGATGCGGTGCTGCCCATACAGCACCGCAGCCTACCCGTTGCCGCTCCAGTCTGGACTTAGAGGCAAAGCCCAGTGGAGCGGCCCCTCTGGGGCCGGCTGACTGCCCAAGCCAGCACGGCCCCTGGTTCCTCTTCGCTTCACCGTGGGTGACGAAGCCACGGCTACTAAGCCCCACCGCCACGACAAGGCGGGAACCCTTCGGAGGGATGCGGAGCATCCTACGCCAACACCACATCTCCAAGGCTTCTATCTTTTTTCGTTATTTTGTTTGATTTTTCCACGACTCTGAACCATAAAGAAATTTTGAGAATATCAACGTCCGGACTAGTCTCACCTTAGTAACATTGGAGACCTTTCTGGCCTGTCATATACGTGTCAGCTTGCTCATTGCAGCATTGACCAATTGCAAAAAAATGTTTATTTATTTAACTTTAATTCAAATGATTACAAACTTAATACAAAGTGAACATGATCTTACCTTTATCCCACTTATGTAGAGCCACGCCCTTAATTTTCAATCACATGTAAAATTAATTTCATATTTTACCACTATCCCGGTTCATTGTTATAAAAACAAACCATCTTCGCATCAATTTCTAATCGCTTTTACGTTTTTGACGCATTTCATCCCTGACTTTCGAAATGTACAATACTTATTTTATTACTACTTTTTATTTTTCAAGTTTTGTTTATATTATTCGTATTGCCTTAAATTCTAAAACTAACACTGACACTATAGACACAAAAACCAAGGTCTTGGAGTGAGCGCAGTGCAGTGTCATGCAGAACGCTGGTGGTAAATTTAAACTGTAATGAACAGTCGTGACGCTGTCCATCAGACAGCCGTCTTGTTCAGCTCCTTGTAACATAAAAAGTCAGGGTTCATGTCAAGTGTGTAAGCCAAAATCGCACGGGGTATGGACGAATTGCTGTATGACACTGTGCACCTTGACAGCGCCTCACGCTTATCTGGATTTGACCTAAAATAATTTTACACTTTAATTTTAATTGTTTAATTTTCCGTCGTGGTTTTTATTCTTATGGAGTTGTCTATCTAGGTACGAATTAAAATTTAGATAGACATCCCCATAAGAATTTTTGGGGTACATATAAAATTTGTTTACGTTTTATAAATATCACAAGGAACATTCTTCATGAACAAGCACATAAATGTTTTGAGAGGAATTTCTCACACACCTACCGATTAAAAAATCTTATCATATGCTCTCTCTTTGAGATCTCGAGCAATTAATTCGTTCAAAATTCACATTTTGTAGCGAATAATTAGTAAGTCATATATGTTTTTATCATATAAATTTAAATATGAAACTTAAGCATAAAAAATATATGATAAACTCGATTTAAACTGTTTAAAATTGTTTAACAAATAATTGTAATAATCACAAAAACGACAATAAAGCTAGGGTGAGCAATTTTAATATAACATCGTATCTCAAATGCATTATTAGACTAACCCTTAACAAGTCATAACAGCTTTACAATGTAAAATCTAGGTGAACTCATTTCCAACCTACCAAGAGAATCAAACGCAGACTTCATTAATCTATCTATTCCATTGAGTCCTACCCACGATTGTGAACCTCCAATAGGCTATCCTTTGATGGTCTCCTCCGGGAACTTTCAATGGAAGGATTAAAACAAAGCAGCGTTGTCAATCTCAAAGGCAAACACCGAGACTGAGCTTTGTATCAGCATTCCTATTATTTAGTTTGAAACCTATTAGAAAAATTTTCAAGTGATATTATGAACTTATTGATAGGGACTTTTTTATTTGCATATCCTTTTTATAACTACCCTATTCAGGTGTTACTAGTAAAACTATTATTGGCTCTGAACTAAAGATCTCGCGACTGAATTATGGATTTTTCACGTTTTCAAACACCATACCTCCATACAAACACCATATTCCATTTTTAGAAAAAAAACGAAAACTGAATTCGTACCTATAGAAATTCCATTATCAAAACTAGCCTACAAAATATTTTAGAAATTGTTTGGGAAATTTGTCCTGTATAGGAAAACAACCGGAAATCTGGACAGCAATGCGAATGCATTTTTGCCGATGCTGAAATCGAGACGCTTCGCTTGTCCTTCCCACTCATTCGGTCAACTAAATACCTAATCAGGTTCCTTAAACAGTAAACTAACAAAAAATATCATTTAATACTTTATACTGTATTACCTGAGCTCGAAAATGTAATATGTATACCGAGAGTAGCATAAAATAAAAACCGACCAAGTGCGAGTGGGACTCGCGCACAAAGGGTTCCGTAACTAAATATTCTGTGAATAGTTAAAGCGTCTACCTGTCACCGTTATAAGTATTGAGCAAAAAACGGTAAAAAAAACAAGTTTGTTGTATGGGAGCCCCCCTTTAATATTTATTTTATTTTATTTTTAGTGTTTGTTGTTACAGCGGCAATAGATTAGATACATTATCTGTGAAAATTTCAACTGTCTAGCTATCACCGTTCTTGAGATAGAGCCTGGTGACAGATGGACGGACGGACGCACGGACGTTTTTACCCTTTGGGTACGGAACCCTAAAAAAAACACAGATGATATTAGTGCTACGATTTCGAAGAAAGCACTATGTGTGCTGGTGATCACTTCGTGCAAGCTGTTTGGGCCAAGACTTGTATTTCAAGAAAGTGGGCGAAAAAAAATATTTTTTTCTGTCATCAAAAACTTAAATCCGGAGTAAAATGGTAAAAAATAAAGTAGTATGAATAAAATAAGAGTATTTAAATACCTTTTTTATGTTATTGTGACGGAACAAGCTTTAGGAATTCTTCAGTTATATGCAAATTAATTTATATAATTTTGTACATAGATTTGGTACAACACCAAACACAGAAGATGATTTGAAGCCAAACTAACGAAAAAAGAACTCAATAATAACAAAAAAATATAAAAATATATCTAGTGACAATTCCGCTTAATTTTCCTGCTAAGCCGACGTGACGTCACAAACTCCACGCAGCCAAACCGGAAGAATTTTCGACGCGTTTCGCTTCTACACGAAGCATCCTCAGGAGGTCTTGACTCTTCGAGCGCACGATCGAGAATAAGCGGCCGGCTTTTTTTTTTTTTTTTTTTTTTGGGAGGACATAGATGCTGTCTACCGCTATACGGACGTACAGCTCCACCGGACTTTGGGCGAGGGGAGGCCCTCTTATAGCCCAGGAGGAAGAAGCGCTGAGGGCACTTCTTCTGAGACGGGCGTATAAGGCGAAAAGCGCCTTATACCTCCGTCTCCTGCGGGCGCCGAAAACGCCACGCTACTATCGGGAGGGGTATGCGGCCGGCGGCTCGGCACGCCTTTATATAGACGGGCTGAGTTAGCACGCCTTTGTCTAGACTCGAGCGTGAGTCACCGCTCTTTGTTGTAGCTAACAATTGGTGAGTAATACGTATTTAAAGTGACAATGACATCATAATGGTCATAAATTGATAACAAAAAATAATTTTGAATTGTTTATATTATGTAATGTGTTTTAGAATATGAAAAATATCGTAAAAAATATTACAAAATTACTTCCTAAAACAAATACATATTTAACTATTTTGTAGTGGCAAATTATCACTAAAAATACGCAACAGTGGTGATGACACCAATTGCGTCTGTTCATTCAACAGTGCAACGCCTGTACTATGTTTTAATATTTCTAACTGTTCCAATACACACAATCGAAATCCCTTATCACAACAATGTAAAATCTTAAAGGTATTACTATCAAGGAGTTGATGACTGCTTTCAATTAAATGTTTTGCAAAGTGAGACTGTTCGGGATGGTCGTTCCTATACGCGGATTGGTGTTCTTTATATCTAATATCAAAATTACGGCCGGTTTGACCAATATAAACACTGTTACATTCGTCACAAGTAAGTTTGTAAACACCGGATTTTTTATTGTTTTCTAAACGATCTTTTCCGTTACATAAATGGCGTAAATTTTGGTTTGTTCGAAAAGCTACATGGACGTTATTTTTCTTAAATATATTGGAATTTTTTTGAGAGATTGGTCCCATATAAGTAATGCTACCTACGTACTTGATATTTCTATCAGTAGGGCAAGAATATAGGAGTGACATAGCTCTATTACGTTGTTTATTATGAATTAATCGATCAACTAATTGTTTATTGTAGCCGTTGGAAATAGCAATTTGGTATATTATATTAAGTTCCTTATTATAATTTTCTTGATTTAGAGGAACCGATAACAGTCTAGATATATTTTTATATTTTTTTGTTATTATTAAAAATGGATTTCCGCAAAGTAACGCCTGAATCTATTCATTAAAAAAGAACTCATTTGTCATTTTCTGTTAATGGCGGTCAGTAGTGATGACATTGACATTTTCTTTACTTACATGGAGTAAAGACAGACTCATTCTTGGTGCGGTCCAAATTATACTATTGGTACGTATAGCACGTATAGAGCTGATCCGAATTGTACGAACGTTGCCAAACGTTTGCACAGCTCAAATGTGTGATTAAGAATAACTACATTAAAATATATGTATATGGTGAATATTATTATGGTACATAGAGTTAAAAACAAACCTCCTTGAACCTATCCTCTCCCTTTATTGACCCAAAAATTATTATAACATTAAATTTCATTCAAATAATTTTTAGACGATATTGTCAAAAACTAATTATAAGCTCCTTAATGTAAGGATAGTCAATGGTTAGAACTCAATAAGAACTTAAGTAGTTTTCAAATATATATTTTAACGTAAGAACAAAAATAAGGGTATATAATAAATATCATTTTTGTCACGAAATCTAACTAAAAAAAAACTAGTGAGGAATCTGAAATTGCGGTATATTATGTTTAATAGCGTCTATATATACCCTATTTCACCGAACAATATATATATAAACTATAAAAACTCCAGTTTAAAATGTTGGTTTTAAACTGTGATCAAAACCAACACTTACCTTTTTTCACGGCATGTTGCAATGCAGAACCCCAAAGAGCGAGGCCTGACTCACGCTTGGCTAGTTCTTTTATGCCTCCTCATGACTTTCCCATATCACCGAGTCTTTTACTCTTTACGCGTACCTACCTCATGAAGTAGCAATATTGGAAACAACTTTTAAAAATCAAAATAGTCAGTAAGTACTGTATCAGCTGGATTGCCCACTGCTGAACACAGTCTGCCCCATTAAAGGGTTTACCATAATCCCCACGCTTGGCAGGCGCCTTGGGGATTTCAGTTTAAGGTTATCAATTCCTCAGAAGGCGCTGCTGCCAACCTTCCGGTATTTTACCTCTAGTCACCTCTTACGACACTCACAGGTAGCAATAATGGAGGGGTGACATTTTAGCCCGGCACCCCATGGGATAAGTTAGCTTAATTGTCATTTAAGGTGTTTTGCACTTTTTTTCAGACAAATGTATATCAATGGCGCATAATGCTGTATCTCATCGCTGGAATGGCATTTACTCTGAATGTGATATTCGTGATCTTCGTGTCAGTTGATGTCCAGCCCTGGAATGAAGGAGATCTTGTTGGTATGTTGCTTGAAGAGGCTCTAGTTAAATCATTTCGTTTGTTTTTGTGGCGTCAGGGCACGTCATGGCTTAATTAACATAATACTACGAACTATATACTACACTACAGCTACTACCTATAAGTGATTGTAGACTCACAGACAGTCCAAATGCTCCAGCCTACTACCAGTTGGCAGCGTGCCCAGCATGCTGGCAGCATTACCCCTTTGAATTTCAATAAGGTTGTGCGGTACCGACCAGATATACAATAACTTTGCAATATTTACATGAGATTTAATGATAATTGTATCTTGAATGTATAATGATGGAACATTTTAAAAATTTCTTTCTACCAAGCTTTTAAAATATATCTGCCGCTAAGCACCCGACGGTGTATTACGGCAAATATAATTGATAGCTAGTTCCTATTTTACCTGTAAAACATTCCAGCATACAATCAAATAAATGAAATAGTAGTCCAAAGGCTAACTTATCTACGATACTATAAAGAATTGAAGGTTTAATTAATTTTTTTTTTCAGAACCTATCCAATTAACTGACCTGAAACTTGAAGCTATTACGGAGGAGACCAAAATTGACCAGAAATAGACCAGAAGCTTGCTTATAAATATTGTTATATACGACAAGGATGCCGATTGTTAGTGAGATCTATAATAAAATATAATAATCATTTGCATACCTACTCGTGTTAGTAAGGATTAAGAATTGTATAAAGTATCATTTACTTCTTCATTTATGCATTTTTTTTGTCAATAAACTAAAAAAATGTTTATCCACCATTTTTATTTCTTTTATTGTAAGTACTTAACTATTTACTATATCAGCCGGATTGTCCACTGCTGAACACAGCCTCCCCCATTATGGGGTGCCGTGCTAGACTTTCATTCCCCCATCTCTTGCCCTGGGTGTCGTAAGAGGCGACTAAGGGTAGGATACCATAACGGCCGGAATACACTGTTAGGTGCTTTGCGACAGATTTTCTACTTGAGGGTGGTAACAAGCCAGGCGAGCATTCACAAAATGCCCTTTCACCATGCGGTGATTCTCAAACCAGTAGTGGGGATTGAACCATGGACTTGCGGCACGGCATTCTTTAGCTATTACCGCTCGACTATAATGGCTTCAACTGCTGGATAAGTCAAGAGTTTCTTGGTATGGCAGCGTTCTCGTCGAGTACCAGGCTAGAGTTGCACTCCTCATATATTCCAGTGGGAGTATGAAGCAAAAACAACTACCAAAATCTAAATTTTAGGCAAAAAAAAATAATTTCAGGTTTGTAACTTATTTCATTTAAATCAAAACCTGTGACCTACGGGCGACCACACAATTTACTATAATATAGGTAGTAGAAATATTTTTTGCACAGTAGCTTTAGGTACTTAATTATATTATTGAGATAATAGATTCAAACAAAAAACAAATATTGAATTAAACAAAAATTGTATAATGACAATGACAATAAATTTCCAATTGTGCGCTCGAAGAGTCAAGAATTGCAGATGATGCTTCGTGTAGAAACGAAATACGTCAAGAGTTCTTTTGGTTCCGGCATTTAGTTTCCTTATTTGAGTAACCTGACTGAGGAGTATTCGGCGGTGGTGCAAGAGACGCAATATTTTTTTATTTGCTGCATATGTTAATACCAGAGATAACAGCGCCGACCCGGAATTATCTATTTACCTTACTATGTTAATAGAAAAAATATTATGGGTTGCCAACATGTTCTATTCATTAAAGGAAAAAAAAACAAAGCCAAGTATGAGTTGGACTCGCGCACCGAGGGTTCCGTACAAACCTGTAGGTATATTAGTAAAGTTATGGTATTTTATTGCAAAATGAAATCCATAAAATATTAACATTATTAAAAATATTTTTATTCTATGATGTTACTACAAGTGTATGATTTTCGCGTCCTTTATCTGTGCTATAAGACGTTGCTTCGTGCCAAATGTCAAGAATCTATGTTCACGGGAGGTACCCTGTAGGTTATGATACCCTTGCGAGTTTCGAAAATTTGCGGCCAAAAACGGCTGTATCTTTTGATTGCGTTGGCATATAAGTTTGATTTTATCACAGCTCTAAGGGACTAAAAATTGAGTATTTAATATCATTTTCAGCATGATACCTCCTCGCGTTTCTGAAAAAAAAAAGTCTTGGCAGACAGACAGAAAGTGATCCTATAAGGGTTCCGTTTTTTTTTCTTTTGAAGTACGGTGCCCTAAAAACTAGTAACATGAATTACAAGTAAATCTCTATACTGCTGTGGAAGTGAGGAACATAAATTTAGCTTTCATGGTTCGTATAGTCGCCGCTACGCATATAGTTTTTTATAATGTAAAACTATGGACTATGTCTGAAATAAAATGAATTGAATTGAATTTAGCACCACGCAGGCGCAGCCTTGTAAGACGTCATTTGTCTGGCCCTTGCCACTGTTCACGTGCTGGCTGTTTTAGAGACGAACAGTATTTCACATGACGATGGCAAGAGATCTGACTGTTCCGTACTAGAAAACGGAACCCTGTTACTTAGTCTATCCGTATAACCATCCGTCCGTCCGTCCGACTTTTAAAAGCTTGTCGAAATTGGTCAGCAAGTAAAAAATAACGATTATTTGCAACATCAGAATGGTGTAGGAGTCTTATTCGCACCAGGCCGGTTTTATCTGTCAAACTGTCGTTAAAACTGAATCCTATAAGATTAAAAACAGTGCCACTAGCGAGTCGGCTTGCTTTCAGAAAAAGATGTATGTTAGCTTTCTTTACAACCTTAAAATAAATGTGCATGATATGCAAATTTGTTTATCTAACATAAATATTATATGCAAATAAAGATTACATTTGGTACTTCAGCTTGACATAATAGTTTGTTTTTCAATCAGTGACACCTTAATAATGCCAGTAGGTACAAAATAATTGCGATTAAAACAATATCGAGTTCACGCGTGGGAGAGAACCATTTTTAGTTTAAACAAAGTGGAGAAAATTATGTGCTCTTAAAGTGTTATAATGTTAACATTTTTTTACCGGCCATAATCGAGTGTGATGTTCTTGCGGGACTTAATATTTTAAATAGATTGGATTAGCGTTTTTATAGAAAATGTATAAACTTGAAAGTTCAAATGAATTTCATTATTTGAAAGTACCTTCATGTGATAGTGAAAAAGAAAAAGGTAATTAAAATAGCGTACAAGTAGTTTAAAAAAACTGTGTACATTGTAAGCACTTGCAGTGTTCTAGGATCTAAACGCCAATAAAATATATGCTATCTGTGATTTATGGAACTTTTTTTTTATACTGAGGAGGGCGGCTACCTTTGGCCGAATCTCTCATGCTGACAGTTATTTTACGTGAATGGGGTGTTTAATACCTACCTTCTTGCAAATCTGCAATATTAAGTAACAAAGGAAGCATATGAAAGAAGAGTGAATGTTTCAGAGATGCTAATGTTGAGATTGATATTACGTAAGCGCTAAAATGGGCAACATATAAATTGAGTATGTCAGCTGCGTCTTTTAGAAATGCTTTCCCCTCTCACTCTAATGCAGGAGGCCCTTATTCAATGGTGATAGACGTTATGGTTGTTGATAATAATGATGATGACTGAAGATTTAAACTGTAATGGAAACGTAGAACGAGAAGAAAAGAAAATTATATACCTAACTTTAAAAAAATATATAAAAATATAGGAAAATACATAGATGGCTGGCTGTCTGGAACTCAAAATAAAAATAAATGCCAAGAGACTGAACAAGTCCTTTTAAAATGAGAATATAACATATTTGGAGAAATTTCAGTATATAAAGATCTTTGAGATCGGGTATGCAAATGCAACATAGAATGTAAAAGGAGAATTAACTAATGGTAAAGTTATACTATACACGAAATATTTTCTTTCAGAAACAATAGACATCCCTTTAAAATACGGTTTTGGCGTACGACACGTGCAATTAATCATATATACCCTTTGCATGGCCATTACTTTCATGGCTAGAGGTCACTTAGGGGTCACTATAGTTGCTATGACTAGTCATCAAAATACAGACGAAGTGAAATACCTTGGCAATGAAAATATCAGTAACTTGAATTCTACAAACACTCTTTCTAATGGGCATGTAAATCTTACATTATATACTGATGATCAAAATGATGTAACCGTAGAAAATCAAACTTATAAAATCAATAATAGCTCTAACAACGGTAGAGAAACCTGGACAATATACAAGGTAAGTGGTGACCCGTGGGGTACAAAGGGAATACCATCAAAAAGTGGGCAGGAGTGCCTTCCAAAAATGCCAGTACTACCAATCACCTGCTAAACGTTGGTATTTTTGGGGTAGAGTTTTTGCTCAACATTGGACGTTGTAGTTGTTGATGTAATTTGTGGCATATATATTGTTGCATTATTATCTTCTTCGTAGTGTCCTTTATAATAGGTATATAGGGCGGTACAAAGCTTTT
Source organism: Plagodis pulveraria (assembly GCA_963890685.1). NCBI lineage: Eukaryota > Metazoa > Arthropoda > Insecta > Lepidoptera > Geometridae > Plagodis > Plagodis pulveraria. The sequence goes on along the minus strand of OY982960.1, from coordinate 31,578,428 downwards.
TTCTTACTATACTAAGAATGACACAAGAACATACTGAAGTTAGTTTTGGGCAGTTGGCTTCCCGATGAAATTCTCTTCTTTGCGTTATACCTTTTGAGTTATTAAAGTAGTGGTTAAGAAATTTGCATACTTCCTCTTAGTGACCATATTGCATAACAGAAGCCTGAACTGGCCCAGGTTTCATTATTGTTAGCGAGCCATTTCTTCTTGACTAGCCTAACAACATCTTCGACCACATCATCACTTACCATCGCTCACTATCGTGCGATAGTGGTCAATGCCTATCAGGTCAACCTATCAGGAATTAAAAAAAATCCATTCGCAACATTTTCATGCCAGTTCAATAGTTATACGAGATACAGCCAGAGGATATGAAATAGCTGCCATAAGCTTAAACCGGGAACTACAGATCATTCAAATCCAATGTCATATCAGAAGCCGGTATATTTTCTTTTGACACTGTTACGGCTTTCATCAATAGAAGCTTTATCCAAAAGTACATCACGTTTTTTTTTTTTTTATGCCAGATATGTTAGCCTTTGAGCACTATCTCACCTGATGGTAAGTGATGATGTGGCCGAAGATGTTGTTCAGGCTAACCTAGAAGTACTGGCTCTCAAGGATAGCTGCCGGAACACACCGTTAGGTGCTTGGCGACAGATTTTCTACTTGAGGGTGGTAGCTAGCCAGGCGGGCATTCGCAAAATGCCCTACCACCATGCTATAACGACCTATCCATCCAACAACCATCCTAAGACAACAACCGGGACCGACGGCTTAACGTGCCCTCCAAAGCACGGAAACGCTCAGTAGTAATGTCACTAGCGGTCACCCATCCAACTCATGACCGCGCGCGACGTTGCTTAACTTTGCTGATCGGTTGAGAACAACTAAGTAAACTTCGCTACGAGCGCTTCGAAAAAATAACGTATAAAAATATAAATGTATTAAAAATTTTTGAACTACGTTATTACGAGTAGGCCTATGGACAGTATTGCAGGGGGCTGTTGGTTGAAATTCATTTGCCACAAGCTTGATTTTATGGCACGATGAAAGGAAATTATGAGAATACGCCTGGCCCACGTGGAAAATCTGTCTCCAAGCACGTAACTGTGTGTTCTGGTAGCTGATCTTGAGAGACAGTTATTATTGGCTAAGCCTATGAACCATCTTCAAACACATCATAATTTACCAACTGCTGACATTGTAGTCAAAAGGCTTATAAAATAAATGTATTTTATATTTTCAGACCTATGACTGGCCGAAGCCAATTCAAGAAATGGTTCTGGCGTCGTTTTTCCTAGGATATTGTTTAATGACGTTTCCTATTGCACTGGTATGTCAACAATGGGGAGGGAAGGTACCGCTGCAAATATCGATGCTTGTCAATGGGATCTCGTCTATTTTGACGCCTTGGCTAGTCGTATGGGTAAGATAAAGGGTTTTGATCACAATATATATGAATATAACGTCATGCCTTTGAATATTGAATTAGATTACTTTATGGTATATTCAGTAAAATTACTTGTGATAAATTATTTTGATTATTTCCTCTATAATTAAATATGGGCTTAGGTAGAACAATGTGTTCTTAATCTTTTCTCTTTTCTATGCTTCGATTTCTCACTAATCACAACTGTTTGAAACTTATCTTTTTCCATGCAGCCTATAGGTCACTCACATAGGTCACAGGTACAAGGTCTATAGGTCTGTTAACTATTTATTAACCAAACTTATAGATTTAGATAATATTATATTTTATATCATCCTCTATTCTATATACTTATAATAAAACTGTAACAGATCCAATTCTGTACATGGCCGATATTTAGAAACGAAATATTTCAGAGCATTCCGTACACGTTCTGATACTGATGCCGAAACAGTACTTAGTTTTTTTCAATACTCAATACTCAATCGTTTATTGCAACATATGTACATGCTGGTATAGCTACATGCAGGTCTTATTTAACATGTTTGTGTGTGTTATACATATGACCCTATAAGGGTATGGCAATGGTAGGAACGGAACGATCTATTTATATATCATTGAATTAAATGAAAATAAAAATATTAATCTGGCAATTTATAATTATTTATACAAGGTGACAACTAACATGAATGTACGGAAAAAGACTGTGGCGCTGTATTTAGATTTGAGTAAAGCTTTCGAACACGTAAATCACAAAATACTTCTAAAAAAATTATTTACGTACGGGGTCAGGGGAAATGCGCAGGAACTAATTAAATCATATTTAAAAAATAGAAATCAAGTAACCCAAATAAACCGACTATGTACACTAACAAATACCGAAGTAATGTTTCAATCAAACATGTGTACAGTCAGCTGTGGAGTACCACAAGGTAGTGTTTTAGGACCATTATTATTTTTATGTTATATAAATGACTTTCCAAATGTGACATGTAATCATATGACCCTTTTTGCTGACGATAGCACAATTTTGTTTGAAAATGACGACTATAATGGATTAAGTATTGACATTAACAACACACTTACAACACTAATTCAATGGTTAACTGCAAACCACTTAAATATTAATTTGGACAAAACATATATAATGAATTTTAAACAGCAACATTTAGAATATATTAACCTCGACATAAATTATTTAGGAGAAACAGTAAATGAAATTGACTACACAAAATTTTTAGGATTAATTATTGATAATGAATTGAAGTGGAAGGAACATGTTGAAAATACTTGCAAAAGGCTACATCAATATTCCTACGCTTTGTATAAATTAAGCACAGTAGTAAATAAACAAACGGTATTGACAGTGTATCACGCCAAGGTTGCGTCAATCTTGAGTTACGGAATTATGTTTTGGGGTAATTCCACTGACAAAATACGGGTATTTAGGGCACAAAAACGATGCGTCAGAGCAATAGTAGGTATAAAACAAATAGACTCATGCAAAGAACATTTTAAAAACTTGCAAATTTTAACCATGCCATCTCTTTATATAAGTGAGGTTGCTACATTTGCGAAACAAAATCTGGGCTTGTTATGCTGTTGGTAGTCGGAGAGAGGGGAAATTGCGTCACCTACCGGTCAAAACAACTCTCCAGCGCAAAAGCATATTCTGCATGTTGCCTATTATATATAACAAAATTCCAACAAATATAAGTGCTGAAGACAATGTGGTGACTTTCAAAAGAGCATTAAGCAAATTGTTACTAGAGAAAGCTTACTACAATATTGACGAATTTTTAAAGGATAAATTATAAGTATTTGTGTTCTTGTTATATTAAAGTGTAATGTTGTTATTTGTTTAAATATTAGGTTATTTTATTATTGTGTATTAATTGTATCGGTTGGAAATTTTATGTATGTAATGTAAAATAGTCATAATAATTTCATGTTCTTTTTTAAGTTTTTTATGTAAATATCTTGCATGCAATGACAGCAGAGATAGCGGACATATAACTTTTAAGACCATTACTTGTAATATACATAGGTATATTACAAGTAATGGTCTTAAAAGTTATACATATATATATTTACTTATATTATATTACATTTATAGTCTTGCGAGAATAGTCTCGCAAGACTATAAATGAATAAAAAATTTATCGTTGAAGAATTCGTCTAAGGTGTAGTAACATTTAGATTCAAGTAAAGATTTTAGGTTTTTTATAAAACATTCTACCTTTTCAATGTCTTTTAGCGTATTAGCGTCTTTTTGTCTGTATGTCTATCTGTATCCCGGCCGCGCATCACTCAAAAACTACTGAATAGAATTCAATGAAACTTAACACTATTAGAGTTCATACTATGCAGTAGAACATTGTATACTTTTTATCCCGAAATTCAACACGGTTCCCTCTGAAAGGAGATGAAAGTCAAAATGTACACTTTGTCGTAATATATTAACGCGTAGTCTTATTTCAATTATTCTTTTTATGTTAGAATGGTCACGAGTGACCCCATGGACAGCTCGACACCCCGCGGGCACCCTGGGACCCTACGGGCAGCCCCACACCCTACGGACAGCCAGGCAGCCGGCACCCCACGGGTAGCCCGGCACCCCACGGGCAGCCCGGTACCCTTTTTTAGTTTTGCAAGCTTGCTAAGATAAAACTCTAAAATCAGGAACATTTACCACAATCCGTTTTTTTTTAATTATCTATCTTTTGCCGGATACATTTTGGAAAATGCGCAATGGAAGTGTGCAATCTAATATATTTTCGTTCTACCGCCAAACAAGTAGAACCTCGGCAAAACACGCTGTTTTAAAATAAAAATTTCAAAGAAACGCACAAAGTACTTTGTTTCAACATTTATTGTGCGAACCGCGGATGAACTCTCTGAGTTACTTAACTACTGTCTTCTGGAAAATATAACCTAGAAAAAGCTCCTTTCTGAGCTATGCTTACTAAGAGTGTTTTACCGCAGATCACAGCATTGATTAATATGAGATAAACAGTGCTCAAATGTGAATAATTAGTCAGCAGAGAAATGTGAATAATTAGTCAGAAGAGTACGTACGACAAGTTCAAAATGATGTCTTATATATTTCCCCATATATTAAAACCTTAGTGAATTTAGTCCAGTCATGAAAAGAAATAATCGTATAGGCTTCCCTTTAATAAAATCATTTAATCAGGGATTTTAGAGTAAACTAGTTTTAAAGATAGTCTAAGACAAATTACTGTTTACATGTTTGTAGGGTAGTCTGATGATGAAACGGCGGATGAAAAAAAGATATCTGTTTCTTTTTCAGGGTAATTGGAAAGTGGTTTGCTTTTGCCGAATACTGCAGGGGCTGTCACAAGCTGGCACATATCCCGGCATACAAACGCTGTTGGCGCAATGGGTTCCACACAGCGAAAGGGCGTCTTTGAGTGGCTATGTCTATACAGGTAAATTCATATTTTCAAAACATTTTAGGAAACATCAAATTAAAACACTTAAAAAATATATAAAGTGACAATTCCGCCCAATTTACCTGTTAAGCCAACGTGGCGTCACAAACGCCACGCAGCCAATCCGGAAGAATTTTCGACGCGTTTTGCTTCTACACGAAGCATCCTCAGGAGGTCTGGACTCTTCAAGTTCACGATCAAGAAAGCAGAATTGTCACTAGATATATTTTTATATTTTGTAAGTGTTTTATTAAAATATATATTTGATTTTTTCTTAAAATATTTGGTATTATTATTTTATTATCGTTTTTTGTTTTCAAGGTTTTTTCCCAAGGTATTTAGGACATTTAACTTTTTCAAATGAATGTGTTTCATAAGCGATATTGTTATTGCTCACATTTTGTAAATATGTTGTCACTGTACGTGGAAACCTATAATTAACCTTTTTGTTACTATAAGTGTTGTATATATAAGTTACTTCAGCAGTTGGTTCTCCCTTAAATAAACGAATAAACAAAATAAAAATTGGCATTGTTTTAAATTAACAAACAATTCGGTCTAAGCCCTAGCATATAAACCAGCACCCGACATTACTCGATGCGCGAGCGTTTTAATTCCGAAACCTGAATGTTTTGAAAAAGAGTTGTTTTAAGTTTGTCAAAAGTGAAAATTTTGTTTTCAATTGAAACAATATCGTCTTCAATTTTGCTGTTTTAGCCACGAGACAGGATAAACTACACGCCCACTCAGACCGACATTAGAAGTAGAGTTAACGGAACGCTTTCCGTACAAACATAGTTTCGTCATATTTTAAATATTAAGATTTTTTTTATGCATATTGCTGAGCCTAATGTCTGCTTCTGATTTGCCAGTTTTTTGATTTACTATATATTTTGTCCCTAAATGTCAAATAACTATTCCCATACAAAACTATTTTTTGAATTATGAACAACTAGTATTTAAAATATGACGAAACAACTTTTATATCGAAGCGCCACAAGCACTCTAGCCATAAAAGCTTTAACTCTAACCCTTGCCCGTGATAAAATTAGGAAGGTTTTAATAAAGAAAACTCACTCAAAAAGCTTGATTCCAAAGAGTTGATGAGTGTATTCTGAAGTCACCAAAATATAATAATATTGTAAAAAAGCTTGCGATTGTAAAATTATTTTGGTTAAAGATTAAATGTAATTTGGGATGAATTCAAGTTTTTTTTCCGGTAATGTACAGTATAAAAAGTACTGTTCTCTTGAAATTCATAAGTTTCACTCAACGTCTCTAGTCATCGATGAGTCTCCAGTTTTTTGGCAGGTCGGAGCATCAAAATCGTTCCTCAATGCTGGTGTTGCGCAAGGCTGTGTGCTATCTCCGACTCTACTTCCCTTGCACATCAATGACATGTTGTAGCTCAGCAATATTCATTATTTATCAGAGATGCCTCATATACCAACCGTCCTAAAATTTCTCCGGCAGATGTTGTCAAGAGTCGGAACAAACTTTTGTCTGAAGTCGGGACCCTGTTGTCATATGTCTCAAAGAGAGACTGAATTTAGTCCAATTTAACCCCAAGAAGACACAAGTTTTTGGGTTTTAAAAACACTTTCTTTGTCGCCTCAACTACCATCGGAGTACTTTGCGATCGAGCGTCATTCAATTTCGCTGTCATTTGGAAGATAAGGCTAAATTAGCCATTAAGAAGCTTGGTGTACTCGGTACGGTGATACGGTACTTTACTTTTTTTATTTTATTATCATGGAACAAGCACGAAGGTCACCTGATGCTAAGCGGACTAAACTGTGCCTATTTCTGATACACCCTCACACACTCACATGTATCCTCACACCCTCACACACACACACCCACTTTGTCACCCACTCTCACTCCCTCATACACACCCCACACACGCATATCACACACACATAATAATAAAATATAATGAATTGCTAGATTAAGAAAGATAATACCTACAATAAAATTTCATAAATTAAAACATTGCAAAAAAAAACATGTCACGGTTATCTCATTAGGGTAAAAGTTTTTGTAAATGTATAAACACTACATATTTTCTATGCTACCCAGAGAAAGCGGTTATAATATAATTGATGATTTACCTACTACTCTCTAGAATATATGTTCGTGTAATTTAGAATCTAAAGTAATAGCTATTAGTGTCTTTATAATAAACATTAGTACCTTATAAAAAAAATATTAAAATAAAATACTTAGGTGACCCACTAGGGTTATTTAAACACTGAAACATTATTCCGGTTCATAAAAAAGTGCAATTAAATATACTTCTCGAACAATACTTCCGAACAGGAATCCAATCTCCTATAAGTCATTCTAAATTCACCAGAAGCATAAAAAATAGAAAACTACTTGTACCTAGATACAATAACGTATACGGCAAAAGAACCCCTCAATACATAATTTCTCACCTCATTAATAATCTGCCTTGCACAATTAAAGATAAAATCACAGAAAAAAATATTAAATACATTCTAAAGAAATATTTTGTAACATAATTTTATAGCTTCATAAAGTGGAACATCCTTTGTAGTGCGTAAGCGCACACAAATGCAATAGCATTGATACACGTCACACAGTCATCACACAACTGGTTCCTATTTGTTTTATGCTCAGTGGGTAGCTGGTTACTGCACATACAATAAAATACTTCATTGAGTGTCTGAGTTAAGCAGCAAAACTCATGCTTGACTACTGATTTGTTTAGTTTTGTTATTTTGTTCACTATTTGGCTGTGTACGTATCACATTGTACTTAATTAAGATGTAGTATGATATTATACCTATTTGTATCGAGAACTCAATGTCTAGACAAACCTAACATAGGTTTTAAGACATTACTAACATAAACCATAATGTATATTTTTAATTATTGGATAAATAAAAAAATAAAAAAAATAATTATGGAAGAGACTGCCTTTTGTAACACTGTTTTTACTAAAACAAAAGGCAGAGCTACAACATTTATTTGTACCTTATATGTTTTGCAATAAAGATATAATTATTATTTTATCACAAGTTGCAATTACACTGCGCCCGCCACCCTGACAAACAAATGTCAAGTCTCACAGTTACGGTTGATTGTACATTTGGGAATTATTTTGACAAATGTTGTGGCCTACCCATAGGTATCACAGGACGCAACACCCACTGCAAGTGTTGAATATGTTTGATTATTCGACTGAGGACTCCAATTAACCAATTGGAGTCCTCATTTTGGTTTACATTAAGGTAAATACAGCAAGCATAGCATAGCAGGTAAGCACAGTCATGCTAAAACAACCGTGATTTTTTAAAATAATTATTTATGTAGAAGATATTTCTGTCGTTACGCTATGGTTTATTACTGGTTCCCCGTTTTGTGCCGAGGTATAATAATTGCACCCTCCATATCATCAACCATAAAGTGTGCAGCAGCGCATTCTAAGGAACTACCATCTCAGACTGTGATCCCCCAAGCGTGGCTTTGGATGTGCTGTGTAATGCGGTACTACTAGTATGTAAACAGTAGCACCACCATTATTTGTTATGTCAATTTACTAAGCAGATAAGATTTTTGTGTAAAGCAAACTAACAGTAAGATAAAATTGGAGGCAGCACATTATTATATTAAGTCAACTCAGAGTCAACAAGATGACAATGATGATAAGTTGATACGGTTTATCATAAATAGCAGTATTACATACGATTACGTAAGTGTATGTTTATTACCACCCGATAGTCACCTATGTAATAAATATTGTAATAATTTTATACACTTCTTCAGTTAAAAATTGTAAAAGAGATGAGATTAAATGACTTTAACTTTGACTGAAACTTTTCATCAAAATCATCATTTTTGTTTATGTCTATTCCACTTGTCCACCATCAATACCACATAAAAAGGATACCAAAGTTAAATCAGTTATTTATTCGTTATCAGTGGTTTTTGTGCAATTAAATTATTGTTTTATATTGTTATGTTTCAAACAAAGCCTGGTATGCGGATTACATTACAAAATTATAAATATACGAGAGGAAAAATTTAAGCCATGTGATGATGTCATGTGTCATCTCTGAAAGAGAGATCGTAATAGGAAAGACGGCGTGCGATTCTCCTTGCAAATAATGCCTATAAAGCAATATTTTTATATGCATAAAATATAGGCCTGCTATAATTGCTGTAATTATCAGGAGCATGACCTGATAATTTCACTTTTCTAGCAACTGATTATTATTGGTAAATACTTTTTTTACTGTTATATAAATAAAAAAAAAGATTTACATTTAAAAAAAAATGGGTAGTCATTTTATTCTTTGGCTGGTGACGGTAAAAAAATTATACTGAGTTTGACGATTGTTTATATCACCATTTTAACGACAAGGCAAAAAAAACGTTGAAATACACGTTTTTGTATGAGGCTCATTTTGTTTTTAACATTTTGTTATTATTATTAGCAATCCAAATAAGTAAGAACCAGTTCTTCTTTACCGTTTTAAAATACAACCCTTTTAAGGTCGGAAGGACGGCCAAGTAACAGGGTCCGTTTTGTAGTATGGAAGCATAGAGAGGGAAATAATTCACAAAACAAGAAGACACCTCTATATTCTTATATAGTTGATCATTATCGATTGTTTCCAGGTGGGACAGTAGGAAATATCATCGGCTTCCAGCTGAGTGGCCTAATAGCAGATGCCTGGGGCTGGCCCGCGGTCTTCTGGATGGTGGGAGCTATGTGCTTCATTACGTTTACTCTTCTGACCATCTTTAGAGCGGCATCACCGATATGCCACAAAAAGATATCCGTAGAAGAGAAAAAATATATAATGGGACATTGTGATTCTGGTGTGATCAAAGTGAGTACATTAGAAATATTATTATGTCTAATGGTTTTTATACCTTGAATAAAGCAGAGAGCAAATTCCTATAAGGCATTTGGGTGATACGATATGGCAAAATATATTTTTAGGATTTCCAATAATAAAAAAAAACACAAAATTTAGGAAATGAACCCAAAGAGTTTTTGACGCGTTTAATTTAATGTTTACATTAAATAACTAATATTTTGAACTAATAATTAAGGACACCATTTCTTCCATTTTGAAAGTAATATGACATTCGAGCCCAAAGAAATTATTTTTACAATTATTTTTCATCAATAAGTAGCGTTCGCTGTTGACGCTGACGGCATAATCAATGTTTTTTTCGAAAAAATATGGACCAGTAACGAATACTGGTCCAAAAGCTGCACCAAACAATAACTTTTAGTAGGTGCATTACTTCGTGCAGGACGATTATGTACTTTGACATTGGTTCATTGTAATAGATAGATCATTATTTATTGTTATACCGCTAAAATTCGTAGTTTTAGTATTTATGAAGCGTTCGTAGCAAAGTTTACATAGCTGTTCTCAACCGATCAGCAAAGTTAAGCAACGTCGCCCGCGGTCAGGAGTTGGATGGGTGACCGCTAGTGACATTACTACTGAGCGTTTCCGTGCTTCGGTCCCGGTTGTCTTCTTAGGATTGCAGTCGTTATAGCATGGTGGTAGGGCACTTTGCGAATGCCCGCCTGGCTAGCTACCACCCTCAAGTAGAAAATCTGTCACCAAGCACCTAACGGTGTGTTCCGGCGGCTGTCCTTGAGAGCCAGTACTTCTAGGTTAGCCTGAACAATATCTTCACCACATCATCACTTACCATCAGGTGAGATAGAGGTCAAAGGCTAAGCTATCAAGCAAAAAAAAAAAAAAATAGCTTTATATTTCCGCTTTTAATAACAAATCTGTTTTATATTCTTTCCAGCTCAAGTGGGAGTGGCATTGTCATTAATATGCGCTTCTTATGCAAACAGTACTCTTGTTGTTGTCACCTGTTTTACGATTTGATTGAGTTTCCAGATGGGAACACATTCAGGTTGGATGGTAGGTTCTTTTCATTCTTATATTTAGGAACAAACTGTATCATCCGGATTGTACACTGCTCAACACAGCCTCTCCCATTATGGGAGGCCATAATCCCTACGCTTAACAGGCGTCTTTGGGATCGCAGTCTAATCAGATATTCAGGCAACGCTGCCCACCTTCTGGTCTATACCTTAGTCTTTTGGTCTATAAGCATCTTACGACACCAACAGGTAGAGATGGGGGGAGTGACATTCTAGCCCGGCACCCCACGGGCAATTTTGAACAACACACTACAAACTAAGATTGTACTGCAACAAAAAGGCCATTGCAGGCCTACAGTCAGTCCAAATGCTTTGCATGCTGGCAACATTGCTCCGTTGGGTTGCAATGCTTATTCGTTGAGCGAATAAGTGGCAGCATTTTGATAACGTGTCGCATCGACCGCGAAGCGCTGTGATAAGTTGTAGAAAATAAATAATTTAGGTAGGTACTTTCATAAATACCTTTGTTCGGACCGATCAACTTAGCAAGTTTCCGAACGCTCCCTAGGTAGTCGTCTACTTTGAGTCTATGGACATTTTGAGTGAAAAAAAAAAAGTTTAAGTTTGCATTGTCGCTTTGTCGCTGTTTTTGAAAACTTGGTACTCTGAACACCTTGGGTTTAAGAGAAAAGGTTGTTTTTACAACATCCCTGCCTGGGCAATCTGGAATCTTAACAACCTTCCTAAGTGGGTATTTTGGTACCTAAAAAACATGTTTTTACCTCCTGCTTCAAGTTTTTCATGGCTGAAGCGTCAGCGTTGACTGCAAGATCATATGCTGAAATGTGATAATACGATTCAAGGTCATTCAAAGCTGCATAAATACTCCGTTAGACGTGTGGGATATATTTCCTGTCTATAAACTGACAAAAATCCCAAATTCAAATCAGAATATTAAAGTGCTGACCGCTATTCTAGCCACGCCTCTTTAATCCGTGTGCATCATAGATATGATGTTATCCGCAGGGACCTTGCCACCGTAAATGTGCCGGCTATTCTTGAGCCGAACGGTGTCGCACGTGATGATGGCAAAAGACCTGACGGAATGGATTCGTGATTCCTCGTTCGATTACTTGGAATCGTGGAAGGCCGATATTCGGATCGGATGCCACTTGCGTCGACACGCTTGCGGCGTCTCATTTACCCCCCTTCCTAAGACAGCGGGAGCAGCAGCAGTGGCAGTAAAATGCACCAAAAGCCGAAAATATGAGAGTCTCGGCGATGCGATGGGTACATATTTCTTCTAGAATGGATTCTATATATTATGGATTTGTAAAAGCGGATGAAAGAAAAGACAATCGACCAAAGGGCTAGTGCTTACCTTGGCCAGATAATTAGTATTGCCATTCAACGCGGTAATGCTGCCAGCCTTTTGGGTACCCTCTCCTGGAAAGTGATCTGAGATCTGTTTTCTACTTATGATTGCTTCCTGGTAGGAAACAGAACTCACATTTTTTTAATTTTCTATACATTTTTAGGTAATAGATATATATAGCTATTTGTGATACCATTATACGATCCAACGTTCATTTTTAACCAGCATATTAACTGTGATGCAATCTGTATTGCATTTATATACAGCGCACATTGCATTTATTAAATACTTCATTTGGTAAAATATTAGGAGGAGTGCTCAATCGAACGCCGAACTATACACACGCGCACCGAATGTGAATTGCCTAAACTGTTTTAACTTTATTTAAACTACTTTCTAACTATTTTAATTAAAAACAACGGTGAACGCAGTGTTTTACTCTATCTACCTCAAGTCTTCAAATCTACCACCAGCACTCCACAACCACTCAACTCTTACTTCACATGTACAGAACTTACAAAAATTTACAACCATGTTATATCGTTGTATAATTTAGTTCAAAAAACAGATTTTATCCTTAGTAAGTCACTAATATTCCCCACTGTTTTATATTGTCCAAATAAAAAAATATTGTATTTACAATTTTAATGTCCAGTACTGCTGATTACGCCATTTTATCGTCATACAAGTTGAGGTATGCGCCATCTAGGGGTGGGCGCACCAGGTTTAGCCGATAACGATAACCCAATGGTGTGACAACTGCAAACCACGGCGCTGCAAGTTGCATTGTCAAGGTAGGGTACCTTGACAATGACGAGCAGTCGTTCAAAAGGTTGCATCGCTTAGGTACGCACCCCCGCATCCTTGTAATAGTGATAAGTTGCCTGGATCTCACCCCGCCGCCGTTACCTGGATGCTGATGCAGATCCCGGGAAAGCAAGTCAGCAACGCCAGGTTAGTGCTCATTCCTTATTTTGGTGTGTATTTTCTTCTCTTGTGTGACACAGCATTTATTTCTCGTCTATACCACCAGCATCCATATTTAATTTTATGACCTTTCGACTCGCGTCACCAACTGTGGTACTGCAAAAGTTACGGTTGATGTCTGACAGTGAAAGGGGATGCACGGCAGTCGCTCTACAAACATGGTAATAATTTCCATTATCATGTAACACTACAGATGCTTATTGATTATCTACTCGAGGGTGGTAGCCAGTTATGAGATCATTTAAAATGCCCTACCACCATACGGATTAGAAACCTTTTTAATAATTATTGTTTGCGTACTTCCGTGCTATTCATTCAAAACATGGCACTCCTGCACATCGGTCCTAGACATTGTCAAACAGCTATACATTACAAAAGAGCACGGTTTTAATGGATTATTTTTGGATTATTGTTAGGTTTTGCCAACGGCAGCACCTGCATGTATTTTAACTCAGGTACTTTTGCTATTGTTTTTACATTCAAAGAAACATGTAATCTCAATCTAGTAAAGGTCCCGGCTCTAAAGTATATGGATTATTCTACTGTTGGATTATGTTTATTTTATTTTCAATAACCCTTGACCACTTTCTCTCTTAATTCTAAGTGATGATGTGGTCGAAGATGGTAAACAGACAACTTAGAATGGGATCTGGTGCTTGGCGCTAGATTTTGTACTTGAGAATATTAGCTAGCCAGGTGTGCATTTGTAAAAAGCCCTGTACTGTACTTTAACAGCCGACTGGTCCACTGCTGAAGCTCGGGGATCGCAGTGTAAGATGGCAGTTCTTTAGAAGGCGCTGCTGCCCACCTTCCAGTATTTTTCTCTTAATCGCCTCTTACGACACTAATGGCTCTCGGCAACGTATTTATGAATATATGTATTTTAATATTGCCTATTCTCGTATCTAACATTGTTGTTGATGTGGTAAGTTTTACATTTTCATAATTATAACTTTTACTTACAATTTAATTACGTTGTTCACCATTACACCATTACACATTACCATTTACCACCATTTACATTTTCATAATTATAACTTGTACTTACAATTTAATCAAGTTCATAGGCCTCAGAGGAAGGTTCCGTACGTTGGGTACCAGCGTCAAATATTTAACCTAAAAGCAGTACTGTGCAAGCACTGATTGATTTGCAGCCTATTTCGGAAAATCGAACATGCCAATATTTTCGATTCGAATATTTAAATGTTCGACTATAAATATATACAAATATTCAGAACTCACGATTTGCTAAACAATAATTTTATGCAATTGTAATTAAAAATTATAATCGCATAAGGTTATTGTTTAGCAATAAATATAAGGAAATGTGATTATAAGCAGAGAGCTCTGAAGCAGTGCTGGATCAGTGGCATTGGCTATGGACTGCCGCGCAGCAGGTCCAAGGTTTGAATGCCGCCGCGGGCTTGAGCTTCACCGCATGGTGGAAGGGCATTTTGCCCGCCTGGCTAGCGACCAGCCTCATGTAGAAAATTTGTCGCCAAGCACCTAATGGTGTGTTCCGGCAGCATGAGAGCCAGTGAAATTACAAGCACATGAGACATAACAACTATGTCTTAAGGTGACAGGCGCAGTGCAATTCGTGAATTGTGACGAAATGCATCTGTTATAGGCAGAGATTAGTCCGCTTAACATCAGGTGGGCCTCGAGATTTTCTACTTGGTTGTTAGACCGCGGGCATTCGGAAAATGCCCTTCCTCCATGCGGTGAAGCTCAAGCCCGCGGCGGGATTCGACCCATGGATATGCTGCGCGGCAGTCTATAGCCAATGACACTGAGCCATTACTGCTTCAAAAATTAAGATGCTGGTGTTCAAGCAGTAAAGATGATCATTCTCAAAGAACGTGAGCAGCAATCCGAGATTTTTCCTATCAGCGGTCGGAGATTTCGACTAAACACCGTGAGTGCTAGCCGGTATAGTTAGATAATAACTATAACAACTCACGTTAACTTTTATGACAATGTGCAAAAGCCCAAGAAAAGAAGTGAATCACGCCAACATAGGTGAATCACGTTGAAGGCCTAAGAAGTGTAGTTAATGTTGATAGTTTTATGTGGTACCTTCTGAAACACTTGTGAGCATAAAATTATTAAAATGCGTAACTGGACAATGAATATTACATCTTTGTGCGAAATAACGCGCTGCCACTCGGTACTGCCACTTGACACCTCAAATATGTACGCAAACAATTAAATTTTTTTTTTGCGTGTACGGTACAATAAGCTAGTTAGTTCCAGCAACCTATTCTCACCATGTTATGTAAGCGTCACATATACGTAAGTCACGTGGAAAATGTGCACATGTGTTTGTGTGTTTCTGAATATCTCACCTCCAAATCAAGGTCCTCAAATTTTACCAAGGACACATACATTTGTATTCATACGTTCTGTTTTTCTCAAGGGAATGCGATATAAAACTTATTGCTCGTAGGTAAATCTCCAAGCAGTTCACTAGTAGTTTAGTTAACAAACTCCTTACTTCCGTCCAATTATCATCACTTTACTTTTATCCCACGCACGTGGGGTCAGCACAGTATAATCTTCTTTATATGTAATGAAGTGACAAGAAGCATAAGTAACCTGAAGAGTCAGGGCTCTCCATTATAGCTTTAGCTTTGTCCTTGTTCTGCATGCGCTGTACTGCGCTCGTGATTCCAAGACCTTAGTTCTTATTTGACAAATTATTGGAGCACAAAATTTGGAAAAAAATATTTTCGCTTAGCACGCGATAGTGCTTGTAATCATATTTAGAAACTTAATTCTTATGTCTCGTTCACCTAGTAGCTTAACTTATACAGTGCCCTTCACGCCTACACACAGTAGAGTTTGCACACTACTTCTGCTTTGAGATAGAATATCTGATACAGCGGTGGTTCTTACGGATGGACGGACTCTTGCTAAAAGACCGCCTGGTTATGTCTTCTATAACAAACCTAGAGGGCACCACAAAAACATTAAAATTAATCACGATCACGATGTACCAATTGTGATTAATATGCAGCAAGACCCCAATTATCAGTATAACAAATATCATGTGCTCTCCCCCACCCAACTACATTGAGCCGACTGAAGAACTACCCCAAGGCAAAGATCTGGCGTGGCCCACTTGGAAGTCGCTAAATCGACTTCGGACTCAAGTGGGGCGCTGCTTGTTTAATATGGCCAAATGGGGCTACTCTGACGTAGGAACTCAATGTAGTTGTGGCACTACGCGCGTCACTTGCTGTTCTGCCCTCAGTGTCGCAATGCTTGCACTTTGGGTGACCTGTACGAGGCCTATACCCTTGGGGTGGCTAAAACCCAGTACTAGCAGTCATCCATCTAAATGTGATTCGTCGACACGAAGAAGAAGAAGAAAAAGTATATCAAATTAGATATGCCTACATAATATATACCATTAGTTAGTTACTATAAAGGCATGAGGATGATATTAAGAATAAGATGTCTTTTACATATGTGTGTATCGTGTGAGAAATATATTATTATTAATTGGAATTGTCTATGATCAAAAGAACTGACAGGTCAGTAAATTTCAGATTTGTTTACAAAAAATAATTAATTTTATTTTCAGATAGTAGATGGGCATTATCTGCCCATCAACCGCATTCTTCCAATTGGAATTTTGCGAGGTATTGTTTGTAGGGCTCCTGTGGGCCTCTGTAGTAAGTTTCATTAGCTTATTAATTTCTAATCGGTTATTTTTTGTTTCCATGGCAACGCTGCCTGCGACACCTGCGCACTACGGACTTCGACGACGTTGTTGACGCGAGACTTCATCCGGGTCGAGACGTCACCCTAGAGATTCTAAGATAAGCTTTGATCAATTTTGTAAACAATGCTTTGTACCCAAACAATGAATGCAGTAGTTGGGACTTTTGTATCGCAAGACAGCCAGATGTTGTGTCCGCAGTGCCCCCAGGCTCGATATTTTAAAGGTCAAAAAGGCCTCAAAATTCACCAAAAAAGGTGTCATAAAAATTTGGAAATTCCCCTTTCGGCGCCAATAAATAATCAAACAATGAGTAGTAGCAGTGTTGCGAGCCCTGCTACCCCTGCCAAACCGTTTTGGGAGGTTTTAAGCTCGTACAAAAATAATATTCCTATTATAAAACGCATACCTCGGGGTGCGAGAATTTCTGTTGCCCAATCGTTATCTTGTTCGATTAAAAACGTTTTGGCTACTAATACTACGCAAGCCTGGGAGCATCTTCTAGCATTCCCGTACCACGTATTTCACGTAAATTTTGATCCTTCTAACAAAAAATCCCTTACAACTAGAGTAAAGGAAAACTGCGTGAAATACAGGGCATGGGAAGAGCAATCTTTTGGCTCAACTTTAATAATTCCGCCACTGCGGCGGCATACAAAAACAAATAATGTCGATTCAGCTACTATTAAAATAGTAGAAAACAAAATTAATGATGGTGACATCAAAAACGCGGCACGCATCTTGTTTTCGAGTGATACAATCGCCCCTTTCACATCTGACACGTTGAATTCCCTAATAGAAAAGCATCCGCCTGCAACTGCAGGTCTCCACGTTCCCGACTCTCCTGAACAAAATAATGACATTGTTGAGGTGACCCCACAGGATGTTTCTGCAGCCGTGGCATCTTTTCTAAGTGGCTCAGCCGGTGGTCTAGATGGCCTGACGCCTCAGCACTTAAAAGATATTTTATCTTATAGTTCTGGTGAGGTAGGCGAGACACTTCTAAGAGATGTGACGGCTTTGGTTAATTTGATGTTGTCGGGTCAGGTCAACAATGAAATTACCGAAATTCTGTACGGTGCGAATTTATGTGCCCTCAATAAAAAAGATGGTGGTATTAGGCCTATAGCAGTAGGCACCACTTATCGTCGCCTCACAGCCAAATGTGGTTGTAGGAAAAAGGTTGCTTTTTTAAGTAATCTTTTTCAACCACTACAACTCGGTTTTGGTTCGCAGGGTGGTTGTGAGGCTGCTGTACATTCACTTCGCACATTTCTTGATCAAAATTGTGGAGATGTGCTTTTGAAGGTGGATGTTAAAAATGCATTCAACTCATTAGATAGAGGCACCCTTTTGACTGAAGTGAAAGATAAAATTCCGGAATTATACCCTTTTCTTTGGCAATGTTACGGCAAACCATCAAAATTAACATACCAAAACAATGTTATATTATCTTCCGTAGGATGTCAACAGGGTGATCCTCTGGGACCAGCCATCTTTAGCCTTGCCATCCACTCAATAATTCAACGTCTCCAATCAAAACTTAACGTTTGGTATTTGGATGACGGAACCTTAGGAGGCGATGCGAACACGGTATTGAATGACTATCGAGTACTTATAGATGATTTTCGTCTTATTGGCCTTGAACTAAATTTTTCCAAATGTGAACTTTTTGTTTGTGATACTTGTCCGGATAAAATTTCGATTATTGAAAAATTCAACTTACTTGCGCCTGGTATAAAATTAGTAGAAAAAAGTTCGCTCCGTCTTTTGGGTTCACCGATTCTTGACGAATCTTTGTCACCATTTGTCGAAGAACAAATTCAAAAGTTTAGAAATGCTTCTAGCAGATTATTCAAAATTAACGCCCATATGGCTTTTACTATTGTTAGATTTTGCCTTTTCGTTCCTAAATTTACATACTTTTTGAGGTGTTGTCAGCTGTGGAAACACAGTGAGCTTCTTTTAAGCTTAGACAATTTATTAAAAGATACGTTGATTTCGGTTTTGAATGTTGAGATGGATGATAGGGCTTGGGTGCAAGCTTCCCTCCCTGTGAGGTTGGGGGGCATAGGGATACGGAAAATTTCTAGTGTGGCATTACCAGCTTTTTTGTCTTCTGTACACAGTACACACAAATTAGTAGAAAAAATTCTTGCACCATCTTTAGGCTCTTTTGATGTAGCATATCTGGCTGAGGCCAAAACCACATGGGGACTGGCTTGTCCAAATACTGAGTTCCCAAAAATGTTGTCATCTCAGAAACAGTGGGATCGGCCCCTATGCGAGCTAGCACGGAAAGATCTTTTAAATACGTGTCCTAGCATCGCAGATCGTGCTCGTATTCTCGCTGTTTCTGTGTGGGAATCAGGTCTTTGGTTACAAGCCATTCCTTCTTACAAAACTGGTAGCCTTATAGATCCTTCCGCTTTTCGTCTCGCTATTAGCTTACGCTTGGGTGCAAGGTGTTGTGTTCCACATCATTGCCAGTGTGGTACTGCAGTTGACCAACTCGGTCACCATGGCCTCTCCTGCTCTCGAAGTGCTGGTCGAATTTCCCGCCACGCCAGCCTTAACGATATCATTCGCCGGGCTTTTACCAGCGCCAATGTTCCAGCTGTTCTCGAACCGAACGGTCTGATGCGTGACGATGGTAAAAGACCTGACGGCATGACTCTGGTTCCATGGATTTTTGGGGGTCATTTCGCCCGCGTCCGTAGGTTTACCCTCGAGACCCTACACGTGATCCCTGGGTGGTGCTAAATGGGCGAAAAAATTCTGGTGGTAGGCTTCGGCCGCGGCTTGTCACCACCCATCAGACGGAGCCATGTCGCCAAACGGCCTAGTCGTGTTCCGGCATGATGTCTGATGAAGCCACACCGAAGGGCGGGTCGAAACAGTTGCGTCATCGAAAACGACTGAATTTACACACACAGCATGTTTGTAGCATCCCGATGGCTAGTTCCGGAGAGCAGCGGGATCCGAGGCACGGTTCTCCGCTGGGCGACCGCAGATAGTAGGGGGCCCAAGTAATGTGCTAGCCACACACGAAAGGCTGCCCCGCCATCTTGCGAAAAATCCCGGGAATGCGCCATCGTGCCGGTTGGCGACCGGAAGAGAGGACCCGATGGACATTCTTGGGGGGGCTCGGGCGTCCCCGCGGTCTCCGAGCTAGCTATCCCTTGATGCAGCATCTTGCGTGTGTGTGTCTGAGTTGGTAGGTGATGCCTCGTTTCACTGCCGCCCTTCTATACCTCACTCTTAAATGTATGAAAGCAAGAATCAAGAAAACGGTTTCACAGCGGATGCACGTCCTCTCACTAAAAGTGCATCTCTCTAACATCCGAGGCCTGCACTCAAATCTCAGCCCAGTCCATCATCACCTCGAGACTGCGAAACCGCACCTCTTGTTTTTAACGGAGACGCAGATCAGATGTCCGGATGACACGTCATATTTGACATACCCTGGCTACGTCCTGGAGCATTGTTTTAACCCACGTGCCGGGGCGTGCGTATTTATTCGTGATGACATCTGTTTTCGGCGTCTCCGTAATCTTGAAGATTCCAGATTCTCTGTTCTGTGGATATTGGTAGAAACCGGTGTAGAGAAAATTCTTTACGCTGGAGTATATCGATCGCACACCTGTAACCAGGAGATTACCGATTTTATGGACTATCTAAGTGTGACGGCGGATATAGCTCAACAACGGTACCCTTCTGCTCAACTTGTGTTACTGGGGGACTTTAATGCTCACCATCACGAATGGCTATTCCCATACCAGGACACCAATCACGCTGGGAAAGAGGCGCATAAGTTAGCCCTGACCTTAAACCTCACCCAGCTTGTCAATGGGGCTACAAGGGTACCTGACGTTGCTGAGCATACAGCCTACTGCCTCGACCTTCTGATGACCACAGATCCAGATCGCTACTCTGTGTCAGTTTCTTCACCGTTAGGTAGCTCTGACCACTGTCTGGTGAAATCTGTATCTCTATACTCTCCGCCCGACCGCTGCCAGAAAGGCACTCGGCGGATATGGAGATACAAGTCAGCAGATTGGGATGGGATGCGGTCGTTTTTTGCATCCTATCCTTGGCAGTCTCTTTGCTTCTCTTCTTGTGATCCTTCTACTTGCGCGGATGCTGTGACTGATGTGCTGCGCCAAGCAATGGAGTATTTTATTCCATTTTGTGATGCACCGCAAACCAGCAAAGCAATTCCTTGGTTTAGTGTTGATTGCGGACGCGCTGAAGCGCTGAAACATGAAGCGTACTTAGCCTGGGTCGATGCTCGAACCCGCAAAACTAAGGATATTCGTAACAAGAAGAGAGCCTTT
Organism: Plagodis pulveraria; assembly: GCA_963890685.1. Classification (NCBI taxonomy): domain Eukaryota; kingdom Metazoa; phylum Arthropoda; class Insecta; order Lepidoptera; family Geometridae; genus Plagodis; species Plagodis pulveraria. The sequence goes on along the minus strand of OY982960.1, from coordinate 31,557,222 downwards.
AACAAGGCTGCCAAGGCATGCAAAAAGGCTGTAAAAAGGGCACGATTCGATCACATAAGCCGTGTTGGGTCCAAATTAGCTTCTCACCCTGCGGGTAGCAAAGCATTCTGGTCCCTGGCGAAGTCGATCGAATCCAATTTCAGCCGCCCTAATCTACCTCCACTATTAAGGCCTGACGGATCATTGGCTCACACTGCCGAAGAGAAAGCGAACTTGTTCGCTTCTCTGTTTGCGGAGTCTTCACGTTTGGATGCAGCGGGCAAAACACTACCATGTCTACCTCGATGCGAGGCATCAATGCCGGAAATTCGCATTCGTCAGACCGAAGTGCGTAAGACGCTTCGCAATCTAAACGTGAACAAGGCTAGTGGTCCGGACGGAATTCCCGCCATAGTCCTAAAATCGTGTGCACCTGAATTGACTCCTGTTTTGACACGTCTCTTTCGCCTCTCTCTACAGACTGGTAAAGTGCCGAAATCTTGGAAGCTCGCAAATGTGCAGCCAGTGCCCAAGAAGGGCAGTCGTGCAGACCCTGCTAACTACAGACCCATTTCAATCACTTCCATACTTTGTAAAAGTATGGAACGTGTATTGAATAACAGGCTCCTGGCATACCTGGAAGCAAATGATATCTTCGGTGATCGACAGTACGGGTTTCGCCGAAACCGATCAACTGGGGACCTTCTTGCGTATGTCACTCATGTCTGGAGCGAGGCCATTGATATGCATGGAGAAGCGCTCGCCGTCTCTCTAGACATTTCAAAGGCCTTCGACAGGGTCTGGCACGACAGTCTTGTGAATAAGCTTCCATCGTATGGCTTACCCGCTGGCCTGTGCTCTTGGATTTCCGACTTCTTGAGGGAAAGATCGTTACGAGTTGTCCTTGATGGATGTTCGTCCGATCAATTGGCAATAAATGCCGGGGTACCTCAAGGGTCGGTTCTCTCTGCTACTCTCTTCTTGCTGCACATAAATGATCTGCTTAAACCCGGTATCGTTGGGTATGCAGATGACAGCACAGTTGTAGAGAGGTATATATCCGATGCGCGGGCCGGCGATGTACAAATCCAGTCTCATAGAGAGGCGATGGTCGAGCGAATGAATTTGGCCCTAGAGGCAGTCTGCGAATGGGGTGACGCTAATTTAGTCAAATTCAATGCTACAAAGACCCAGGCGTGTCTCTTTAGTGCTAAGCAGAGTCTTTTCTCTCTCACTCCTCTCTTCCGAGGTGTGCCTGTGCCGATAACGAACCAACTCGAGCTACTAGGTGTAACTCTTACACCAAAACTCAATTTCGGGTCATACATTGAGTCCAAGGCTAAATTAGCTGCGAAAAAGCTGGGTGTTCTCTGGAAAGTGCGGCGGTATTTCACATCGGGACAGCTTCTAAACCTATATCAAGCTCAAGTCCGGTCTTGTATGGAATACTGCAGCCATCTCTGGGACGGTTCGGCAAAGCACCAGCTCGAAGCCTTGGACTCGATAGATAACCGAGCTAAGAAGCTCATTGGTGACGATGCGTTGGTGGAGGCTAGACTCCAAAGCCTCGAGCATAGACGCAAAGTTGCTAGTTTATCGGTTTTTTACAGGCTACACTTCGGAGAATGTGCGATCGATTTACACAACCTTATTCCCTCCTCTCCTTTTTTTCATCGGACAACAAGACGCACAGGAACACGGCATCCATACATGGTCGATATCCCGAAAATACGCACAAAGCGTTTTAAATCTAGCTTTATAATGCGTACGGCCGAATTATGGAACACCCTACCAGCGTCTCTATTTCCCGATATATATAATCTGGCAGTCTTCAAGTACAGAGTAAACAGGTATTTGCTAGGCAAGCATGCTCCACCGTCGACCGCGTCGTCACTTTCTATCAGGTGAGACTGCGGTCAAATGCTTGCTTATCATAATTAAAAAAAAAAAAAAAAAAAAATGGAAGTTAGGACGGCCCTTAGTGTGGGACGCTACATGCGTAGACACTTTAGCGCCGTCACATCTTTCTGAAACCAACGTGAGGGCTGGCGCTGCGGCTACTTCGGCGGAGCAACTCAAGCGGCGCAAATATGCTAACCTCGGTATGGGTTACATATTTGAGCCGTTTGGTGTAGAGACGTTGGGTCCGTGGGGACCGGGAGCTCATCGTATTTTCCAAAATCTATCAGAGCGCTTGGTCGATGCGACGCGTGATCAAAATGCTGGCACCTATTTGGCTCAAAGAATAAGCATTGCAATTCAACGGGGCAATGCTGCCAGCATGCTGGGCACGCTGCCAACTGATAGTGGGCTAGAGCATTTGGACTCCCTATGAGTCCAAATGCTTTTATTGTAGTGTTGTATATAGTTTGTAGTATATAGTATATAGCAATAGCTGTAGTGTTGTATATAGTTTGTAGTATTTGGTTAATAAAGGCATTACATCGACGTAAGTATTGTACATGCTGCTCATCAAGCGCATTTTTTCCATAGTCGACTTTTACGACATCCTACCGGATATGGTAAAATGTTTACCCGGGAACTAAATACAGTCTTGTCCAATCTTCCATGAAAATGTTGTATTGAGTGATCAACTTGAAAAATCAATTTATACCTTTGAATTCATTTCATTGTGAATCGATAATAGATTATTCTTGGAATGTTTCCTGTGGGAACTCCAAATGGCGGAATTGAAGCAAAGCACTCTCTCAATCTCAGTAGAGATTCGAGGATCAATACTTAACTTTGTGTACCAGTCGTGTACTCTGGGACATTTTATTATAGATATAATAAAATGTCCCAGAGTTTTTAGTAAAAAATTGCACCCCAGATGGGGTGCAATTTTTTAATCTGATTCAGTGATTATCATGAAAATGGCCGATAATCACCAATTTTCAGTAAATCGTGTTATTTAAAGTCTCTTGTGACTAAGATACTTATACATAAGATATAATTTTTTTAGACCTTGGGTTAAATTATTGGAGGTTTTGTAAGGATCCCTATTTTTTTTTTAATTTAATATAGACTATGTTACTCGGGGATTGTGTAGATTCCCAACAATGATAGAATTTTTTCAAATCGGTGTAGTAGTTTTGGAACCTTCTCAATGCAAACAAACAAACAATCAAATCTTTCCTGCCGAACTCAGATGTCAGTTACCTTTTAACTACAGGTTGGATTGAAAATGACGTTAAAAAATATGACAATTGAATATCAGTGATATCAAATTTGAAATCATCGATAACATTTAATAATCACACACCTGATAACATACTCATAACTCTCACGTGTGGAAAACAGACTATCTCGAAGACTTGATACAGATAATTACGAAGTGTATACTTCTTATTGTAGGCGACTGTACATTGAATGTGAATATGAACGTAAAGGAATGATAATGTTTATATCAATTAAAAAATAACATTTAAATAAGACCAATTTTAACGGCAAAAGCTATTTGGACTGCATAGTTGAACTAGTTTGTATTACCATTTTTACCATAGTTTAGAAACGGAAAAAGGTAATAAAACGTGTTTCTCGTAAAGGGATCCCTACGAATAAATATTTACAGAAGTGTAACTCTTTTACATTTATCGCTTGATTTCAACCTCATCAAGTATACAATTCACAAACCGCCTTCCAAATTCAATTGTATTGGTTAATTGATTTGGCGCTTAGAAATTATCGCATCGGTTTGGTCATGTCAAGGTAATGTCATTGCGCCTTGACGGTACACTTTTTAAACTATGTAAGGTTCGCGTTCTGCTGTTTCAGAGCTTGACTTTAATTTTTTTACATATTTATTCGTAGAGGGATCCCCTTTCATTTTGAACTTTTTGATATTCTTATTAAATTTAGGCAATTGGACACACTAACACATTTTTTTATGTTATTGTGTTGGAACAAGCTTAAGGCTCACCTGATGTTAAGCGGACTAAACTCTGCCTATAACAGATGCATTGCATCACAAGTCACGAATTGCACTGCACCCGTCACTTTGAGACATAGTTATTAAGTCTCATGTGCCTGTAATTTCACTGGCTCTCAAGGACTGCTGCCGGAACACACCATTAGGTGCTTGGCGACAGACTTTCTACTTGAGGGTGGTAGCTAGCCAGACGGGAAATCGCAAAATGCCCTTCCACCATGAGGTGAAGCTCAAGCCGGCAGTGGGGATCGAACCAGGGTACTGCGACGCGGTAGTCCATAGCTGTTACCGCTCGGCCATCATTGCTTCATAATCTATAAACATTCAAGCTACAGACTTGTGAGAATCTTAGTAAAGGACTTAAAGGTTAGCAGAGGCTTAAGTATTAAAGCACCACTTTCTGGGACGAAACCCTAAAAATATATAATTATTTTGATTTAATAGTAGGTAGTTAATAATTTGCTTTTATTGTTCTTACAAGTGTTGTGTATTTTTAGACAAATGTGTATCAATGGCGCATCATGCTGTTTCTCGTGGCTGGGGTGACTTTTTTTCTAAATGTGATATTCTTTATCTTCGTGTCAGTGGATGTCCAGCCCTGGAACGAAGGACGTCCCGTTGGTATGTTATTCTTGAAAATAATTTTACTGATTTTTATTATTTTTTATTATAGCTGATAGGCTAGCTTTTGACCACTATCTCACCTGATGGTAAGTGATGATGTTTTTCAGGCTAACCTAGAATTACTGGCTCTAAAGGACAGCTATGCTACTGAGCGCTTCCGTGCGGCAGCTGGCACGCTAAGTCGTCGGTTCTGGTTGCTATCGAAGAATGACAGTCGTTATAGCTTGGTGGTAGGGTGATCTACGAATGCCTGTCCGGCTAGCTACCACTCTCAAGCAGATTTTTTTTTGCCAAGCACTTAACAGTGTGTTCTAACAGCACTCCTTGAGAGCCAGTAATTCTAGGTTATCTTGAACAACGTCTTCGAACACATCATCACTTACCATTAGGTGAGATACTAGTCAAAGGCTGACCTATCTGGTATAAAATAATAATAATTAAGTTACTCCTGTTTAAGACGAGTGCTTTCTAGAAGATATCACTGTATACGATCTGCGCAATATTTTTTTTCTAGTATATTGAATTTTATTGATGAACTTTTAAAAACGTGTCAACGTAGCAAGTTCGTAGATGTTTCGTTAGTGAAATGTTTATCGATTGTAACATTACAGTATATTGTTTTATATTTCAGAATGTGAACAATTAAAAGACCTAAATCTTAAGAGCATCCAGAAGAAGCAAACAAATAGCGTCCTAAGATGCCTAAAGCTCTTTGGTTACGTGGTTATGTTACTGACGTGGTATAGTTATCTACTACTGGTGCTTAGGATTGCCTTGTAACACATCAAATTTTTGTGAGATCTACTTTTTGTTTTTGTACTGGATGAAAATAAATTAATAATTTACTCAATTCATTATCACATAGTTGATATACGTGTTTTTTCTTACCCTTTATTTAAATCTGGAAATTCAGAAGCACCATAGGTCAATCAAACCAAATTCTGAAAATTGTTCTAAACCAAGCTATCTGCCAGAGACGAATTTACTTAGCATTCCATGGATTCACCGTGCGGGTGCCGGGTCCATAGCGTTGCAGAGGAAGAGACTCCAGTCAAGGTGCCTGGGACTTGCAACCCAGTGAGTAAGGTTAAGGGGCCCCTTTATGATGCATCAATGCTCCCTTTCACCGCTCGAGCCTCCTCCCCTGCCTAACCAAATTTGGTAAGATCCTACTAATGCCGCCTTGGATACACGTTCTAGGATGGAAGTTACGGTTGTTCTTGACAGGCCAAGGTCTTTTAGTAGGTTGTATAGGGATTTTGCTGGTATACCCCTTGCTCTGACTTCTACAGCATATAAATTAACCACATAACCGTTTTTGATTAATTCATTTGTTAGGTCATAATATTTGTTAGTTTTTATTGTGTGGTCTTTAGGTATGTTTGTTTCCCACGGCACAGTAAGTTCTATAAGTACTATGCGTTTTAGATTCTTTGAGTATAGAAATATGTCTGGTCTGGATGACGAAACACCAACATCCTCAGGGATTTTGTAATGTTTTTAATATAACCTAAAAATGTAAGTAATATTCCAATATTTTTTTGGAAATGAAAACATAACTTTTGTTGTTTTTCAATGCCTTAAAATCCACCCCAAAGTCACTTGACTAATAAGGTTTCTGAAATATATGTAAAAAAAATTATGTAGATTTGGTATATTTACATAATATATACATATATTATTTATGTAAATATACCAAATCTTATTTTTTTTTCTTCCTTCCTTTTATTTTTTCCTTAGTATTTTTGCAGTTTTAAACTGGCTATATATATATTTGAGCATAAACCTTATGTTATAATTATATATTTATGTATATAAAATATTAAAATAAATTTATATTAGGTAATATTAAAGAAAAAGAACTTGAAAATATTATCGAGTGACAATTCCGCCAAATTATCCTGTGAAGTCAACGTGACGTAATAAGACGCCACGGGATATCGTGCGCTCAAAGAATCAAGATCACCGGAGGATGCTTCGTGTAGAATAGAAACGCGTCGAAAATACATGTGGTTTATCTACGTGGCATTAATGAGGTCACGCCGGCTAAACTGGAAAAGTAGGCAGAATTGTTACTGGATATATTTTTATATTCTTCAAGTGCTTTCCAAAACTTTAATGAAATGTATTTTTTTTATATTTAATTTCTGCAACGTAACGTTTGAACCTATTTAATATAAAACAATTTTTAATGTTATTTTTTTTTATTATTACGAAACAGGCACGAGATCCGCGCCCACCTCCCTGAGACATAAAGTTGTCAAGTATCATTTAATTTCACTGATACCCATACCACATTAATAAAGAACGGTACAGAATAAAGGATTCACTACGACATGCACAGTTACGTATGTGTAACTAGTCACTGACAAGACGTGCGGGGGTTGCATGATCCACAGCGGAGCCCGCTCGGGTACAGAACCAGTTTAAACCAACTGAGTAAGCGGGGTCGTAGCTTAGTAAGCGGGGTCGTAGCTTAGTAAGCGGGGTCGTAGCTTAGTAAGCGGGGTCGTAGCTTAGTAACCGGGGTCGTAGCTTAGTGGCGATGATTGCTGACAGGCTGGACTGCACCTACATGCTGCATTGCTGCAGCAGACATGTTCAGCCAATGCCGTTTGTCAGGCGCTATTAATATTTGTATACGTGTTAATTTTCCTATTTTATTTTTTTATAATTTTTCTGTGTAGATTGATGTAATTGAATTTATTTAATTGTAATTTTAAAATTTTGATTTCATTTTATTTCGAATTTTTTGACATTTATTATTATTAATTTTAATGTATGCCTTATATGGGTCTAGTTGCCCGAAATAAATGAATTTATTTATTATTATTTATTTAGTAAGCGGGGTCGTAGCTTAGGGTATGTTCCATTAGTCGCTAAGAACGTTATTTTCGATAATTTTGATCACATTCTGCGTCTGTGGTTGTGATCACGTGATCGTTTGTAACTGTCATCCCCGTTCCATTTTTGGATAAGAACGCTAAGAATGCCACTAAAATTTGCCACTTCTGTCACTTTTGACATTAGATGTAGCGTTTAAGGCGAAAATAACGCCAAGACCCATGTGGAAAACTTTTTGGGAGTGTGATCGTATTTAGCGTTTTTAGCGAATCTCACTCAAATGGTACGCACCCTTTGTAAGCGGGGTCGAAGCTTAGTAAGCGTACGTCGTAGCTTTCATTCTGTACCTTTCTTTATTCATGTGCCCATATCCTGCAAACCGGAACACAGTAATACGAACATTACTGCGTGTTGGTAGAAATATTCAAGTTAGCAGTAGTTCCTTGAACGAACTCGTTGACAAAGAGTTCTACTGCCACTATTTAGGGAATTATTTTAAATTTTAGCAAGCATTTTTTTTAAAGCTTTTGACTTTTGATTGTAATCTTTGTTGGTAGCTGCAATCGGGTCATGCCCGGCTAGCATGCGCGCCGCGAGTAAATTTTGTCTACCCTTTATGTCGTGTAAAATAGATATATTGCACTTGCTTACAAGTGTTAACATGGCAAGGCAAAGAACTCGTTCTTGTTTACCTGTATTTTGTGCTACCCTTGGCAACTTGTCGAACAACACTAACATGCGCGTCACAGTTTAATCGATTTTTGACACTTATCTGCGAGTATGTTCTCATCCTACTTTTTGAGGACGAGATAAATCGGTAGACTATTTCGCGTGTCCCAGTACAATGGGGGCGATCGACGATTTAGTACAAATTAACTTTCCGCCCAGTGTTAGCAGCCCGGTAACATTTGTGTGTGTAATCAATACAATAACGAAATTTGAATTTGAACACAACTCACGAACTCTTGTGCGTAGCTTAAATACAATATCTTTATATAAGTATATGTTGCTGATAAATATAAGTATATGTTGCTGATTACTGAAAAAACAGGTATATGTAAATAAATCAGAAAATATTAAAAAAAAAAAAAAATGAAATTCGCAGCAGTCAACATTTAAAGTAATCTATATTAATAACTGCTTTTAGGGTTCCGTACCCGATATGTTGCTATAAAATATAATTTCTTATATTGTTAAATAAAAACAAAAACAGATAATCTTTTTTTCTTGGTGACGAATGCTAAGTAGGGTAAAAAAGTTTTTATCACAGCCACCCAACTAGTTTTCAGGGTCCCATTTATTTGTTCTTTAATAAACAATATAATTAATAATATTTTATAGCAACATAACTATAGTCAAAAAAAATTAAATGAAGTACTTGATGCATTAAAATCAGCAATTCAATTTATCATTCGTTTGAAAATTACATCAACAGTTTTTTATCATAACCTTCATAACCATCATACCTAACCTAATTTCTAATAAAGTGTCGAGAACGGTAAAAATAATTAATCGGTCATAAAAGTATGGTATTTTATTGGTTCAAAGTCCATCAATGCTTATTTCCTAAAACTGTTCGCAATTCAACCAACAAATAGCGCAATGGAGAATCGTCCATAGATAATCTCAATGAACAGATACTAGCGTGGTGCAGCCGCTGCTATCGTCCGCCACTTGGCTCTCGTGTCATGCGTGACATATTTCTTATTTGCACATGATAGCCAGGGTGGATGCATTTTTGAAAAAAAGAATTGAGAAAAAGTATTAAACCATCTTAATGATATAGTCATTAATAGTGAATGATAATCGATACCGTAAATGGCAAGGGTCACTAAAATGAGTAAAAATTTTTTTACTTAAAAATGGAGTCAACTTTTGAACTATCATGGTAACGAGTTAAACAAGTTATTTCACACTTTTGAGCGTTGAAGTCTTTCCATTTTTAGGTAAAAAAAATTTTTTTAACGATGACAGTTGCATGATGGTAGTTGAGTGTTGCTAGTTATGTACAGCTATGCAGAAATGTCATAAGTCATTGACATGTTGGTTTTCGCTCCTTCTTTCTTGTTTTTTCATTGGTATTTCATTGACTCATGTGGTTTTCGTTTTCGTGTGAGATTACTTTATGGAGAAAACTAAGACGCAAAAAAAACATTTGAGTAAAAGAGCTAACTAATGGGGTTTCTGAAATACCTACAAATGTTTACTATAAACTACAGCGTACAAAAAATATTTTTAACATACTTCCATAAAAAGTGGTACGGGCATTCGTACGAAGGTTCTGATGTACTTTGGTTAAGGACCTATAGCCACCATCAGTGCTGAGTTTATCGCGAGCTGCTACCCTGGTGACCAGTCGGAGATGTGGAAGATACTCTCTAGTCGGAGCTCGGACATCAGCCTCGCAAGTGACTAACGCGGTTCGGTCTTCACGTGACTTTAAGTTTCATTCTCACTTCTTATATAATATCATGATCACGATGAGATATCCCGCTCATTAGGGAACTGGTGTGTGACTATGTATCACATGGAGAGTAAGTGCATTAACTCGTGGTATTATATAGTTATTCTACAATTATAACTATTATTTGAAGCAATGATGGCCGAGCGGTAATAGCTATGGACTGCCGCGCCGCAGTACCCTGGGTCCCCTCCGCCGGCTTGAGCCTCACCGAATGGTGGAAGGGCATTTTGCGATTGCCCACCTGGCTAGCTACCACTCTTAAGTATAAAATCTGTCACCAAGCACTAACGGTTTGTCCCGGAAGTAGTCCGTGAGAGCCAGTGAATATACAGGCACATGAGACTTAATAACTATGTCTCAAGGTGACGGGCGCAGTGCAATTCGTGACTTGCGATGAAATGCATCTGTTATAGCAGAGGCTAACCTCCGCTTAACTCAAGTTGGCCTCGAGCTTGTTCCATCACAATAACATTAAAAAATAATTAACTGGCTAAATAATTAGAACCTAGAAGTGTGCCTAGTAGATGACAATAGGCTCAAATCCCATGAGAATGATCCATATCTGACGACATGTAGGCGTTTAGACACCTCAACTCTTTTTTTATAGCTGATAGGTTAGCCTTTGACCACTATCTCACCTGATGGTAAGTGATGGTATGTGTGATGAAGATATTGTTCAGACTTCCTTAGAATAACGGGCTCTCAAGGATAGCTGCCGCAACACACCGTTGTGTGCTTGGCGACAGAGTTTCTACTTGAGGGTGGTAGCTAGCCAGGCGGACATTCACAAATGCCCTATACCACCAGGCTATAAAAACTGCCATCCTAAGACTGCTTGTTACATTACTACTGAGCGCTTCCAAGCTTCAGAGGGCACGTTAAGCCGTCGGTCCCGGTTGTTGTCTTAGGATAGCAGTCGTTATAGCATGGTGGTAAGGCATTTTGCGAATGCCCGCCTGGCTATAGCTACCACCATCATGTAGAAAGTCTGTCGCTAAGCACGTAACGGTGTGTTCCACTGGCAACTGTTCTTGAGAGCCTGTAATTCTAGGTTAGCCTGAACAACATCTTCAACCAGATCATCACTTACTATCTGATTAGGTAGTGGTCAAAGGCTAACCTATAGGCATAAAATAAATGAAAAGAAATACTGTCAGTGTACTGTGTGTTTTGTCTAAGAACGAGCACTTAAAGCGGCATTAAAGGGTCCAATTTGGGTAAACGAAAAAGGGTGAGAAGCTTGAGTGTGGAGGAGATGGCTTGAGGACCTTCTGAATCTGGTTGACTAGAATCAAATGCATCTTCTAGCTCCTTTCTCTAAAAACTTGTTGACTCGGCTAATATATAGGATCCTAAGAATACCTACCATCTCAACTTCCTAGCTGACCCAGCAACCGCTTGGTGAATCGATTGAATGGGATACTTAGTAAATCGAATTATACTGCGAATTAACTATCTTATAGGTTCTTCATATTTTAAATTTTCTATTACGTACTTTTATGGCCGTATTATTCAAAACAGTTTTATTTATTTAAAGAATAAAAGATTCCGAGTACATTTCTTGGCTTGCGTTATGTTGTGCAACTTGCGCAAATTTATAAATTTTTGTTGATTTTGGGTGGCGATATACATTTTTGAAATGACAAGTATGTTTGAAATGCTGATTATATTCAGGCGTTACTGTCTGGGAATTAATATTTAATAATAACAAATATTCTAATGAATACTAGGTATTATGGAAAAATAAAATAATATATTAAAAACACATTAAAATTATATATATTTTTTTTTTATCTTGTTTCGATGGTATACGATGTTAAGAACAAGCGGACAAGGGTCATAAGTCATATTATGTCATGTTGGCTTAGCGATTATAATATATCCCAGCTATAGGAGTGGATAGCGCGGATTCGTATCCCGCAAATGGCTATATTTTTTTCTATTGTAATTTAGTAATTTTATCCGCAGAGCATGCGTCATTGGACAAAAAAAAAATGTATATGCACCATGTACAGGATTTTATTTATTTTTCCCTTTAAAAAATTACATTTAATTGTTTTTTTTTAGACTACCACTTATGTGTAGATAAACAATGTTTCATAAGAAACCCTCAATAGATCATATCGAAAAGAATATTTTTTTTTAGTTTTGAATCTTAAATTATTAAAATGAAACGGTTTCATAAAATTTTATTGAATTTATTACATTTGCATTTATATTTCACCTAAATAAAGCTTTTGCCTACTACCGTTTTAAGAAAATATAATGAATTTTTATTTTCTTAACTTATACAGTAATAAATATTTTATTAGGTTGAATAAAATCATGATACTAATAGTTTTTTTTTTAAATAACAATCATTTAGCGCAATTTGCATGGATCTGATTTGACAATGGGATTCTCCAAATCAAGCCATCCCTATATATTTTTGTTGTGGCGAAGAACAAATTCTTGTGTTGTAAGAAGAAGTAATAAGTATATTTAGTTCTTAATGTTTTCAATAAACGGCTGTACTCACGCGTATTGGTCGAGATTGTCGATCTAGTATTTAGTTCTACATTTAGTTCAATAAGTTTTTGTATCTATAGAGGGATCCTCATTGTGTGCCTACTTATAAGAACTCTCTGCTACTCTTTTTTACTAGTTTTTCTTACTAGGTCTCTTCAGCAAGATGTTTCAGTTAGATTTTCTGTCTTGAAATAGAAATGCACAGAGACTACTGTGTTTAGGCTTCAAGGGCACTGTAACAAGTGAAATTTGTGCGCGAACAAAACTTAACAATAACGTCTCCAAGTGGCGACCGCAGTCCAGTGCAAATTAAGGATGGTGACACTGCAACTGTCCGAACCGGCGTGATGCTTCACATCAAGTGGGTGTCTTGTTCGTCTCCTCACTTCTTACATCAACAAAACATAATGTACCGAACGCTGGCTAGAGCTTTGTCTATATATTATAATCCCTTTTTTATAATATCAGGTTACGGGACAAGCACAAGGCCCGTTTTTACAGGTTAAAGTTACCTCGTGTAAGGTGCTGGCTTCTACCTAAAACAAATGCATATTGTTAAAAGTGATGAACCGAACTGCGCTCATAACCGTGAGATACAGCTGTAAAATCTCTGTGCCTGTAAATTCATCAATTATTTACTGGCTCTTATGAACTCCAGCCGGATCAAACGGTTAGCTGCTTAACGATAGATTTTCTACGTAAGAGTGATAGCTTGTCAAGAGGGCAATATCTAACTACATTGTAAAACTCTAGACAGTGTTAAAAATCAAACCATGGACCTGTGGTACCGCAGTCCTTATCTATTACCACTCGTATATCGCCGCATCAAAATCCCGTGCATATTTACGAGAACCAGCGGTATTATAATGATCAGTGTCCTTACCGAATAAAGTAAATTGACGTATACATGATAAAAAAAGTAAATAGTACTTGGTGAAACAATAAAACTATGAACGATAACTGAATTAAACAGGAAACGTACAAACACGTCCTACTGTGAATACAGAACTCAATTGAGATAGTAAAGCGTGCAACATTATCAGGGTAAGGGTGGAACAGACTTGATTTAATAATGAGTGCTGACATCAAAGAAAATGGCAAGAGTCGCGTTGAAGTGAAAACCGTAGATGACCCCAAAGAGTTTAAAGGTGAAATTGATTTGACAGCAATTAAAAGTCATTTTTTTAATTTTTTTTATTTAAGATATACAGGGTTATTGGTTAAAAGCTAACAACCTCTTAGGGTTGACTTCTACTAGTCCAAACAAACATTTTGAGATGTTTTTATTATGATTATTATTGTGTTTGTTTACATGTATTTGACGGAATAAGCACGCGGACCACATGATGATAAAAGTTTCATGTGCCTGTAATTTAATATTTCTTATTACTTAGCTCGATGTAAATATTCAAAACTCTATTCAAAGGGAGCGCGGTGTGGGTCCAGTGTAGCCATGGCGGGCGCACTTGTCTTTAACTACATTTTTATTTAAAAAAACATTAAAAAAAAACTACTGCTCAAAATGTGTGCTAGGGCTAGCAAAAATCAACCATAGGAGGTTGTTAGCATTTTATCAATAACCCTGTATATTGTATATTTGAATATTAAACATTGAATACGTGACTAGATCAGTGCCAATGTATAAACATTATTTCTGAGAAGCCACACAGGTACTACTAGAATCACCTTATTTTTATTTCAAATTAAAATTTATTTATCATAATAAATAAATAAATAATACTAGTTTATGGACAAGCGAGTAAGGGTTATAAAATCAGTGTCTTTAGAGAACCTGAAGGTTCTTATTAGATCCAAATTAGCAGCTTGCTGCATGAAAATAAATTCAAAATCGTTGAAATAAGGGTCGTACTCGTATAGCACGCTCGTGATATTTGCGGTAATCATTCTGTCCAAAACTCAAGAACATTTGAAATATAAATATACCGAGGGATGTCGAACTTCAGTGTGTCGCTCTAACGTACACGCTACCTATGATGAGTCACATTACAGTTATGTCGCACAAGCGTTCATCGCATCCATTTGTAGAACTCACATCATAGTAGGTACTCTCATTTTCAAAAAAATATTATATATTCTGTGTAGGTATATTGTTTTTATAGTCAGATGTGATTTAATTTGCCTCTTATATATTACAATCTTAACTCACTGTAACACACGAGTGTAGTGTTATTTAGCCTAATGATAGGTATAATAATCACGTGTGCAATATGAAGCAATCTATAATAGCAATAACGCTAACGTCATATACTTTTCAACACCCTTGCTTGTAAAGTGAGCTTTATTATATCTTTCTTAGGGCCATAAACCGAACTATAACACCTTCATGCATAATAATATTATACACTAGTGCGTAATAGAATTATCCCTACAAAGTTAAGTTAGTACCGAACTGCAAATTATATGCGAGTAAACAGAGCATTTTCAATTTAATCGGGTAATTTATCCCTACAAAGTTAAGTTAGTTCCTAACTGCAAATTATATGCGAGTAAACAGAGCATTTTCAATTTAATCGGGTAATTTATCCCTACAAAGTTAAGTTAGTTCCTAACTGCAAATTATATGCGAGTAAACAGAGCAATTTAAATTTAACCGGATAATACAGATTTGTAACATCAAAGAGGTTTATATGTAATCAACCATCATACATTTGCCGCGTGCAAGAAAAAAAAAACTTGCGCGCTATTTTCCAAAATTTTCGTATGTTGTTTGTATCGCATTTGTGCAATATATATTTATTTTCCTCGCAAGGGTGTTAAAAAAGTGCGTATGAAACTCGTGAGCACCTTGCTCATTATACACTCGGCTGATTAAGGCCCTCGCCTACGGCTCGGGCTGCAACACACAACCTCGTATATAATGAGCAACTTAGCTCACTTGTATCATAATCTACTATTTTATGACTAATTTTATTGATGTTTGTATACACTATTTGCATTGCCTCAAAAAGTAAAATGAATACCTACCAACCATTACAGACTTAAATCATTTAAAACGAAATTCCAATTAACATGACCTACATCATTGTTTTTGAATTACATGTAATTTGTATCAATTGTTAATGAAAACAATTCAAATGCACACCATGTAGCCATTCATCAATAAAATCCTTTTTACCTCATCAAAAATATTAACTGCACATCAAATTATTATTCTAACAGAATTGCAATTTCGTGGCTCATAGAGAAATTAATTTGCGTCATAAGCCATACTACACTATTTCCAATAATGCCTTAATGTTCGAAGGAAATCAATTGGCATATAAAAAACATTTTAAAGCAGCCGCCTGTGTTGCTGCTGTGAAGACCTGGAAGGCTGAAGTCTAAATTTTAGGTATGAAGATTAGAGTGATCCTCGTTTTATAACCTGAAACGTGCCAATGGTGTTTTTTTTTCTTCGGTGATAAGACAATTTAACTGGCTGATGGTCAATACTCTCTATTGAAGTTGCAGTGTCATCCATGTTTTGCTTGAGACTGCTGCTCCTGGCTCGTCACTTTAAAACTTTAGTTTTTAGGTATGCTTCGATTGCTTAGTATTTTTCTTCCTATAGTGCACTATAAATATTAATGCAACGTAATTATATATAATAGTAGACAATAACAATTAAATTAAAGATGATCTTTCTCTTTTAGTTTCAGCATGGGGTTACAGGCACCAGCAAAGTTTGATCCTGTTTTTCACTCTCACTATAGCGTACAGTATGAGATCATGTATCGGAGTAGCTCTTGTTGCTATGACTCATCATGATCTGAAGGTACCTGACATCACTAACACAACAGATGTTAATAATGGCAGTCAAAATATACTTGATGTGGATTTAAATAGTACCTTGGTAAATGCAAGTTCGTATGTTGATGTAGATGCTGACAATTTCAAAGTACAAGGTTTCTTTAATGCTTTGATGCTTTCCCCTCCAGTAAGTATGTCTGCATTATAATTACTCACCAATGATTTTCCATTGATTAACATTAGACAATAAAGTGTAACTGACTAATAAAATTAAAAGTAACTATAAATTTTATTTTATTAGGCTGAGAATATTTATTACTTATAGCTGATAGGCTAGCCCTTGACTACTCTCTTACCTGATGGTAAGTGATAATTTGGTCGAAAATGTTTTCAGACTAACTTTAAACTAAAGGTATATAAAATAATAACTGCGTCAAACTAAAAACAACTTTGATGGTGTAGGAGTTCTTATGTAATTTTTATTCTAATTGGATAGCTTGACCACTACCTCACCTGAAGTAATGATGTGGTATAATATCTTGTTTAGGTTAACCTCGAATTTTTAGCTCTCAATGACTGCTGCCAGAACACTGTGCTTGGCGATAGATTTTCTACTTGACGGCTGTAGCAAGGCAGGCGGGTATATTGAAAAAAAACCCTACATCATGCTATAACGACTACCATCCTAGGACAAAACCCGAGAGAGACGGTTTGAGGTGCCTTCTAAAGCGTGGAAGCGCTAAATGTCACAAGCAGTCACCTATCCAAGTCATGACCGCAGCTGACATTGTTTGACCTAGTTGTCAATTAGCCATGCGCAACGTAAAATATAATAACAATAGACGTAACAACATAAATGAACGATCTCGTCCACTGCGGATGCCAAAAAGTCACAAACGACTAGGCAAGTTCCGATACGAGCGCTTTGTATAACAAAACTAAATGAAGAATATTATCAAATTTGACATTATTGCCATGTGTAAACAGACGGAATACGAAATGCAACTAAAATGGATAATATACATTTAATTGTTTTTTTATATACTAAATAGACTTATCCTCTACATTTTCTACGCATACATTAATGTATTTTTCACTTTTTAGTATCCATCATTTAAATGGAGCAAAAAAGTACAGGATACAATAATATCATCATTTTTCTGGGGCTACATGTCTCTTCAAATCCCAGCAGGACAGCTAGCGCACAGATTTGGAGCAATTCGTTTGTTGACAGGAGCTATGCTGATCAACTGCATTGTATCTGCTTTGATTCCATTGGCAGCTTTTTATGTAAGTTTTTTTATCTCTAATATTATACTGACATATTTTTTAATGTACTAACAGGGTTATTTTTCCTGTTTAGTGTATACAACATTGTGATTATTATCACACGTCTTAAATGCTTCTCTAAACTTGCTGTTGCACAAAATACTGTTTTTTTATATGTTTGGAAGAAAATGGTTTCAAACATATTATTACTAAAACGTTTCTTTATTAATTTTGGTTTCAAATTGATCATTGCTCTAAATACATGGATTGCTAGTAAAGCTTATATTAAATATCTACAAAAAACTAGGATTGAAAATACTTATGATTTCTGATAAAACAGGGTGGATGGATCTGCACCGCTATTTTCAGAGTTATTCAAGGCTTTAGCCAAGCTTGCATCGTACCAAGTATTCACACATTCTTTGGTAAATGGGCACCTCTCGAAGAACGTGGAAGATTGACATCTTTGACTTATGGAGGTTATTATTTACATTATTGAATTTACTGTGATATAAAAAAAATGTTTTTTCCTTTTACCAATATTCATTGTCAGTGTGTATCTCTTTTAGGTCAGGCTTTGGGGACAGTTTTAGGTCTACCAATAACTGGTTTTATATCATCGTCAGCAATGGGGTGGCCAGGTTTGTTTAGGTTTTATGGCCTTTTGTCTGGAATTATAGCTGGAGTTGTATGGTGGTTTGGCGCTAATACACCAGCTTCTCATCCCAAAATAACAGCTGCTGAAAAGAAATATATTGAAGATGGGCTTAATCAGAAATCTGGATACGAAAAGGTAAAATTTTACACTTGAGGGGCTCCTTAGTAGCTCGTCTTAATCGTCTTAAACGTCTCGTACTTAATCTTAGCATTAGTGTATAATTTTAGGTGAAAGGTAACTTACATCTTAATTACAGAGACAGCTACCTGTACCATGGGCTAAGATACTTAAAAGTCCTGGAGTTATTGCTATCATAGCAGGACATATTGGAAACACATGGGGTCAACTTGTTCTCTATTCAGAAGTACCTTCTTTTATGGACCATGTTATGGGAGTCAATATCAAAACGGTGAGTGACTATTTTGTTAGAATTTTTTAATGTTCTCCTTTTTTCAGACATGCAGTATTGATTTCGGTCATTCCTACAATTTTCTTACAGTGATATCATCAACAGTGCTTGACAAGACATAGAGTTGGAAGTAAAATTTTTACACTCAGTACCATTTTTGAGTCTTAAGCAAGTAATAAAAGGGGTATGAGTGAACTTTATATCATTTTCAACAAAAAATATTTAAAAAATACCTTGGTTTGTAACTCTGTTTTACTTTGTTTTAGAATGGGTTGCTGACTGCTCTTCCGTTTCTGGTGATGTGGTTTTCCAATTTTTTCTTTAGTTGGTGTACTGATATGCTTATTGTAAAGAAGGTCATGTCTGTCACCAATGTCAGGAAGTTAGCCAATTCAATGGGTATTGTATAACATTGTTTACTCAACATATTCATTTCAAATACCATCTGTTATCCAAAAAAACTATAAAATTAATGTCATACGATTTATTTACCATCAACATTTAGATGTAAGTCTTTTATTATCAGTTTCCTCAATGTTATCGTTGAACTAATTTAGTTATATTAATGACGCGCGTAATTCATAAACACTGCTTCTGATGTATGCTTTATTAAGTCATAGGTACATGAGATAATTTTACCGCATATGATGATAATAAATAAAAATAGCTGTTTCATGGTCTGTCTGTCTGTCTGAGTTTTAAAGTAGATAGGAAAGACAGTGAACTGACTCATGTAAATAATGTATTATCTAAGATCTGTAAATGTTTTGTGGCTAATAATCTTCTCTTAAATTCAAAAAAGACGAAATGTTTAAAGTTATGTTTACCAAATGTTCCTTATGTTGAACCAAACATAAAGCTTGGACCAGATAAACTCCCTATTGACAATGCGACAGTCTTCCTGGGAATCAAAATGGATTCCACTTTACAGTGGGATCCACATATATAAAACGGGTCTCAGAGAATCTCTGAGGGATCTTTTTAAAGAAATTGATATTTTAACTTTACCAAGTCTGTATATATTTAAAAATATTATGTATGTTCGTAAAAAGTTGAGTAAATTTAAATTAAACAGTGACAATCACGATTACAATACAAGGAATAAAGATAAAATACCGGTGCCAGGTTTTAGATTAGCAAAAACAAATAAAAGGTTCTTCTTAGATAATTGTGTACGGTTTTATAATAAGTTTCCAAACATATTACAACGCTCACAGAAGGGAAATTCAAGTTGCATGTGAAAAACATATTGATTAAAAAATCCTACTACACAGTTTCTGATTACTTAAACGACAAAAATGCCTGGACAATTCCGCCTCTGCCAAGCTATTGCCTGTCACCTACATAATTTAAATAAATATTGTAATAACTCTATTATATAGTAAGTATGTAACACATTGTAAAAAGATGTTTAAAACAATGGCCCCGAGTTTCTTGCCCGTTCTTCACGCAGTGGCTCTATACAATTTATTTGCTGAACGTGGAAGTACAATGTAGAATATTTCAATACTAACATTTGTAAATGACCTTCATAAGAGCTTTGTAGACGCCTAAATTGAATAAAAGATTTTGACTTTGACTTTGTTATTTCACTTATCTTGGCACGGCCGCTGACGGCTTCAGATTGACACGTACGGCATACTAGTCTGTGATATGCATGCATAAAAACGGTTTACTTATTGGATAACGTAGGTTGTAATTCGAACTGGTACACCTTTCGATTTTTTTTTATCGTTTGTTTTTGTTTATTGAGCCAGATGTGTGAAAGCGTAGACACACAATGCGTCGATGGACTATGTGACAGAGTCATCTGAAATATCACGGACGCGTTGGGCCAATCTACTAAGAGACAGTAAAGATTAAACGTGCGTAAGAAATAGAGTTGAAAGATTTCAGCAGCAAAAGTTGCAGTAAAATACACCAGTATGCAGTAAATATGTAACTGTACTGATTTAATGTCGAAAACAGTCGTTTAATGTGTAAAAAATATGTTTGCAGTCCTAAACATAAACATTTAGATATTCATCTCGCATTATTACAAACATCTATAAACACAAGGTGAGTCGTATACGGTATTCGTCGACAGCCCTGTCCTATCAACAAAATCATTTAGATATAAGTACAAAACATCCCAAATCACATCTTCTTCGTTTTCCTCGCCATATCTCGTTGCGCGAGGTCAGCTTTCATAATCATTTGCTGCCTCTTTTGTCTATCTTCGGCATTCGTCCCCGAAAGATACAGTGCTTTTAAATCTCTTTGGACTGATGATAGCCAGGTTGTGGTCTTCCTCTCTCCGTTTATCTGTACTCAAAATTTAAGTGTCGTATATTTTTGCATATAGTATTTAATATTGATATGACTTCTTCACGCCTGACTACTATAATGCAAATTTTATTACATTACCCCACGAGTTTTATGTATTAAAATAAAATCATTTTTAATGAAATACTCCTTGAAGCTTTTTTGGACCTAAGATTGCACTGTAGTTTTACGATGACTATTGAAAAATATTAAGCTTTGTTTTTATGTAATTAATTTCATACTACAGAAGTTCAAGTTACTGAGCAGCTTAATGTATGATTGTAAAAAGTACGTCTACTGACATTTGTAAGTGCTCGCAAGTTTTCTTAACCGATCAGCTAAGTTTATCAATGTACGCCGCGGGCATGACTTGGGTGGGTGACCGCGACCGCTATTGAAATTACCACTGAACGTTTAAAATAACGTTTACCCGTAACAAATGTAACCAGTTCAATAGCTATCAATAAAAATATATTAGATTAGCGTTGTCGGTTATCGAGCAAAATCATTAACCTCTTTTTGCGCAGTTAGATAACAACTATGCTTTGTACTTCCCCGTATCTCAAAACATTTCCATAGCAAATTTCATTCACATCGGTCAGTAGTTTTTAAGTTTATTCGTTTTATACAAAAATACATGTCTTTCCTGTTTATAATATTAATATAGATAACTTAAAAATATTCTGTTTCAGTTGCGTATTGCGTGATTAAGTATATTATAATAGTTTACTGACCTTGCTACAAAACAAACACAAAAATAAAATTCCCGCCTTAAATGTTAGATGTCAAAAATGTTTTCAATTTAACATGTCTTTTGTATTACAGGTTCTGTACCTGCAGCTTTGGGTCTTATAGTACTGGCGTATGTACCCAAGAATATATATGTGGTAGAGATTTTACTCGTCCTTATATGTGCATTTAAGATATCTGCGCATATGGGTTTCCAGGTAATTTGATAAATTCAACTTTATTTGATATTTTTATATTTATTACTGTTTTAATGAATTTTGTAATTTTCTTATCCAGTTACTTTAAACAATATCTTTTTATTGGGGTGAAAGTGGTTTGGTATAGTATGAACCAAATGTCGAAGCGCTCGTAGCGAAGTTTACTTAGCTGTTCTTAAGCGATCAGCAAAGTTAAGCCACATCACGCGCGGTCATGAGTTGGATGGGTGACCGCTAGTGACATTACTACCTGAGCGTTTCCTTGCTTCGGAGGGCACGTTAAGCCGTCGGTCCCAGTTGTTGTCTTAGGATGACAGTCGTTATAGCATGGTGGTAGGGCAATTTGCGAATGCCCGTCTGGCTAGCTACCACCCTCAAGTAGAAAATCTGTCGCCAAGCACCTAACGGTGTGTTCCAGCAGCTGTCCTTGAGAGCCAGTACTTTAACGTTAGCCTGAACAACAACTTCGACCACATCATCACTTACCATCAGGTGAGATAGTGGAGAAAGGCTTACGTATCAGGCAAAAAAAAAATATGAAGCCTAAGATAAGATTTTTTTTTATAGATTAGATTGATATTGGATATCTAATATTGTGTTAATTTCGACTTTATTTGTAAACGCTTTAGGCGCTTACATATTTTGTTACTGGTTAAAAAGATTTCATTAATGATCACTGGTTACTTTTGAATATGTACAAATCCAATCAAAAACTTTTAATTATTGAATCACTTAGGCACAAAAGACATGTCCACCAAAACACAAATTTTCAAGAGAGTCATAAAATAATAAAAAGTTTTTGAACATAATAACAATTTTTTGTGCTTAAAACTGTAAGGAAAAGAAAAACTACGGGATTTTGAGGTTATATTGCACAATAAGGTACACTTAATAAATAAAAAATATAGTTCATTTAAATACAATAAAAAATAAGTAATGTCGGTTATCTTTATACCAATGAGTTATTTTTATGACGATTATACAAAAACCATGAAAATTTTTTTTGACATGTAATCACCTACCTTGATTACATCTGAGGTTGTATAAAAATGTATGTACAAAATTTAAAAATGGTAAATTTTTATACTTATGTTTTAATTTTACGTAGCTGTAACAACGTTTGCATTAATCAAAAATGTTGTGTTTACTTTCTCAAACTTGTAGGTATTTGTCACGTTTTACAAATTTCGACCTTTTCAATATTCCTTTAATAATGAATATAATCTAATAATATAAATATATCACTATTCTTTTTCGAAAAGGAATATTGAAAGGCATATTTTTCGGGTATCAGTAAAACACATGCAATGTTTTTAATAATGTATAATTTTAAACAAATCCACAGGTCAATCACATTGACATATCTCCAAACTTTGCTGGGACCCTGATGAGCCTCACCAATTTTGTTTCAAACGCAGTCGCCTCTCTAGCACCCTTTGTCGCTGGTTTTATTTTAACTGATGTTGTAAGTATACTCGATAAACCATTCAACTACTGTATTACTGTTTTACAATCAACAACGCTTTTTTTTAACATCACAACCAATCCAAAGTCAATAAAATATGAGTTTCTGATTTCTGTCCCACCATTTTAATGTTAAAAAAAATGTTTAAACTTCAACACATCAAGTCTTTGGAGCAAAAGCCCGTTTTTTTACTCCTCATATAACCGACGCTCCAGGTTCTCTGAATGGCAGTCAGAATAACATTCTGATATAAATGTGTGTGCTGACAGACCCGAAATTATTGTGTAACGTGATAGTTAATGATTTTAAAGCCGTCTGCTTCATATTGTTTTTTTTTTCCAGAAAAGTGAATACCTTTGGAGACAGGTATTCTTCGTTGCTGCCGGCTTATATTTATTCACGAACCTTTACTACGTTATTTTCGGAACGGCTGAGATGGCAGAATGGAATGAGCCTGAAATGGAGAAAAACAACGAGGAAGGGAATCTTGAAGAAAATATACCAATGCTGATTAAGAAGAGTGAAGCAGTCTAGTGTAAACTCCTTATTTTATTATTATTTGAAGCATTTGATTGTTGGATTAAATATTGGAGCTGTCAATAGATGTTATGATTTTTTTATCATTCAGTGTTGTTCAGTGTTGAAATAAAAAGAAAGTTGTTTTTCTGTATGCATTAGGCTCAAATTTGTTGATATTTTTATATGCAATAGATTAACTTTTGACAAACAGCTGTGCTGATGTGAAGTAGTGCTAGATGAAAACAGACTTATATGAAATTTTACTCTAAGTACAGTTGCTGAATCGTATTATTAGTTCCTAAGTAATATATTTGCACGACCTAGGCTAATTATAAGTTGCCAATTTGTAGTACATGATCCTAATTAGTTAATTTAGATTATTAGTCCATGTAAGAACTGTATGTAGACATGTTACAATGATGATGTATTCTGTGACGTGTTTTTGTGTGTGTGTGATTGATGTATTAGTAAAAGTGTACATTATTTCAAAAACAAAAACATTTTGTGCTTTGTGTAAACTTGTAAACGTGATTTTTGCTCATCACGCGATAGTGCTTGTATTTATGTTTAGAAATACTTTAAGATATATATAAGAGTAGTTTAGATGTAAGTAATAAACGCCATATAATTAAGGTGTACGTTATTTTGTTTAACCCATAATAACTATTTTCTTTGCGAATTTATATATGATTTAGCGTATCTCAAACAACGCACATTCCTAATAGTGATTAAGTTCCATTGCTGCAAAAATAATTACCGGCAATTAGCTAATTATCTGTAAAAAAACACACTAACAATAACTAGCGGTAGAATTTTGTATCCATAAGGGTTTTTCAGGAGACGACAGAGCTTTTTCAGAGCGCAACTGTATGGACAGGTATAACGCCTACCAGCAGCTGGGTGACTTGTCTAACTCGTTATAAGATATTACTTAAATATAAACAAGCTTGATAGAATACATGACATCTAAACGAAAAAATGCAATAGGTCTGAGCAAATTCTCGCCATAGTCATATAGACACCTATATTTACACGACTGCGCAAAAACTCACACTCCTCGTGTTATGTCAGGGTTCATGTATTTCATATGTTTGTGAGTTTCTTTATTCCACCATACCTTCTAAACGGCTGAAACGATTTTAATGTATGATTTATCATTAGATTCGTCTTAAAAGCGCAGTTGATACTAGGTATACAAAAAAGTTAATGAAAACAAACTGGTGGATTTTAGTCGCCATATTGGCGTAAACATATTTTTTCTCTAATACACATCGAGTAGGGTAACAAAATGAAGGGCTTTAAGAAACAATTCCTTAAATATATATAAGTTGCAGTTTTAATCTCAATGGAACGATGCTGAACGAAATTGAATAATTTGCAGTCGGTTTTTAATGTTTAATTGATTTATGCATGTATTGTGAGTCTTTTTGCGATACTTATCAGCTAAAAAATGTTCAGCTTGTGCCCAAGAAGGAGAGTCATTCTGGCCTTTCTTTTTACTATGAACTTCTACTACTATGAAAATCTGTTGCCATGCACCTAACAGTGTGTTCCGGCAGCAGCCCTAGAGAGTCAGTGCAATTACAGGCACATGAGACTTAACAACTATATGTCTCAAGGTGATGGGCGCAGTGCGATTCGTGACTTGTGACGAAATGCATCTGGTATAGGCAGAGGTTAGTCCGCTGAACATCAGGTGGGCCTCGCGCTTGTCCTGTCACAATAACACAAAAAAACTATACATATAAATGTCTTCATTATTTTCTGTTTAGTTATTTATATCGCACGTACGTTGCATGGAGAGTGTTTAAGTAAAAGCTTGTGTGAAGCAAATTTATATTCATTTAGTTCTAGGTTAAGCCTCTTAACGTCTTCGACCTAAGGCTGCCAGACTTCCGGGAAATCTGGTATAATCCCGGAATGAGGTGTTTTGTCCCATGTCCAGAAATTTCACTCTACCGTCCCGGAATTGACGAGTATTAGGTTTTGCACAAACTTACGGACACAACAAAAAAAAAACACAATCCGGCCCCAAAGTCGCTACTTATGGCGATGGCTCATGCCGGCCGTGTGTGATTTCAATGTTTAGTTAAAAGGCCTGTATATACTTTACAGTGTTTTTTCTTTTAATGTTGACCCATAGTTTCATAATTATTTAATAGTTAGCCTCAAAGAGCCAAGGAGTGGCTCAATTTAGTTTAAAGTTTAATTTTAAATCAAATCAAATTTATATTGTTGATTGCAGTTAAAGGTGTTATAGCTGTTCAGTACATAAGATAGTTCTGCTATATTTGGCCACTTGGCATGCAAAAATTCATGAGCTCAAAAATAATACAGTACTGACTTATTCAAATATTTGTCAGTATACTACCTCTTAACTATACTGCCCAAATATATTCAAATATTTGGGCAGTATAGTAAAGAGGCAAACGTACTTTTAATTTACATCTTGTACTGTGGAACCCAATATATACATTTTTGTTAGTAAAAACGGACACTGATACTTCATATACATATAAAGATGGAAATGTAAGTAGCTTTAAATTAATGAAGAAACGTTTGCATGTGTCATCTTGATTAAGTTTACAAATTGCCCTCACACACCTCTTCTGTGCCTTAAATACAAATTCTTTGTCTACTGAAGATAACGCCGAAACGCAATACTGATTCTACATATCCATGATATGCAGTGATGACCGAAGGCTGGTTCACAATATTAGCAAGCATGGAAAGAGCATAAGAGAATTTATTTAGTTTACCACATACGATTTCTACATGACACCTCCAATTTAGATTACTGTCAAGATGAAGGCCTAAAATTTTCACTCTATCTACCTCATTAATTATTTGGTCGGTGTAAAACGGTGAAACTGCAGAGTGATGTAACTGACGTTTTAAAAGGTTTATTTTGAAATAGCACTTTAATCACAGTAAAGACCAACGTTTATTTTACACTGTTTTTCACTTATGTCCCAAATAAGTTTAAAATGACTGAATCATTATTTATTTAGCTTTTCAATTGCACAGAAATTTTAACACTGTTCTTATGTAAGTCAATTAAGTTTAATTGTCAAGATAACACTGTCACACACTAATAATATAGTTTCTTATGATTCACAGTTATTTTTCACGTCAATAATGTAATTAAAGAATTTTGCAGAATTAATCAATACGACGTGGTCCCTAACTGTGGCCCTTATGGACAAGCTCAGAGTCAATCAACGAGCTATGGAGAGCTATGCTCGGAGTTTCTTTGCGTGATAAAATCCGGAACGTGGATATTCGGCAAAGAACTAAAGTTACCGACATAGCTCTCAGAATTTGCAAGTTGAAGTGGCCATGGGCGGGCCACATTGCTCGATTAACTGATTACCGATGGGGAAGGAAAAGTGGTTACCACACTACACTGGAAGTCGTAGAGTTGGTAGGCCCCCCACTAGATGGACTGACGATATCGTGAAAGTCGCGGGTAGCCAATGGTTACAAACCGTTCTTTGTTGCGCTCTATGGAGGAGGCCTTTGTTCAACAGTGACGTCTTCCGGCTGATGATCATAATGATGATGATGAATCAATACGGAGCCGATATTGCAAGTGGCAGCGCCTTCTGGCGTCTATTTATTCTTTCAATATTCCGAAAATACGCACAAAGCCATTTAAATCCAGCTATATAATGCGTACGGCCGAAGTATAGAATACTGTACAAGCAGCGTCTCTATTTCCCGATAGATATAATCTGGAAGTCTTCATGTTCAGACTAAACAGGTTTATGCTAGGCAAGCATGTTCCACCATCTACCCCATCATCACTTTCCATCACGTGAGAATACAGTCAAATATTTGCTCATCTAAAATAAAAAAACTGAGCTCTCCGTACCAACTTTCCTTCTAACCCCAGAAATGTCCAGGAATTGATATACCTTGATCTGGCAACCCTGCTTCGACTTTATCGTCACTAACCATCAGGTGAGTTTGAGGTCAAGCTTACCCACCAGCAATAAAAATGGAAGCATAGTGACCAACAGTATAAACCAAAATTTCATATTTTTTTTAAACAATGGAAACGTTTCAATTCCATTAGAATTTGATCATGAATTCAATCAGTTCAGCCAAAACCTAGGCCGTACTGCAGTGCATCAAAGTGTTGTTGAAATGTTTGTTAAGGAACGCCACCATGTCGATTTGACCACATAATAAGAGCATGGGACAACCATCCAACTGTAACGAAGCGTGAGACAGGAAGACGTTATTTCTCCGAAACTGTATTTTCGACGAACGCTCTGGAGGACGTTTTAAAGCTCTTTAACTGGAGATAATTCGGCATTAACATCTATGGCGAATATATCACTCACTTTCGTTTCGCCGATAACCTAGTCATAATCGCAGTGTAATGCTTAGCGATCTCGATAGAGTTTACCAGCAGGTGAGTCTTAAAATTAACAAGGAAAAGATTAATTGATCTATGTTCATTTATTAATTAAACTTTAACAATACATCTATACTTACAGGTGTTATCGATTTCCTAATACAATAGAATAGTTAAGTCTCATACAAATGTGACAGAGGCCATACAGTAAAAATGATACGGTGTGGCCCTTAAGAACTCGCTTTTGCGAACAGTTGAATATGTAAGTGTTATCCGCTAAATTGTTGTCTGTGGTCCTTTGTTGAGCAGTTTAGTTCATCCACAAGGTACCTCCTTAATCAGGTGGATATCGTTCTCATTTGGCAGTTTATTTAAGACCAATTAAATAGTCTTCGAAACTCGTTCTATTTCGTATCCATCAACAGATAACACATGATTCAATGTGTTCTATTGGATGTTTTTGCAAAGTTATAATATAAATTATGGTGTATCAATAAAGAGATCATTTATCTATCTATCTATTGTCTTTTTTTACAAAACGAACATAAAAAACGTAAACATACATAATTAGGCCAATTAGGTGTTTAAATTAATTAAACACTTTTAGATCCAACCTGAGAAAATACCTGATGTGCGAACAAAAAAAAACATGGCGACATAAATATAGACATGTCTTTTTTATAGTTACCATACAGTTAACATTTTTCCTTTATCTTCGTACCTAATATCAATATTTAAAAATAAAGCTATACAATCAATATTTTGGTGCAACGTTTGTACGTCGTATTGACATTAATAACCGAGCAAACGCACTCATCGAAAAACAACATAATCGAATTAATGATAAATCCAATTTGACACATCATGTATTCACAAGTGTAATAACTTATCACCTAAAGTATATTTTCTAAAAGTTTGTATTATTGGATATTATTATTTCATTGTAGATGTATTATTATATTATATGTCTATTATTATTACTATGTCAAATAAATATATGTACATATAACTTTCAAGTTTATCAACTGCAATTTTAACTCATTCTTTTTATTCTGTTGTTTTTTTATTATATTTTTAATAATTTAGTAATTTTGGAACTTGAGGGGGGTAATGCTGGATTGTTTTATTATTTCCTTAATAAATTTATATTCTTCCAAAATTAAGACGAAATATATTTGTATTTCTATTGTTAAACTTACTAAATTTATAGCTCATAAATAAAAATAATGTTGTGGCCAAATTTATTGAAAAATTATTTATCCACACAATCTTTAATTTCATAACATAATTCCGTTCTACGTTTTATTTATGTACAAAATAGAGATTTTTGTTGAAGAAAAGTATTGAAGTTAGTTAAGTTTGTAGACTTTGACAGATACCAGGTCCGCTACTACAATTCGACGAAGTATCGAACTTTGGGTCCAAAAGTAACGTTTTCGAAGCGCTCGTAGCAAAGTTAACTTAGCTGTTCTCAACCGATCAGCAAAGTTAAGCAACGTCGCCCGCGGTCATGAGTTGGATGGGTGACCGCTAGTGACATTACTACTGAGCGCTTCCGTGCTTCGGAGGGCACGTTAAGCCGTCGGTCCCGGTTGTTGTCTTAGGTTGTCTTAGGATAGTCGTTATTTGCGGGTACCCCTCCTTGGGAGCTGGAGGCGGGAGTGCTCGCCAGAGTGTACGAATGGACGGCAGGTCGTAAGGCGCTCGGGGAGCTCCTTGCTCCGGAGGTGCGGCATGCGGTTAGGCGCGAGGCGAGGGACGCAGTTGTCCAACATTGGACGGAGGACCTCGCAGCTGCTACTTTTGGCCGCCGAACGTTGGACGCCCTCGGGCCAGTCCTGCAAGACTGGCTCGGGCGGTCCCACGGTTTCCTTTCGTTCCGTCTGGTGCAGGTGTTATCCGGGCACGGATGCTTCGGATCATACCTGCACCGGATCGGAAGGGAGGAAACACCGGCGTGCCACCACTGTACAGCGGCGGAAGACACGGCGCAGCACACCCTCGAAGTGTGTCCGTCGTGGACCGAGCTGCGCCGTAGCTTGGTCGCAGTAATTGGTCCAGACCTCTCGCTTCCCAGCGTGGTCAACGCCATGTTGGAGAGCGAGGAGGCCTGGGCAGCGGTCGCCTCCTTCTGCGAGGAAGTGATATCGCAAAAGGAGGCGGCAGAGCGCGCAAGGGAGGAAGACCCCTTTGCAGCGCCACTGCGCAGACGAAGAAGGGGTGGGAGAAGGCGATTGAATAATCGTCATCTTCTCCCACCCGGTGGTGAATAGCGAGAGAAAGGCGCGGGGGCGCCTTCTCTCGCATTGCACCTGTTCACCACCTCCGTCGGGCGGGAATGGCCAAGCATTCCTGGTCATTCCCGATCCCCTCCTGCTGGGAGGGGCGTGTAGGCCCCGCTGTAAAAGCGGGCGGTCGTCGAAGGGGGACTGGACGCAAAGGCTCTGCCGGTCTCCCAGTCCTCCTCCACCCAAACGATGCCGGAATGCCGCTGGGTTGTTTAGTGGGTATACCGTTCTTGAACCGGGGAGTCCCACATACCCCCTCCATCCCCCGATGGGGGGGCATGCGTAATGCATTTTTCCCAGCGTCAAAAAAAAAAAAAAAAAAAAAAGGATAGTCGTTATAGCATGGTGGTAGGGCATTTTGCGAATGCCCGCCTGGCTAGCTACCACCCTCAAGTATAAAATCTGTCGCCAAGCACCTAACGGTGTGTTCCGGCAGATGTACTTGAGAACCAGTACTTCTAGGTAAGCCTGAAAATCATCTTCGATCACATCATCACTTACCACAACAGTGTAACAGGTGAGATGGTGGTCAAAGGCTAATCTATCAGGCATAATAAAAAAATAATAAAAAGAAATAATACGTATTGGCTTACTTTTGTTTAACTTCGTTCGTAGCATAGACGTGCAAGCATATGCCTGTATAGATTCTGAATAGTTTTTTTATCTCTTTGATTCATATGGTTTGTACATTTTGCAAATATGAAATTATAATTTATTCGTTTGCTTATAAGTAGGCAGTACAGTTCTAAATATGCAGAAAGAACACAAATACTAATGAGGATATAAATACTTATGGATAACAAAGACATTAACATTAATTCTAAATATCTTACCTGTATTTTCTGGAACAGTAGCGACACCTCTCGCTGAGCTCCATAACTAGGATTCTCAGATTCTTACCATGGGAAAATGTTCTTTAATTTTTATCTTTAAAGACTTAAAACTGATTGCAGCAACGAACTCCGTAGCGCAAATTCAATTTTCGTTGTTTATAAGGTCGCTTGAACACGAAAAACTAAACTTCGTTGAATTGTAGTAGCGGTAGCACGAGTGATCTAATAACGAAAATAAGCCCCTATTTATCTGAAAAAATGATTTGTTGAGTAAAAAACTGAATTAATATGTACTATCAATCGTTCAATAGTAAGAGTTACCCTACCAACGTGTTCTGCTGAGTCCGCGGTGGCCTGAAAGGTGACGATCAGCTTCTTAGGTTTCATTTATATTATGTTTTTCTTTATATTTCTACATATTTAGTACGCTACTTTCACACTTCGTCGTAAGAACAGCTATTGCACAAACACACATTTTCACGCAAATGTGGATACAGGTTGCAAGGGTTGCTTCTTGCGTACAATTATAGAAAAAATTAAAATTATAAACTACAATTTACCATAGGAATAAATAAGATAACCTGTGATTGTTCTATTAGAGTAGTACCTACTTGTAAAATGTTTATTATATGTAATTTGAAGAATAAAAGGATCCATTTCCTTAAGCCGAGGACGAATAGTAGTAAAATAGTCCGTAACAGAATTACTTCGTCTATTATTGAAGTATTTGTCAAAATCTTATACTTATACATGCAAATGAGTAGCTATTTAGACACACTTCATGCTAATAATTTTGCTCCATAAAATTATCTATTCTTTCATTATTACAAGTATTTAAGGCTAGTGTTTCCATACATAGGTAGTTTCACCATATTTTATACTAGCTTTCCGGCCGCGGCTCCGCCCGCGGGTATATCGGTTATCGTGTAAAACAAAAAAAACAAACCACTTTTTGCGCAGTTGGATAAAAACTATCTTATGTCCTTCCCCGTGTCTCAAATTATTTCCATACCAAGTTTCATCCTAATCGGTCCAGTAGTTTCAGAGCCTTCTCAATGCAAACAAATAAACAATCAAATCTTTCCTCTTTTATTATATTAGTTTATATACCAAGGGTTCAAACTCGATGAAATTTCGCATGCATGTTGTTGAACCTTACTACTTTTATTACCTCTACGTTTGCTAGTTTTCCCTAAATTTATGTATTTTCAAAAATATTCTAAATAAACATTTTATACATGAATACTTAAATTCATATTTTGATGTAAAATAAAAACATAACAAATAAAATAGCAAAATAGATGTTATATATATATAATATATATGCTTCTATTTTGGATAGGCTCAGTTTTATGCATGCAAAATTTTAATGAGTTTGAACGCTTGGTATTTAAAATATGACGATATTACGTTTTTATGAAAAACGCTACGTGCACTCTAGTCTTAAGTTGTACGAATATTTACAGTGACTAGAAATTTTAGATTTTTATTATTAATGTACAATAATACCTCATTTATATTCATTTCCTATAACGCGCGCCACTTGGTTAGGTTTTTTAAGTTATAGATATTGTTTTAATATCAAGGTGACTTGTTGTATATACAGACAGTGAACGTTTAAATTTATAGATATTATTTAATGATATATGTTTATTTCAATAGTTGATATATTGCAGTTTGGAACTAAATAAAATAGTGTCTACTTATTGTTGATGTAAGTACCTAATCAATAACCAGTTATTTTATTTTAAGTCTGGGACCCTTTCAATAAGCTTATTGCCCACTGTACCACTGGTTTTCACATAAGTTCTTACTCGTCACGCAAACGGAGTGACATCTTACCTTGTCAGAAAATATTTTACTATTATTACTAAATATACGTAACGCCAAACGTGGTATTGGTTGGTTGGGGCTCGCACTTTCGGCAGACCCATCTACTCTATTTAGGGATCAAACTAATTTTGGGATGAAATTAAAGAAACCATCGGAGCTCTATAAACACCTCAGAGTTACCAAAACGCATGTCTTATCAAAATCTCAAGACGATATAGTCGCATCTCTCCCAAAAGACAAAAGTGCCTCCGACCTTAACTCGAGGCTTCAATTCCACAAACAATTTATGATAGGTGCACAGACCAGCAAAGCGGGTTTTGGGTCGGAAAAGAAAATGGAGGATAAAGACGTTGTAAAATCTTTTCTTCAGCAAGATGAAAATGATAGCTATAAAGTGCATGCAATGAGCTTAGAAATGCAGAGCGAATGGCTAACTATAGGTGATTTTTGTATCCCTCTGGCGTTAAAGTGGCGCACCTTGATATATGACTGGTCTCCTGCCTTATTAAAATTCTATCTAAACGCCTTTCAGATGACCCTCCCAGACCAAAGTAACTTAGTAAGATGGGGAAAAGCCACCGAAAAGTCTTGCGGTATTTGTCGGGAGGCGATCGGTACAGCTAGGCACTTGCTGGTAGGATGCAAGGTGCTCCTTGATAGGGGTCATTATTCACGTCGCCATGATAGAGTCCTCGAAATCATACGTGAAGCCGCGAGTCTCTCGGTAGCTAGAGCAAAAAAAGGTCTGACCACGAATAAACGACACGTCGATTTTGTGAAAGAAGGGTCATCTACAAAATCTAAATCCAAGCCTTACTTCATCTTAGGCGCAGCTCCCGATTGGACTCTTTTGATGGACACGTATGAAAAACATTACAAAATTCTTGAGGATGTTGGTATTTCGTCATCCAGACCAGACATATTTTTATACTCAAAAAATCTAAAACGCATAGTACTTATAGAACTTACTGTGCCGTGGGAAACAAACATACCTAAAGACCACACAATAAAAACAAACAAATATTATGACCTAACAAATGAATTAACCAAAAACGGTTATGTGGTTAGTTTATATGCTGTAGAAGTTGGAGCAAGGGGTATACAAGCGAAATCCCTATATAACCTACTTAAAGACCTTGGCCTACCAAGAACAACCGTAACTTCCATCCTAGAACGTGTATCTAAGGCGGCATTAGTAGGATCTTATCAAATTTGGTTAGGTAGGGGAGGAGGCTCGAGTGGTGAAGGAGAGCATTGATATATCATAAAGGGGCCCCTTAATCCTACTCCTGGGTTGCAAGTCCCAGGCACCCCTCTAGCCTCTTCCTCTGCAACGCGATGGACCCGGCACCCGCACGGTGAATACATGGAATGCTAAGTAATTCGTCTCTCATCAATTATTTTACACAAATGTATATATATATATATATATTTATTTTTTATGCCTGATAGGTTAATTTTTGTCCTCTTTCTCACCTGATGGTAAGTGATGCTGTGAAGATGTTGTTTAGGCTAACCTCGAATTACTGGCGTTCAAGGACAGCTGCCGGAACACACCGTTGGCACCATGACAATTGTAAAAATCTCTGCAATATGCCCACAATTTTTTAAGCTAGACGAGTACTGAAATTTAGTACTAGTTGCTAATGATGACATCATCCCCTCGTGCGTCCAATCTGTCCACCTCCTATGACACAATCGTCCAAACTGCTCACGTTTTTTTATCCCGCGACGCCCCGTAACGTTTTTTTGTAGTACTAAGTAGTTTTCCATTACCTAAACATGTCACCCTAACATCCCCATACCCCAATATATTACCTATACCATACAAAAAATAACATTTTCATACATTTAGTTTGAGTGGATCAAACAGCGAATAAAAATATATTTTTCCAGATTTTGAGGTATTTTGTTTTTTAATCGAGTTTATTTGTGGCAGTCTCCAATCAACATATAAACTTCTTGGTACCAATGCAATCCTCATCATATTCTCTTTACGGGAAAAGAAATGAAAATAGACCTTTTCATGGAAAATTTTACAGGAAAATGGGTTTGAACAGACGACGAAAATGGCGGGAAACGGCATTTTTTATATATTTTTTTTATTTTTTTTTTCCGAAACTATTCCACCTACAACTTTGTTTTTTTTTTAATGTGTGTATTTATTATGGTTCTTTACCCATGAATAATACCAGATTGTAAGGATAAATATTTTATAAGTAGTAACGAGATTAAAACAACGCGATTTTTTTTAAGAATTTTGGCGGGAAAACTGTACATAAGCGGATTTTTTTTTTTTTCTCAAAAACTATACCACCTACGAATTTGGTTTTTCTTTTGATATGATTATTCAGATGTAATCTATACACCTGAATTGTTTCAGATGTTTAGGTTTACAGGTTTAAAAGTAGTTACGAGATTATTTATTACGTAAATTTCGATCGGTGAGTGTTTGCGCGGCAAAATGCATCGAGTGAAAGTTATTTTTTTTCATTTCATGATTTGAGTAACTTCTCGTTACCATGGAGTAATGCGGTTTTTTTT
This sequence comes from Plagodis pulveraria, assembly GCA_963890685.1. Classification (NCBI taxonomy): domain Eukaryota; kingdom Metazoa; phylum Arthropoda; class Insecta; order Lepidoptera; family Geometridae; genus Plagodis; species Plagodis pulveraria. The sequence continues at coordinate 31,521,693 of OY982960.1, read as the reverse complement.
GTTGTATAGCCAATGATAATAGCTTACTAACAACGTTTAAATAATAACGATCGGATAAATACAAGCTTTACACTAAACCTTTTTTTTAGACCACCGGAATTCCAGCCGTAACAAAAACAGGGGTCAAATAAAAAAATCTATAAAAAAAAAGTTATCAATCCTTATCCTTTTAATTTCTTTTAACATCGTTATTGACTTATTGCCTATACAAATGCAAAATTACAGCTTTCTAGGTTAATTACTTTAGAAGTAGTTACGAGATTATTTTTAAATGACATAAATCTATACAAAATTTTGGCGCCAAAATGTAATTTGAGCTGGTTTCAGATTTCATATCAATTTTAAACATACTTTCTGTTATATCAGAATATTATGGATTTTTTCTCGCATAGCCAAGGATCCATCCTCACGAAAACCGTTTGAATTATGAAAATCGAACTTACGCAGATTTTATGGTGAATATGTAAACACGACTATTGACCGCTAACCGGCAGGCCGGTTGGGACACATAAGAGAAAAACCGGCAGACCGGAGGATACGCGCCTAAGGCGTTATAGCAGACTCCAGTATTCCTTGGTTTAGGAACGATGTCCGCATACAACGCTCACTTCCAGGGAAAGATGATGGTGCAGCGGTGCAGGTATTTTCCTGAAAAAAAAGGACGAAGATTGTTGCTGAGGGAAATATCACAATTTCTTTTGTACAACAGGATTTATATAGCTGTGATCCAAATACCGTACAGATAAAGAACCTTTCACCTTTTAAACACTGGCATAAGTTTTTTCGTGAAAATATTATGGTGCTGAGGAGAGGCCAAACAGAAGGCAAAAAATTAAAACTAATTTCCGTTGAAATAAAACCGTAAATACTTTGGGTGCCATTTGTGTATTGGTAACAAAAAAATATGCTTTTCGGTCGATAATCACATATCAGTATTTTTTTTAAAGTTCAGCTATAGTTCTAATTCCATGGATTCTTCCCTTAATGTTTCAAGGGCTTCGAGGAGTTCTGGATCAACATCCATACTCGTAGCATTGTCTTTTTTTTTTTTATGTTATTGTGACGGAACAAGCCCGAGGCCAACCTGATGTTAAGTGGGCTAACCTCTGCCTATGACAGACGCATTTCGTCAACGACGAATTGCACTGTGCCCGTCACACCGAGATGTACAGTTGTTAGGTCGCATGGGCCTGTAATTTTACTGGCCCTCAAGGACAGCTGCTGGAACACACTGTAAGGTGCTTGTCGACAGACTTTCTACTTGAGGGTGGTCGCTAGCCAGGCGGGCATTCGCAAAATGCCCTTCCACCATGCGGTGAAGCTCAAGCTCTGGGCGGGATTCGAACCATGGACCTGCTGCGCGGCAGACCATAGCCAATGCCACTGAGCCATCACTGCTTCAAAAGAAAAAAGCTTAAATCGTTTAAAAAATAAATGAGAATACTAAAAATCACAGAGATTTGTTCGGTATACGTACAACGTAAGTAACGCAGTAGGAGGCTCCAACATAGTGCGCTCAATGGTCTAAGGGAGTTCCACTGGCATATGGGATCCGGAGGGCGAGGGCTCGACTGGTAGGCGCATGTCTGAAGCCAGGTCATGATCTGAGACGGCCGTCACTCGGTCTTCATGATCCAATAATAATAATAATAAAAAAAAAACCTATTAAAAATGTTACATAAGTGTTTTCAAAAAGAACGCCAAAATATTTACTGAAGTGCAGCTGATAGCTAGGTATAGCTTTATGTCACTAAATTACAAATATACGATGGGTAAAATTTAAATCATGTGCGGGAAAAAAAATATTGCTATCGTATATTTGTAATTTTGTGATGTAACCCACATAGAAATTGCGCGAAATTGCGAACATAACAATATTAAAAATATAGCTGTATCTTTTTGTATGGTTCTTGTAACGATCAGGGCATTTAGCCAGCTACATACATTTCTAGTATTATTATTGTATTCTTCAACTCAATAGGGGCAAAATAAAAGCCAAGAATTACAACTTCCCCCTGTGTGGTCGACTTTATGTACTTCTAAGGATATTGTATTTAATAGAAAAAAGTTTTATTTTTCTTTGAATGTTTTTGTTGTTCATGTTCTGAACTCTGGCTCTGGGTACTAGTCGTTATTCTGGTTGGTGAAACTACTTTTCTGTTGTTATTCATAGAAATGGTTTTATTATATTCTTCTTCTTAAACAATATAATTATTAGCAGGAAGTAAAGCGCGGCAACAACTTGATTTATTCATGAGTGCTAACATCAGAGAAGTTGGCGCGAGTGCTGACGAACAAATTGCCTTAAACGGCCTCCAAGAATTCAAAGGTGAGATTAAATTTAACATTTTAAGTCAAATGGATAGGATTAGTTTAATGGCTACAAATTTTAAGTGTTTATTACGTTAGATATTATTAATATTTTAGAAGTTATGTCACTTTTCAGGCTTCTTTAAATAACTGGTGAAGTGAGTGTTGGGGCTCTTTTTTAGAGTTCCATGTTCCAACATTCCGTAAACGAATAAAGGTTTTGTAAGTTTTCAGTATTTGTGGTTAGAAGAGGATACACTTCATCATTTACCAAAATTTTGGATTCTTATAACTAATCTAGATTTTGAGATAGAAACCATAACAATGTATCCCTATTTTTTCGTAACTTCAAATTAAAACATAAGGAAACAGTTTTTGTAATCTACGCAACGAGTTCTATACGACTACATTTTAGTTGCAAGGGTGCCAAATATTTTTTTAGGCACCTGTAGATGAAATCAAACACCTTAAACATTATTTCAATAAATGTTACTCCAACAGACATCTTTTGGTCAAAGTTTTACTTAAGCTATCTAAATTTCAGGATTAAAACAAAAATTATACGAGATAGAGACCCGTGAAATTTGGTCGGACTAAGAAACAAACAGTTGAGTCTCATTAAAAGGTCTCCATTTTACCCTTTGTATCCTGTCACTTAATATCAGTGTCGATTAAAAGTCACATAACTAATTGTACAGGTTTGTCCTTTGAATCTCTAGATCTTGACATCCTGAGTCAACCAGTAATTGTGATTTTATTTATAGCTGGCTTGACTTTGACCACTATCCGACCTGATTGTAAGTTCTAATATGGTCCAAGATGTTTTTAAGACTAATCTAGAATTACTGGTTCACAAGGACAGTTGCTGAAACACACCGTTAGGTGTTTGTCGACAGACTTTCTACTTTAGGGTGGTACAACCACTGCCGTCCTAATTCAACAACCGGGACCAACGGCTAATCGTGCCCTCTGAAGCATGGAAGTGCAAAGTTGTAATGCTATTGGCAGTCACTGATCCAAGTAATGACCGCACGAATGTTGCTTAGCATAGTCAATCGGCTAAGAACGACTTAGCAAACTTCGCAACGAGAGCTTCGATTCCCTTCATTAGATTGGACCAAAACATGTTTGGCTTAGAGTGGGTGCTTATAAACCTATATATATCATTAAATTATATACGTAAAATTATGTAGGTGCATCTGTTATATTTTCATAGGCAAATATTTAAATATTTGTAAATTATATTGTACTTACATAAATACTTTGAAACTTAGAATATCGGTTATTAAAATTATATATAACGTAAGCAAGACACACAGCTCTTAATTTATCTTCTGCTTGCATTTTATTGCATAATTTTGTCTGTTTTTCACTCATACGTTAGATATGTAACCTTCCGTTAAGACAGATATACAAATTAGAGTTTTTTCCAAACTGCAAGTTCAATAAGAAAGTGTTGTTTTTTAGTTTCAGCATGGGGTTACAGACACCAGCAAGGTTTAATCCTATTCTTCACTCTCACTATAGCGTACAGTATGAAGTCCAGCATGGGAGTAGCTCTCGTTGCTATGACTACTGACAATTTGAAATTACCCGATATTGCAACTACAGATGATGTTAATCACGGAGCCAAAAATATAAACAGTGTGAATATAAACAGTACTTGGGTAAATGCAAGTTACGTGAATGAAGATGATGAATATTTCAAAGCACAGGGATTTTTTAATGCTCTCATGTTTTCTCCTCCAGTAAGTATGATTTTTTATCATCACCAACAGCCATAACGTCAATCGGCAAACAAAAACCATCCCATTAAGGGGTTTGCTATAAACCACACTTGGCATGAATCTTGGGGATCGCAGTTTAAGATGAAAGTTCTTTAAAAGTTATATTAAATTTATATACTCTAATTTTACATATTTAATTTTAAAATTAATGGTAAAGATATAATATCTAATACCATATTATAATTTTTTTTAAATCAAAATGTTAGGTGTTAGTACACAAAACCACAAGCAATCAATAGAGAGAATACATCTAATTTTAGTTGCGTTGTACTGAATCTAAATTGTTCCATGTTTGTTGAATTATTATTTAGAAAATTTGTAAACAAATTGTGTACTACCTAATTTATTTCATTTTTAGTATCCAACATTCAAATGGAATAAAAAAGTTCAGGCTGCTGTGATGTCGTCATTCTTCTGGGGCTACACGATTCTTCAAATTCCTGCTGGACAGTTGGCTCATAGATTTGGAGCGATTAATTTATTAACTGGAACTATGATGATTAACTGTATCGTATCAGCGTTTATCCCATTAGCGGCTCTCTATGTGAGTAACATTTAATATTTGTCTGCCGAACTGCTCTGATAATATTTTTACCGTACCTAATTTAAGAGGCATTCAATTTTTGATACATGGATATGCAGTTTTTAAAAGGACTCAAAAAAGCAAGGTGAGGTAATGAAATCTAGTTTACATTAAATTTGAAACCAATATTGAAATTTTGAATAAATAGTTGAATATTTGTTCTAATTAAATATTTTGTGTGATTTTAGTAAGATTTGATTTTTACTTATGGCAGGGTGGATGGATCTGCACTGCTATTTTCAGATTTATTCAAGGCCTTAGCCAAGCTTTTATCGCACCCAGTATGCACATGTTTTTTGGCAAATGGGCACGTTTAGAAGAACGGGGAAGATTAACATCTGTGACTTATGGAGGTTAGTGTTAGCATTGTTAGATGTTTCTACTAACAGATCCAAAAAAATACTCGTTCAGCGGATGTCTTCATATCTGTTACAAAAGTACCTACTTAACAATTTTCATGTTTATATAAGACATAGCAACTAACTTTTTGAGTATATGAGGCGGTTGTATTTAGTTATAGTAAAAAAAAAAAACCACTACTTGACTATAATTTTGCCGCCGTGGGGTACCGGGCTAGAATGTCACCCCTCCATCTCTACCTGAGATTGTCGTAACAGGCGATAAGGGTAACACACCAGAAGTAGGGAAGCAGCGCTTTCTGAGAAAATGTTTTTTTTTTATGTTATTTTGCGGGAACAAGCTCGAGGCACACCTGATGTTAAGCGGCCTAACCTCTGCCTATAACAGATGCATTTCATCACAAGTCACGAATTGAACTTCGAGATATCCCGTCCAGATTTTCTACTTGATGGTGCTAGCTAGACAGGCGGGCAATCGCACAGTGCCCTTCCACCATGCGGTGAAGATCATGCCGGCGGTGGGGAAACCAGGATACTGCGGCACGGCAGTCCATAGCTATTACCGCTCGGCCATCATTGATATCCCAAATACGACTGCTAAGCGTGGAGATTATGGCAAACCCCCCATAATGGGGGAGGCTGTTTTCAGCAGTGGACTATCCGGCTGATACATTACAGCACAGACTTAAATTTTACATATTAAATTACAATTGTGTTAGTAATAGGATTATTTTAAGACAATAGATAAATACATCTGCGTTATGTTCACACGGTGATGTGATTATAACGCTGTTATTCAGTCTACTCTTGAGCTTGTGCTATGCCCTAAGTCAATAAACCAAAAAAGTGACAAAAGGTGAAACTAAACCAGAAAATGTTATATAGCCACATCAATTAACTTACATTATTGATCAAACAACAAAGCATTCGCGTTGATTTTAAGGGCAACGTGGCCTCGAATACATTTTTATCATCGTGACGTGCACCTGATGGTAAAGTGAGGAGGCTAGCCACAGCAACTGCGTCATACAAACCTACGTGTTTCGTTTTAATTACTAATTTTGGTCAAAAACATATCTCCTATATATAAAACATGCGTGACACCTACCTCAGATTTGTACCGTTGTACTACAGGGTGTATGTTGTCTCGTCTTTCATCTTTACAAAAGCAGCGTCAACTCTTTCAATTAATTGTTCTTTTGTTTGTATTTCTTCTTCGTAAACTAGCTCATTAGCACGCCCCCATTTTTTTATGGTATAGGAGGGCAAACGAACACAGAAATCATAATTTATTGAAGGTAATTTTTACTAATTTGGCGTACCTACCGTTGTTTTAGAAATAGGGAAGTGAAATATCTGCCAAAATTGTTTTTTAAACTTTGGCTGAAAATTCACTTGCAATTGTTTTTGCGTTTTCACTCCATTTTCCACTTACGTGTTAATTTTTTGACAATTTGATAGACCTTTCTGTTACATGTGATACACTGATGTAATAAGTGATGATTAGATAAGTTTTTAAAAGCATTTCAACTCCTCGATCACTATTAGTTTTTTTTTTAAACAATGCTTAGTTGACCTTTGGGACTTAATTTATTTGTTTTATTAAATTTGTGAGCCTATAACTAATTATTTACTCATAATTTTGGATTAACAATACCTTCGATAGATCAAGAATACATCTGAGACTAAAATTAAGCAAAAAGTTCAATCAAAAACATGTACCAAAATATTGTAGAGGTAAAGAGGTAAAATATCAGAAAATATTACAAAATTACAAAAAAAAAGTTAACAATTAGGGTCTTCTTCTTCAATTTGTATTTTACAAATAGACCCACCTACACGTCCACCAGGTTTGTCTAACTCTCCACCAAACACACTGTATATAAACATATACGAAGTACATGTTTAATGACGTAGTTATATATGACTGTACTGTATCAGCTGCATCGTCCACTGCTGAACACAGCCTCCCCTATTAAGGGGGTATTTGCCATAATCCCCACGCTTGGCAGGCGGCTTGGGGATCGCAGTTTAAGATGGCAGTTCATTAGAAGGTGCTGTTTTTCCCTTAGTCGCCTCTTACGACACCCACGGGATGATATGGGGAGGTGCAATTCTAACCCGGCACCCCACGGGGAGTATATATGACTGGCGGAAAGAAATAATCAGTAATAGATAAAAATGTTTTCAACTGTAATAGTAAATAAACTGCATAGTTTACGAGAAAATACATACCACTATCTATTTCAAACCTCATAATGACTCCTACAGATATAACAAAATGTTTTGTTACATTTTAGCAAGCAACAAGACTCTGACATTGCCTTCTTCCACAATACTTTCTTCAGCATTTTAAATGTATTTCTAATACACATTGTAAATATATTGTTTTTGCATATATGATTTATGAATTGACATGGGTTATACTTTTGATTTATTTAAATTATTGGCGATGAAAAATGACTAGTCTATTTTGTATGTGTATCAATCTTGTGACTTTTTACTCATAACAAATCCATTAAAAAACAGATTATTTGCGCACTTGTTTTATTACAATAAGGTAGAGACGCAGCTCAGGATCTTGGCATTTTATATGTTCATAATATTTAGTTCAACAGCTATTATTGGTTATCAATGGAGGTATATTATATGCATCCATAACACTTGTTAGTGTTATTTAATACCGCATTGAAGCGTTTTTTATACTTTATAAAGCTTAATGGCATTGATAATTGTTATTTGGTTTCAGGCGTAGCTTTAGGAACAGTTTTGGGTATACTTTTTAATGGTTTTATATCGTCTTCGTCGATGGGATGGCCAGGTATATTTAGAGTATATGCACTTCTGTCTGGAATAATTGCTGGGTTTATATGGTGGTTTGGCGCTGATACTCCAGCGAATCACCCTAAGATAACTGCTGCTGAACGAAAATATATTGAAAGTGGACTCAATCAGAAAGCAGGTTATGATAAGGTAAAATGAACTTACGACACCAATCAATACAGAATGCTTACAAAACTTTAAAAATGTTAAGAAAAATCTATTTTAATATTACAGAGACAATTACCTGTACCATGGGCTAAGATCATTACAAGTCCAGGAGTTTTTGCTATTGTAATAGCACATATTGGACATGTTTGGGGTCACGTTACTCTTTATTCAGAAGTACCTGCTTTTATGGACAAGGTCATGGGAGTCAACATTAAAGCGGTATTTAAAAAAAATCATAGGATTATAAGGACGAAGGACGATATTGATATTGATAGGGAACGGAGGGCATTGGCTGTACGTAGTAATATGTTGGCCCGAAGGTTTGCACGATGTACTCCAAACGTGAAAAAGTCGCTGTTCACAGCTTACTGTCAATCGTTTTATACGTGCAGCCTTTAGGTTGACTATTCAAAGTGGACATACAGTGACCTCCGGGTCCAGTATAATAATGGGTTTAGGATGCTGATGGGGCTGCCTCGCTACTGCAGTGCTTCTGGCATGTTTGCGATGGTGCGAATAGACGGATTCCACGCCATTATACGTAAAAGATGCGCCTCACTTCTGTGCAGATGGCGAGGCAGCTCCAACATTATTCTAAACACATTAGCTGAACGATGGGATAGCCCGATGTTCCGCCATTGGCTGTATTTACATTGTGAATATTCTTAATTTTATTGTGTACTTATTTATATATTGTATAATTATTGCTTGATTGTGTTTCGTTCTTTGTATATATTTGTTATGATATAAGTTATGGGTTGTTTAACCTAAAATATTTATATAAATAAAAATAATAAAAAAAAAGGCACATAGAGTTTAACTTCAATAGAACGATATAGTTGTTAAATTTTTTTTTTTTCAGAATGGAATGCTCACTGCTTTACCTTTTATAGTGATGTGGTTTACCAATTTCTTCTTTAGTTGGTTTACCGACATGCTTATCGTGAAGAAGGTCATGTCTGTCACCAATGTCAGGAAGTTAGCCAATTGTACAGGTACTATTTAAATTTTATTAAGAGTAAACCATTGTTTTTATCGCATAAATATTTAGTGTCATTTTAAACAATGTTAGACAAAATTATTAAATTAATAAATCCATTCAAATATAAAAAAATCCTAGAAGTATTATCTAAAACCTTCATCCTAAAACCGTATATAGTATTAAACATTATTTGTGAAACTTTCTTATCAGTACGGTACCATAAAATATGTAATTTAAAAAATGCCAATTTAATAACTATACTTAGATAAATCAAATACAAATATCTTTTTTTGTATCACGTGCTAAGCGAAAATCGCGTTTCACAATTTTGGAATACAAAATGTTTCATCTTGAGTGCTTTAACCACTGGGCTATCAAGCATCACTCGACTGAACAAAAATGTTGCATTATAATTGTATTACTTTAACCGTAAAACCGTCGAAGTGTTATTTCAAACACTTAATTCTTATAATTATGACGCTTTCCTTCCATATTTCTATATAATATAATTACAGGCACTATCGCGAGCAGAGCGAAAATCCCTTTATATTTTTTTAGAGTACTATATGTCTCAGTCGAGTGGGAGTTGTATCCACTTGAACCGATTTTACTCACCGGGTACCTTAACCTCTAAGCTATCGAAAATCACCCGACTGAGCTAAAATTTTGAATTGTTGTTGTTGAAAAAGGTTATTCCCATTTGAGGAATCAGCCATTATGTAATGTAATCCGCAGAGCAAGCGTTGTTGCATTAATAAAAATATTAAAATTTGCCATAATCCCCACAGGCATCTTGGGGATCGCAGTACAAGCTGTCAATTTCTCAGAAAGCACTGCTTTCCACATGCTGGTAATATTCTCTAAGTCGCTTCTTACGACATGTGATTAGGTTGAGTAATTATATTTATTGCACATAGAATAATAATTGTTATTCCAACTTTAATTTAGTACAGGTAAATCTAGGTCATCATTACAGAGAACAATTATTATATTTTAAATTATATGTGTATTGTGAGTTTATTAATTTCCCATTAAACTTGAGACATCTGCTATTATATCAAATTTTACCTAATTTAATACAACTATCTAGATCTAAAGTTCAAAATATAATTTATTGCGAGAGCTTAAGAGTGAACTGGCCGGGCCGTTCTCCATGCAAACGCCGTAGGGTGATCACTGCCTTATTTGCGGATTTAGGTCCAAAACAAAGCATAATACCGATTGATCTCGTCATTACCTAGGCTTGTATGATGCCGAAATTTTAATAAGATCTCATAACTTGAGAGTTATGAGCTTCGAAACATTTTCATATAACATTTTCAAGGCTCATAACTTTCAACTTAATTATCTTTTTAAAATGTCGGCATCATACAAGCCTAGATAATGACGAGGTCAATCGGTATTATGCTTAAATCTGGACCTAAAGTCTCAAATACGGGAGTGATCACCCTACGGCGTTTGTATGAAGAAGCGACCGGCCGGTTCAACCTTAAACATTCTATTTATTGATCATTTGTATTATAGGTACCGTCACTGCAGCATTGGGATTAATTGTACTGGCTTTTGTACCCAAAAATATATATATAGTTGAAACTATATTGGTTATAATTTGCGGTTTTAAGGTCTCTGCGCAAGTTGGATACCAGGTATGATTCATATTACTATTGTTTGTTTCCACTGGTTTTTGATTAATTCATAATGCTAGTGGAAGCAGCAAGTGACCAAACAGCTGGCTTTAGCCAAGGCTAACGAATTAGTTTGGCCATTAGAGTATATATAGATGGCCTTTCAATGAGATAACATCGCAATTCCAGTTTTGTTGCACTTTACCAGTGACCACCTAAATGGACTTTTTATTAATAGTCTTTATTTCGAAAGAACATTTTATTTTTTAAATTGGTTGTTTTACTAAAGTTTAATCATGCACAATTATAGTGGTCCAGAGAATACAATTTTATGCTTTTTAGAGGTTGTAACCAAACCTCTCTATATTTCTACCTACTGCTTTATTATTTTATATTTTTATATTCATAATAATAATTATTTTATATTGTGTTGATTTTCATTTATATTAGTGCAAAGCATTATTATTACCCAGACCATCAGCCCTATTTAATTACCTATTGATTGATTGTTAAGTTGGAATCATACCTATCAATTTAATTTTAAGATGTTGACATTATACCCACTCAAAATTCAATAACTAACCCTACATTTGTTTACTTCATTCTCTATCTTTACGTAAATAATTTAGATCCTATGGGATCTAAATTGTGTAATGAATTAAACATTTCTGAAACTATAAATTTCTATCTATCTTATGTAAAGTTTTAGTCAAAATAAAATTCTAATATTAATACTACTACTACTACTATTATTACCCTTCTAAACTACACTTATTTAAATTGGTTATTGATATGACACTTGAAAATTTATGAATTGTTAAGAACAATGTACCTGAGAAGAATAAATAACTCTGATATAAAAGCTTATAAGACTTGCCAAGGCACATTCTCAAACTGTGTATGTGTTGAATTTAATTGAGCTAATCTGTTTTCTAGTATTTTGGATTAAACTGTCACACAAGACGTTTTCTATCAATGACAAGCTACATTTTTATTAATTGGACTACGAATTCATATTTATTCGTAGTAATTGGAGCAATCCAACGGTGCGTGAGTTCTTGATACTTGAACCTTTGACGTAGAGATTAGCAAGAAAACTCCACATAAAGATCAAATTTCGCTCAAAGAAAGGCCTCTTAAGGTTATATTCTTAACATATTTTTTTTATAAGAATATAGTGGCATGCGGTCATCGAATTTGGCGATATCAGATAACCAAAGTGTACTGTAATTAATACATTCAATGATAATTAATTATAATAAAATAGTTTCCATACCTTTTTAAGGTAAGTTAAGGAAAGCTTTTAGAACACTGAACATAAGCCCTAAGCTTTAATCTCTGGACGACAAACCCCGGCGATTGAACACTAACACTGATTTCACTATTTAAATTTTAAAATAAAGTAAAATTTAATTACTATAAAATAATTATTAATTAAATTAGGATAAAACAATTAAGTTCGCAATTATTTCATCGCGTTCTTTTGCGAAACAATGGCTGATTCAGGATTTGAAATATCTCTAACTCGTAAATTTAAATCCCATCCTTTCAAAACAAAAAACTTTTATCCATGCCTCCTAATTATTAACCCTATTACTGAGACTTCACTGTTCTTCCGTCCATCCGTCTGTTCATCTGTCACCAGGCTGTATCTCAAGAACGGTGATGGCTAGACATTCGAAATTTTCATAGATGATGTATTTCTATTGCCGCTATAACAAAAAATATTAAAAATAAAATAAATATATAAGGGCCCCATACAACAAATTTGATTTTTTTAACGTTTTTTGCTCAATGCTAATAACGATGACAGGTAGACGCTTTAACTATTCACAGATATTTAGTTTTATGTTCTATTTAAATATAATTAATTTAAATAAAATAAATAATTAAGGGCTCCCATACAATAAAAGAGGTTTTCGCCATAACTACCCAGCTCAATAGGACACTGCAAAAAGTGTCTGTAACTTGCAAAATTAGGTTACAGATAATGGTACGGAACCCTTCGTGCGCGAGTCCCACTCAGATTTGCCGGTTTTTTATGCTATTGCCTGATTTTTGACCTTTTGACGTGACTTTAGGATTAGGTTCCTGCTTTTTATTGAAATGTCAAGTTATTGCAATTTATTGTTTTAAGGCAAAAGACCTTTGAAATTAAAGAAAATTCTAAAATGTTAACAGTTTACAAGTGTTTACTTTATTTCTTATTCCCACAATTGTATGGACCCTATATTTATTCGTTACCCACACAAAAAATACACGGCTCGTTTAAAATTACTTTATCTAAAATATGTCAAAAGAACCAATCTATTTGTCAACTTATGACTTCTTTATCTTATTCTTAGCAGGCCAGGCTACTAACTATCACAAGGTTTTCATATTTTTTAATTAAAACTACATCAAGTCTTTCTTTTCTATATAATCAAGCTCAAAACTCATCACATGCTAATAAAGCGAAAAAATAATGAAATTTTTCTATTGAGTCCATCAATGTTATAACTCTTTTTTAATAAATAAACGAATTGAAACGAAAGTGGTGCCGCTTAAACTCTCATTTGCACACTAAAGACTGCAAAAATGTGCGAGCGAGAGGTTTAGTAGCGCCGCTTTCGTCGATTCGTGTAAGTGATGATATGGCTGGAGTAGTTGTTAAGGCTTCTAGAATTACGGCCAATTTTCAACTTGAAGGTGGTTGGCTAGCCAGACGATACGCAAAATTTTTAAGTCAGAAGCGGCTGATTTAAAGTCTAAGGATGCATAAAGACAATCCAGATGTAGTGCTTTGGTGTCGAATCAACATCGCTTTGCTAAGTTTCATGTTTACAAGTTGCCTTGCTAAGTTTCTTGTTTACTTGCTTGTCCCGAGTCGACATAATGCCTAACGCCAATATGGCGTTGTGAAGTTGTATGTATAAATTTACAAGCAATACAACGAGTTGTTTCTTTGTGAATGCAGTGTGTGCCACCATTATTTATTATTATATTTGTTTATGTTATTGTGACGGAACAAGCCCGAGGCCCACTTGATGTTAAGTGGACTAACCTCGGCCTATCACAGACACATTTCGTCAACGTGGAATTGCACTGTGCCCGTCACACTGAGACGTACAGTTGTTAGGTCTCATGTGCCTGTAATTTTAACTGGCTCTCTAGGCTGCTGCCAGAACACTCTGTTAGGTGCTTGGCGACAGATTTTCTACTTGAGGGTGGTCGCTAGCTAGGCGTGCATTCGCAAAATGCCCTTCCAACATGCGGTGAAGCTCAAGCCCGCGGTGTGATTTGAACCATGGACCTGCTGCACGGCAGTCCAAAGCCAATGCCACTGAGCCATCACTACTTCAAAAAGTTATTGTGATAAATTATTTTACCTATTTTTTGTCCACAGGTAAATCACATTGACATATCTCCAAACTTTGCGGGGACGCTGATGAGTCTCAGTAACTTTGCGGCTAATGCGTTTGGCTCTCTCGCGCCTATCGTGACTGGTTTTATTTTGACTGACGTCGTAAGTATTATCTCAGTAACACACATTAACCATTTCATGACTCAAAAACAATTATGTGACGTTCAATTGTTTTTTTTTTATCCTTGATAGGCTAGCCTTTGACCACTATCTCACCTGATGGTAAGTGATGATGTGGTCGAAGATGTTGTTCAGGCTAACCTGGATGTATTGGCTCTCAAGGACTGCTACCAGAACACACCGTTAGGTGCTTGGCGACAGATTTTCTACTTGAGGGTGGTAGCTAGCCAGGCGGGCATTCGCAAAATGCCCTACCACCATGCTATAACGACTGCCATCCTAAGACGACAACCGGGACCGACGGCTTAACGTGCCCTCCGAAGCACGGAAACGCTCAGAAGTAATGTCACTAGCGGTCACCCATCCAACTCATGACCGCGAGCGACGTTGCTTAACTTTGCTGATCGGTTGAGAACAGCTAAGTAAACTTTGCTACGAGCGCTTCAATAAATGAAATAATATTTGAATAAACTATAGTCTAAAAAATTAAAGCGATATGAAAAATATAATAAAAAAATATATATAGATGTTTAGAAAAAGTAGAAAGATCAAATTGTTTATTTTAATGTGGAATTACTTTGCCATTTAGAAGAATATTCTACGAACAACACATAATGTCAAAAAGGTCAATATAAGGCACAGTATTCACGTGTTTTTATCTTTAACTTTCACTTTTATAGACTTAATCTATACATAAGAATTGAATTTCACCTGCTTCTGTTGTACCATCACTAAATTTAACAATTATATGAAGTTTTGACGTCAGTTCATTATTATAGTTAATTAACCTGATTTGCTAATGGAACAGAAAAGTAAGCATTGTAATTCCATAACGGGACAATCCATCCTTACAATATTTGGGCTTGTTGCAATTGCCTTGAAATGCACTCTGGCGAAAAAGTGTGTTTTAAGTTTATTGTGCTATATGTTTAAGCGGATTGTCATATCAGCCATCTTTAAGATGAGTGGATAGAACGCGACAGGCAATAGACAAATAGGCAAAGGCATAAGCAATTTCTAATTGTACTTTATTGGTTCTAGTGTAGCATAAATATTTATTTCCTGGCTCCTGATTTTTGGCCGGAAGGCATATAAATTCAAACCCTGCGCATGATCGAGATATATGCATAAGATCAGATCAAGACTAAAAATTGATGTGATCAATTTGGTTTTATTTTTAGTATTTATTAGATTACTTTGTAAGGTTTAATGTTTTATGATTTTGTTTTATATTTAATATATTGGTGTTTCTCAAAACAAAACCTTTTAAAATAGCCTTTGCTAAACCCGTTTATGGATATTGCGTTGAAAGATATGATCAAGTTAAGCTTTAAATGGAAATAGACTTTCAATGCAATTCACAGCCGGAAAATGCTATTTGATGCGAAAGGAAGAATGTTTGGTTTGATACAAAGCAGATCTACAGCAAATGCATGTGTTCAATTAAATGTACGTGAAGCCTATGAGAGTTTACTTGATGCTATTGGTGTATTTTGTAATCTTTTCTAGGCATTCGAATAGGGAGAGTATCTTACTTTGATTTGTAAACTTCCACAATACGGTATTTGTTGAAAAGTTCTGAATCTTATAGAATCATGTCTGCCGGACAGCAAGCAGGCAGTTAGAATAAATGACAATACCTATAAGTAAATGATTTTGACTTCAACTTTTCGATAAATTTTCTATTTGATAGCAACCATAAGGTTTTAAAACTCAAATCAGCGACCAGATGCCTGCCTTATGGCTATTATAATTTCAAAGGCACTTAACGCATCAAAGTTTGGTAATTTATAATATGGAATAGAAGTAGGAGTGGGTGTGTATGTGTGTGTGTATGTGAGTATATTTTAGAGCGAATATTATAATATGTTATCACATTACGTCAATAACCACAACGTCCACTACTTAGAAAATGCAATATATGATGGCAGTATTTCAGAAGGCCCTCCTGGTAAGCTTTTGGTAAATTCCCACTCATTGCTTCTTACCATTCTTACTGGCAGATATGGAAGTAGCAATTCTAGCCCAGCCCAGATGAAATTAAACATAAAAATAAATAAGTGTGTATAGAAATAGCCCGAGGTGTCATTCTAGAGTTCATCTCTACTCGTGGGTGTCGTAAAAGGCGACTAAGGGTAACACACCAGAAGGAGGGAAGCAGCGCTTTCGGAAAAAATGTTTATTTTTAATGTTATTTTGACAGAACAAGCTCGAGGCACACCAGATGTTAAGCGGACTAACCTCTGCCTATAACAGATGCATTTCATCAAAAGTCACGAGTTAAACTGCGCCCGTCACTTTGAGATATAGTGGTTAAGTCTCATGTGCCAAGCGTGGGGATTATGGCAAATTCCCCTCCCACCACACTCCGTCCACTTCTGAACACAGCCACCCCTTGATATAATATATCTTTTATGCCAATATGATAAAGCGCGAGTGCCCGCTTAATAGGTTGACAGCGTCAGGACCACTACGTCCTAGTTATGAATGAAATTCCATTGTTATCATTATCGCCGATGCCAATGGGTAAAGATGAGCCAAGCAGAGAAATTAAAGGGTTCATGAACACAATGATTGTGATCTGTAAAATTTAAACTAAAAAATCGATGACTTTGAAATATTCATGGGACAATCTTAAAAGTACCAGTCATCTAACAAAACAGGAATGATTGAAGTAGGACTACGCGTTAATAAATTACAACTAGGTGTACATTTTTATAATCCCCTTTCTCAAGGGAACCGTGTTTCATAGTTGTTAAGTCTCATGTTCCTGTAAATACATTGGCTCTCAAGGTTTGCTGCCGAAACACACCGTTAGGTGCTTGGCGACAGATTTTCAACTTGAGGGTGGTCGCTAGCCAACGGGCATTTGCAAAATGCCCTTCCACCATGCGTTGAAGCTCTAGCCCGCGGCGGGATTTACACCATGGACCGGCTGCACGGCAGTCCATAGCCAATACTACTGAGCCATCCTCGCTTCCTTGATACAATTTCCTTGTTCGCAGAATGAACTCAAATCGTGCTAAGTTTCATGGAAGTTCATTCAGTAGTTTTAGCGTGATGCGCGGCCATGATATAGACAGACAGACAGACAGAGAAAAAAAATACAATTTTGTCATCAGTATCAGGTACAACTACTAAAAAATATTTTCAAATATCTGCAATGTACTGACTTGGACTTGTTACAATTTTATTATAATTGATGCAATTGACATAATGTCGTCTTATTTTTCCTTTTTCAGAAAAACGAATATCTCTGGAGGCAGGTGTTTTTTGTCACTGCGGGCTTTTACTTCTTCACAAACCTTTTATATGTTATATTGGGTACAGGTGAGATGGCCGAATGGAATGATCCTGACTTTAAGAAAATCAACAAAGGAACAAATTCTGAGGAGAATGAAGCAATGCTAAATAAAATGACAGAGAAAGTGTAAAAAGCATTAATTTTACTCGACTATTTATCGATTAGTTATCATAATTTTAATTGATAGGTAACATTTAATTTGTCACGTTTTAATGGTTTTAGTAATGATAATATGTGTATAATGTAATACACGCTAATAATATAATAGGGATTAAAGTATGAAATTGCCGTTTTATTGTAATAGGTACTTCGAAAAGACATAGAACCTTCATAGTTTGAGGTTCCTGGGTGAAACTGTTTTCACATATTAACTATGAAGTTCTTCTTTTAAAAAATCTGCAAGACTTGATCATCTACATTTAGTTGTTTTTTTTTATTCAGCTTAGACAAGAACGTTGGATACTTCGAAAACCCGAGTGATTTTTGAATACGAGTTCCGACGCGGACTGTCTGTATCCCGGCCGCGCAACACGCCAAAACTACTGAATGAATTTCAATGAAACTTAGCATGATTGCAGTTTATACTACGAGGTAGAACATTATATATACTTTTTATCCCAAAATTCAGCACGGTTTCCTTGGGGGAGGGGATGAAATTCAAAATATACATTTACCTAGTTGTTATTTACTAACGCGTAGTCCGATTTCATACATTCTTATTTTGTTGGAATAGTGGTACTTTGAAGATAGTCCAGTAAATATTTCAGTAATTTTTTTATTCTATTTTGTATGGTGATGTGGTCGAAGGTATGCACATGCTTAACCTAGAATTACTGGCTCTCAAGGATTCGAACCATGGACCTGCTGCGTAGTCCATAGCCAATGCCACTGAACGCTCACTGCTTCAAAAGTCATTTAAGTCATCGGTTTTGTGATTTAAAAATTACAGACATCATAACCTAAATATTTCGTTCCAAATGACTTGACCCAGAATGTACAGGAATTTTTTAACGTACGACTCGTCTTAAGCTGGCGCTCACACCTTATCGTATAGGCAACAAAGATAGGTCTATTGTCAAAGTCGGACCACTCCAAAAGCTGTAAATAAAGGTAACACCGCCACAACATGCGGACACATTAAGTACTGAAATTGTATACTTTTACAGGGTTATCAAGAACAGGAATATGAACAACTTTAACCTCGACGGTAAAAAAAAACGATTTTTCCTAAAAGTCCATTTAAGCGCGGCTAAGGTATAAAACAAGTGTTTTTTATTTACTCTCATCCGGCTTAGTTACATAATACGAGTATCTCTTTTTGACATTTTCTTGCAATTTTAGTACTTAATATTATTTACGGTTATTATTAATCAACAAATATTTTTTTATTCGGCATCTACGAAAATACCATTGTATTGTTGGAGAATTTTGAGATTTATTGGCTAAATATCAGCTAGAGGCTATTGACCTAACTGACAGGCAACGAGGCAAGAAGCTCAAGAAGGCAAAGCTTGCCTTACTGTATCACACGGATAGTCCACTTCTGAACACAGCCTCCCCCACTATAAGAGGGTTTTCTATAATCCCCACGCTTGGCAGGCGTCTTGGGGATCGCAGTGTGAGATATCAGTTCCTCAGAAAGCGCTGCTGCCCACCCTCTGTAGTGTTACCCTTAGTCGCCTTTTACGACACCCATGGGTAGAGATGGGGGATGAAATTTTAGCCCGGCACCCCAAGGGCAGTCTGGCATCCTACAGGCAGCCCGGAACCCCATAGGCAGCCAGAAACCCCACGGACAGCCCAGCACCCAACGGGCAGGCTGGCACCCCACGGGCAGCATGGCACCCTTATTTAATTTTGCAAGCTTGCTAAGATAACACTTCAAAATCTGGAATATTTGCCACATCAGTTTGTTAGGGTTCCGTACCTACCGTAAAAAGGGGACCCTATTACTGAGACTTCGCTGTCCATCCGTCTGTCACCAAGCTGTGTCTCAAGAACGGTGATAGCTAGACAGCTGAAATTTTCACAGATGATGTATTTCTATTTGTTCTATATGTCCGCTATGGCAACAAATACTAAAAATTAAATAAAATAAATATGGGGGCTCCCACACAACAAACTTGATTTTTTTACCGTTCCTTGCTCGATACTAATAACAGTGACAGGTAGACGCTTTAACTATTCACAGAATATTTAGTTACGGAACCCTTCGTGCGCCAGTCCCACTCGCACTGGGCCGGTTTTTTATTTAACTATCTATCTCCGTTCTATCTCGTCTCTCTCTATCTATCTCGTGTTCCGGAAGCAGTCCTTGAGAGCCAGTCAAATAACACACTTTAAATTTTCATTAAAATATTCAGATTTAAAATTACACTGGCTCAAAATCTCGTTATTTTAGATAAAAGAAGGTCCTAACTTTAATCACCTCTTTCAAGAATAATAAGCATGTTTTAAAGATTTCCTTTGCACCACTAACATGGGAAATATATTGAACTTTTTTTAATGGAAATTTATTGATATATGTAAACTATATTTTTTAATAAATCTTAAACTACGAAATACAAAAGTTACGCTCGAATAACGCGCTCATACTCCTAAAAACGAATGTTGTCTCGCCTATCAGTCGCGAGGCATGGAGCCCCATGCATGACGCGAGAGGCGGGGGACACGCGAGGCCAGTCTGTGTCCGTGCGGGCATCACGCGCCGAAAACTTGTTTAAAAGAATATGTTCCTAAGTATTTCAAAAACTGTACGTGTATATAAATAAAACAAATTACCTGTCTCAAGTTTTATTTTGTCTAATGTTTCTGAACTTTTTAAAAATTATTGTGAATGCTATAAATGTACGAATAAAATAGACATCATGCCTATTATAATAATAACATAATGCATGTGACATACTAATATAATAATAATATTATATATTTAGATCGCAGAAAAATATGATAGTAGTGATATTATAATTGCAGAATCAGAATCAGAAATCTTTATTGGCCATTATAACCGTAAACGTTACACTAGGCAAGTCATTTTACAATTAGGTCGGTGTTAATTTCAAAACATTATTGTATACTAGAAAATTATGATAACAAACTACTTAATCTAACATGTTAAAGGAAATTCATAATTGCAATATGATATGTATTACACATTGACAATGACTATAATTTATAATAACAATTTAAAATTAATGTACATAATATATAAATTCATGTGAATTATACAAAATCAAGATTAAGTCAATAATATTTCATAACATCATATCATATAGACGATAAATTTAATATTAATTAAAGAAAAGAGAGAGAAAAAGAAGAAAGCATTGAAGCAATGATGGCCGAGCGGTTATAGCTATGGACTGCCGTGCCGGAGGTCCCTGGTTTGATCCCCACCGCCGATGGCTTGAGCTTCACCGCATGGTGGAAGGGCATATTGCGTTTGCCCGCATGTCTAGCTACCACCCTCAAGTAATAAGAAAATCTGAAATGTGAGAGGATGTGCTAATTTAGAATATGTTCGAGTGACTATACTCGGTGCCAAATAGCATGGCAAGTTTATTTGTACCATTGCGTCCTTGTAGGCCCTGTTCAACGAAACCTAATTATGGCTAAACTCGTATCGCTAGAATTTCGTGGTACAGTAGCCCAAGCACGAATAACTTGCGAAAACGTAACCGTTTCGTTAACGTATCGAAATGTCACAAATTTGTAGGTATAGGATATGGATCTACGTAGATAAAAGTCCATGGTATAGGTTTTGTTCAAAGCCTCTACAGTGCGTAAAAGAATTATGGCACAACGAAAAGTTTTAAGATCTAACGTGTCGAGATTTTACCGTGAACGTATCGTCACGTAAAAAGTTTTCTATGAAATCGTGAGCACGAACCTAATTTTAACGTAAGCTCGAAGGCTAGCTATCGAGAGTCTGTCAAAAACCTACGAATGTTTTGTCACTGAGAAATTTTCAGTGAGATGGCTGACGTAAGGTATTGAATTGTCATAAAGATATCTAAATTTCGTGTTTTTAATGTGCTGTTCTTTAATATTTTACCTATAAAACGAGTTACAAACGTGGCAGCAAGATCACAAAGTAACTTTGTATATACTTACTGAAAGATTACAAGTAGAAATGAACCATTTCGTTCACCAGGCACAAAATAAGGATTTAGTAATTTTTGGCACTGGAGGAAAGTGATCCAACTCAGGAGATTTTTCAAATACACTATACATGAAACAGCGTATATATTCCACCGTTCCAGCCCACATTCACACTAACTTCGCTCTTTGGATATGTCTCGCACCGCAACAATGCTATGACATTCTTCATTATGTAAAATCAAAAACAATAAAGTTTGCAGAAGATCGCCCATCAATTAGATCAACCAAAGCTGTTATAGTTAACAAATGCACCAGAAGAATACAGGCAGTGATACAAAAGGAATATCAACGGAACCTCAGACTAACTGCCTACGAACTCTGAGGTGATGTCCATGATCACGCCAATAGTCTACCTACTACGAACAAGATTTTAATATGAAAAGTAGAATCTGTGTTATTGGACTTAAGGTTATTAATAAAAATAAACGAAGTGCTCTTGTGCGTTTTATTTATTGGTATGCCGAACGGTTCGTGGCTTATGAATAGAAGGATGATTCTATATCCTCTTGTTGGCTGTCGTGAAAGGCGCTTAGATAAATGTGTGGCAGCATGCCACCAATCAGGTCGGTGTAAATGGGATGTTGCAGCGCATTGGGCGTACAACAAAGCTTCTTATAGTTGGCGCACACTGATCTATCCAGCACCATATCGACTTATATCCTGCACTATTTTTGTATGGTAGGTACTCCAAACTGCAACGAGCACGTAATTATTCAACGCTTCAATTAGGAAGGATTATTCAACGCTTCAATTAGGATCGCTAGTTATCGTGGGAACGAGACAAGGCGACATTGATACGCTGACAAGGCTATACGTGTGTGCTGACTTCACTATAACGTAGCATGTATATACATGAAATGATGAAAGCATTCCCAAGGAGATTTAGTATCTGGTAGAATTACTTTTCTCTAAGATTACAGATATGGTAACACTAGTATTCGTGAGTAGGTTAATATAATTACCACAATCTCGTCTACAGATTTTAAAACATGGTTTGCTTCATATTGACGCAAATATTATCCAGTGAACTTACCTAGGGACACATGCATAACAGACAATATCTTGGGCGGTGAATTCAATGCAGTGGGCCTGGGTAAGCTCAATACCATGCTCTTTTTGCAACATATTTCTTTAAAAATACTCGTTTGGAGATGAATAAAAAGACAAAACTACACCAACAATAGTAATTAGGAACTTTATTTTGGATAATGTAATTACAGACACAAAATTATAATCCAACCATATGCTGACTTATACAAAATAAACACTTTTATGGTTCTAAAATTAATAGGTATTAATTTAAATCAACACTCAAGCTTAGACGGTCGAAAGTCCCGACAGCACACCCGATTTGTTGTAACGGTGCAAACTTTGAATGCTATGTGGTTCGTCCTTACAAAAGGTATTACATTACTACGCACCCCAAGCTGTCACAGCATTCTTCTCAAAATAGGCAGTAAATTATTGCTGGAGATCAAAAGTCTGTAGCAGGAATCACTTTCAGTGAGCAGATAGCACTTAGAGAATACAATGCTTGAACTTAGAAGCCCTCTTTTACTGAAACACCATGAAAATTTGGGCAAGAGCTCTTCGCACCGGTCGCGGTCGGGAGCTTTTCAGATTTTCTTGATACGAAGAATATCTTCTCCCTCTGTTTTTTTGGTGTAGATTTTCAAAGTAGCTATTTGAACTCATACAGTAGGTGAAGTATCAGTGGCGTTGATTCTGAGCACATAATTTATTTATTTTATTTAACATTTCGCAGCTCATAATTAATTTATAAAATTTTGTATCAAATATAAACATAATTACCCCAAGCTCCAGGACTGCGCAGGAAGCGTTACGAAGAGGCCGAGAAAGACGGCAAATGCGCATGCGCTCGAGCCCCAGCCCGAATGGACTGGGCCACGATAGCCGCCCACGACGAAGATACCCCAAGAACCTCAGCGGTAAGGCAGTCAACAGTGTCTTATGCCGCCGCTACTACGGCAGCACAAGGACACACGAAGGCCATGCGCCTACAACCACAACCGCATGACGCAACACCGCACCGGGTCCCCCTCCTACCTCACACAGAGGCGAGAAAACATGATGCCGCGTCGCCCAGGCTCCAAAGGTCCGGCCAGGGCACGTCTACATCTCGTCTTCCGAACGACTCGCTCACTAGGCTTCCCGGAGGAGAGATTCCCCCGGTGGGCTGAGGGCGATTAAGGAGAGACAAGATCACAGGACTTGACCATGCTACTCCAACTAAGAAGAAGGCGCCACAATATGATGACACACACCCGGCGATCCGACAGTGAGTCACAGCCGGCGTAGGACTGCTGAGTATAGGGGCCACCCGTGCCTGAAGACGCGTCCGTGTGGAACATACAGCTCCGCGCGAAGAAGATGACGTTCTCATATGGCCGCTCATATGACCAATCACAGTCTGGGAAATCCGTTCTATTTCATTACCATCAATAGATAACATGGATATATATATAGATTAATTAGTAGTTTTTGAACTTGAGAGGGGTAAAACTGGATTAATTTATTGTTATCTTTATAATTTTGTGTTATTACATTCCAAAACTAAAAGACGAAATATTATATTTGTCTCTTTTTTTTATATTATTTTTTAAGTTTATTAAATTTATGATTTATACTCGTAGCTCATAAATAAAACGAAAACTAGTTAGTGCACAAAATAGTAAAATGTGGCCAAG
Organism: Plagodis pulveraria; assembly: GCA_963890685.1. Lineage (NCBI taxonomy): Eukaryota > Metazoa > Arthropoda > Insecta > Lepidoptera > Geometridae > Plagodis > Plagodis pulveraria. Next base: position 31,497,360 of record OY982960.1, on the reverse strand, counting down.
TTTATTAAGGAATTGTTTATCCACCCTTTTATGTCTCTGATTGTATAACATAATTCTATTCTACGTGTTATTAATGTACAAAATTAAGATTTTTCCTAAAAGGTGACGATCAGTTTCTAAAGTCTCATTTATTTTATATTTTTCTTCATATTTCTAGACATCTAGTAAACTACTTACATACTTCATTGTGTGAACAGCTACTGCACAAACAGAGTACACACATTTTTACGCATATATCGATAAAGGTTGCGAGCTTTGCTTGTTGCGTACCATTATAGAAAAAAATATAATTATAAACTACAATTCATAGGAATAAATAAGATTACCTGCGATTGTTATCTTATAGTACCTACTTACTTATGATATAAAATGTTGGTTACTAATTTGAAAAATAAAAGGATCCATTTCCTTAAGCCGAGGACGACTGGTAGTAAGATAGTCAGCAAACAGAAATGCTTCATCAATTGTTGAAGTATTTTTCAGCATCTTCTAGTTATACATGCAAATGAGTAGCTATTTAGACACACGTCATGCTAATTATTTTGTTACATAAAATTATCTATTCTTTCATAGTTACAAGTGCTTAAGGCTGGTGTCTTCGAAACGCTTTCCATCCAAACGTAATTTCGCCATATTTTATATACCATGGGTTCAAACTCGATAAAATTTCGCATGCATGTCGTTGACCCTTACATCTACGTTTGCTAGTATTACCTTAATTTATGTATTTTCAAATTGTTGAAAATACATAAATTTTCTTGTATACAATGTTTAATTAGTATCAATATACTAATTAAACATTGTATACAAGAAAACTGAAATACACATTTAGAAGTAAAATAAAAAAATGGGTTACTAGAAGCATAGATATTAGGCTCAGGGATATGCATGCAAAATTTTCATGAGTTTGAACGCTTGGTATTTAAAATATGACGATACTACGTTTTTATGAAAACCGCTACGTGCACTCTAGTCTTAAGTTGTACGCCTTTTTACACTGACAAGAAATTTTAGATTTTAATTGTTTAACAACAATAATACCTCATTTATATTTATGGAAATAAACGCGCGTCACTTGGCTAGGTTTTACAAAATTAGTGCTTACTGATTTTGTAAGATCTTGTTTTGATTTCAAGGTGTATTGTATTAATTTATTAATATACATACATTTATTAATAAACCTTGACTGTCTGTGTACAACAGTTGTACACAGACAGTCAAGGTTTAAATTAAAAAAAAATATTGTAGGATATATGTTTATTGTAATAGTTGACATGAAGTTTGGAGCTTTATAAAAAGCGTCTACTTATTGTTGATGTAAGTACCTAATCGATATCCATTATTTTATTTTTAGTTTTTTCTGTCGCCAAGCACCTAACAGTGTGTTCCGGCAGCAGTCCTTGAGAGCCAGAAAAATTACAGGCTAATGAGACCTAACAACTGGACGTCTCAGTGTGACGGGCACATTGCAATTCGTCGCTGACGAAATGCATTTGTTATAGGCAGAGGTTAGTCCACTTAACATCAGGTGGGCCTCGGGCTTTTACCGCACACATTAACATAAAAAAAAATTTAAAAAAAACCACTGGTTTTCACATAAGTTCTCACTTGTCACGCAAACGGAGGGATATCTTACCTTGTCAGCCAAAAGTAACTTAACACTCCTCCTAGCTTCGCTTGTGGTACTTTTATATGACTTTGCCCTAGCTCTCACTCTTGGCACGGGCTGCTTCCGATCTGAGATTGGGGAGCATAATGCATAAATCCCTACAAAAAAAGGGTACACGAAGTCGCTTCAGTGGCAGTACATCAGGTTTTTGTGAACAAAGACCTCTTATACCTAAACTAGACTCTACTTACTTCATTCAGACATTTCGGGAAATCAGGGTAGTGCGTTACTAAATTGGATGGTATTACAGCTGAATACGAGCTCACGAAAATGTAAAATAAAAGTCACACATGGCGGAAACCGTTCTCGAAATTCGAAACACTTGCACTGAGGGAAGTAATGAAATACCTGTTAAGGCACGGGATATTCTTGTGAACTCAAACATGGGTTCCATGTTTAAGTTCACAAGAAAATGTCCACATCAAAATGGCGGCATCGCAGCCGCGCGGCTTCTTAACATGGCCGCTTAAAAATGTTGGAAAATTGACAGTTGTGTATGTAGAAGACGAGAAAGAACAAAAGGCGTCCTGCAACATCACGAAGGCAAAACTTGCCACCGGCGCATTAAAGAAACCATGCTTAGAATAAAAATAAATTATTTCTGGACTATCATGCAAGAGATAATATCATCCGTTATACATGATTGCGAATGGATGAATGGATGCGAAGCATGTAGAGAGACAAAGTATTATAGAAAGCCACTTAAACCTCCCATTCAACTAACTCAAACTGCACCCTTTCAGGAAATTTTCACAGTCATATTTAGCATAGAAAACCGTTCATACATGACTGTAGTTGACGCCTTCAGCACGTTAGCACAAGCAACAGATATAAATAATAATTCAACCGCAGAGGTTCGCGCATTAATCAAATACTTTTCCACGTACGGCGTGCCCAAGAAAATTAGTAGCGATCCAGGAACCGAGTTCAATAATGAACTCATAGGAGAGTTAGCAGCTATGTATAAAATCGAATTGCACATTTGTACACCGCATAATCCAAACTCTACAGGCATTGTTTAACGTTTTCAGTCTACACAAATAAAAATCTACTGCTTAGCTAAATATGAGCCAAAATGTAACGATGCAGCATTAATAATTAGCTCGATAGTTATTTTAATAATCCAGTATTTTAGGTTTCTTGTTGACGTTACCGTCATATAGAAATCGTTGCGTAGATTACAAAAACTGTCTCTTTATATTTTGAAATGAAAATATGGGGAAAAAATGTTAAGTGTCCTATTTCAAAAACAAGACTAGTTATAGAAATCTTAAATTTTGGTATATTATGAAGTATATAACTAATAACCAAAAATACTGAAAATGCTAATTTTAATACAGTTTGAAGCTGTGATCAAAACTAACAAAACCTTTATTCGTTTACGGGGTGTTGAAATACGGAACTCATAAAAAGAATCCCAACTCACACTTCACGAATAATTTAAAGAATCCTGAAAAGTGACATTACTTCTAAAATAGAGAATAATGAAGTAATAAGCACTTAAAATCTGTAGCCATTAAACTAATCCCATCCATTTGACTTAAAATGTTATACTAACCTCACCTATGAATTCTTGGAGGCTTTCAAAGGCTTTTAATTCTTCGGCACTCGCGCCAATTTTTCTGATGTCAGCACTCATGAATAAATCAAGTGCTTGCCGGTCTTTACTTCCTGCTATTAATTATATTCTTTATGAAGAAGAATATAGTAGAGTATTAACTTCTAACACTAAAATTTCATTACAACATTATAAACCATACCCATGAAATACAATAGAAGAGTAGTTCCACTGACCGGAACTATGACTAGTACCCAGAGCGAAGATTAAATTACCTCAATACCGAGGAAAAGTTCATAAACATCAAAAAAATGGAAACAACAAAATTTGCAAATGAACATAATGAGCGAGCATCCTATGTCTTATGTTGTGTCGAACCAGTGTTATTAGCAGGTATATAATTCTGCAGGCAATGTCTGAGTTTTACCAAATCAATGATGAGTTTCCTGTTGATAGTACGGTAATCAGGATCAGTCTGAAACTAGTCAGGGTACGTATCTTTTCGGCTATCTAAAATATTTTGTGTAACTTTTACCATTACATATGAATTGTAATTGTGTTCATTCTGTGATGAAACTAACAAATCTAACCACACTTATTTTGTGTTTTTAAGGTGATGGGAATGAAAGAGAAAAGAAAATTTTACTGGTAGAAAATAACATAAATGTGGCTCTTATTATACCATAATATAGTATCATTGACAGTACATGAGAAGAATCTCCTGATAAGAAGTCTAAAAAGCGTAAAAGAGTACCTGAAGAATGGTAAACTGGTTCCTGGTAAAGCAGTAGGTATAACCGCCCTGTGGCGATAAATGTCACTTAAAATATACGGGAAAAATTAAAAAAGAGCAAAGATTGGGCATTCTACTATCTATTATCAAGGCAACATTTATAAGTGTATGAAGCCCTTTAAACTAAAATATTCATTAACAAAGAAAATAGTAAAAGATGACGTAGCATACTATTTTATTGTAGAATCAGAATAATTATATTGATGTTTATTCGTGCGTGAATAGACCCGTATAGGATTTAGAAATATGAACTTAGTTCACGAAAATTTAAAGGAAAGCATGAGTGTGTGTTCAAAAACCCCGCAATTATTGAGGTTTTCAAAAATTATCTAACCCAACTTATGGTAGATTTATACTCCTTTTAACACTAGATATACCAGATTCATAAACGAGATATTTTTACTGTATTTTTAATTAGCCTCATAACATCGGTATTTGTAAGGTATTCATTAAATAAAGAATGTATATTAAATTTATCTGTGAAATGCAAGTGACAGTTGGATATTATATTTTCGCTGTGCTTCTCTTCTGAGCACTGCCACGAACCAATTAAATATAAACAATAATTTATTCACTGAGTTTGCCTGTCACAGGTTAGCCCCAGCTGCATTTTATTTTGCATTGTGACGTCTATTTACATTCTGATTGGAGTCGGCGATTGCATGGAATGTTGTCTGATGACTTACGCCAGTGTGGCCTCTCCGGTCCGGTCAGCCTTAGAAACGTTTGAAAACTGTTTGGAGACTCGTTCGCTAGTTGAATCGGTGTTTTTGTATTGTCCAGTTTTGGCAGCTTGCCGGAGCATTTTGGAAATTGTTATCAATTTATCAGTTGTTATTTTGCGGTAAAGTTATCAATGCGTTTTAAGACATCTGGATCAGTACGTGTTGCGCATCAACTGGCTTATAGTAATGTGATAAAGTAAAGGTAATATACTCGTACCAATTATACAGACCATGGATTATGTGCCAACAGTTGTATATCACGAACTTTTTAGTTGCATTATGGAGACCTCCATTCATATGTATTACTGCCATTATAATGTAGAGGTTTTTATTTAAACATTTGACAAATCTGTTAACTTAAAACTCACACGAAATTATGTTTGGATCAAGGATTTGTGAATATGGCTTCGATTTAGGTACTAGGTCTAGATCATATTTTTAACCGTCCAAAACTTTTTTAATCTTTACATGATATTGAAAATTCGGAATTCCCTGTCCACTTAATATACCTGAAGGTGGACAGTAGCGCCTTTTTTTTTATTACTGCCTGATAGGTTAGCCGTTGACCACTATCTCACCTGATGGTAAGTGATAACGTGGTCAAAGATGTTGTTCAGGCTAACATAGAAGTACTGGCTCTCAAGGACAGCTGCCGGAACACACCGTTAGGTGCTTTGCGACAGATTTTCTACTTGAGGGTTGTAACTAACCAGGCGGGCATTCGCAAAATGCCCTACCACCATACTATAACGACTGCCATCCGAAGACGACAACCGGGACCGACGGCTTAACGTGCCCTCCGAAGCACGGAAACGCTCAGTAGTAATGTCACTAGCGGTCACCCATCCAACTCATTCCCGTGCGCGACGTTGCTTAAATTTGCTGATCGGTTGAGAACAGCTAAGTAAACTTCGCTACTAGCGCTTCTTGGACTAAGACTTGTGTTTACTCCTTTTAATTATAGTTGAATAATTATATAAAATCTAATAATATTAAGTTGTGTTATCCTCGTATCTAACAAGTTAATATATATTCCTTCTTATTAAAATTCCATTCACTGACTGAGTTGGATGTTGTATGTAGACGAATTAATGAATTATTTATTTATCAAAAACATGGGTATTATACATAAATCTTGTCAAATTATATCAGTATTTAAAAGTTTCCAGCATGTTCTGCCTTGCAGCATTCAAATCTCAAATATGTTAAATGTTACAGTAAAATACTTATCTTAAAACTAATGAGAAGCGATACAGTGTCAAAAAATATAAACATTGAAATATATGAATTTAATTATAAAGACGCTATGAAATCATATTAATTTAGTTTTACATCTAAAAAAGTCGTCAATGGAATAAATGAATAGTGTAATAGCCAAGTAAAAGACAATTAAGTAAGTCTGTAATGTCTATTGGGATTTTATTTTAAATTTTTACTGTCATACAATATGTATTACTTTGAAACAATGCTAAGTTAGATTTAGGCATTACAAGATTTTTCCTACATCGAGAAGAGCGATGTACATTACCTTTTATTTCAAAGAAATTTGGATGTTGTTTAACAAAAAAAACAATTTCTTCTATGTTTAGATATGGAAGAGGTAATATTTGCAATTTTATAAATCAAGGCCTGCCTGAGTCTTTACGCCTTGCTGAATGAACCAATTAGAAAAAAATCTTAACACTGGCCACTCTTTGATGAAATTGGCAGTATATCGTTAATACGAAGAAAGGATACATAATCAGAAAAGAAGAACAGATGATGATATCAAAAAAAAAAAATATATTTGCTATTGTGATTTTGATCTGCTCTTTCAATAGCGGACATCTTCCGGCTGAAGGTGACAATGACTTGATTACGATAGACGGGCTCTTAAAATTCTAAATTATTGCTTTTGGGTTCTGTCAGGTTGACATACAAATGAATTATGTGACTACGAATTTTTTCTTACAACTTGTTCTATAAAAGCACAATTCACTATACATATATGTATAATAACGCCAAAATTTGTAATTTTGCGAATTAATTGTAGTATGTCATTGATCGTAAAAATTTAAACTTAATATGGGTCAATTTTATATGTATTAATTGATGCTAACTTGTTGCATTTGCCCCACAATCTCACATGATGGTAAATTATAATGTGGTTGAAGTTGGTAAGCAGGGTCATCTAAGAATGGAAATTGGCTCTCAATGACAGCTGCGGAACACACCGCTAGCCCACCGGTTGTCAGGAGTTAATCTTTGCCTATTACACCCATCTGCCTAACTCCCTGCCCATACACTTGTTAATAATATACTGTTTCTCACGGGCTGACAAGAATATGCTGCTATAACACATTGTTAGGTACTTGGCGATAGATTAACTACTTGAGAATGATAGTTCGCCAGGCAAAGTGCCCTTTCACCATGCGGTAAATCACAAGCCGGTGTTGGTGATTTAACCATGGACCTGCGCCACGGCAGTCGACAGCTATTAACTATCACTGCTTCAGGAAAGTGTATTTCGACGCGTGGAATCACCTAGTAGTATGTAAACGCCAGAAGCTTGTTCATGAGCCACGTCAGTCTAAGTTTACACTGTTCATCCATGTATCAATCGATACAGAGCTAGTAGTTAAACACTTTTTAAAACTATCACGCTTTGGTATATATTATTACTTAAGGGATTTAGACCGTGGCAATCTTTATTTTTGAGCTCCCGATATTTAGACGCAGTTGCATGATTGCGGGGTAACTGGAGAAAGGATCGGTTAACTAAAATCTCGAGCAGACGAAACGGTCTACCCTCTTTCTTTGTCTTTTGCTACGCGTACTACTGGAGCTCAAACTCTGCTGAAAGTTTCGACATAATACACTCTACAGTTGTCATGTTATTAGTGTCATTATTATACAACCACATTTTTCGAATCTCCTAATACTGGATTCCACGTGCCGAAGAGTTCATAGCCTTCTTCTCTATTGAAATCCTTACATTTGGATACTTCAATCGCTTCCTTAACTTATCTGGGAATGTAGCGGCGTATAGTTCGCTAAAAAGCGGAACAAATTTCCAACACTGAAAGGTATGAAATAACTTGTGGAAGTCGGACCATGATGATGTGACGTCAGTGCTTTTAGTCAACGTAGTACCAAATTTAAAAAGTTATTTCATAATTTTTTATTTTTTATTTTTATTGCTGATAGGTAAGCCTTTGACCAGAATCTTACCTGATGGTAAGTGATGATGTGGTCGAAGGTGTTAGAAAGCTTAACCTAGAATTTACTGGCTCTCAAGGACAGCTGCCGGAATACTCCGTTAGGTGCTTGGCGACAGATTTTCTACTTGAGGGTGGTCGCTAGCAAGGCGGGCATTCGCAAAATGCCCTTCCACCATGCATCTGCAGTCTGTTCAGTTATTATAAGTATATATATATACACTTATATATGCTTGTATAGTAGTTATCATAAATTACCATAAGTTATATTGTAAACAAGAACAAAGAATATTTAATCGTGATCATTTACAATGATTTAACTAAAGACAAATAATGTTCAAGTTGATATTCAAAAACTTATTTCAGTTCCAAGCAGTTATTTTCAATTGCAATGCATATGCATTACAATGGGTACTCGTATTTTGTATTAGTTGCAAAATTAATATTGACAAAGGTGTTTTCATTCATTTTACAAATATATCTCTTGCTGGCCAAATCAGAATATTTTTAGTCTGCGCTGAAAGCACGCCATATACTCGTATTTGACACAAGGAGTATATTAAAAAATCCTAAAATATTAGTTTTACAAGAAAACGTTATTGTTAAAGACACTCGGAAAGTATAACATGACTCCCAAATGTGATTGACATACAAGTAATATAAAAGCGTAAGTAAATAAATATTTATAAAAAAAAAATAGAGTGATAATTTAAATTAATATTTAAGATTGTTTTCTTCCGACTACACAAGAATAATGTATAATAAATTAAAATTAAAATAAAATAATGTATAATTAATTAAAATCTCACATAATAACTCCTACTCCGTGATCAAGTTTGTGAGTCTGTACGTTTGTTATACCTTTATGTAGCACTGATGGCTCAGTGGCATTGGCTATGGACTGCCGCGCAGCTGGTCCATGGTTCAAACCCCGCCCAGAGCTTGAGCTTCACCGCATGGTGGAAGGGCATTTTGCGAATGCCCGCCTGGCTAGCGACCACCCTCAAGTAGAAAATGTGTTGCCAAGCACCTAACGGTGTGTTCCGGCAGCAGTCCTTGAGAGCCAGTGAAATAACAGGCAAAATGAGACTTAACAGGTATGTCTCAAGGTGATAGGCGCAGTGCAGTTCGTCACTTGTGATGAAATGCATCTGTTATCGGCTGAGGATACGGCTTAACATCAGGTGGGCCTCGCGCTTCCTTCACAATAACATAAAAAAAAAACTCCACCCGGAAATGGCTAAACTGATTTGGTGTAAACATAGAATATTAATATGTTAAGTCATAACATCAAAACTTATAATATTAATATGTATAGTCATGTGGTTAACACATAAAAGTGAAACAACGGTGGGCAGCTAGTTAATTAATACTATTTTACCGACTTCAAAAAGGAGGATTTACTCAATTCGTCTGTTTTTTTTATTTTTGTTACTTCAGAACTTTTGAGTAGGTGAACCGATTTTGATGATTCTTTTTTTTTATTCGAATGCTGATGCTTGCCGTGTAGCCCATTTAAATATTTTCAATATCGGTCAAGCCGTTTTTGAGTTACACTCCAAAAACTGAAAAGTATTTTCCTATTTTGATGATTAAGTCAGTCAGTCAGTGATTGACATTGAATGACAACCGATCTCAAAAGTAGCAAGGGTCACTGAAAAGGGTGTTTTTTTTACCGATAAATGGAATCGACTTCAACACTCAAATGTGTGAAACTACTCGTCGAAGTCGGTACCATGCGCACAATTTTGTGATAGTAGATACTTTTGAAACATCAAGGTACCGACTTCAACAAGTTATTTCACACATTTGAAAGTTGAAGTCGGTTCCATTTTTTGGTAACAATTATTTTTAATTGCATGTCTGTTTTCGTGAAATTTAATTACGTAGCATCTATTGTGTATGCATAATTGCATAGGTAATAATTTCATTAGTTTACCTACATTGCTAAATATCTCTATCTTCGTACCAGTTTTAGGGTTCCGTACTTGACAATAGGACTCTATTACTAAACATGCTGTGCGTCCGTCCACCAGTTCTACTCAAGGAATAAATCTTTAGACCGAATAGTAGCTGGTTGAAATTTTGCACAGTATAGTATATCAAGGTAGCAGATTACCTATATAATAATAAATATATATACAACTAGCGGCTCGCACCGACTTCGAACTGATATTTAAATAAATATAAAATAAAAATAAAAATTTGTTAAGATTCCGTAGCCTGTGTTCATCAGGGATAATGTAGGATTCTAATGATGAAAGAATTTTTCAAATCAGTTTAGTAGTGTTTATGTTTATTCCCACTAACGTTTTTATTGTATATTTTATGTTGGTACGGAAACTGTGTGTGAGTCCAACTATCATTTGACTGATTTTTGTTTATAACTTTTATACATTATAGTCTCAATTTTATGTATCAAAGGGGTGGCGATGTCAATAGATATTTTATTTATGAATATCTTTGCAATACAAATGTACAAATTAAGGAATAAGTTTAATAAGCCGCGCAGCAGGTTCATGTTTCGAATCCCGCCGCGGGCTTGAGCTTCACCGCATTGTGGAAGGGCATTTTGCGAATGCCCGCCTGGCTAGCGACCACCCTCAAGTAGAAAATATGTCGCCAAGCACCTAACGGTGTGTTCCGGCAGCAGTCCTTGAGAGCCAGTAAAATTACAGGCAAAATGAGACTTAACAAGCATGTCTCAAGGTGATGGCCGCAGTGCAGTTCGTCACTTGTGATGTTACGCGTCTGTTATTGGCAGAGGATACCGCTTAACATAAGGTGGGCCTCGTGCTTGTACCGTCACAATATAAAAAAAAAAACATTTTAATTTCTCTGCTAAGGGAATGTACCTATATTCTTAAAATAAAAAAATCGGTAAAATTTTAACAAATTTTGTACTCTTCTTGTATTACTCGTAATAATTGTATTAGTCATAGGGGACGGGGCGCGGTCATCAACCTGAATACTAGAATTCATCTGATCGAAAAAAGTGCTTTTTCTAATACTAAGGTACGGTAAAATCGGAGGACGTGGGTTCGGTTCCTAGAGTTGAAAATTTTTGAACAAAATAATTTGTAAATGTGAATATTACATTTCATTAACATTAATTGCGATTTTATTTTTAACCGGCGGTATACCTTTATTAAAAAAAATACTGAGAACTATATACAACACCACAGCTAGGTACTATAATAAAAGCACTTAGACAACCTATAAGTCATTGCAGACTCATTGGCAGTCCAAATGCTCCCTACTTGATAAAAGCACGTAGACAACCTATATAAGTCATTGCAGACTGATAGGCAGTCTAAATGCTCCAGCCCACTACCAGTTGGCAGTGTGCCCAGCATGCTTTTTTTTATGCCTGATAGGTTAGCCTTTGACCACTATCTCACCTGATGGTAAGTGATGATGTGGTCCAAGATGTTGTTCAGGCTACCCTAGAAGTACTCTCTCTCAAGGACAGCTGCTGGAACACACCGTTAGGTGCTTGACGACAGGTTTTATACTTGAGCGTGGTGGCTAGCTAGGCGGTTATTCGCAAAACGCCCTACCACCATGCTATAACGACTGCCATCCTTAGACAACAACCGGGACCGACAGCTTAACGTGCCCTCCGAAGCACGGAAACGCTCAGTAGTAATGTCACTAGAGGTCATTCATGACCGTGCGCGACGTTGCTTAACTTTGCTGATCGGTTGAGACCAGCTAAGTAAACTTCGCTACGAGCGCTTCAATGCTGGCAGCATTGCCCCGTCGAATTGCATATAATATCATCGAATCTCGTGTACTGAGAGATCATGAACAAATACTTAGAAGGTCGAGCAGTATAAACAATAAATTTATTTCCCACCATAAATGTCATCGTTCCGCTAAACATCAAACACTTTGCGATTATGTGTTTTATTACTCGGGAAGTGGAGAACCATAACGTGTAAACACAACATGTCAGGCTACTGACAGGGGGCTGGTTATGAAATCGAAGCCAAATACTTTTTAGGGTTCCGTACCCAAAGGGTAAAAACGGGACCCTATTACTGAGACTTTGCTGTGCGTCCGTCCACCAGGCTGTATCTCAAGAACAGTGATAGCTAGATAGTTGAAATTTTCACAGATAATGTATTTCTATTACCGCTATAACAACAAATACTAAAAATAAAACAAAATAATTATTTAAGGGGGGCTCCCATACAACTTGATATTTTTATCGTTTCTTGCTCGATACTAATATCGGTGGCAGATAGACACTTTAACTATTCACAGAATATTTAGTTACGGAAACCTTCGTGTGCGAGTCACGGACTCACGCTTGGCCAATTCTTGCATTCTAAATATATTAAATAAAGTACATCATCCTCATGTTTTAAATGAAATTCGTAACAAACAATACTTAATTTGACTCAAGTGATGCATAACAACCTTGGGTTCACCTTCAATAAAAGAAAAACATTTTTCGTCATCCGTTCTGTTGTAGTTAATAGTAGGTATTTGGATTTTGTTCGGAATTTTACACTCATGGTACCAACTTTAAACTAACATATTATTGGAGTACAAAATTTACGCACGGAAATGGTTATTTATTTTTTGCTTTATTGGTAAGCCTTTCACCACTATCTCACCTGATGGTAAGTGATGATGTGGTCGAAGATGTTGTTCAGGCTAACCCAGAATTACTGGCTCTCAAGGACAGCTGCAAGAACACACCGTTAGGTGCTTGGCGACAGATTTTCCACTTGAGGGTGGTAGCTAGCCAGGTGGGTATTAGCAAAATACCCTACCACCATACTGTAACGACTGCCATCTTAAGACGACAACCGGGACCGATGGCTTAACGTGCCCTCCGAAGCACGGATGCGCTCAGTAGTAATCTCACTAGCGGTCACCCATCCAACTCTAGACCGTGGCGGACGTTGCTTAACTTTGCTGATCGGTTAAGAACAGCTAAGCAAGCTTCCCTACGAGCGGTTCAAGGAGAGGTTTTTGACGGTGACTTTGATGGGATTGTTCTTTTGCGCCATTTAATGTACATTCGGTGACTGTTCTTAAGGAAAAGCACCCCTCAACCTCCTCTCCTGTCCAGATTCCGTCTGCCCCAGATAGCTCAATACCATGTCTTACAGTGAAACCTGAGGATGTTGCTTAGGCAAAATCAATTGCAAAATTGATCTTGTTTATGGTACAACGTTAGTTGTACTATAGATGTCGCTCCATCCCAATACGATGGTTAATGAACGATAGGAAAAATTTGAGTTATGACGTCATGTCATGTTATCTCAATTGGTTAGAGCCTCTTTCCCCGGTTAAAGGGGTATATGCACGCGGGTTCGAATCCCACACATGACTTTAAATATTTCCTCTCGTATATTTGTAATTTTGTAATGTTATCCGCATAGCAGGCGTTATAGCAAACATAACAATGTTTAAAAAAGTTCTCTAAACATACATTTTTTTTACCTTGTCCATATCACTGCAACATTTACTCTGCTTTCATTTGTATCTTTGTTTGTCATTGCAAAAGAACAAGACATGGTGAAACAATATATGCAAATAACTGTAATGTTTTAACAAAAAACAACAAGTTAATAAAGTCAAAGCAGGTGTAACAAAGTTAAACTATGAAATGTTGCTTCTATCTTATACGATGTTTATAAATTATGTTTCAATAATCCTGAATTATGCAGGTTATGAAGAAAGTCCCGCTGTAGGAGTTGTAATGATGAAGATATTCCAATGAATAAGTTATTCATACAAAACTAGTGAAGAACGGAATAATTTCATATAACAATGATTACTGTCATAAAAGAAAATGGCGAGAAAGCCCTTGAAGTGAAAGCCTCTGACAATTCCAATGATTTTAAGGGTGAGTTTTTTTTTATGCCTGATAGGATAGCCTTTGACCACTATCTCACCTGATGGTAAGTGATGATGTGGTCGAAGATGTTGTTCAGGCTAACCTAGAAGTACTGTGATAACAATGAAGATACACCAATTAAAAAGTCTTACAATTATAATGTTTTTTTCTGTTTCTTTTTATAATACTCTTTTACTCTATTAAAAAGATTCTAAAATATAGAAATACTAATGCATCATTAAAGTTTTTAAAACTCTAAGTATATATAAAATATTATGTTATAGTTTCAGCATGGGGTTATCGACACCAGCAAAGCTTGATTTTATTATTCACTCTTACTATAGCATATAGCATGAGAACTTGTATGGGAGTAGCTCTTGTTGCTATGACTCATCATGATTTGAAGAAAAGTGATATAATAAATACAACAAATACCGAAGACAAAAATGTAACCAGTGTAGACATAAATAGTACTTTAGTAAACGCAAGCTACGTTGATGCAGATGCAGAATATTTCAAAGTACATGGTATTTTTAATGCTCTCATGCTATCTCCTCCAGTAAGTATGGTTATATAACTTATTTTATATTGTATAACGTAGGCACGTTTATTAATGCAGAAAGTAAGCTATACAACCAACGTAATGATAGCTTGTATTACGATAAGCCATCAAGGATAGTTTTCAAGCTAAGCTAGCATGCTTTTAAAACACTTTAATTTTTTATTTTTTATTTTAGTATCCGTCGTTTAACTGGACCCAAAAAGTTCAAGATACTGTCATATCATCATTCTTCTGGGGCTACATGTTTCTACAAATCCCAGCAGGCCAGCTAGCTCATCGATTTGGAGCAATTCATCTGTTGACAGGAGCCATGCTTATTAACTGCGTTGCATTTGCTTTTATTCCGTTGGCGGCTATCTACGTAAGTTTTGTGGAATGTTTTTATCATTGCGTCTGATTTTTATCTGACCTAAATAGGGAATAAAAAGTAGTTTAGTATGTTTTGTGTATGCTTGTATAGCAATTTTTCATTAATTATGAATTACTTTTCGTTTGAAATTAGGTTTTTTAGAGGTGGTTTCATTCAAATTTCATTGTAGCTCCCAACGAATCCCACAAATCGGAGCCCATTTTTCAAATATTTCCATCAGATTCCAAAAATCAATTCTCCCATCTAAGCATTCATTGATTTATGATCTACGTTTATTAGTTTTTTCAAAACAGAATACTAATCTTAGTGACTTTTTGCATAACAGTTTATATCGAATTCCGAAAGTTTCCTCTTTAATGTAGAATAGTGTCTTCTTGATAATTTCTTGGAAATACGTTGGTAATTAGATTTTCCTATAACTAGTGCTTCCCTACTACTTTAGGGAAGTGCCTAGAGGGAGATCAAAAACTTCTAGGAGATTACATATTTTATACTTCTGATGAAGATGATATATTAAACATTAAAAAAAAATAGGCTTCTGCTGCATTAATTGGTTGTTTTTTTATACCTGATTTTATTTGGAATTCTATGGGAATGTTTTTTACAATTTTATGGGTTTTGTTGCAAGAAATATTCAAATGGATCTGTTTTATGAGATTGGATGGAACCAACCCAAAATTTATCAACATCATAGATTTTAAGTTACATTCAACAAACTAAAAAAAGTATTTACTTACATACATACTTCGATGACACGGTAATTTCACGCTGGTCATAGTGACCAGCATTATGTATGGGATTTTTTGGGTGACTGAAAATTATTAACGTAAGCAGTATGTATCAACCCGTGTTGGTGCCGGGCTTAATTATACCCCACGTCTTACTGTGGGAGTCGTAAGTGGCGACAAAAGGACAATATCAGAAGGTGGGCAGCGCCTTCTGCGGAACCACTATCTACTGTGATTTCCAAACCGCTTGCCAAGCATGGGGATTGTGGAAACCCTCCCGGCTGTTGTAAGTAGTAAACAATTGACCTGTTACAGTCTTATTAGCTAAAAAAAGTGTGTAATTCTTTTTATATGCAAATCGGAACCGACTTCTTACACTGAAAAGCATGAAATAACTTGTGGAAATCAGACCATGAACATGCTAGCTCAGACTGATTTAATCAGCAAGTACCGACTTCATTAAGTTATTTCATTCTTTTTAGTATTAGAAATTGGTTTTGGAAAATACACATTAAACATTTTACTCAATAATTAAAGTAACATTAAATTTACTATACTAGAACGGAATTCCAGAATTGAACACAATAGCCAATTATTAATAATAAAAAAAAAATTATACCTTATATTGGCATGGTTAAATATTGTTTATAAAATAAAATTTGTTTTCTATTTTCACAAGTACATATTGCCTTTGTTAATTTTTACTAAGCTGACAAAACTGGTACCATAGTTGGGGGTACACACCTGCCTCACAGGCGCGTAGCTCGGCAAACAAGGTCGCATGTTAAGAAATGGTAAATTATTGGTAACTTTCTAAGTAGAGATACGTTTAAAATTTTCTAGACAATGTAAAATAAAAATATATATTAATATTCACTATCTTATTCCATTCCAGCTGGTATTGAATGCTGGTAATGAAAGTATCATTTTAGTAGCAATAATGTTTATATTTCCTATTTATTCAGGGTGGATGGATTTGCACTGCAATTTTCAGAGTTGTTCAAGGCCTTAGTCAAGCTTGTATCTTTCCATGTATGCACACATTCTTCGGAAAATGGGCATCTCTGGAAGAGCGAGGAAGAATAACGTCTATAACTTATGGAGGTACATAAAAGCTTTTCATCACGTAAGTGACGTAATCAAAAATGTTATGTGTTTAATTTAAGAAGATCCTAACTTTTTAATTTTGTAGTTAGATGCGGCAAAAAAATATATTCAGTTTAGTGAATTGCTCGCTTACCAGCGTTGTTATTGCATTCGGAGGATGCAAATAAATGACGCGCACACACTGCGCTCCGATGTCAGTACATCTTCATTTATTCCAAGGACAGTTCCTCGGTACCATAATTAATAGAATATCTTGATAACTCAAGCTTATTATTAAAATATACATTTAGTATCATTGCTTAATCATATTTGTATTTTTTCCATTCCATTCAAAACTTAGTTTCAGTCATTGTATAAGTGCTAGAAAAACCAAATAGGACAGGAAACTTCCAAATTTTATTTAGGCTTTTAGAGAGTAATTCATTACAATAGTGGTCATGCTTAGAGCCATACAATTTTCATGAAGTATCGTTCTGTGAATGATAATTTGAAGATGAACTACCCTACATCATCCTAAGTTATCTGATATCTTTCCTAGTACGAGAATAAGAGTATCCTGTCCCTTTTTTACTCCTTTGATACTACGTGACATGACATCCCATTGCAACTTTTCCAACTCTTGTTGTGTTGCCAGAGCTATAGATAGAGTGGAGCACCTACAATTGCATTTATAGTCCACTGTTACCGGACCTGCTACCAGGATCGGGAATAGAGTAGCTACCAAGAATAAAAGGCCGTAAGATTTACTGCTTGGTTAAGGATGTGTGTTTCCATTTTCAGTCGTAGCATGTATCTTAAATATTGGCCATTGCCTTCTTTCTAGCAATGCCACCCACCATTATTTTTTATAATGCTTGTCTACTCTTCATAACCTTTTCATAACCTTTTTGAAGCAGCGATAGCTCAGAGGCTCTGTCTATGGACTGCCACGCATCTGGTCCATTGATCGAATCCTGCTGCGGACTTGAGCTTCACCGCACGGTGGAAGGGCATTTTGCGAATGCCCGCCTGGCTAGCGACCACCCTCAAGTAGAAAATCTGTCGCCAAGCACCTAACGGTGTGTTCCGGCAGCTGTCCTTGAGAGCCAGTGAAATTACAGGCACATGAGACCTAACAACTATATCTCAAAGTGACGGGCGCAGTGCAATTCATGACTTGTGATGAATTGCATCTGTTATAGGCAGAGGTTAGTCCGTACAACATCAGGTGTTGCGTCATAATAACATAATAAAAAAAAACTGTATATCGTTTTAGTGCGATTTTGGTTTTTATGGATAGGCGTGTGTAAACAATAATTAATAATTATTTATCTGTTTTAGGTCAGGCTTTAGGGACAGTTTTAGGCCTTCCATTTACTGGTTTTATATCGTCTTCATCATTGGGATGGCCAGGTATATTTAGATTATACGCTCTTCTATCTGGAGTGATTGCTGGAATATTATGGTGGTTTGCCGTGGATACTCCAGCTGCTCATCCGAAGATAACTGCTGCTGAAAGAAAATACATTGAAGATGGACTAAACCATAAGGCCGGTTACGAAAAGGTAATCATAATCGATACAAGTGAACTATAAAATATTTTTTCTACGTGTTAAAATTTTTGTTTACATACATTAGAAATATTTTACAGAGACAACTCCCTGTGCCATGGGCGAAGATATTGAAAAGCCAAGGAGTTATTGCTATCATAGTAGGACATATTGGACATTCGTGGGGTCATATTATTCTCTACTCAGATTTACCTGCTTTTATGGACAAGATTATGGAAGTGGACATTGAAATGGTGAGCTGCAATTTCTTATATATACATATTTCTTATAGTAAACAAGAGAGATCGCGTATACGCAACAAAAATATACGCTTATTCCATAATTTGAACTTTTTTTTATTTCTTTGTAGAATGGTTTGCTGACTGCTCTTCCATTTGTGGTAATGTGGTTCACCACTTTTTTATTTAGTTGGTTTACCGATATGCTTATAGTAAAGAAGATCATGTCTGTAACCAATGTCAGGAAACTGGCCAACTCTATAGGTACAGTATATTTTTCTCATATTAATTTCATTCTAAGTTATGGTTTAAATTATTATGATTTTTTATATTTTATGCCAGTTTCGATATGCTTTATTATTATTACTAATATTTATATCTTTTATGATACGGTGATGAAAAGTAATTATAGCAGCTCGGAAAATAGTACTAGTTTCTGATCTCAGCCAAGAAATAACTAAGGTCCTAATTTAAGTAGGGTAAACTGAGGTAACTTGGCGATTGTTGCAAACTTGGTGATATTTACAATATTGCGGATACCTAAGTTACCACTAGTACTATAATCGTTTATTTTGACGCCATCTAGTCTGGATTATAAGATTTACTTCACCATGGTCAAAGCTAGAACTACATTTTATCTACGGTATTTTAACAGTTTTGATTTAACTACGGATGAAGTTGATGTGCTTCGTTTGTTATGAAGCCAAATACTTCACTCAAAGAAAAAAACATTGTAAGCGTTTGTGTTACAATGAAACGGATTAAATAGCGGAATTCAATGAATGTAAGTATTTATGAAGTTTTAACACCTCTTATTTAATTTCATATGTATAATTGGCAGTATTAATATGTTATGATGTGTGCTTATTTTTTTTAACAATAACAGCCATTGTCTTTTATTATAAATCTAAAGTTATGTTTGAAAAAAACAAAGTTGGTGTGACTGACTCTCTATTTACCTGTTTGTTTCACATCAACTTATTATTTCTGTTATTTTATTCTATAAATATGTCTACAAAAATCCCATGAAAAAACGGACTTCTGGCGATCTGCGACAAGCTCTGAGTAAAATAAAAAATTGCACATCAAGATATCAGTGTTAACGAAAGTATAACATACTATGGAGTACCTGAAAACTCAGATTAAAAATAAAAAAAATATTTATTAAATATTCTTTTGTTTTTATTTCATATATCACCAAGATAGGGGAGCTCTATCACTAAGTTACTTCAAGTCACCAAGTAAGCTCAGATTCAAGGTAGATTTTAGATTTGCCATAAAATTATATACTGTTAACATTTCAATATTACTATAGCTGATGAAAAGGTAATGCTGTTGTTTCTATATTCAATGGCGAATATTAATTTATTTGTTATAATTCATTTTTTTATAATTTAAATTCCTTAATGTCACCAAGTTAACTCGGTTTACCCTATGGTTCATAATATAAATGCCTGTAGTCACATTCAAATTTCAAAGAGACTTACTTTTTCGGTCAAACGAAGTCTCTTTGAAGATACTATGAGATTTTAAGTTCTTAAACATTCTTGTCGTGGCCGATTCAAGATTTTGTTTGTAAAATTACTGAAAACTCTGCAAGAGAACACTAATTGGTACTTTGCCAATGACCATAGATCGACTAGAAATGAGAAATTTAAGCATACAATTTTGGTCATTTATTCATTAAAGTTTTAGGCAAGTTTTAAAAGTGACTGTATACAAATATGTTGTTTAGTCTTAACCTCAAAAATAATGTTAAATAATATCTTGTAAAAACTTATCATTGCTTGGCAACAGATTTCGCAACAAACAACAGTATCATTTTTAAATTACATATTAAAATAAAACCTTTGCAAAAGTAAAAGATTATAGTGACTTTAACGACAGATCCACAGACAAAATGAGACATCATAATTATATTGAAATGCCATATGAACAATTACTGTTTTGTTAGGTTTTTACGATTATCAAACATAGTAATAAAATTAAACAACTTAAACGGTTTTATTACCTTATCTCTGCTCTGTATATCCGCAAAATGTTTTATTTGCAATTTTTGCAACTTTACATCTGGTACATTAAGAATTGATATTAATATATTCATTTAGTAAATCCAAATAGCGTGAAAAGATGATATTGTATTTTAATAATAGTAAGGCATTTAATATATTGTATCATAAATATTTTTTATGACACTGATAACGCAGAAAGATATACGAGTATATGAAAAATGACAAGTATCAAATACGTGTAGGTATACTCCATTTTTCTTATGGGATCTGTATCTAAAATTTAAACATGTGGTTAAGAATGAAAAAATTCAGTTGATTATGTAATTTTTTGAAACTTTAGTATTTATTATTTAACCCTTTAAGTGACAGAAAACTGGGCAAAAGCCTTTATGGCCACGGTAAATTGTTCTTTAATTCAAGAAAGTTGTTTTAGAAAAATCAACAATTACTGAAAACGTCAATCACTGTGCAGTTTTAGAGCTGTGATTTTTTCTTCTCCGAGTTGTATTGATGAACCTTATAATAACTAGACCTGACTTGCAATATATTATTTCAAACTATGACTATTTCGTTTTATAGGTAACATACCTGCAGCTCTGGGTCTAGTTGTGCTGGCAGTTGTACCTAAAAATATATATGTGGTGGAGAGTTTATTAATTATTATCTGCGCTTCTAAGAGTTCTTCACAAATGGGATTCCAGGTACGACTTTCATTATTATGTATTTTATTTCTATGTATTGTCTCTATAAAGAATTAACTTCAAACAGAATATAGTTCTTCAATAAAGCGTTTTTATAATATTGTCTTAGGTTTTCGCGATTATTACACATAGTAATTAAACAACTTTAAACGGTTTATATCGCGTATATTTATCATTATTTTTGTCCCGACGACGTTTCAAACACTTTGCAGTGATTGTGGTCACGGGGTGACTAATTGGTTTTATTTGTCACATGAGTCATTAAGAAAATTATTTGGTCTACCGTCAAAAATTTTATATTAATCATAAGGTTCCCTATTCACGCAGTATTCGCTCACAGTGTCCAGAGATCTTGCAGATTCATGTGACAAATAAAACCAATTAGTCACCCCGTGACCACGATCACTGCAAAGTGTTTGAAACGTCGGGACAAAAATAATTATAAATAAAGCGTATCCATGCTTCTTAACGTCAGATATTTGTGTTTTTTAATTGGTGTCTACCATATCCCATTCTCGGTTGTTTGGAAGTAAAGATACGATCCAAGTTAATGTGGACCTACTGGATCATATATATGAATGTCAAAACAGACTGTTTGATTTTTAGTGACAAATTTTTGAGAGCGGTAGCTTGCCAGGCAGGTATTTGCACAATGACCTACCAGCACGCAACGCAATGATGCTCAAGCTTGTGGCAGTAGTCAAACCATGGGGCTAACGTACGTCAGTATGTAGCTAGGGCCATTGTTGCTCTAAAAGTGATAAGCTAATACAATAATTAATTTTATTTCAAGGGTATGTATAAGGTAAAACCTTTAGAAGACTAAAGGTTTTTATTCCAAGCTAAGTGGTATGATATACATCTCGGAATCGCTTCTTATGCTGCACAGGTCGCTGATGCAATAAGCTTGATACATTTATTCCAGATTCTGGTTTATAATACATAACCACAGCAAATCGTTTTTGGGGTATGCCTTGCCACTATAAGGCATCCAAATTTTTTTGTGAATCCATTACATAGTGGGATTCGGTTTATATTTTACAGCCAGCTTCCAGCATTGCGCTAATACTCTTCTGAAACTATTGCTTGGGTGTAACTACTACTGGTCAGGTGCCAGGCATAGGTTAATCTCTGTCCCTTTGCTATTCCCTTGAAGTTTATCACATTGCAAAATCAATATAGGAAAAAATGCAACAGTCCGCGTTTCATAACTATTACTGTTGGGTAACTGACTCAACTTCTTTTCAAAGTGACTACCAATATTATTCTAATATTCACTTCAGAAGAAAAAAGGAATCTAGGCACACGACAACTTCACGCTCATAAAATTACGTAGGCTATGATCGGCCTCTAATAGTAGGTTACACACAATGTCGATGAGTCACCAATCTTCGGCCCAAATTCTCCCGGCAGACAGTAGGCCCCTTAATTGTGAACCTAATGTGAATTTAGTCTTATGCGTATATAATAGGTTGTAATTGTTATTCGCAGGTAAATCACATAGATATATCTCCGAACTTTGCTGGAACTCTCATGAGTCTCAGCAATTTTGCATCGAATGGGTTTGCCGCTCTTGGACCAATAGTGACTGGTTATATTTTAACTGACGTTGTAAGTATAACCTCTTTAGCAGCAGAAATTTAATTATAAAATACTAGCAAAAAGGAGAGCCTCACAAAACTCAGATTTACTCGCGTAATTTTTCGAACAAGTAATTATTTTTAAATAATTAGGCAGTTTTCTTTATTATTACTTTTAATATAGGATTATTTATATGGGCTTCGGTAAATAATTCAAGAATACCTAACAGTTAATAATCCAATAATTGTGGATTATTAATTGTTGAAATAACACGAAAGACAACAAAATAAACAAAAAGGCCTATGTGACATTGTCGTTTCCCGCCAAAACTCCGCCGTTATTTTACAACCTGATTCTAATGGTGTCATCTAGTTAGTAGTTTTAGAAGCGGTCGTAGCGAAGTTTGCTTAACTGTTCATAACCGATCAGCCAAGATAAGCAACGTCCGCCGCGGTCATGAGTTGGATGAGTGACCGCTAGTGACATTACAACCGAGCGCTTCCGTGCTTTGGAGGGCGCGTTAAGTCTTCGGTCCCGGGTGTTGTTTAAGGATGGCAGTCGTTATATCATGGTGGTAGGGCATTTTGCAAATGCCCGCCTGGCTAGCTACCACCCTCAAGTATAAAATCTATCGCCAAGCATCTAACAACATTTTCGACCACGACATGACTTACCAACCGGTGAGATAGAGCTGAAAGGCTAACCTTAAAAAGAAAAAAAATAGATTAACTACGATGTATTTGAGTATTGAGTTTAGTTCGGTTGCAGTGATGTTAACTCTTTGGTTTTCTAACAGATGGTGTTAGTAGTACAATAACATACTTACTATCCAATGAATATAAATTGTTAATGTTATTTTTTTTTAATGGAGGTTGGATTATATTTCTTTTGACTGTTATATGTTATCAAGATACGAAGTTAAATTACTATGTTAAAACACAAACCTACAGGCATGATAGGTTTTCAGTATAGTGTGCGACAATATGCTTAGGTTGTAAGATAATGTTATGGTTCGTTTCGCTCGCCATAATTATAGTTATCCCTGTATTTACCAAAAATATAGGCAGAGGTATCTATAAGCACCACTTTTTGTTACTGTACCAGCGAAAAAATAACTCCATCAACAAGACACTACTTATGAATTTTCTATCATGCTATATACATAGTATATTTTACTTGAAATTGTTTATTATAAATAGTATATGTAAAGATTAACCTAGCCTTTCAGCGCTATCTTATCCATTGTTAAGGGAAGGCAATATAACCAAATATATATATCATATCATCCATGTTAATTCTTTATCGAATTAATGAAGTATAGTTGCTTGATTTTGTAAATAAATACATTTTTTACTGCTACTAAAAAATGTATTTATTAATACTGTTATACTGTATAATACTGTACTGTTTTAGCGTTTTAAAAGCCATAAATAGAAATATTACAGTTTTAGGAACCGAACACGATCGGTGGCTTTTGTGAAGAGAGTTAAAAAAGGCCTACCCTTTATTATATAAATATGAAACAAATTGTCACATGACACACTACGATATTTCTAGTTGCTATACGTTAAATAGTAGGCGCGCCAACAATCCACATATATAAAAACAGTTGCAGGCTCTCAAAAGCTCTCCGAGTACACCAATAGGTAGTTAATATTATATTTTCTCCTTATGTGAGAGTAACATTAACTTTCTCTATAGTTGTTGCTCTTTCACGAACCACAGATAGCTACCGTAAAAATACTAAAACTTTATCCCTTTCTACGCGGATATTAACCTTTATTGAACGTAAAATGAAATTCAATAATTTCAGAAAAGTGAACATCTTTGGAGGCAGGTGTTTTTTGTCGCAGCTGGTTTGTATTTCTTCACGAATCTTTTCTACGTTATATTTGGAACTGGTGAGTTGGCAGAATGGAATGATCCTGACGGTGGAAAAACTGACGAGGAAGCGAAACGTGAAGAAAATGAGCAAATGCTGTTTATGAAGACACAATAATAGGATAAAGCACCAATTGTACAGCAACTACTATTTTAGTCATTTGTGCTGATAAAAGCCTGTTGTGATATGTTGAAAATTATACAATAATCAAAAGTAAGACTTCCACAACAACGTAGGTTAAAATGTCCTGGTATCTGTAAAGTAATGCAAATTTAAAGGTCAATATAAAGAATTATGCGTGCGCTGTATTGTTATTGTTCGCCTAGACAACCTAGTTTTTAGAGTTCCGTGTAAGAAAAAGGAGCCCTATAATAGTCTAACATTGAAAATATGTATCTTTGGCATTTATAATAAATAAATAGCCAGTTGATTGTGGGCTTTTTTACATGTTTGTTTTCGTTCCATCGTAAAACTGTAATAGATACTAAGTAGTAACTATGGTGTATATTTCTAAGTATAGTTTTAGTGAGGTATCTAACGTATAAGAAACAATCAAAAATGTCCAAATGTAGGTTGAATTACCGCTAAGGGTAAAACTGTATGAAAAACTTTTTCAACCACGACAACTCGGTTTTGGTTCGCAGGATGGTTGTGAGGCTGCTGTACATTTACTTCGCACATTTCTTGATCAAAATTGAGGAGAAGTGCTTTTAAAGGAGGATGTTAAAATGCATTTGACTGAAGTGAAAGCTAAAATTCCGGAATTATACCCTTTTCTTTGGTAATGTTTTTGAAGCAGTAATGGCTCAGTGGCATTGGCTATAGAATGCCGTGCAGCAGGACCACCCTCAAGTAGATCTGTCGCCAAGCACACCTAACAGGGTGTTCCGGCAGCAGTCCTTGAGAGCCAGTAAAATTACAGACACATGAGACCTAACAACTGTACGTCTCAGTGTGATGGGCACGGTGCAATTCGTCGTTGACGAAATGCATCTGTTATAGGCAGAGGTTAGTCCACTAGAAAAAAGTTCGCTCCGTCTTTTGGGTTCACCGATCTTTGTCACCATTTTACGAAGAACAAATTCAAAAGTTTAGAAATGCTTCTAGCAGATTATTCAAAATTAACGCCCATATGGCTATAACTATTATAAGATTTTACCTTTTCGTTCCGAAATTTACATACTATTTGAGATGTTGTCAGCTGTGAAAACACCGTGAGCTTCTTTTAAGCTAAGACAATTTAGTAAAAGATACAATATTGTCGGTTTTGAATGATGAGAAGGATGATAGGGCTTGGGTGCAAATTCCCTCCCTGTGAGGTTGGGGGGCATAGGGATACGCAAAATTTCTAGTGTGGCATTACCAGCTTTTTTGTCTTCTGTACACAGTTACACACGAATTCGTAGAAAAAAATATTGCTCCATATTTAGGCTCTTTTGATGTAGCATATCTGTCAACGATATCTGGCTGAGGCCAAAACCACATGGAGACTGGCTTGTTCAAATACTGAATTCTCAAAAATGTTGTCATCTCTGAAACAGTGGGATTGGCTTCTATGCGAGCTATCACGGAAAGATCTTTTAAATACGTGTCCTAGTATCGCAGATCGTGCTTGTATTTTTGCTGTTTCTGTGTGGGAATCTGATCTTTGGTTACAAGCTATTCCTTCTTACAAAACTGGTAGCCTTATAGATCCTTCCGCTCTTCGTCTCGCTATTAACTTAACTTAACTTGGTGCAACGTGTTGTGTTGCACATCACTGCCAGTGTAGTACTGCAGTTGATCAACTCGGTCACCATGGGCTCTCCTGTTTTTGAAGTGCTGGTCCAATTTCCCACCACGCCAGCCTTAACGATATCATTCGCTGGGCTTTTACCAGCGCCAATGTTGCAGCTGTTCTCGAACTGAAAGGTCTGATGCGTGACGATGGTATAATACCTGATAGCATGGCTCTGGTTCTGCGGAAGTTGGGATGGGCCTTAGTGGGGGACGCTACTTGCGCAGACACTTTAGCACTGTTACATCTTTCTGAAACCAACGTGAGTGCTGGCACCATGGCTACTTCAGCGGAGCAACTCAAGCAGCGCAAGTATGCTAACCTAGGTATGGGTTACATATTTGAACCGTTTGGTGTAGAGACGTTGGGTCCGTGGGGACAGTATTTTTCAAAACTTATCAGAGCGCTTGGTCAACGCAACGCGTGATCAAAATGCTGGCACCTATTTGGCTTAAAAATAAGCATTGCAATTCAATGGGGCAATGCTGCCAGCATGCTGGGCACGCTGCCAACTGGTAGTGGGCTGGAGCATTGGGACTGCCTGTGAGTCTGCAATGACTTATGGGTCATCTTTCATTGGAAGGATGGTCAACATCCTTTTTTTGTAGTAGCTGTAGTGTTGTATGGGTACATACTGTCAAGGTACATGCAAACCCAACTCTGAATTGGCCGGTTTTTTCATGGACGTAGAAACTTTTACTTTACTGATTACCATTTTCTAAAGTTTTCATGGGGACTACGCCAGTAACAGTTGAACTTTTTCAACGAAAAATGACTGTTTTCGCTTAAAATGATTCAATGCTGTTTAAAATAATACAAAGTTTAACAGTGTTTAGATATGAAATAATTTTAAGAAATGAATTAGCATTTTAAATATGTAAAGCACTCCTGTCACTCGTGGCCAGCTATTCGTTGGCAAAAATGTTTCAGGTATTATATGAATTTAGTATCACGATTCTGTTTGCGTTCAAGTGAATTATTCATATCATAAATAAGCATGTTGCGTATTAAATTCATACATTTTCCACACAATATCTCTGTTTGTTAAATTTGATGACATGGAGCGACTACAGATGGTAGCTGTGCATGAGCGGTGCACAGCTACCATCTGTAGTTTAAAAAAATATTTGACGATTAGACGTGTTTGCATGCCTAAATGTTTAGTTTTAAGTGAAAAAATACAAGAATTAATGAAATAACCAGTCAGATTGGTTAAAATTATTGCAGTAGGTTTCATAGGGTGATTTCACGAGTCTAAATGTAACAGTAACGCCGCTCAAGCGAATTTTTGTGATCTACCCGAAGTTTTAGTATATACAAATCTGTTATCTTGAGATATATAAGGCCTGTTTCAGAATGTTCGAGTAAGTTCCGGTTATACTACCCAGAACAGAAAATAATTGAATCATAAAAATGACAGTTAACATGCAGCGCGTTTTAAGCTTTAACCGATGGACAGGCTAAATTGATGACTGTGAAACGCAAAGATAGTGTTTTGTTAACTATGTTCTGGGTAGTACAACCGAAACTTACTCGTACATTCTGAATCAGGCCCTTTATATAATAATTAAATTTTATAAGCAAGTATGAGTGCTGTTTTACAGTTATATTATTATTGATTTTTAAAGGTTATGCGAATAATAATGAAAACAATATTGTAATGATTAATTAGGTATATACTATGTTCTTTGTTTGTTAAAAAACATGACTATCGTAATAAAATAACCAGTTAATATTTATGTGGTTTTTTTTCTAAATTAAACCTTTGTTGTTAATTATGGGAAATCAATATACGTGTTTATATTTTTATTTTTCAAATATAAACATGTATATTACAAAATATTATTGAATATTTAGGAATGTCCCACTTTATAATCGCAAAAATATTAGGTCCTTACATATGAAATTGGCGTTTTTCGTACTGGCCACTTTAATCACGAATTTCTCCTCTTTGGTAAGGAATTCCAAATTCAAATTTGTACAGCTATAGACTCATGTATTTGTGCTTCGATGATCGTCATTCATTTGTTTTTTTTCTTCTGTTTTTTTCTGTTTGCGTCACTCATTTTACAAAGTGGAAAACCTTAAATATCGCATTATTTACGAGTACGAGTTCCGCCGTGGCACTAGTGCTGCGGAAACAACTCGAAGGGTGAATGATGTGTATGGCGGTCGTGTTGCAAAAGAAAACACAGTTCGTTTTTGGTTCCAACGTTTTCGTTCTGGAAATTTCGACCTGCAGAACAAGCCCCGTGGACGGCCTGAGACTCAAGTTGATAATGAAGAGTTGAAGGCTATTGTGGAAGCGGATCCATCGCAAACCACGTCCGAGTTAGCTGCAGGCTGCGATGTTAGTGATAAAACTGTTTTAATTCACTTGAAGCAAATTGGGAAGATTAAAAAGCTTGAAAGGTGGGTACCTCACGAATTGACTGAAACAAACCGGCAAACGCGCGTCGACTGCTGCGTTACATTACTAAACCGGCACAATAATGAAGGTATTTTAAACCGAATCATTACCTGTGATGAAAAATGGGTTCTTTACGATAATCGGAAGCGCTCAGCGCAATGGTTAGATCCTGGCCAGCCAGCCAAATCCTGCCCCAAGCGAAAATTAACCCCAAAAAAGTTACTTGTAAGCGTTTGGTGGACTAGTGCCGGTATTGTTCATTACAGTTTTTTCAAATCTGGCCAGACTATTACGGCTGATGTCTATTGTCAGGAATTGCAAACCATGATGGAAAAGCTAGCGGCTAAACAACCTAGGCTGGTCAATCGCTCCACGCCACTGCTGCTTCACGACAACGCTAGACCACACACTGCGCTACAGACGGCTACTAAATTAGAAGAGCTTCAATTGGAAAGTCTAAGACATCCTCCGTACTCCCCGGACCTTGCTCCAACAGATTACCATTTTTTTCGAAATTTGGATAACTTCTTGCAAGGGAAAAAATTCAACTCCGATGGGGCAGTCCAAATCGCCTTCAAAGATTTTATTGATTGCCGTCCGACTGGTTTTTTTAGTAAAGGGATCAATGAACTACCTATGAGATCGCAAAAGTGCATAGAAAATAATGGTTCATACTTTGATTAATTAAATATATTATATTAAAAAATATTCGACTTTTTGTTCCTCCCATACAAAACGCCAATTTCATATGTAAGGACCTAATATAAATATTCAACTTTTTGAGGTAAAAGAAACAATAAATTGTATAGCTGTTTATTGAAAAACACATATTTATAACTGAGTCAACATTAAACATAAGGCGAATGGTAAGGGGAAACACAAATATAACGTGTTTTTGGCACGTTTCCTTGCAAAAATAAAGCATTAAAATAAGTATATCCTATAACATGTATCTTGAAGTTTACTTTCCAGGTTTCAAATGCATTTTGTTACTTATAATTAGATTAAATGAGAACCCAGGATTATTAGAAAACTAAAAGTTCCGAGATTTCAGATTTTAGAGGTGTATTAAGTTACTTTGGTATCAAACTTGAGCCAATTATTCTTTTAGTTCATTGGAATGTTTTTTTTTGTCCATTACTTCGCTTTACTTACAATAATAAAAAATAAAGGACTATTAGAGTAAAAACTATTAGCGCCTACTAAAACATAACTACTAGTTGAGTCAAAAATCAACTTCGTTTACTCGCAAATATCATCAGGCAATAAAAGCATGGCAGCATGCCCTCTGTTGATTCGAACTCATGAACATTTTGCTAAATAGATGAAACACAAGTGACCTCTAAGCGCTCAAAATGAACTGGGTTTCCGTTTCTTTAGAGTTTAAAATCTAATTATATTATCATTGTCATATTAAATTCCGTCTTACTCTAACATCAGCGACAAAATGCGCAATTTGCATACCATATTCGAAAATAAGTAGTAAACACTTATATTTTTATTTATTTTTTCATATTATTTTTTTATATACTATTTTGAAAATTATATATATTTTTTAATATGTAAATGAGAAGTTTGATTAATAATTTTGTATTTTTGTGTTTAATATTGATTCCAAAATATTGATATGTTGTAATTATATCAGTTTTGTGAATACTGTTGCAAACGTAATATAATTTCGATACGCATGGCTTTTATTATCAATAATTTGATTGTATATAGTATTGAATGAATCATTTGCATATTAACTTATAAGGAACCGGCTAGGACCCGCGTTATATTTACCGGAAAGATTCCGACCAGTTTCGCACTGTTTTGAAGTCCTTCGTCTGAGCGTCACGATTGCGAGAAGCGACAAGCACGGGCCTCAGCGCGTAACCCTAACATTTGCGTATCACAGTCACATATTGCAGTCTTTTTATATGATCCTTATTCTAGTTTAAATGATTCCTTATTCTAACTTAAATGACTTATTATATTGCACTGGATATATATAATATAGTCTAGTTCATAAGGCAAAGCAAATGGATTGGGTTTAGCAATATTACATTTATCATTTTTGTAGGCCAAACTTCGAAAGAAGAAGTGACTTATTGGGATTCAGTCGTTTTGATTCAGTTTTTTTTTATGTTATCGTGGTGCATTTCGTCAACGACGAATTGCACTGCGTCACACATAGACGTACAGTTGATTAGTCTCAGTTCCTGTAATTTAACTGGCTCTCAAGGACTGCTGCCGGAACACACTTTTAGGTGCTTGGCGACAAATGTTCTACTTAAGGGTGGTAGCTAGCCAGGCGGGCATTCCCAAAATGCCCTTCCACCATGCGGTGAAGCTCAAGCCCGCGGCGGGATTCGAACCATGGATCTGCTGCACGGCAGTCCATAGCCAATGCCACTGAGCCATTATTGCTTCAAAAGTGCTTCAGTTGTAAGGCACTGTTACAGAAAACAGTCTCCTACGCCATCCGCCGTCAGTCTATCTGTAATTACATACATTCATGTATCGTAGCCCAACCTCTGGCATTTTTCCTTTAGTCATTTCTTACAATTCTCGAACGAAGATCTGGTGGTAATTCTAACCCCGTACCTCACGGGGTAAAAAGATAAGTAATAGACAACTAAATTATAAAAATATATTTATTACTATATTTTTGTACGTATAAAAACACGTTCGGAATGTTATATTTCTCAAAAGACAAATACTTAGCCCTCAAAAGAAACTGAAAAGCGCCAGCGATTAATTTCCTTCGAAGCAGGAATTTCATTTGCACTGAAAGAGACCAAAGTATTTTTGTAACAAAAGCTTTCCGACCACCTTTGCTTTCCGAAATGAACGTTTTTCTATTCTCTTTTTTTCTACAACTTGAAAATAAAATGAATGATCGTAAATCTTTAATAGATCTTTTATGAGTGTCGTAAAAGTAAAACAAAACCTTCCTATCACAAATGTTTATGTCTCTCTTTGTTAAGATAATGTGACACTTGTTGTAAATAAATGGTACTTCATCAAACACTTATGAAATAATAAGAAACACTTAAAAATGTTTTAAGGTAACATTAAATTAATTATCCGTGGGGTGCCGGGTTAGATATGCACCTCCCCAAAACATCCCGTGGGTATCGTAAAAGGCGACTAAGGGAATAATTATACTGGAAGATGGGCAGCAGCGCCTTCTAAAGAACTACTATCTTACACTGCGATCCCCAAGCCGCCTGCCAAGCGTGGGGATTATGGCAAATAACCCCTTAATAGGGGAGGCTGTGTTCAGCAGTGGACGATCCGGCTGATACAGTATTAAATTAATTATTTGAAAAACTCTTATCTAAGTGTATACTAATATTATAAAGAGGAAAGATTTGTATGTTTGTATGTAACAAATAAACATAAAAACCACTGGGCCGATATGAAACATTCTTTCACCATTAGAGTCTTACATTATCTCTGATGAACATTAGCTATAGAGTTTTATCAAGAAACTTGTTTTTAAATATCCGTGTGAAGCCGGGGCGGGCTGTTAGTAATATATAAAAATACATCTAGTATCCTTGCCGAAGTAACGTCATAAATGCCACCTAGCCCAGACGCAAGCACTTTTGAACTGTTTTGATGCTACACAAAGCATCAACCGTCTCCTACTTTTCTATAAACTGAAATATCTAACATTTTGTACTGACAAAAGTATTTGTCGTCATTTACAATGTGGTCACTACAGCTACTGCCAAGAAGCCAATTTATAGAACCTGTTTTCCGGCTGTCATCATTTCGCAGATTCAATGTAAATAATTACTTACTTTGTCCTTGTTGATCTCTATAGATACTTCTGCGTTCGCTATATGTCTTCGGTAACTTTTATTTCAACCACCTTGATAGTAATCTCTTTTGTCCATGACGACTATTTAATGAAAAGCTTGGTACAACCTCTTTTATGTTTCTTTTTGTTCATTATATCTAAAGTAATATAATAACGAGGAAAGATTTGATTGTTTGTTTGTTTGCATTGAATAGGCTCTGAAACTACTGGACTGATTAGGATGAAATTTATTATGGAAATAGTCTGAGACACGGGGAAGGTCGTAGAGTAGTTTTTATCCAACCGCGCAAAAAGGGGTTATGGGTTTTGCGCGATAACCGATCTACTGGACCGATTATCATGAAATTTGGTATGGAAGTAGTTTGAGACACAGGAAAGGACATAGGATAGTTTTATCCAACTGCGCTAAAAGAGGTTAATGGTTTTGTGCGATGACCGATATACCCGCGGTTGGAGCCGCGGCAGGCTAGTAGCTAATAAAATATTGTTCAAATAGCAATTGTATGTTCCTTTAAATATTTTATTATTAAGTTTGAATTTTCTCAAAATAACACATCAATCTATAAATTGACTGTAGAATGGGTATGTCAATTTTGCCGCATTTGTTAATAAATATAATTATTTTGTCTAATATTCACGTGGACAAGCTTTTTAGTAGCTGCCTCCCCTTTCTTTATTTACCGTGTGTAGTTTGAGCCTGATCAAGGCACGGGATGCCATCAAGAGATAGGGTTGTTAATACCAGGTCTCGCGTGGCAGTCAATTTGTCAGGGCGCTCAGGAAGGTAAACTTATTAACAATATTTAATAATTTCAACTTGAATTGGGAGTCTTTTTATACTGATTCTGTTACTTAACATTTTATTATACTTTAACTAGCCGACTCGTCCTGAATATTATCATAGAGAAAAAATAACTCATACGTAAATTTCGCTGACCAATGTAGATATATGTAAATTCATTCATATCTACTTTTTAAGGGCGGGAGATGTCGTGAGTAAGTTTTTATTTCTATATATAGAACTAAATTGTTTCCTTTGTATCCACAGAAGACTAAACATCTTTTTCAAGAAGGCAATCAATCAAACCCATCTAAGGAAAGTTGGAGAACCTAAAAAAGGTCTAATATAATAATTTGCTCAAACCTATAGTGCCACGACCACTATGATTACATGTGCCAAAGCATTTATTTTGAAAAATATGCTTAAGAGCTCGATATAATTTTCAACATTAATGACTTTTTTAAATTTTGGAAAGGGTTTTAAAACATTCCCAAAAATTTTTTTTTCCATGTTTATTTCTAAGCCTAAATACCTTAAAATAAGTTATTCATATTCTAAACGTTAATATTACATTTTTATTTCCGAAAACAATGTTTTTGTTGAAATACACTTTAAACAACATCCTCGCAAAAAACATTTTGTTAAGTGGACTAACCCCTACCTATAAGAGAAGTATTTCATCATGGCGTTACGAATAGCACTGCGCCCGTTACACTGAGATTATGATACAGTTGTGAAGTCTCATGTGACTGTAATTTTTCACCTTGAGAAATGCAGTTGCTGAGTCTTATGTGCCTGTAATATTACTGGCTCTGAAGGACTGCTGCCGGAACACACAGCTAGGTGCTTAAAGACAGATTTAGTTAATTATTGACAACTGTATGTCTCAGAGCGACGGGCGCAGTGCAATTAAAAAAAAACTATATGTTATAGGTAGAGGTTAGTCCATTTAACATCAGGTGGTCTCACTCTTGTTCCGCCACAATTACATAAGAAAAGAAGAAGTAATATTTTATATAGGCATACAAAAAGTTAAACTAGCTTACTCAAGAATATTCTTTAGATCAAGGTCTTATATTGTGAGTCGCAAAAGGTTAAAGATGTGTGTCTTAGAAAGCCGGGAAAAGTAAAAAATACCGGATCGGTGCAAAGGTGGACAACAAGAGACTGCAGGTCCACTGCATCGGGAATACAGAACGGTGACCTGGATACATAGAAAACTCCAACTGTCTTGCAGTGAGGGGTATGGATGAGAGCTATGGAAGAGGGTAGATCTTAACCATGAACCACCTGGAGAACAAAAGGATGCGCATGTTACAAAGGGTGCGCAAGTTTAGAAGCAGTGATGGCTCAGTGGCATTAACTATGGACTGCCGCGTAGCAGCATCATGGTTCGAATCCTGTCGCGGGCTTGAGTTTCACCGCATGGTGGAAGGGCATTTTGCGAATGCCCGCCTGGCTAGCGACCACCTTCAAGTAGAAAATCTGTCGCCAAGCACCTAACAGTGTGTTCCGGCAGCAGTCTTTGAGAGCCAGTAAAATTACAGGCACATGAGACCTAACAACTGTACGTCTCAGTGTGACGGGGACAGTGCAATTCGTCGTTGCCGACATGCATCTACTATGCGCAGAGGTTAGTCCATTTAACATCAGGTGGGCCTCGGGCTAGTTCCATCATAATAACAGAGAAAAAACAATTTAAGTGTAATTTGCCTGAAGGAAATTATAAGGCAATGGTAGACAGGTCAATTTAAGAAGTAGACCGATTAGTTTTGGGTTACTCGGCCACGTGGTGAAAGTTCTGGCGCAGCCCGCTACATTTAACACAAAAAAAAAATCCCTTATATTAGAACAGGGTTAGAATCTACACATTTAACATAGGTTCACTAAAGAAGGCGCACTTAGTCGAGGTTAGCGCCTACTCCCTCTATCACTCGCAGTGGAATCACAAATACAATTCACTGAACGAATTACTAAAATTTAGCCCGGCGTTATAACTTACAATTTCGAAGAACAAATGCACTAAACGAAAACAGACACAGATTTTGAAGACTGTGCGACACGTGTCCATTCCAAGGATTGCTTCTTCAAATATTTTTATTCTTGATGAACATACGTTTGAGCACATACTTGACGTTACAACAAGAACTCGAAGAAATTTCTTACTTACTGCAGATTTCTGAAACTCTAGAACAGATTTTTTTAATGGTTTGGTTAGTTTTTTTGGCGTTGGCCTCCTATCTAGCTGTTGTCGGTAATAAGCATCGAATAAAAACAAAGTAGTGCTCCCCTTGGGGTGCCGGGTTAGAATTGCAACTCTCCATATCATCCCGTGGGTGTCGTAATAAGCGACTAAGGGAAAAATACTGGAAGAAGCGCCTCTTAAAGAGCTGCCATTTAACACTGCGACCCCCAAGCCACCTGCCAAGCGTGGGGATTATGGCAAATACCCCCTTAGTAGGGGAGGCTATGTTTAGCAGTGGACGATCCGGCTGATATAGTCGTAAAATGGGATTCGGTTCACAAAAATAGGCAGTTGCCAGAATATATTGTTTAGTATTTTTTTGGCAGATTAATGGCAATCAAAAATATCAGTTGCTGCTGCAATTAGGTGATCGTGTTCCTGAACTTTGTTACATTGAACCTACCAGTTAATAAGGTAATAACAATACGAAAACACTTGAAGAATGGGATAGCACTAGCGGGATTCTGTTCAATCTCAGTTATTGTCTAGGGCCTGTGCTTTATCCATTCTACTGTACTGTATTAGTCGGATTGTCCATTGCTAAACACAGCCTCTCCCACTCAGGGGTTTGCCATAAACTCCATGCTTAGCAGGCGTCCCGGGGATCGCAGTCCAAGTTATCAGTTCCCCAGAAGGTGCTGTTGCCCACCGTCCGGTATTTTCCCTTTAGTCGCCTCTTACGACACCCATAGGCAGCAATGGGGAGTGACATTGTAGCCCGGCACTCCACGGGGCATTTATCATTGGCCCGTGGAGTATATATCATCCATTGTACTAGAGGATTATTATGATAACTGAGACGCATTTAGGAGGATGCATATTGTAATTCTGACTGCATTATATTATATTATAAGAAATACAACTCTCCCACTTGCATCCACGGAATGCCTACATTACGTTTATCATGTCATGTCGTACAGTGATGTAATATATTTGTGCAAACGTGCTTTACGTTTCAATTGATTTATCATCGTGCGTAAAATACCCTCTTGAGCTAATCACCTATCATTTCTAATCTTTGGCGTTATCAGAACTATGTGACTGAACTTGATTTAAAGTTATCAAATCTTCTCGATCTCGATATATGACATTTTGACATGAAATAACATGGTAAACAAAGATAATGACTAGAATAAGTAAAGTAAGAGTTATTGATTGGCTTCATTAGAGTGTTTGAATATATAATATTGATAATGACACTTCTTTTCATATGTATGTTTTTAAGAGCTTTCTGATCTCTGTGGAGAAATCGCAGTTCATTAATTACTTCCTAATGGCTTTTTGTATTCCTATTACCTGTTGGTAAATTATGATGTGGATGAACATCTTTAATCAATTAGAGTTGATATATGATTAAAGAATAAAAACTATATTTCAAATTGTTGGATACTAAGAACGTAACATATAAAGCACATTAGGAAGGTTAGTGTGACCTAATTTGGTGATACATATTTATTTGAGGAGTGTAGTCAGGCGAACATATTTAAAATGCCCTGCAACAATAATTCTTCAGAACTTCATAAAAGTAGTTTAAAAGCCATCATATTTATTCATATTTAGAAGGAGATAAGAAGCCTTCATGTTTGAAAAACGCAAACTTTATTTCATAATAATGTTGTTTTTATTCTGTTTAACACAATATTAAATGAATTAATACCTGTCATAGATTAATTATAATACCTAAAACAACTATACATAGGTTCTTATATCTAGTTAGTGTCACATTGCTTTAGAAATAATAACTGCTGACCTACTGAATGATTATTATTGCTATATTACTGTACTGTACTGTAACAGCCGGATCGTCCACTGCTGATCACAGCCTCCCCTATTAAGGGGGTTTATGCCATAATCCCCACGCAAGCAGGCAGCTGTTCGCAGTGTTAGTTGGCAGTTATTTAGATGGTACTTCTGCCCACCTTCCAGTATTTTTCCCTTAGTTTCCCTCTTACGACACCCACAGGATGATATGGGGATGTTCCATTCTAAGCCGGCACTCCACAGGCTATATTAAACTTAGCTTCTAATCATGACTCGGTAGCAAAATCAGCCTATAGGTCTTTAACCACATTTTGTCATTTTGAAAAACAGTATTAAACTTTTGCTCCACGCTTCTGGCGTTTTGAGTTCAAGGATGATGAAATTGAATAATTTCTGAAAGACTAAGGGTGTGCGTTTTCCGCCTTTTTTAGAATTTCTTTAGTGATTTCATAATCACTTGGCGCCCTATTAGTATGCAGTTTGAGAGCCATTCTAATCTCGTCACAAAATGTTATCAAAATATTGTTGCACAACATTTACGGTATATGGTGAAATGCATAATAGTTTATTGAAAAATCTCAAAATTTTACTTGAGACACGCTTACATAATTATTGTAATTACTATTAATACCTATTAGCTTTCGGGGGCCCGGATAGGTAACATATGGTTGTTTTCACGCTTCGCTTACGCTATTCGCTACCAACTTGGACATGTAAATGTCTTGATATAACAATAATATTTTTTACCTTATTGTAACGGAACAAGCTCGAGGCCCACCTGATGTTAAACGGACTTACCTCTGCCTATAACAGCTGCATGTCATCACTAGTAATGAATTGCACTACGCCCGTCACCTTGAAACACATTTGTTAGGTCTAATGTGGCTGTTATTTCACTGGCTCTCAAGGACTGCTGCCGAAACACACCGTTAGGTGCTTGGCTACAGATTTTCTACTTGAAGGTGGTAGCCAGCCAGGCGGGCAATTGCAAAAATACCCTTCCACCGTGCAGTCTCCTGTGCCTGTAATTTCACTGGCTCTCAAGGACTGCTGCCGGAACACACCGTTAGATGCTTGACGAAGATTTTCTACTTGAACGGGGTAGTCAGGCAGGCAATCACAAAATTGGCCTTCCACCATGCAGATGAAAATACTATGCTTCTCCACAGAGTTTAAATAATTATTTCATGATTAGTTCACTAACATGTGGGTACGCTGCTGTCAGAAACAATAAATGTTAACTATTTATTGTTGTTCATGCATGACATGCATGTACTGGCAAATGACATAGGTACAGTTTTTTACTAAGTGCAAATATTACTCAATTCATCACGACAAAGAAAATGTCTAATGAAAAACTTTCATATTTATATATCAATTGTAAATCATAGCATATATAATAAAAAATAAACTTTTATAAAGTAAAACATCATATTTTCTTGATAGTTTGTGAGGTGAGTTGATAAATTTGTGAAAATATGTATGTTAAGTACACTTTCTCTCTAAAAGTTCATCGGATCAGTACCGAAAGAAAACATCTTATTTCAAAGGGAAAATTTAATATAACGCGGGTGAAGCCGCGGTTTTTTTAACAAGCAAAAACAAAAAATTTTTTTTTTTGTATTTTACTTTCCAAATGATTTTATACTTACGTTTAGAAATATAAAACGATACCTTTACATAAAAATACTCATATATTAGACACTAGCTAAAACTCTTAGTTGTTTGTTTTGTGCAGAATGAAAATGGTGGCCTCAAGGAAAAAGGCTGATAAAATGTATGCAACGCGGAAAAATATAACTTTTGGTACTAAGTAAACAAAAAAATACATAATAACCTTCTCATTTGCGATGAGATTTTACATAGTAGTGAACAGGAAAATGACATTTATATTGAATTAAAAGAATCTGATAATATCTAAAAAGAAAAAGACATTATACCTGATTTTAATTATCTTCAACACGAGGAAGATGGAGGTACCTATTTAATAAATTACCAGTTTTGTCATCTTCATGAAAATTTCAATTTTCAATAGAAATCGAGGGGTCTAATTATAACAAAAAGTGTTAAAACACAATCCATAATAAAAAAAACAAAGACAACTTTTCAGTAAACACTAATAAACAAAAAACTTGCAAAACAATTCGACTTTTTTTTTAATTTAGAGCTTGAGGAAGATAAACTACTGTTACATGCAATAAGTAAAGAATAAAGAGGTAAACATTAACGTTTATATTGTCTTAGGTTTTCGCGATTATTACACATAGTAATTAAACAACTTTAAACGGGGTGAGTCACCCCGTTTAAAGTTGTTTACACATCGTGGTCACGCCACGATCACTGCAAAGTGTTTGAAACGTCGGGACAAAAATAATGATAAATGTACGCGATTTAAACCGTTTAAAGTTGTTTAATTACTATTAACGTTTATATAGTGAAAAATACAAAATAACCAAAGTCTAGTAACTAATGAAGGAAAAACAATGAGATGATACTAAATATAGAAAAAATACGCACCTTTTAGAGCCACCACAAGAAAAAAAACGCATACAACACACGAATAGTAGAAGAACAAGACACTCAACTTAAAAATCAAGTTACCAGAGTGAATTTTAACACGCCTAGAAAGATGAACATCCAATTTATAAAGCATGGGGTAAGGAAAACAAAAAATCCACTAAATATGACTACAAATGCAAACGTGGCAGAAATAGACAGCCAACCTACAGTAAAAAATGTAAGAAAATTTTCAGAAATCATGTTAAGAGAAATATTATAGCTACAAAAAAACGCTACCCAGAGAGCAACAAGAAGAAAATGTGGAAGACAGGTAATTTTATAAGGAAACAAAAAAGAATAGTGGAAGAACAAGATGTTTAATTCGAAGAGAAATAAGTGGAGATATCTAAAATAAGGTAATGAATAGATTAAAGCGTTACTCTGCGGAAATCCCTATTTAATAATAGCATATATTTTTGAAATATTTTAAGAAAACATCTAATTAATATTCTAATAAAACACTTAAAATATATCTGGTGACAATTCCGCCTAATTTTCCTACTAAGCCGACGCGACGTCACAAACGCCACGTATACTTATATAAGTTAAAATCACTCAACAGTTGCCTGAAATGGTCGGACCTATCCCTTCTCGGGGTTAATATTGCGAATCAATGAGCTTCTACTCAATGATTCGCGTTATCAAACACAAAGGTGTAGGATTTTCAGCACGTTATGACGTCACGCGTTACTTGCGAGGAATCAATTTTGTTATACTGAATAAGTGCCTAGACTGAGTGCGTTTTGCACAACTGACTGTAACGTATCCAAAGAACGTGGCAGAGGTATTCCAAGGTCATATAATACATATTTGTTTGCAACCAGATATATTTTTATTATAGACAGATTTAAACATTCTTTTAATAAGAATATGTAGATTATTGTGTATATACCAGAAAGTACTGTTGAGCTTAGTGATTTTTGACATAATTTTGTTCATATTAACCTGTCTCAAGTCTTCTTGTTATTATAATAACTTAGAGGTAAAATAAGATTAGAGGTATTTCGTTATACATCTGAATATAATATTTCTTAATCTTTAGAGCAACTCTAACATTCTTTCTACAAGGTTTATTGTTTAATGAAGTTCGAACTCCAATCAGCTTCTGCTAAATAGATATAACAAGCTAAGTATCTGTGTCAAGAAAATTACAAGATGTTATGGTATGAATTAATT
The DNA here is from genome assembly GCA_963890685.1 of Plagodis pulveraria. Taxonomy (NCBI): domain Eukaryota; kingdom Metazoa; phylum Arthropoda; class Insecta; order Lepidoptera; family Geometridae; genus Plagodis; species Plagodis pulveraria. Next base: position 31,456,327 of record OY982960.1, on the reverse strand, counting down.
ATACAGTAAAAGGCAATACGCGTTTAAAAAACTGTGATTTTGTATCCACTTAATGATGTTGTGGTGTGAGGCCCAACATGTGTTGACACTGGCCCCTCTCACATAAACAGCACTTCTGAGGCAAATCTCAAGTAGATTAAATATGTTTAAAAAAAAATGCCAAGGCGTTTAGTTGAAGCGACATATGACCAAAGAGCTAGCGCCTACCTCGGTCAAAACATCAGCCTGGTCATTCAAGGAAGTAACTTCCAGATTTTTGGGCACATCACCTGCAGAGAACCTGATTTATTATATAGAGTTTGTAATTTGATAAGTAAGTTTTATTTGGCTTGTCTTTAGCTTTAGTTTAAAATTGGTATACATCACAATTTACCTTCAACCTTTTTTCAAATTACCTTAAATAACCACACAAAATGTTATCCTACAGATATCAGTAGTTTTTTAGGAAATAAATTATTGAAGTTATATATATAAGCTCAATTATTAGTGTAGTTTGCACACGTAGGTAGATTGATTGTATGCACATAATTATGACTCATTGAATAATGCATATTTAAGCGCTCGTAGCTAAGCACCCGTGGGGTGCCGGGTTAGAATTCTACCTCCCCATATCATCCCGTGGGTGTCGTAAGAGGCGACTAAGGGAAAAATAGTGGAAGGTGGGCAGCAGCACCTTCTAAAGAACTACCATCTTACACTGCGATCCCCAAGCCGCCTGCCAAGCGTGGGGATTATGGCAAATACCCCTTTAATAGGGGAGGCTGTGTTCAGCAGTGGACGAGACGGCTGTTACAGTACAGTAAAGCTAAGCTTGGTAAGCTGCTCGCAACATCCGCCGCGATCATGACTTGGATAAGTGACCGCTAGTAACATTATGACTGAGCGCTTCTTTCTTCAAAGTCACCTTAAGCCTTAGGTCCCGGTTGTTGTTGCTTAGGTTGGCAGTCGTTATAGCACGGTGGTAGCTTATGGCATTTTGAAAATGCCCGCCTGTCTAGCTACCACCGTCAAGTAGAAAATCTGTCGCCAAGTACCTAACGGTGTATTCTGGCAGCTGTCCTTGAGAACCAGTAATTCTAGATAAACCTGAACAACATCTTCGACCACAACATCTTCTTCCACATCATCATTTACCATTAGGTGCGATTCAAAGGCTAGCCTATCTATCTATCTATACCTATAATAAAACTGTCACAGGTCCAATTCTGTACATAGAAGATATTTTGCAAAAAAAATTTGAGAGCACTCTGTAGCTGATACTGATGCCAAAACTGTATTTTTTATTATTTTTGTCTGTCTGTCTGTCTTTCTGTCTGTCTGTCTGTCTTTCTGTCTGTCTGTCTTTCTGTCTGTCTGTCTGTGTGTCTGTATCCCGGCCGCGCATCACTCCAAAACTACTGAATGGAATTTAATGAAACTTAACACGATTTGAGTTCATACTACGAAGAAGGTTATTGTATACTTTTTATCACGAAATTCAGCACGGTTTCCTCGGGAAAGGGGATGAAAGTCAAAATGTTACATAGTTGTAATTTACGAACGCGTAGTCTGATTTCAATTATTCTGTTTTGTAAGAATAGTGATGAGTGAGCCCGGAACCCCATGGGTGGCCGGCACCCCACGGGCAGTCCAGCACCCCATGGGCTACTGAATGGAATTCGATGAAACTTAACACGATTTGAGTTCATACCACGAAGAACGTTATTTTATACTTTTTATCCCGAAATTCAGCACGGTTCCCTCGGGAAAGGGGATGAAAGTCAAAATGTACACTAAGTTGTAATTTATTAACGCGTAGTCCGATTTCAATTATTCTTTTTTGTTAGAATAGTGATGAGTGAGCCCGGAACTCCATGGGCAGCCCGGCACCCCACCGGCAGCCCAGCACCCCATGGACTACTGAATGGAATTCAATGAAACTTAACACGATTTGAGTTCATACTACAAAGAACGTTATTGTATACTTCTTATCCTGAAATTCAACACGGTTCTCTCGGGAAAGGGGATGAAAGTCAAAATGTAACTTAGTTGTACTTTATGAACGCGTAGTCCGATTTCAATTATTCTTTTTTGTTAGAATAGTGATGAGTGAGCACGGAACCCCATGAACAGCCCGGCACCCCACGGGCCACCCGACACCCCAAGAGCAGCCCGGCACCCCACGGGAATTATGGCACCCCATGGGCATCCCGGCACCCCACCGGCAGCCCAGCACCCCATGGACTACTGAATGGAATTCAATGAAACTTAACACGATTTGAGTTCGTACTACAGAGAACGTTATTGTATACTTTTTATCCTGAAATTCAACACGGTTCTCTCGGGAAAGGGGATAAAAGTCAAAATGTAACTTAGTTGTACTTTATGAACGCGTAGTCCGATTTCAATTATTCTTTTTTGTTAGAATAGTGATGAGTGAGCACGGAACCCCACGAGCAGCCCGGCACCCCATGGGCCACCCGGCACCCCAAGAGCAGCCCGGCACCCCACGGGCATTATGGCACCAATGGGCATCCCGGCACCCCACGGGTAGCCTGGCACCCCACGGGCAGCCCAGCACCCCATGGGCAGATCGGCACCCCACGGGCATCTCGGCATCCTTATTTAGATTTGCCAGCTTGCTAAGATAAAACTCTAAAATCTGGAACATTCGCCACAAATATTTTTTTTAACTATATCTATCTTTTGCCGGATACATTTTGGAGACTGTGCAATGGAAGTCTACAATCTAATATATTTTTGCTCTACCGCCAAACAAGGAGAACCTCGGCAAAAAGACCGTTTTATAATCGAAATTACAATGAAACGCACAAAGTACCTACGCTTCAACATTTATTGTGCGAACCGCGAAAGAACTCTCTGAGTTACTTAACTACTGTCTACTGGAAAAACAAGCTGGGAGTTATCAAACCCAAAGTAAAAAGCTCCTTTCTGAGCTATGCTTTACTAGGAGTGCTTCACCGCAGACCACAGCGTTGCTTAATATGAGATAAACAGTGCTCAAATGTAAATAATTAGTTTGCGGGTACGACAATCGCGAACGAAGTCGCAGGTACAGGTAGTTAGCTATAAAAAAACATAATTTTATTCACAGAATGTACAGTTAATATTGTTCTCGTAATATACGGCTTATATTGTACTGTCAATTATGTACACGCCATAGCCCATAGGATTCAAAATACTTATCTGACTATTCCTGACCGCAAATATTCAGGTCGCTTAGATTAGGTCGAATGGTGTGGAAACAGAAAAATCAGAGCACCCACCTTCCAAGCAGTCTTGTCTGCCTTACCTCTAGAGATTTTTACAAGTTAGAGGTGCGGAAGACTAGTCTACTACAAGGCGACGAGGAAGCGAGGAGACTAAAACGCTGCATACCCATAGCACCGGAGTAGACATTTGTTACTTATACCTAACCTTGTGCTTATTATTGCACAATCTGAAATGTATTTACGCTCTGTTCTGATCTAACGTACATAACGATTTCGTAAAACGAAACGTAAATAGTAGAACGACGTCAATTCGTTGATGACGTTTTCGAGCTTGTGAGCTTTGTGTCTACTTATTTACCTTTGTAACCAACTTCAAAAAAGCTTCCGTACAGATTTTGACTTCTTTTACATTTGAAAGCTAGTGTTTGTCATGTAGTTACATTTCAATTTGAGTGAGATCTGACGAGGAGTATTAGAGTTATTATGTTAATAATGCGTGTTTTATATTTATGGTATTTTTTTTTATTTTAATTTTACTAAGAAGAAGAATGAGATAATATTAAAAAAATCTATTATTCTTAAAATGATATAGGAAACCACCACAGGGGTTTAGAGTCTCCCCTCCTCTATACCTCCCCTCCTCTATCTGTACCGTAAATATTATTAAACCACCCGTTTCCAGTGACGCGAGCCCATATTGGTGGGGCAAGAGAAACGGTGAGGATATACATTTATATATGTCTTGTTGTAGTAAAAATTTATCAACTCTGAATTGGGATTTATTGCGTCATTTTAGTACGTGCGAAAATTGTGCCAGTGAATCACATAAACACCTACTATGCCGGTTTTATAGTGATTTTATTGCAATCTTGCAAAAGGCCGCTACACGAAGAGGTAGGCAGCATATGTATCGTCCTAAAGCTGTGCCGGGCTGGAATCAGCACGTTAAAGCTGCTTACGAAGAAGCGAGAGTTAACTATCTTAATTGGATTGACGCTGGAGCTCCAACATCTGGACCAAATTTCGAAAAAATGAAAATTACGAGAACAAAATTTAAAGGGCGGCTTAAGTGGTGCCAGAAAAATGAAAATCAGATTCTACTTGATAAAATCAGTAATGCATGCACAAACAAAAACTTTAGGCAATTTTGGTTAGAAAGTTCAAAATTATCTAAAACCAGACACGGAGTACCAGCGTCAATTGATGGAGTAAGTGATAGTAAGATCATTGCTGAAAACTTTAAGCAGAGATTTTTGGTGGCTGCTTCCAGTCCAAGTTGTCAAAACCCCGTTATGAGTAAGGTTAAATCTTATACCCATATTGATGAACGCATGATTTTTGAGATAATAAGAAAATTGCCTATGGGTAAAGCCGTGGGCCATGATCAGCTTGGCGTGGAACACCTGCGCTTTGGTGGCCCATGGGTAATAGTATTTATCTCAATTTTCTTGAATGCTTGTCTAAGACACTCGTTTCTACCCCCGGATCTCCTGCGGGTAGTGGTCTCACCAATTATAAAAAACAAAAAGATGAGTGCATCAGTAGGCTCTAATTACCGACCTATTTCAGTTTCCACCGCTTGTTCTAAAGTTGTAGATTCTGTTTTACTTAATTTATTATCTGACCGCATTGAAATAAATGACGCACAGTTTGGGTTTCAGAAACAGAGTTCTACCGACATGGCTATATTTAGTTTGAAACAGATTGTTAATTATTATGTATCCAGACAAACTAAAGTATATGCTTGCTTCCTGGATTTAAGCCAGGCATTCGATAGGGTAAACTATCTTATCCTGTGGGAGAAGCTTCGTGAGGTAGGCGTCTCTAATGATGTTATTAACCTTCTTCGAAGTTGGTACGGCTCACAAGGTAATGTGGTTCGCTGGCGTGATGCTCATTCGGACGAGTACCTTTTACCGTGTGGTGTAAGGCAGGGCGGCCTTACATCACCGTTGCTTTTTAATATTTATATTAATGCGCTCATCGAGGGGCTCAACAAGACGCGTGTTGGCTGTTCTATTGGTCAGAAATTTATAAATAACCTTAGTTACGCGGATGATATGGTCTTGTTGACCCCCTCGATTAGTGCGATGCGAATATTATTGGCCACGTGTGAAAAATATGCAAATGATCACAATTTAGTGTATAACGTTGATAAGTCGGTGGCGATGATATTTGGTACGTACCATAAAAATAATACTTGCCTTCCCTTGTACTTGAACGGAAATATGCTATCTTTCGTGGCCACATTCAAGTATTTGGGCCACGTACTGACCCGTGACCTGAGAGACGACCTGGACGTCGACAGAGAAAGGCGGTCCCTTGCCGTTCGTGCCAATATGATTGGTAGAAGGTTTTGTGGGTGCTCGCGGGAGGCTAAAATACTAATGTTTAAAACGTATTGTACGGCACTATACACTCCACAACTATGGTCGCGTTATAAATTTGAAAGCTACCGAACGTTTAAGGTGCAGTATAACGACACTTTCCGTATATTGTTCCGCTTGCCGCGATACTGCAGCGCGTCCGAAATGTTTGCGGCGGCTCGTGTGCCGACGCTCGATGCACTGATAAGACATCGCATTGCCAGATTTAGGGCCTCACTCTTTAAATCGGGGAATGCGATCATACAGATCCTGGTAAGTCATTGCCACGAGTATTTGCAATTTTGTTCGAGTTTGTTAACCTATATCGATAAGTAAATGACGTTGTATTCGCGGTCGATGTTTAAGGGTTAATTTAATGTAAAATTGTAATTTAGTAGATTAAGTAGATATGTAGTAGATTATGTTGTAAGTGTTTATGATCCTAGTTGATTGAAATAAAGAATATTATTATTATTATACCCCCCTCCCCTCTTTCCCCTGTTGTCCATAACAAATACGTATAATAAAACTGTAACAGGTCCAGTTCTGTACATTGAAGATATTTTGAAAAATGAACATTTTGAGGACTCTGTAGCTTATACTGATGCCAAAACTGTACTTTATTAAATTTTTGTCTGTCCGTCTGTATCCTGGCCGCACATCGCGCCAAAACTACTGAATGACTTTCATTAAAACTTAACATGATTGCATTTCATACTACAAGGTAGGACATTATATACTTTTTATCTAGAAATTCAGCACGGTTCCTTTGGGAGAGGGGATGAAAATCAGAATGTACACTTAGTTGTATTTTATTAACGCGTAGTCCAATTACTATCATTCTTTTTTTGTTAGAAAAGTGGTATTTTAGAGATTGTACCGTAAATATTTCAAAGTCATCGGTTTTGTTCAGAGATAACAGATATCATAACCTAAATATTTCGTTCCAAATACCTTGAACCGCGAAATTTTCAGGCACCCTTGAACGTACGGCACATCTTAAGCTGGCATTCGCACTTTATCATATAGGGATAATAGATATATTATATCAGCCGGATTGTCCACTGCTGAACACAGCCTCCCTTGTTATGGGAGGGTTTGCCATAATCCCCAAGCTTGGTAGGCGTCTTGGGGATCGCAGTGTGAGATACCAGATAATTGTAGGTGTATTTAAGTCGATAAGTTTTTTTTTATGCTTGATAGTTGCTACCACTATCATACCCGATACTGACTGCTTGGAAGGTGGGTGCTCTGATTCTTCTGTTTCCACACCATTCGACCTAATCTAAGCGACCTGAATATTTGCGGTCAGGAATAGTCAGATAAGTATTTTGAGTCCTATGGGCTATGTCATGTACATAAATGACAGTACAATATAAACCGTACATTACGACGGGAACAATGTTAGCAGTACATTCTGTGAAAACTTTTTTTTTTTAATAGGTTAGCCTTTGACTACGATCGTACCTGATGGTAAGTGACGATATGGCCGAAGATGTTTTTCAAGCTAACCTTGAATTACTGGCTCTCAAGGACAGCTGCCGAAACATACCGTTAAGTGCTTGGCGACAGATTTTCTACTAGAGAGTGGCTAGCCAGGCGGGCATTCGCAAAATGCCCTATCACCATGCTATAACGACTGCCATCCTAAGATGACAACCGGGACCGACGGCTTAACGTACCCTCCAAAGCACGAAAACGCTCAGTATCAATGACACTAGCGGTCACCCATCCAACTCATGACCGCGGCGGACGTTGTTTTTTTTTTTTTATTTTTTTTTTTTATTTTTTTTTTATGCTTGATAGGTTAGTCTTTGACCACTATCTCACCTGATGGTAAGTGATGATGTGGTCGAAGATGTTGTTCAGGCTAACCTAGAAGTACTGGCTCTCAAGGACAGCTGCCGGAACGCACAGTTAGGTGCTTGGCGACAGATTTTCTACTTGAGGGTGGTAGCTAGCCAGGCGGGCATTCGCAAAATGCCCTACCACCATGCTATAGCGACTGCCATCCTAAGACAACAACCGGGACCGACGGCTGAACGTGCCCTCCGAAGCACGGAAACGCTCTGTAGTAATGTCACTAGCGGTCACCCATCCAACTCATGACCGCGCGCGACTTTGTATAACTTTGCTGATCGGTTGAGAACAGCTAAGTAAACTTCGCTACGAGCGCTTCAAAAGAGATAGTGCTGGTGTGCTGAATGTGTGAGAATTAGGACATAATCACAGAATATAATAAATTGTCAAGCGCGTGTCGAGCCACGCGTAATGTAGGGTTCCGTAGTAGCCCGTAATCATAATATAAAATAATTCTGTTGTTCCTTATCTTTTTATCTCTCTACCTATAACTTTTTAAGCAATTTGTTCTTTTGTTTATAAATTGTGATTGCTTGCACGTGTAGACTGTTGTTGACCGTAACTATTATATAGGAATCACGGATTATCTATACGTTTCTTAGTTGCTCACAAACTTTTTTCTTCTCACCATTTAACGATACCTCTCTATAACGCCATAAAAATGCACAGTCCCTTGAGTTTACACTGTATATGTATATATATCTATATATAGTGTAAACTACATAACGATACTGAAGGGACTGTGCATATATATATATTCAAGAACCAACAAACAGAGTCACAATATTTTTCCAATGAAAAAATATTCTAATTTATAATAATAATTATGAGACGGGGTTATGAGATGAGGTCTAAAAAGTACCTTATACCGAACTCAACTCTGTACAGTCATATCTGTTATGACTTATGATATAGGTCAAACAGAAGCATAATATCTAATTGTTGCCTCCTAGAGTTTAAATGCAATAATTTATATTTGTTTATGAGCTCTTCATAATGGTTTAATATTATGCAATAAATACGTTAATTCGTTGTTGAAGTTACTAGAGGACCTTATGACAAAATAAAATATTTTTATACCACGTGCTATTATTATATTTTGAATATTTACATTAACGATTAATTTACTACCTAATATTATTATATGTATATCTTTTATGACTTGAACTTCATCAAAGTTAGAATCCCATAACACAAATGTAATATTACACATTACAAATCACATGCACGTATACTCAAACATACAGAAACACGCACCGACACATACACCTTTCAAATTCCTCACAAACATTCACTTAAACCCGTACACCAATATTACACCACAGAATAATGACTACACGTATATATCAATTCTTAAAAGTATACCAAATGACATTAATTTCGAATAAAAACGATTTATGATTAATTATTTTCATGTAGAAGAAGCAAATTTTCCAGAAATTTCATCAGTATTGAAAAAAACTATAGGTTTCTGTAACCCCATCCCATCAATGGGGAATATTCCGCCCTCTATCCCCCTCCCCGTTGCACAAAATATATACATATATACCATACCTAAAGTCCTTCTAATGTGTGTAGATACGCATTTTTAAAAAAAATATTATTAATTAAAAAAAATAGTTATCGTAATAATTAAACCCCTCTGGAGAGATGCTACAACCCTCCCCTCTCCCCCTCCACCCCTTCCTATAGTACATAATTATCTATACCGATTCTTGTCCTTCCAGTACTTCATCTTAGTAACTTGAAAGGATTTATTCTAAGGATTTTGTATTTGGTGCAATATTATCTAATACCCAAGTTCAACGACTATCACTGCTAAAGTAATAAAGTTATCTTAACCGCTATAATTTTCCTTGAAAGCTCATGAACTGCACTATCATCATGAATTTTGTCAGACTTTTCAAGCCAGTAGTTTAGGTTTTAGAGGGGGGGGACGCCCTTCTGGAACAAAAATTTGCACTTTAAAGTTGAATATTTCGTAAATGGAGCATTAAATCGAAAAATAGTATTAGCAACCCCTAAATTATTTCAAAATACCTACTTAATGATACCACATTCGATGGGATAGACGACGAAAAAAAAATTCATAACCACAACACTTGTATGGGAGCTACCCTAAAAAAAATATTTTTCAAAATTTTATTTTACTACTTTGTCGGCGTGGTAAGTTTACATACCTGTACAAAATTGCAGCTTTCTAGTGCAAACGGTCTCTTAGCAAAACCTCGGACAGACGGACAGACAGACGGACATGACGAAACTATAAGGGTTCCTTGTAGGTACTACGGAACCCTAAAAAGGACCAGAATATAAATACTAATGCTCACCAGTGTAATCAAAAATGTTTGAAGTCCCAATTGCTGTTAGTTGATCCTGATGTTTTTACTATTCTCTGATCACGTTACTAAATTAGTTTATCCCAGACCTTAAACTATGAAAATTTAAACAATAACAATTGTACGTTTCCTAAATTCTATTAAAATTAATTACTTATATTATATATGTTAATTACCTATATTATATATACGCGATTTAAACCGTTTATAGTTGCTAAATTTATAACTGTTGTGTCACGACGCCCCCATGTACAAAATCAAAAATATGAATGAGGATATATGAATGAGGATAATTGATGATGTGGTCGAAGGTGGTAAGTACGCTTTATCTAGAATATGAATTAGTTCTCAAAACACACCGTTAGTTGTTTAGCAATAATTTTCTTTTTGAAAGTGGTGACTATCTTAACTATTTATAAACGACTACTAAGACAACAAGCGTAAGCGACGGCATAACATACTCTCCGAAGTATGAAGGCGCTCAGTAGTAAAGGCCACTAGCGGTCACCCATCCCAGTAATGACCACCACGAGCATTGCCTAACCTTGTTGTTGGATTTAAAAGTTACACAAAAGAATTTAAAAAAAAATATTCTAAATTATTTATTTTCGTTAAACGTTTTATCGTCTTATGAAATTTAAACTGCATATTTATGGAATCGTTTTTAAAGCCCTTCATTTTAATACCCGATGGGTTTCAGAGAAAAACATCATGTTGTATCACAATATGGCGTCTAAAATCCGCCAGTTTATTTTATTTTTATTTTTTTATGTATGTAATGTCACTTGCGCTATCAAGACAAATCTAACGATATATCATATATTAAGATTGTTTAAGCGGTTTATAAGTTATGGTGGAATATACAAACTCACAAACATACACACATACATACATACGTGGACCCTGTAAACGTTTAGGTAAGTCGTCTAAAAACGATTAGGTAGCTGCAAAACAAATAACTTGAAATGTCAAACAAATGTCAAAGTCAAAATCATTTATTAAATTTAGGCGTCTACGACGCTCTTATGAAGGTCAATTACAAATTTTAGTATTGAAATATTCTACATTGTACTGCCACGTTCAGCAAATAAATTGTATAGAGCCACTGCGAGAAGAACGGGCAAGAAACTCGGGGCCATTCTTTTAAACATCTTTTAACAATATGTTACATACTTACTATATAATAGAGTTATTACAATATTTGTTTAAATTATGTAGGTGACAGGCAATAGCTTGGCGGAGGCGGAATTGTCCAGGCATTTTTGTCGTTTATGTAATCAGAAACTGTGTAATAGGATTCTTTAATCAATATGTTTTTCACATGCAACTTGAATTTCCCTTCTGAGAGCGTTGTAATATGTTTGGGAACTTTATTATAAAACCGTACACAATTACCTGAGAAGGACCTTTTGTTTGTCTTTGCTAATCTGAAACCTGGCACCGCTATTTAACTAGATAAAATAGCGGTAAGAAACAATGAGCTGTTTTTTTTTTCCTTAAATTCAAAATTGAAAAATATTGATAAACGTAAAGATAATCCGGACGATGTCAATGATAATGCACGCGGAAGATTTCATAGACATTTCATTACTACTCGTATATAGTGCTATTTTACTTGACACTTTATCGGTATCACTTATGTGCCTACTAACTAAGAGCTAACAGCGCATTATTTCGTATTCAGTGTAGTGTAACCTATACTCTCAAGGAGTTCACTTGTGAAAAAACTTTATATTACTTTGAATATTACGCGACCAAAACCAAGATGAGTTCTGAAAAAGGAATTGCTGATATAGACAAGTTGAAACCAAGTAAGTACTAGCCTTTTTATATATATATATATATATACATATTTTTTATTTTATTGTGACGGAACAAGCTCGAGGTCCACCTGATGTTAAGCGGACTAACCTCTGCCTATAACAACACAAGTCACGAATTGCGCTGCGCCCGTCACCTTTATACATACTTGTTAAGTCTCATGTGCCTATATTTTCACTGGCTCTCAAGGACTGCTGCCGGAACACACCGTTAGGTGCTTGGCGACAGATTTTCTACTTGAGAGTGGTCGCTAGCCAGGCGAGAATTCGCAAAATGCCACTAAGCCATCACTGCTTCAACTTTTGCAATATTAATGGATTTTAGAGAAAAAATATCTATGTATTTCCCTTCCTCATTTATGATTTATTTTGTATCTAAGCCGGACGGCAACAATTGTACATGATCATGTCAAACATAAAAAAAAAAAAAAAAAAAAAAAAAAAAAAAAATATACCGTTATAGATATGATGCAAAGGTCATATTTGGTGTTTGGTTTTTAAGGTTATGTTACCTATGACATTGTTAAAAAGCAGTTGAGCGTGGTGTTGAGAATAAATTATTTTGCTTAGGTAGGTGACCGAGTTGATGATTGAGGTGCAATTTTTTGGTTCGTTTCTTTCCAAGGAAGTTTGTCAACAAACGTTACATTAGCCAAATTTTTACAATATAACACTAAATTCTGACCGTGACTTCACCCTCGGAAAAACTCAATATATTAGGATGTAACTAAATACTGTACATAGAATAGGTTTTAAAATGCCAATTAAAATTGGACACCAAATTGGTGCCCGATTTTAGGCTTTTGTGTATTTAAGGAAACAAAAATTTAGCGAAAATTTAACTCGCATTTGCTCTGATTTTAAACTTTGATATTATCTACCCACTTGTATTTTTTTATGCCTGATAGATTATCCTTTGACCACTATCTCACCTGATGGTAAGTAATGATGTGGTCGAAGATATTGTTCAGGCTACCCTAGAATTACTGGCTCTCAAGGATAGCTCCCGGAACACACCGTGAAGTGCTTGGCGGTAGATTTTCTACAGTCATTGAGAGCTAGTGAAATTACAGGCCCATGCGTCTTAAGAGGCATTTTACATTTTAATGCGGTATACGAAGATTTTAAGCGCTTAATTTACTATCATAGGAAATATCTACAAGTTGTTTAATAATTGATAAAAATAGAATAATCTGTTCTCTTTTCAGTTAATGTACCAGATTTACAAACATAATATTAATTATTTTGTAGTGGCCAATCTTCCGCACCTTGTTTTACAAATTAAGGTACACATAGCCAACTTCAGAGTTCTATCTCTTGTATAAAGATTCATCAAATTAACTAAAAAAAAAAACTGTGCATCATGCATATAATCCTTTTGACACATAGTGTACTAGAATATCGATAATTATTCGTCATTGTAGAAAAAAAAATAAGATCTTGCGCCAATTTCCACGAATTATATCAGCAGTTTACCACGATATATTGCGTTTAATAAAGTGTAATTCCAAACAGATATTATATGAAAAGAAAGTTCATTCTTTAATTAATCTGATTTTTAATAAATTGTGATATTTACTCTGTTTTGTAAGACAAGAAAAAATATTTAACATAACTCGAAATGCTCATAAATTGAAATGCACAAGCGCGAGGCGATCAGTACCGCGCTAGCGCCCATCGAGGTAGGACCTGCGTTCGTTTTGCCTTGCTCTGACGTTTCGTACGCGGAACGCTTAGACGCAAGTTTATAGTGCGACCACAGAGTTTTGATCATGTCTTTATTTTTTAAAGTAACAAACTATACTTTATATTTTTTGTCCATAATATAAGTATTGTTGTTTTGTTAAGTAACTACATCTTTAGTTTCTGTTCATCCATTGTGTTAAAAAAAGGAAACTTACAGCCTTATTGGAAAAATGCTAACAACCTCAAAGGGTTGACTTCTTCTTTTTGGTATGCTAGTTTTTATATTATTCTAGTTTAAATTAGTAACTCACTATAACTTTTGTTTTAGGAGGATAAGATGACAGGCGAATAATTGATATCCAATATTTTTGGATTCAGTTAATGTCTATAAGTGAACACAGCGATAACTTCAGCTGGAAATTAAACTACCTTCCTAATTTGTACTAACCAGCCTCCCGGCTTTTCCATTATTTGTACAAACCGGGTTACCAGTTAGCGGTCGATAGTCTTATTTACAAATTTACCATAAAATCTGCGTAAGTCCGAAACCAAATGGTTTTCAAAAGGATGCATCCTTGCCCATACAAGAAAAATCCATATTTTTCTGAGATAACGGAAGTATTTTGAATATTTTGATGAAATCTGAAACCAGCACAAATTACATTTTGCCCCTAAAATATTACGTCATTTCATATTAATCTCGTAACTACGTCAACAGTTATAAATCTAGTAAACCGCAATTTTGCATATGTATAAGTCATTTTTCACTCGATACATTTTGCAACGCAAACACTTACCGATGCAAATTTGCTTATTAAATAATCTCGTAACTAATTTTAAACTTCTAAACCAAAAAATCGGAAATAATTCAGGTGTATAAATTACATGTCAATAATAATATCAAAGAAGGACCAAAGCCGTAGGTGGTATAGTTTTTCAGAAAAAAATATTGCTCTCCAATACAGTTTTCCCGCCAAAGTTCTTAAAACAATTGGGTTGTTTTAATGAGACGAATTTACTTAGCATTTCATGGATTCACCGTGCGGTTGCCGGGTCCATAGCGTTGCAGAGGAAGAGGCTCCAGTCAAGGTGCCTGGGACTTGCAACCCAGTGAGTAAGGTTAAGGGGGCTTTATGATGCATCAATGCTCCCTTTCACCGCTCGAGCCTCCTCCCCTGCCCAACCAAATTTGGTAAGATCCTACTAATGCCGCCTTGGATACACGTTCTAGGATGGAAGTTACGGTTGTTCTTGACAGGCCAAGGTCTTTTAGTAGGTTGTATAGGGATTTTGCTGGTATACCCCTTTCTCCGACTTCTACAGCATATAAATTAACCACATAACCGTTTTTGATTAATTCATTTGTTGGGTCATAATATTTGTTAGTTTTTATTGTGTGGTCTTTAGGTATGTTTGTTTCCCACGGCACAGTAAGTTCTATAAGTACTATGCGTTTTAGATTTTTTGAGTATAAAAATATGTCTGGTCTGGATGACGAAACACCAACATCCTCAGGGATTTTGTAATGTTTTTCATACGTGTCCATCAAAAGAGTCCAATCGGGAGCTGCGCCTAAGATGGAGTAAGGCTTGTTACCTTAAGATATTTGGCGTAAAAATCTTTAACAATTCATGGCTAAAGAACAATAGTAAATTATCATATCAAAAGAAGAAACGAAGTTCTAGGTGAGTTAGTTACGAAAAAATAAAAATAGCAATTAAATTACTATTTCCCACAATTTTTGTCGTGTGTTCAAACCCCATTTCTAGTATTTTTTTTTCAATAAAAAGGTGTATTATCATTTATTTTCCATAGAGGAAATAGTGAGCATAAGAGTATATAGTGAGGATTGCATTGGTACCAAGAAGTATATATGTTGATTATAGATTGCATCAAAGATATTTGATTTAAAAACAAAAAAACCTCAAAACCTGTAAATATATATTAACATTTCGCTGTTTGGTCTACTCAAACTAAATGGATGAAAATGTTATTTTTGTAATGGTATAGGTGATATTATATTGTGGTATGGGAATATGAGCGTGATATGTTTAAGTAATGGAAAACCAAAAACGTCAAGGGACGTTTGTGGTTGGTACTAAGTTGTTTTCCGGATGCACAGAAAAATAAACCTCAATCCTATGCATGGTCATTATGGCAGACAGTGTTAACGACTGGATATAGATACTGAAGAGTGTGAACGAGGAAAATAGCAATTTTTGGAAAATGTAAAAGAAAGAGCTTTTAGTCCGAAGCTTTTAATCAATGCCGTTACGTCAAATATTTATATAATTTTAAGCCGTATAATTTTTTAATTATTTAAGTTTATTGTTACAATAAATGATATAACATATCTATTTTTTATTCATCAAGGATGAAATGTAAATATACGATTCACGATGTAAGTTGACTATTTAATGTACATGCCTACTACTTTTCTATAACATTAGCAAGTAATCGTCAAGAAATTGATTATTTACTCATGCCAGTCACACAATTTTTAAATTCTCAATTAACATTTCTTTATTAATGACTGCTAGTATCAAAATATGTTACTCACAGTCACGCTATTCCGTCGGCACTTCTTTCGCTTGTGTAAGCGATGCGCTGGCATTTACCTAAGCTTCAGTAGCGTGATTTTGTGAAATGGCTCTTAACAACTAAGTTTCAAGGTGGCGGGCGCAGTGCAATTCGTGACTTGTGACGAAATGCATTTGTTATAGGCAGAGGTTAGTCCGCTTAACATCAGGAGGGCCTCGAGTTTGTTCCGTCACAATAACATAAAAAATACTGTACTGG
Organism: Plagodis pulveraria; assembly: GCA_963890685.1. NCBI lineage: Eukaryota > Metazoa > Arthropoda > Insecta > Lepidoptera > Geometridae > Plagodis > Plagodis pulveraria. The sequence goes on along the minus strand of OY982960.1, from coordinate 31,440,245 downwards.
CAAAAAATCTTAAACTGATAGCTTGGATTGGCTTAACTATAGAGGAATTTGAGCACTGTTTTTGGTGGACATCTTGAATCAATCATTCCGAACTGAATATTTATTTAATGCTTTCCTGTTTCCTTATAACATTTTGTTGAAACACTTCTATTTAAAAACGCTTTTGACATAATTAAGAGGAGATTTGTTTTACTGGTACTGTACTAGATTCTGAATGATAAGAATTGCACCAAAGGGAACTGTTTTCCAAACCTGGCCTACATCAATCTATGTAAAATATTAGGGACCAAGCCACGGCTTCCCACGAGTACTTAAAAAAAAACTTTTTTGGTTATATATAGCCCATTGCAAACCTAACAATATTAAAATTATAAGGTTGCGTCATCATTTACAAGTATAAAACCAATTGCAAAATTGGTCTTGTTTGTAGTACAACGCAAGTGGTACTATAGATTTCGCTCCATCCCAATACGATGGTTAAAGAAGGATAGGAAAGATTCGAGTCATGACGTCATGTCATGTTAGCTCAATTGGTTAGAGCATACTCCGGCTCAAGGAGTGGATGGACGCGGGTTCGAATCCCGCACATGACTTAAATTTTTCCTATTGTATATTTGTGATTTTGTAATATAGCCCATTTTCATCAAGGATAATGTATGATTCTAATGCTGAAAGAATTTTTCAAATCGATCTAGTAGTTTTTTTGTAAATACAAAAATACAAATCTTTCCTCTTTTTTAATACTAGTACATATAGTGATATAGATGTAGATATAGATATATACATTGGTTAACCTGAATTACTCGTTTTTATTTAACTATTTTTCCTTTGTGTTGGTAAGTGATACGAGTCATGTTTTGATTATAAATGGTAGCTAATAGACCAAATATGGAAATCCCCCCTTAAAACTTTATGCAATATTGCAAGGTAAGGTTCTATGTGTCAAATTTTCTACTTGGGTGGTAGCTAGCCAGGCGAGCATGAAAAATGTTTTACTACCGCGCTAATGCCAGATATGACACTATTTACAACATTCATAACGGGTTGCGGTGCTAATGGAGTTTAAAAAAAGTTATAAATGTGTTTTTCGCCCTTGTACCAACCTAGATATGCAGCAATATGTCTGTTTTTCGGTAAATACTGTAAATATTAGATAAATGCGTACTGCTTCCTAAAAATAAACAGCTGGTATCATTGGATTTCAATAAAAATAGTTCAACAACCCCTTAAACTAAGTCTAGACTAGTCCTTAAAGTAAGAACTAGTGTCTTGCAATGATAGATGCAGTGCAGTGTCAAGCAAAACACTGCAACAACTATGATGTACAATTGTGACGCTCATCATCACGTGGGCAATTTGTCCGTGTCAATAATTTATTATAAAAAATTGTCCTGAATATATTTTATGTTTCATTTTTTGAAGTTGTTTAATGACATAATATTAGTTCAAAATAGCCCCTCTCTTCCCATTGCTTCCTGTGGGAATCGTAAGATTCAAGGGAAAAATATCAAAAGGCTGGCCGCCGCACCACCTTCAATTTTGACTCCAAGATTTAAGGTAACAATACTCAATACCTTATTTTTTTTCTGTAGTAAAGAAAGTATAATATTTAATTTATTTAAAAGGTACAAATTCCATCACTTTTCAAATCAAAATAACAGGAGGTTGTAGGAATCTATCTCTCTTCCCAACAATACAGATTTTAGTTTCGGTAACAACACGTGCATTAGTCTAATCTAGAATTACAACTTATGACTGTAGTGGACGTTGCTTACTACAATGTCTTATATAAGTAGAGCCAAACATTGAACTCGATCAAGTTAAACTTGCAATTGATAAAACTCCATTCTTCTTGGAAATTAAAATTTTGAGCAAGGTTAAGCAACGTCGCCCGCGATCATGAGTTGGATGGGTGACCGCTAGTGACATTACTACTGAGCGCTTCCCTGCTTCGGAGGGCACGTTAAACCGTCGGTCCCGATTGTTGTCTTAGGATAGCAGTCGTTATAGCATGGTGGTAGGCATTTTGCGAATGCCCGCCTGACTAGCTACCACCCTCAAGTAGAAAACCTATCGCCAAGCACCTAACGGTGTGTTCCGGCAGCTGCCCTTGAGAGCCAGTACTTCTAGGTTAGCCTGAACAACATCTTCAACCACAGCATCACTTACCATCAGGTGAGATAGTGGTCAAAGACTAAGCTATCAGGATAAAAAAGACCAATTTTATCTTTTAGCAATTGCTATTTAAGCTAGCCGATCGGTTAAGTATGAGCAAGCTAAGTAACAAGTTTTTTTTTTTTTTTTTTTATGTTATTGTGACGGAACAAGCCCGAGGCCCACTGGTTGTTAAGTGGACTAACCTCTGCCTATAACAGACGCATTTCGTCAACGACGAATTGCACTGTGCCCGTCACACTAAGACGTCCAGTTGTTAGGTCTCATTAGCCTGTAATTTTTCTGGCTCTCAAGGACTGCTGCCGGAACACACTGTTAGGTGCTTGGCGACAGATTTTCTACTTGAGGGTGGTCGCTAGCCAGGCGGGCATTCACAAAATGCCCTTCCACCATGCGGTGAAGCTCAAGCTCTGGGCGGGATTCGAACCATAGACCTGCTGCACGGCAGTCCATAGCCAATGCCACTGAGCCATCACTGCTTCAAAAAAAACAAGTGCTTCATTATGTGGGTTTAGTTGATAATAAGGTGTTTCTAAACGACTTGTTATGTTGTGTTTCACGTGTACATTAACAAATATATTTACTCCATTTCTAAAGACGGTGATTGAATTTCACTGATAGGCTATCTCATGTGTTTGTAAAGTAATGATGTGGCAGGAAACGTTAGCAGGCCAAACCTTAGAGGTGTAGTAACAACTCAAGGACAACTGCCTATACATATGTTCTTACTCAAATATTTGATCACAAATATGAGACTATATCCTGATCGAATTTAACATTTAAATTTTTAAATAATTTTGCAACCGATTTCACTTACGTTAAATCAGCCGAGTATATGAAGGCGGTTTAAAAATTGTTTATATCAACTTACGCAAGTTTTAATCAAATTATAATTTTGCCTGCTAAGCGAATAAGGTTACAAAATTACAACAAAATGATACATTTGAACCGCTACCATCCTTTCCTTGAGCTAGGACATGCTCTGCCAATTGAGTTATCGTAGTTAGTAAGTCATAGCTCAAATGTATTTCGTCTTTTTTCCTTTAACCGGCTTAAGGTCTGCGATATCTGCAGTAAAACCAAATTAAACTACTAGGAAGACAATTAGTTCAATTAGTCTTAAGCTTGTTTACGATGCTCGATCCGCATAATTCTAACATGGTTAGTTTTGCATTAACGCCTGCTTAGTAAATAATAGCGATTGATGGATTGCGCTCATTTTATTAGATAAGTGATTGAAGATTGTAACTATTAAAGGAAGTCTATTATAAAAATTTCGCTCCATTTAGAATACACAATAGTTTAATTCTATTGTTTACTCTTATCAAATAATAAATACTCGTTAAAGAAATGGATAGATTCAGGCGTTACTTGGCTGAAATCCATATTTAATGATAACAACTGTTTTAAGAAAATTATAAGTATTAAGAAAACAATTATTATATATTTTAATATAACACTTAAACAATAAAAAAAAAATCAAGTGACAATTCCGCCAAATTTTCCTGTTAAGCCAATGAGACGTCTCAAGCACCAAGCAAACAAACTTTTGACAAAGAAAAAAGAATTCTCGACGTGTCTACACGAAGCATCCTCGGGAGATTTTGACTCATCGAGCGCACTTTTCATCTCATCGAGCGGCTTTACAGGAAAATGAGGCGGAATTGTCACTAGATATATTTTTAATTAAAATACGACATTAGCTTAGGGCCTTTTTCACGACCTTCAAATAAAGTTGAAGCGAAGCAATGATGGCTCAGTGGCATTGGCTATGGACTGCCGCGCTGTAGGTCTATGGTTCGAATCCCACCCAGAGCTTGAGCTTCACCGCATGGTGGAAGGGCATTTTGCGAATGCCCGCCTAGCTAGCGACCACCCTCAAGTAGAAAATCTGTCGCCAAGCACCTAACGGTGTGTTCCGGCAGCTGTCCTTGAGAGCCAGTGAAATAATAGGCAAAATGAGAATTAACAGGTATGTCTCAAGGTGTTGGGCGCAGTACAGTTCGTCACTTGTGATGAAATGCATTTGTTACAGGCAGAGGATACCGCTTAACATCAGGTGGGCCTCGCGCTTGTTCTATCACAATAACATAAAAAACAAAAACAAAAAAAACGAGTAGGCGAAATTCTGGTTTAGGTCACTAGTAACCGTCTATATAAATTTTCACAATGGCTGAGTAGTGCTAAACCACAGATAAAGTGACCACTAACTTACTTCTTAGTTCATCTGTCTATCACTAATACAGGTTTCAAAAGAAGGTTGGTATTGCAAACTCCATATTGAGTAAAAACTTCTTGATTACAATAATTTTCGACGTATGATTGAGTTGATAGATTATGAAAGGATATTTGAATTTACTTCAAAGATCCTTTGAGGAACCATCGAGTTCTTAATCAGAAGTCTGTTTTCTATTGTGAAACTGAGAAACCGTAATTGTAACTTTTAATAGGTGAGTAACTTAAACTAGGAAGTAAATAATTGACACTTTACTTGAAGGTCATGAAAGAGGCCCTTAGTGTCTTTTATTTGAAATATTCGAGTTTAAACATGACAAAACCTGGTGTTTGTAAGTATCTCTGTTAATATCTTTTGCAAACATAATTTAGAAATTGTTTGATGTCGTAGTTTTGGTTTTTTAAGCGATGAGACGGAGAAGTCGCCCACCTGATGCTAAGCGGCATCGTTCTCGTCCTGCTAAACATTGTACTGAACTCGTCACTCAAAGACGTAAGTTCTTATGTCTCGTTCGCCCAGTAATAACATTAGCTACAGTGCCCTTAACGCCACAACAGTGTTTGCCACTACTTATTTGTTGCAAAATATCTGACATTGATAAACAGGCGTGCGTAAACAACTTGGTAAAGAAACTACCCCGCGATAAAACGAAATAAGCATTGCAATTCAACGGGGCAATGCTGCCAGCATGCTGGGCACGCTGCCAACTGATGGTGGGCTAGAGCATTTGGACTGCCTATGAGATGCCTTATAGAGATCTTAATGCTTTTATTGTAGTAGCTGTAGTGTTGTATATAGTCCGTAGTATTTTGTTAATAAAGGCATAAACGAAATCAGGCTTTTTCATATAAGTAGTCTTTATGTTTATTCGGAAGTATGTTCCAGTATATACTTACTTACGTAGAGTTGGTAGGCCCCCCACTAGGTGGACTGACGACATCGTAAAAGTTGCTGGTAGCCATTAAAAACCGGTTTTCTAGCGTTCTATGGGGGAGGCCTTTGTTCAATAGTGGACGTCTTCCGGCTGATGATGATGATATACCTAAAAATAAGCCTGATGATGTTAAAACCAACTTTTTTAATCTTAAATGCTAATTAGGTTACCTTTTGACAACTATCTCACCTGATGGTAAGTGATGATGTGGTAGAAGATGTTGTTCAGGCTAACCTAGAATAACTAGCTCTCAAGGGCAGCTGCCGGAACACACCGTTAGGTACTTGGTGACAGTTTTTCTACTTCAAGGTGGTAGCTAGCTAGGCGGGCATTCGCAAAATGCCCTAGCACCATGCTATAACGACTGTCATCCTAAGATAACAAACGGAACTAACGGGTTAACGTCCCCTCCGAAGCACGGAAGCGCTAAGTAGTAATGTCACTAGCGGTCACTCATACAAGTCATGACCGCGGTGGACGTAGCTTAACAACTCAACGATTAAGAACGGCTAAGCAAACTTCATTTCCAGCAAACATCAAATCTGTTGTCATTTTAATTGATTTATTGTGACAAGGTTAGTTTTTTTGCCTTAGATCGCCTTAATTTACAGACAAATAATTTAGAGCCACCGCACTTAACAAAAATGAATCACCCTAAGTACGCCGATCTATTTATACTTTAATACATAACGATTAAAACGAAATCAACGAGTGAGGTCATAGTAGAACGCCACTATTCTAGTGACCACAGGTATATAACAAATTTTAGGATTCTGTACTAGAAAACAGGGAACCCATTACTAGTTTCTTGCCCGTTCTTCTCGCAGTGGCTCTATACAATTTATTTGCTGAACGTGGCAGTACAATGTAGAATATTTCAATACTAAAATTTGTAATTGACCTACATGAGAGCGTCGTAGACGCCTAAATTGAATAAATGATTTTGACTTTGACTTTGACTAGATTACGGATAGGATGGTCTTAAAAGTTATATGTCCTAAACATAATGTGGTAAGTCTTAAAGTCCACTGAACCAATATGACTAGTGGAGAACAGCTTTGAAGCTAATCGTCCTCAATATCAAGAGTCATAAAAGAAAATCGCGTTTAACGAAAGATGACATGGAAGAAAATTTCTCTTATTGCTTTATCTTAAACTAGAGACACGCCCCGGCTTCGAACGGGTGCAATACTCATACTAAATATACCACAGATTGTTTTTATATACATCGGTCACAGCTTTCTTGTCATTACACAATACAAACATGTTTTCTTTAGAGGTAACTCTTGATTGATTGATCTTGATCTCTCCGCGACCGCTATGCGGCACGTTAAAGGTGAGATAGTGGTGAAAGGCTAACCTATCAGGAATAAAAAAGAAATATAACCATCTTCTTGAATCACTCTACCTATTTAAAAAATTTAAAAGATCTAAGTAAACATAGGGACAGACAGCGGAAAGCGACTTTGTTTTATAGCATTTTTGAGATAATTAATGTCATCAATGACGTTGATTTTTGGATTACTAAAAGATGAGCCAATAGTTAGAAATAACACCTAATGAAGTCAAGCAGTTTCTTATAGTAAAGACAATAAAGACCTCTGTTACGCATATATACGGGTAAGCCTCGTTACAACACTACATCTAAGTGTGGGTGTTGGTAATCAGTAAAAATTCGCCTGGGTAGGTTATTTTTTGAATGTTGTACCAACTACACTCAAAAGATATAGAGGGACGCGCCATTGTGTGCGTGGAAAGGTCAGTAATACGTACTATTCGTGAAGCTTGGTATGATAATAGTTTGAATTTCAAATGTAGGAGGTTTAATAAAAAAATGTATCAAAAAATGGAACTGACTTCAACACTCAAATGTGTAAAATAACTTGTTCAAGTCGGTACCAAGATGGTTCAAAAGTACCTATTATCACAATATTATGTGCATAGTTTCGACTTCGACAAATTATTTCACATATTTGAGTGTTGAAGTCGGTTCCATTTTTTTTAGTAAACATTTTTTCACACTTTTTAGTGGCTCTTGCTACTTAAGTGATCGATTGTGATTCACTGTATTGACAGTCATTGGACTATATCATCAAGGCAGGAAAATACTTTTCAGTTATTGGAGTTTAACTAAAAACGGCTTGACTTATTTTGACGAAATTTAGATGGGACCACACGGCAATCATTAGTTTTCAAATAAAGAAAGGAAAAACCGGCCAAGTGCGAGTGGGACTCGCACACGAAGGGTTCCGTACTATTATATTGTTTTTAGCAAATAAACAGCGAAAACCTCTTTTTTTGTATGGGAGCCCGCTTAATAATTTATTTTATTTTATTTTAATGAATTATATTTAAAGAGACCATAAAACTAAATATTCTGTGAATAGTTAAAGCGTCTACCTGTCACCGTTAAGAGAAACCAAGAAACGGTAAAAAAAATCAAGATGTTTGTATGGGATAAATACATCATCTATGAAAATTTCAACTGTCTAGCTATCACCGTTCTTGAGATACAGCCTGGTGACAGACGGACGGACGGACGGACAGCGAAGTCTCTGTAATAGGGTCCCGTTTTTACTCTTCGGGTAAGGAACCCTAAAAAATCAAGAATCATCAAAATCGGTTCACAAAGTCAAAAGTTCAGTGGTAACAAACATAAAAAAAACAGACGAATTGAGTACCTCATCCTTTTTCGTGGTTGGTAAATGAGTACCTCCTCCTTTTTTTGAAGTCGGTTTAAATAATATAAACAGGCCAAATCGTATACCCGCTATGGATCTCTAGCTGTCTGAAAATGTATAATGATTTTTGCCACTTTCTGTGTTGGTGCCAAGTACTCAGTGTGCGATCCCAACTGGTTTTGATGCCAAGGACCTAATAAAATAATTATACTTTGCCAAGATCAACAATCGTGCACTGTAGCTTGACCTACACCATATTGTAGATTAATTACGATAAACACACGTTCTTCATTCAGGATCTGAACAGCTAAATGTTAATTAATATGTGATATGTGTTGATTTCAGAGGCAATACTCGGAATCCGCCACTTGCAAACAGCGATGCTGTTTCTGGCGATGGTGTTGGCGTATGGAATGAGAGTCAATATCAGCATGGCTGTGGTCGCCATGACTGACAAGGACGATGAAAACGTAAGGATACACTTTAATCACGATACATATTTCTCTATAGCTGATAGGCTAGCCCTTTACCACTAACTTACCTTACGGTAAGTTCAGAATTCCCGGACAACCACCAGGACACACAGGTAGAAGCAACGTGTAGCTAGCATGATGGGCAATATGCCTTACCACCATTCAGATTCAGATTCATCATTCACCTTATAACAATGGTACGTTATACTAGGTATGTTATTCTTAATACATAATTTCTTAATTTATATTTTTTACATTAATAACATTTGCAATTACATAAAATGAAATATTATTAAATAAGCAGATAAATAAAAATAATATGTCAGGTCTCTAAATAATAAAATTAAAACCTTATACATAATAATATGCTCTAACATACAAATACAGAACTGTCACATAAATTTTTACAACCTTGTGTACCGTCTTCATCGTAATAATTTTACAGTCGTACTTTCTAGGGTTCCGTCCTGGAAAAGAGGACCTATTGCTAAGCCCCACGTTTCCGTCGGTCCTACATTTAAAAGGATGTATCTTTGGAAATATTCACAAAATATGTATTGATATGGCGGATTGCCTAAAAAATAATAAAAATGGCTAAAAAAAGTGGGTCCCCATGCACTATATATGTTTCTTTAACGTTTTTGTTTTAACTCTATGTTAGAAAACTGTAATACATATACGAGCGCCAAACTTGGTTGGATCGTAGTTCAATATCTACCGTATCACATTAACCGGAACGTCAACTGTTGAACAAGGTCTCCCCCATTGGGGGGCTTTGCCATAACCCCCAAGCTTGGCAGGTGTCAGTAGAAGTTATCAGTTCCTCAAAAGGCGCTTCCTTCAGGTATTTTTCCCTTTAGCAACCCACGGGAAGAAATGGTGAGGTAACACTCTAAACCGGCACCTCTAGCTAAAAAAGGCTAGCCTATCAACTACAAAAAATAGGTGGTTGTGAAAAACATTAACATATAACTTGTATTACGTAATATAAATATATGTGTATGTATATATACTGATAGAGATCGCAGACCGCTCCACTTTAACATGTCATGATTTCGATAACATCAACATTTTATCTGGATCTAATGGAATCAAGAAAATCAAAGTTTATCTTGACCTAGCATGTGGCCTAGTATAATAGACAGCTGATTTGAATGACTTTCCATAGGTTGGAGTGATAACACAATTGAATTAGCATTAAAAAAATGTTTATAAGATTACAAATTTACGAGAGGTAAATTATAGTCATGTTTCAAACCATCATCCAAAACGAAGTTGAAGAACGAGAGGAAAAATTAGAGTTATGAGTCATTGTCATGTTAGCTTAGTTGGAAAACGCATACCCCGGCTATAGGGTTGGATGACGCGGGTTCGAATCCCCCACACAACTATAAATTATGCTCTCGTAAATTTGTAATTTTGTAATAATCTGCAGAAAACGCGTTATTGCGAAAAAAAAGTTAATAAAGACAATAATGTTGTTAAAAATTTAGTTTACATAGTTCATCTGCTGATTATATTGCTGACATTAACTTAACTAATTTAAATTTTTAATAGAGTTTTTAATATCCGAATAATTGAAAAATAAAAAATTAAATTAGATTTTCTGCGACTAATAACCACAACATCAATATAAGAATTAGGAGTGAATATAGATTCAAAGAACCATTAAGATGAATGAAAATAGTTTTCAAACCAACATCCACAACATTTACTTTTCAAAACGCGTGAGAAATGGCGAGAATAATAAAGTTTCTTATCATAAAAAACAATTCAAGAGCTCTCGACAAGAAGTACGTCTTGATATTGATAATTTTGAAGTAAATAACCTCACAAAAGCTGCTTTGTCAATTTGATGCGAAAACCAGCTAGAGAAGAAGCATTCAACTGATAAGATTGTATATGTCGTCAGCTGATCATTGAATTGTTCAGATCACCATATGTCTGAGCACATCTTGAAACGCAGACACATGGATAAGATGGCTAGATAATGATCTAGCATTAGCATATAAGCCAGCATATTAGCCATGTTACACTAGCCATATAGTCCTACACTTAACGTTTGCCGATTTGGCCAGCGATACTTGGGCATATCGTTTGTGTGGGGTATCTAAGGTTTTAGCAAATAAAAGTAGCATTTTAGAAATAACATTTTATTATAGTAAAGTTACATTAGCCCACAATACAAAGGTAAAAGACCTTCAAAAAGTTACGATCGATATGTAAATTTATACTGAGTTACGAATTCCGCACATAACTTAAATTTTTTCTACATAATATTTGTGATTTTGTTATGTAATCCGCATAGCAGGCGTTATTGCAAACCTAACAATATTAAAATTATAAGGTTGCGTCATCATTTACAAGTATAAAACCAATTGCAAAATTGGTCTTGTTTGTGGTACAACGCAAGTGGTACTATAGAGGTCGCTCCATCCCAATACGATGGTTAAAGAACCATAGGAAAGATTTGAGTTATGACGTCATGTCATGTTAGCTCTATTGGTTAAAGCATACCCCGGCTCAAGGGGGGGATGGACGTGGGTTCGAATCCCGCGCATGACTTAAATTTTTCCTATCATATATTTGTAATTTTGTAATGTAATCTGCATAGCAGGCGTTATTGCAAACCTAACAATATTAAAATTATAAGGTTGCGTCATCATTTACAAGTATAAAACCAATTGCTAAATTGGTCTTGTTTGTGGTACAACGCAAGTGGTACTATAGAGGTCGCTCCATCCCAATACGATGGTTAAAGAACGATAGGAAAGATTTGAGTTATGACGTCATGTCATGTTAGCTCTATTGGTTAAAGCATACCCCGGCTCAAGGGGGGGATGGACGTGGGTTCGAATCCCGCGCATGACTTAAATTTTTCCTATCATATATTTGTAATTTTGTAATGTAATCTGCATAGCAGGCGTTATTGCAAACCTAACAATATCAAAATTATATTATGTGTAAGACGCTCTGCTCAGGGTCTAACTGTTGGACAATACTGTGGGTGGGAAATTTGTCAAAAAGAAATCTATGCCCTTTCTGACACGTTTTAATGCGAATGGGCTAGGCGAAAGTACCCTGAAAAACTATGGATTTTCGGTTAGTATACTCAGACGCAGGTTCAATATTATAAACAACTAGCGGCCCGCCCAGGCTTCGCACAAGTATTTAACTAAAAATTCAAAAATAACATATTGTTTGATAATATTCTATTGCCCACGTTCATCGGGGATAATGTAAGATTCTAGTAGTGAAAGAATATTTCAAATCGGTCCAGTAAACTACTGTTTATTTTTATTTATTTTTATGTTTATTCGTTATATACAAAAATACAAATCATTCCTCTTTATAATATTAGTATAGCTGATATAGATAGACAGTTGAAACATGCGATTGAAATATATGCGTTGTAATAAAAAAAAAAATGTTATTATGATACGTCACTTTAATAGTTTTTTTTATTTTTTTATTTATGAACCAATATCATTATTATGAGTTTGTGACGGGGCAATCACGATGCCCACCTGACGTTAAGCGTTAACCTCTGCTTATAACAGATGCATTTTGTCACTAGTGTCGAAGTGCACTACGCTCGTCAGTTGTTAAGACTCATGTGCCTGTAATTTTACTGGCAATCAAGGACGGCTGTCAGAACACATTGTTGGGTGCTAGGTGACAGACTTTCTGCTTTAGGGTGATAGCTAGCCAGACGAGCATTCACAAAATGTTCTTCCATTATGCGGTGAAGCTTTTGAGCTTCAAAGGGGTGATGATCACACCATGGACTTGCGGCACGGCAGTCCATAGCTATTACCACTCGCCTATCATTGCTTCAATAACCTAATCTTAAAATTTTTCACATTTATATGAGTCAGGGTCAATTTTACCAATAAAGGAACTAATTATGCTCGACTTGCCGGAGGCACTACCATGTCCCTAAAAACGCCGATAACTTTATACCATTAAAATTGTATGGGCTTTTGTTACTAGATATGATAGAACATCAAACCTAGTGGCAGTTTTTGAATTTGTTGGATTTCTGTCATGGAAAAATTAAAGCTAAATGATTTGACTTTAATGTCATGTGACAGCTATTGCATTATTTTATCAGATAACATTAACCATATTTGTTATTAAAATATGGAACTCTTCCTATTATTAATTAATGGATAAGGTTTTTTCTTTTTTATAACCATGTGCTTGTTGTCAAACTTCATAGAAATCAAAATCATGGTAGATTTAAAATACTGCAACATTCTAGTACATCTGAGGTGACAAAGGCCTATTGTATTTTGTTGGATACAGATATCAAAATTTTCCTCGTATTCTTATACTTAAGATTAGTGAAATTCAACTTTAATTGTATTAATATTATAATAGCTCTTATCAGTATTTAATTGCCACATTAAAAAATCACAAAAGTTTGAAATTCTGTAGTGATTACAATGAATAAACAAAAAATGTACACTCAGAATTCCGCTCCTTCGAGCCGGCAGCCTTCTAGCAAAACGTAGTCCTTCAATCTCACACCAACGCACCTATATATAATGAAGTAAATGTAAACTCATGCACCACACACAACACATAAACATATGTATACACAGCACCTATATACAAAGCACACTTATTATCCACGCCCATCCACACAAGCTAACATTTACTCAAACTATTACTACATTTGTATTTTTTGTATAATATCTCACTCTTAGTCTACTTTGTAAGTCTTCTAGTATATTATATATATATAATATATATCTCTATTATATTACCATTAATAAGAAATTAGCTAGTTTAACCAAATAAGGCAATTCTTTTCTTAATTTGCTGTATAGATAAAATCACCCTCGAGCTCCCAGATACAGGCCTCGTGCTTAGTTTGGGGTTCACTGAAAATCTGTTATACTCTGTAATCCACTTCAAACAATGTATACTTTTTCTGTATAATTTTGGTAATACTTATGGTAGTAAAGACATCTTGTATCTTGAATGTAATGTGTATGATATTTGCTTTCACGTTTTACAGTCTTTTGACTGGAGCATGCAGACCCAGAGCGTGATCCTGTCATCGTTTTTCTGGGGCTACATCATCCCGCAGATTCCCGCTGGGGAACTGGCAGCCAGGTTTGGAGGATCGCTGCTGATCACCATCTCAATTTCGGTCAACTCTGCGGTGTCACTGGTGTTGCCAATTGCTGCAAACTATGTAAGTGATTAAAGCTTCTCTTTACCCGGCGGTAAGCCTATAATAACAAAATACTACAAACTATACAGAAAACTACAGCTACTACAATGAGGATCGTCGCTCATGTGCCGTGGGGAACAGATTGGCCAGCCAGAAGGTTGATACGAGTCTGGCTGCCCAGGGTACGCCGGAGTTGGTAATGAAAACGTCACACGGGGATACACTTTACTTAGACCGCAAAAGCATTTAGACCACCTACAAGTCATAACAGACTCATAAGCAGTCTAAATACTCTGGCCCACTACCAGTAGGCAGCTTGCCCAGCATGTTGGCAGCATGACCCCGCTGAATTGCAATGCTTATTATTTGAGAAGTGATTAATGTCGAGTTAGCAAATATGTAATGTTTGTTTAAGAGCTTCGTTTCACACCAACTACATCACAAAATATACATCCTGGGTGTTATATATGCATACCAAGCGCTATATTCATAAATGTAGTGGAATTACAAATATTAGATTATAGTTGTGGTTGTAAAGAGTTAGAAGTTTAAGTAAAAACCAAGTAATACCAATGATATCTGAATGAAAAAAATATTTAAATAATGTACTTTTGTCATCCTTTTTGCAGAGTATAAACTTTGGCAAATTGTAGCATACTATCAAGATTCTTAACAAAAAAAAATACGGATATACTACTGTATTCTAAGTACTATTTTGAAACTGAATGTTTAAACTCGTCGACGTTATGCCTGTTGATGATGAATAATCATAGAAAAAATATGTTGTCTTCTATGTTATACATATAAATTTAGGTAGCCAGAATATTTTATTGAAACAACAATAAACTTCGAAAAATAAAAGAAAACACGCATATTATCTAATCACATCGAGACATTATCCTATGTCAGACAGAATACAGAGATAAGATGAAACTCATGAATGACTCATCTCTGACTCAGGATCTGCCTACCCATATCCCACATATTTATGTTAATGAGGTATAGGAAATATATCTTCTCTAAAAAGACAACTCAAGTTTTTTTTATGTTATTATGACTGAACAATCACGATTAGCTGCGAAGCAATTGCACTGCGCCCGTCACACTGGACATACAGTTGTTAAGTCTCATGCGCCTGTAATTTTACTGGCTCTCAAGGACTGCTTCCGGAACACACTGTTAGGTGCTTGGCGACAGATTTTCTACTTGAGGGTGGTAGCTAGCCAGGCGAACATTCGCAAAATGCTCTTCCACCATGCGATGAAGCTCAAACCGGCGGTGGAGATTGAACCATGGGCATGCGGGGCTGCATTCCATAGCTATTACCGCTCAGCCATCATTGCTTCAATTTTTTTCTGTTACAGATCAATTCCCTCATTAGGATCATGTAATATTTTATATATTTTGAAGCAGTGATGGCTCAGTGGCATTGGCCATGGACTGCCGTGCAGCAGGTCCATGGTTCGAATCCCGCCGCGGGCTTGAGCTTCACAGCATGATGGGAGGGCATTATACGAATGCCCGCCTGGCTAGCGACCACCCTAAAGTAGAAAATCTGTCGCCAAGCACTAACGGTGTGTTCCGGCAGCAGTCCTTGAGAGCCAATGAAATTACAGGCACATGAGACTTAACAACAATGTCTCAAAATGACGGGCGCAGTGCAATTCGTGACTTGTGACAAAATTCATCTATTATAGGCAGAGGTTAGCCCGCTTAACATCAGGTGGGCCTCGAGCTTGTTCCGTCACAATAACTTAAAAAAAAACTAGCAGTCAAATAGTAAAATACGTCTTCAAATGGACCACCCAAGGACATGACTGAAAACCAAGTGGCTTTGGTTTTATTTATTTATTTTAACAGTTGGCTTCCTCCTTGACGGCAGTACTAATTGAGAAATATTATGCTCAATTGGTAGTCTACCCGCACCTTTTTAGTTAATTAAAGCGGTAATGGATCCTCTTGTACGCCCAACTTTTAGTGACAACTTATCATATGAACGTAATGGCATGCTGCTCATTCGGTATTTGTACTTATGTTTGCCTTTTGTGACATCCAACTTTATTTTTTGTGAAATCTATAATTTTAAAATTTTATTTGTTATATCTTAGGTTATTATTTATTCTCGCAATGGGAGCCCGTTGCATATATGTCCAAGTGTTATAAATCTTGCTGTTTTACAAATATTGTCTGTGCATCATTAGTATCCAGAATTTAATAAAGTACATGATGTCACTCCTCACGATTTGAAGCTAAAGTGCTTAAATCACATTTTGATACGGCGTCTATTTTACAGAGACATAAAAAAAACTCATGTAAAATGTCGTAACTACCATGATACTCTCTTTTTCACCAAACAGTGAAATTTTATTTTTGATACAGTTTCTGTACCAAAAATATGTTTTTGTGTCATGAATGGATTATTGCGACGCAAACCATATTTCAGAAAGGCCCGACACATACTTGGCCAATTTTTACATTTTACTAATTGTACTTTTCCTTTCAGGGCGGATGGCAAGCAGTTTGCGCGTGCAGAGTCCTCCAGGGGTTGTCACAGGGAGTTACGTATCCCTCCATCCACAATCTTATCGGAAAGTGGGTGCCACTTGAAGAGAAGAGCCGTTTAGGGACTATTATATATGCTGGTAAGATTCTGTTAATTTTTTCAAGTGGTGATCTTTATTATTTTTTTTATTTTTTTTGCCTGATAGGTTAGCCTTTGACCACTATCTCATCTGATGGTAAGTGATGATGTGGCCGAAGATGTTGTTCAGGCTAACCTAGATGTACTGGCTCTCAAGGACAGCTGCCGGAACACACCGTTAGGTACTTGGCGACAGATTTTCTACTTGAGGGTGGTAGCTAGCCAGGCGGGCATTCGCAAAATGCCCCACCACCATGCTATAACGACTGCCATCCTAAGACGACACCCGGGACCGACGGCTTAACGTGCCCTCCGAAGCACGGAAACGGTCAGTAGTAATGTCACTAGCGGTCACCCATCCAACTCATGACCGCGGGCGACATTGCTTAACTTTGCTGATCGGTTGAGAACAGCTAAGTAAACTTCGCTACGAGCGCTTCAAAAAATCGTTGTGTTCATGTTCTACAAGGTCGGGCTACTAAAATTATTTATCTTTCGACTACTAAATTGTAAACTCTGTACAATTAAACAATGCTTGTGTAATATAATGATAAACGCAGTCGACTTATTTCATTAAAAAAATATAAATTATAAATAAAAAGATTGTCACATAATTGAGCTATTTTAAGTATTAAATAATAATATTAGCCTTGTGAATGATACTTTATATTGAAACTATGAAACTTTTAATTGGATGCAGTGATGGCTCAGCGGCATTGGCTATGGACTGCCGCGCCACTCGGTGGAAGGGGCAAAATGCCCTATGACTAACGACTACCCTCAAGTAGAAAATCTATCGCCCTAACGGTGTGTTCCGGCAGCTGTTCTGGAGAGACACTAATTCTAGGTTAATCCTGATAAAAGTTGACCACATGAAGTCGAAGCAATGATGGCTCAGTAGCATTGGCTATGGGCTGCCGCGCAGCAGGTCCATGGTTCGAATCTCGCCGCGGGCTTGATCTTCACCGCATGGTTCACGTGCATAAAAATTGTATACCTTTTCCGCTTCTATTACTACCTATTTAAAAATCTTTAGTAGCGTATTGTTACGTAATGTATCTACACTCGAGAGCAATGAATCCGGGTCACTTAAAGAATCCTAAAAATCTCGGAAACTAAAAATGCTAGGTTAATGCAATAAATTGTATTTAATAGACAATGTAATACTCCTTAAATGAAGGTATTAAAACTTCTTAGTTATTGTAAAGTTATATCATAAAAAAATCAAATTTGAAAAAGGGCCACTTTCGATGCTGTAATTTCGTAGTTCCATCTGGAACTACGAAATTACAGCATTTGGTTTTGCTTTTGTTTGTAATCTGTCATTTATGTGGGTACATAAACCATGTTGATAGTGCTCTATATTCATTATTCAAGCTGAAATTATGTCGCTTACGCCTGAAGAATGCACCAGAATACTTACAATGCTGGAAACCGGCCGGAGTCAGCGCGATACAGCCAGGACTGTCGGTGTGTCGCTGTCAACAGTACAAAGAGTTCTCCGACGTTACGAAGAAACTGGTTCTAACCTACGCAGACCAGGAACGGGCAGAACCAGGTGTACCACAGCACGAGAAGACCGATACTTGGTGAACACCATGCTTCGAAATCGCTTTCTCACAGGAACTGAACTCACCAATCAGTTTCGACGCCTCGGAGGAAGTAACCCAAGTGCATGGACAGTAAGACGTCGGCTTGCTGAATCTAACTTAAAACCCCTTAGACCTGCAAACGGCCCTAAACTGGAGCGTGGGCATCGTATTTCGAGACTAAGATATGCCCAGAGCCACGTAAATTGGAGTATTGAAGATTGGTCAAAAGTTATGTTCTCCGACGAATCAAAATTTATGCTCTACAAGCACGATGGAAGACACAGAGTGTATCGAAGACCAGGGGAAAGATTCAAGCAAGCATGCATCGAAGAAAAAGTAGCCTACGGTGGTGGGTCTGTACTTGTGTGGGCCGGAATTTCTTCTGAAAGTCGCACAGAGCTGGTGATCATAGAAAACGGCTCTTTAACTAGCGTAAGATATGTGGAAGAAATCCTCAATGATCACGTTGGTCCATTTATGGTCAATTTAGGTGAGGATGCTATATTTATGCATGACAATGCCCGACCTCATACAGGTAGGATTGTGAATGACTACCTTCAAGAGATGAACATTACTCGTATGGAGTGGCCAGCGCGCAGCCCGGATATCAACCCGATCGAGCATGCTTGGGACGAGCTAGGCAGATGCGTAAAACAACGAAACCCTCCCCCAATCACGCTTCGTGAGCTCAAAATTGCTCTCACAGAGGAATGGGAGAATATTCCCCAAAATCGTATAAGGAACTTGGTGTACAGCATGCCAAACCGCGTAAACGCAGTAATGGAAGCACGAGGAGGCAATACGAAGTATTAAAATTCAAGAAAATCGTAATAAAGTTCAAAAATTTCATGTTTCCTATTTTTGTTTTAAGGAGAGATCAGCAGTTTTTTTCTTTATGTAATTTTGTGTTAATAAAATGTATGGTGACTCATATTTTTTTTACTTTCATTTAAGGAGTATTACATTGTCTATTAAATACAATTTATTGCATTAACCTATCATTTTTAGTTTCCGAGATTTTTAACATTCTTTAAGTGACCCGGATTCATTGCTCTCGAGTCTACAATCGACTTAGACTTTTGAGGCGCCTGATCAATTTATATCACAATTTCACATAAGTCTGTTGCTCGCACACTTTATTTATCTACCCCATTTCACCAATATTAGGTTCACCTAAGCTCCCTAGCCCGCCAACCCACTATTGCTACCTGTGGGTTTCGTAAGAGGAGACTATAGGTAAAATGCCGGAAGATGGGCAGCAGCGCCTCCGAGGAACTGATATCTTAAACTGCGGTCCCCAAGACGCCAGTCAAGCGTTGGGATTATGGCAAATCCCCGCTTAATGGGGGAGGATGTGTGTGAAGTTTACGTTACTGTCCTTAACCCAGCAAAGTTAAGCAACGTCCGCCGCGTTCATGAGTTGGATGGGTGACCGCTAGTGACATTACTACTGGGTGCTTCCTTGCTTCGGAGGGCACGTTAAGCAGTCTGTCCCGGTGGTTACATATAGGATGGTAGTCGCTTTAGCATGGTAGTGGGGAATTTTGTGAATGCCCGCCTGGCTACCCTTAGGTAGAAAATCTGTCGCCAAGCACCTAACGGTGTGTTCCGGCAGCTGTCCCTGAGAGCCAAGAGAGTGAGATAGTGGTCAAAGGCTAATCTATCAGACATAAAAAAAGATCTATCATATTTTGTTAGTTACAGAGATTTAAGTTATCCTCGTATAGCACTAATTTCATGCTAAGCAAATATCTCATTTAGGTACTTTATATTTTTCAGGTGGTCAGTTAGGGACAGCTCTTCAGCTCATGGCGTCAGGGTTCATCGCGCAGTACTGGGGTTGGCCGTCCATCTTCTATGTAAACGGAGCTCTGGGTGCTATCTGGACAGCTCTGTACGTGTTCCTTGGATCTGACTCCCCGCAAAGTTCTAAGATGATCAGTGAAGAGGAGAGGCTTTACATACAAACGAGTTTGGGACAAGTTGGTGGGGCAAAGGTTTGTTAAATCCTGCTTTAAGCTTTTAAAAGTTGTGGAGAGTTTCATATTCAAGGAGCGATAAAAAGCCAACACAAGCAACAGCATGAAACATTCATCCGACCCATACTTGAAACCTCCCCGTCGCCGGCAAAGGCAGGTATTGGACGACCCGGATGACCTCGCCGGCGAGCTCGAGGCAAAAATAAAGTCCCGATTAGTGTCTCTCCAAATAGTCACAGAGTAATATTCAGTAGGGCCCATTCTCAACGGTACAACACTGCAGTCGTACCGGGGCATTTAGTTCCGATTCCCCCTTTGTCTCTCGGCAGCGAGACAAGCCGAGGTCCAAACCACAGTGGTGCCCTTGAGCTCGCTGTCACCCCTCCCGATAGTAGCGGAGCGTTTTCGGCGCCCGTAGGAGACGGAGGTTTAAGGCGCCTTATACGCCCTTCCTTATAGGTCCCGAGACGGGCTATAAGTGGGCCTTCCCTCACCCAAAACCCGGTGGAGCTGTACATCCGTATAGCGGTAGATAGCATCTATGTCCTCCCTAAAAAAAAACTTCTACGGAAAATTATACCTTATAATTAGTAATGGCACTAACTAACAGTTGTCTGTATGCGTTTTCCTGCAATCAGTGGTTGACAGAAATATGACACAAAATACCTACCTTTAAACAACCCTTCCTGTTTTTTTACTCTATGCCGTTGAGTCAGGCTGAAAATGGCGATAACAACTGATATTTTCGAAAAATAGGTAAAAGTATTATACACTAAAAATGTGTTTGTGTAGATAATTATGTTTTAGTTGTTTATTTTGCTTATATTTTGCATCTCTTTCTGTGATTTTATACAAATGTATACGAAATCTGTTCGATGCCATAGGAACATTTTTTTTGGCCTTTTTCCCAGTATGTTTAAACAAATGTAACTACTGATACTTCCTTTATTTACCCATAGTCTTAGAGTAAACACCAACGGTATTGACATTATGTCTGCTTTGAGCGTGATTGAGTAACTCCGCAAATACTATGTATTTATAACAAAAGCTAATAATGAGCTATGTTTTATTATAACAAAGTTCTTTTTAATTTCTAGAGATGTTTTTTGTATAAAATTTAACTAAGTTACCTAACATATGAGCATAGTTTCGAAAGTAGTATCCGTCGTGCATCGTGTTTCTTTCAAAATCAAATTTTATTTAGTAACAAGTTCTTTTTTATTTTTAGCTTATAGGCTAGCCTTTGACCACTACCTCACTTGATGATAACTGATGATGTGGTTGAAGATGTTGTTCAGGTTAACTTGAAATTAGTAGCTCTCAAGAACAGCTACTGGAACATACCGTTAGTTATTGGCGACAGAATTTCTACTTGAGGGTAGTAGCTAGCAAGGCGGGCATTCACAAAATGCCCTACCACCATGCAAGACTTACCAACAGCTCTCCTTAGATCGTATTATACAGTTGCCTAGATTACATAGATATATATACGTTGAATTTTTAAATTGTGTTAATCTAATGAAGTGTCATTAAATTTATCCCACAAAGCTCCTTGCGAGTTATCTACTAACACAAAACAAAGAACATTACACGTACTCCTCTGCGCTTTGGGCCGACAGCTTTATCAATTTTCATTCTTGTATATATTTGGTCACATTTCAGGTCATTGTTTTCTTAGCCATATTAGGAAAAACATTTTCATATTACATTAGCTAATATAATATTATTCTTATGATATTTTTCTCGTTTGCTATTGTTAACGCTTTTCAAAAATTTGTACGCTTATATGGGCAAAACATGATGATCACTATATTTAATTATGACACCAATTTTTTTTTTTATGCCTGATAGGTTAGCTTTTGACCATTAGTTATCTCACCTGATGGTAAGTGAGGATGTGTTCGAAGATGTTGTTCAGGCTAACCTAGAAGTACTGGTTCTCCAGGACAGGTGCCGGAACATACCGTTAAGTGCTTGGCGACAGATTTTCTACTTGAGGGTGGTAGCTAGCCAGGCGGGAATTTGCAAAATGCCCTACCACTATGCTATAACGACTGCCATCCTAAGACAACAACCGGGACCGACAGCTTAACGTGCCCTCCGAAAAACGGAAGTGTAGCAACCTTCCTTCTCCTTCACCACTGTTCTATTATATCGGCTCCTTACGTGACGCACCGTAATCGCTTCTTTCGTCCGTCTGTATACGCGGTCGCCGAGCAAGTGACCTCCCCCACCTCTCGCACCCGCCGTACGGACGCAGGAGACGACAGATTATAAATGTATTTGTATCGCATACACTACAGGAAGCGCTCAGTAGTAATGTCACTAGCGGTCACCCATCCAACTCATGACCGCGCGCGACGTTATCGGTTGAGAACAGCTAAGTAAACTTCACTACGAGCGCTTCAAAAATATGCATGCGTTTGTTATGTATAATGCTCATGTTTTATGCAAATAAATAGTTATCTTATCATACATTTTCGAAAGTTGATCCTGTTATCATAGCCTTGAAGATGGTTGGAGTAGGGAAATGAGGAAAGTTTTCTAGTCAACACATATACATATATGTATTTATATGTACGACTTACAGTAAATTTTTACTACACGATCAGATTTTGTATTGAAGCATCTGCTCTCGATGTTTTTTTTTTGGTGGATCAGGTAAGCTCTCTTAAATTTATTTCATTCAAATCTTTTAAAATTTTTAATTTTCGATTAATTTAAAAAATACCTACTAGGTACATACACTTTTTTGATTAAGTAATGAATAGGTAACTGAGACATCCAGTTACCTAGTCATTACTTATTCAAAAAAGGTGTAACTAGGTGGTAGATCTCTTTAGCAAGAATCCGTCTTGGTGAGTACCACTGGAGTGTCAGTTATTCTACTTCGAAGCGTAACTAGTGAAATGTGCAAGCTACACTAGTGTTAATACATCAGAAGCACTATAGCAAGTGAAATTACTTACGGAAAGAGATATAAGAAGTAACGCCTCAGAGTGACGAGCACGGTGCATTGTTATACTTAATGAAAACGGTAACACTGCAGCTGTTATGCACAAGTATGAGGCTTACCATCAAGTGGGCGTCTTATCACTTATTACAAATAAAAGTTTCGGACATTATTTTAAGCACAACATTTTTGCCTTAAAATGGAACCGACTTTTACACTCAAAAGTGCAATAAATTCTTGAACTCGGTACCACGATAGTTCAAAAGTACCTATTATCACAATATTCTGCGCATGGTACCGACTTCGACGAGTTATTTCACACTTTTGAGTGTTGTAATCGGTTCCATTATTAGGCTCCAACACTATCTTTAGTGACTCTTGCTACTTACGGGACAGATTGTCATTCACCGTCAATTACTATATCATCAAAATAGGAAAACACTATTTACATTTTTACCCGATTTTGATGAAATTCAAATAGGAACACACAGAAACATCAGTTTTAAAATGAAAAAAGAATCATCTACATCGATTCACCCAGAAAAAGGTAATGAGGTAACAAACATAAAAAAGACAATAATATGGTCGAATAAAGCACCTCCTCTTTTTTTGAAGTCGGTCAAAATTCACACTGAAACTGTATTTAACAGACATTACAAGTAATTAAAAAACTCGTTTCAGTGAAACATAGCTCACATTCAACACAGATTCACTAATAGTAATAAATAGATTCAGGCGTCACTTTGCGGAAATCCATATTTAATAACAACAAATACTTTTAAAATATTTTATGAAAACATCAAATATATATATTAATAAAACACTTAAAAAATTAAAAAATATATCTAGTGACAATGCCGCCTAATTTTCCTGTTACGCCGACGTGACGTCACAAACGCAACGCAGCCAAACCGGAAGAATTTTTGACGCCTTTCGCTTCTACACGAAGCATCCTCAGGAGGTCTTGAGTCAATCACTAATAGTGTTGTAACTTGTGGAAGTCAATGTCATGATTAAAATATTCAGTTTAAAATATTGAATTAGCATGGTACTAACAGATAGTGGTGTTGATTGTAAATAAGAGCTCTTAGGTCTATCGCATACAAGTTTTCGCAATTTGAGGCAAATCATTAGATTCAACAGCTATAATTAAAATTAAAATAAATTATGAACTACCTCTTTCCAAAATAAAATGATAGGTTTTTATAGATCTTCCACATGTTAGGGCCTGTTTCAGAATGTTCGAGTACGTTCCGGTTATACTACCCAGAACATATTTAATAAATAAAACGCTATCTTTGCGATTCACAGTTATCGATTTAGCCTATCCATCGGTTAAAGCTTGAACGCGCTGCATGGTAACTGTCATTTTTATCATTCAGTTATTTTATTTTCTGGGTAGTATAACCGGAACTTACTCGAACATTCTGAAACAGGCACTTAGTGTATTATTGTAAAGTGTAATAAATTATACCTATATAAGCTATAATAAACTTATTTTTCTTTGGTAGAAATTGAAGACGCCATGGGGCAGCGTGTTTACCTCTGTATCGTTTATTTCTCTGATCATCGTGCACTCCTGCCAAGCTTGGGGTTTCTGGACACTTATGACCGAGATGCCTTCCTATTTCAAGCAAGTTCTCGACGTTGATATTAAATCGGTAAGTTACAGATATGAAATCTCAAAATCAAATTAGCAATGATATTTATAATATATTATTATAATCCGATGGATTTTGACCACTTTATGGAAAATGTTATTAAACTAGACGTAACATGGGAACTGTTATTCGAGAAGGCTACTGGAACACACAGTACTTTAATCAAGGATAGGGTATTCAATTTGCCATACAAACGTAGTTTTCTTAAGTTTATCTTAGGTCTAATATATATGCTTCTTATTTTCCACACAATACGGTAAAGAGAAGTGTTCCCATGCTTGCCATCCAAACGTAGTTTTGTCATTTTATATACCATATGTTCAAACTCAGTAAAACATTGTATGCATAACCTTAAACCACCTAATACCATCTTAATATATATCTGTTTAATAGTTGGTTTAGATTTCCAGTTATAATTCATTAAATATATTACCTTTAAATGTGAAAATAAGATATACAAAAACATTTTATTGAATACTTTTGAATATATTTAAAATAACGGAAAACTGGCAAATCGTTTGCCCTCTGACATTAATCTAAAACATTTAATTTATTTTCATCAACACAAAAAAACAGTTGATCACCCTTTAAATTTATTGAACGTTACAAGTATTTAGGCAGCTCAAATGTTCTCTTTTAATAGACGGCAGCGTGCCGAGCTGCATTGCTCTATTGAAAACCTTATTTTTTACTTACAGAACGGAGTTATGTCAGCTCTGCCTTATCTCGCCATGTACCTGATGAGCTTCCCCTTCGGCTTCTCCTCAGATTACATTTTAAAGAAAGGATACCTCTCCATCACTTCTACTAGAAAGTTGTTTAATTCTATTGGTAAGTACTGAACCCTATAACTATACCATAAAAAGGCTACCATTATTTCATTGAGTTTATTTTATTTATTTATTTATATCTGTTAGGGTAGCCTTGGACCTAATGGTATGTGATGGTGAGACGAGGGTGTTGTTCAGGCTAACTCAGAATTACGAACTTTCAAGGACAGGTGTTGGAACACACAATTTTTTTTTTGTCTGATAGTTTAGCCTTTGACGACTATCTCACCTGATGGTAAGCGATGATGACGAATAATTATATTCATTAAATGCGCCTTTGCCTATGGGCAGACTAAATTACCCAGTCTACTAAAAATTGACAGAGAACCCTCCATGTTTGCAGCACTGCCATGTTTAATTGCAATGCTAATTTGTTGAATCCAATAAGTGTCAACAGTTCATTGACCAACCACTGAAATAAAGTAAATAAGTTCAGAAAAATACGATGCGATTCCTGTCTTTATAGACATATGGACAGACATACATATATAAATTTTGAAGCGCTCGTAGCGAAGTTTGCATAGCCGTTCTGAACCGATCAGCAAAGTTAAGCAACGTCCGCCGCGGTCATGACTTGGATGGTTGACCGCTAGTGACATTACTACTGAGCGCTTCCGTGCTTCGGAGGGCACGTTAAGCCGTCGGTCCCGGTTGTTGTTTTAGGATGCCAGTCGTTATAGCATAGTGCTAGGGCATTTTGCGAACGCCCGCCTGGCTAGCTACCACCCTCAAGTAGAGAATCTGTTGCCAAGCACCTAACGGTGTGTTCCGGCAGCTGTCCTTGAGAGCCAGTACTTCTAGGTTGGCCTGAACAACATCTTCGACCACATCATCACTTACCATCAGGTGAGATAGTGGTCAAAGGCTTATTCTATAAAGCATAAAAAAGAACATATAGACGTTTGTTTTATAATAGACATATCATATCTTAAAATTATGTCCGATACATGTTTTATACGTTATTTTTACAGGTATGTTCGGTCCTGCTATAGCTCTGATCGGCCTATCGTACTCTCCAGCTGGCAATGTCACTCTGGCAGTAGCACTGCTGACGATGGTCGATGGTCTAAACGCTGGTCACCTCACCGGCTTCATGGTATTCACCTTAACTTAATTCCGTCCTGATTTATTATTAAAGAGTTTTCCACATCCTTCCAAGTCCATATCTGCCAACACGTAACTAAGCAAAATTTATCATTATTGTCTTCAACGCTTATGAAGCAGTGATGGCGCTGTTCCAATGGCTATGATGATTAATAGCAGGAAATCTCGAATCTTTTGAAGCAGTGATGGCTCAGTGGCATTGGCTACGGACTGCCGCGCAGCAGGTCCATGGTTCGAATCCCACCGCGGGCTTGAGCTTCACCGCGTGGTGGAAGGGCATTTTGCGAATGCCCGCCTGGTTAGCGACCACCCTCAAGTAGAAAATCTGTCGCCAAGCACCTAACGGTGTGTTCAGGCAGCAGTCCTTGAGAGTCAGAGAAATTACAGGCACATGAGACTTACCAAATATGTCTCCAGGTGACAGGCGCAGTGCAATTCGTGACTTATGACGAAATGCATCTGTTATAGACGGAGGTTAGTCCGCTTAACATCAGGTGGGCCTCGAACTTGTTCTGTCAAAATAACATAAAACAAAAAATAACATGGTTAGAATCTTGCCGTGAACTTGACTTCTACTGGGTAGTAGTGAGGCATTTTACGTAGAAAATCTGTCACAAACGTGTAAAGGAATGTTCTGGCAGTTCAGTATAGCAGTTTCCTGTTTCAATTGATTGTGGTGAATGACTTAACTTATTGGAAAGCTTTACAACTAAATAAATTAAAAAAGAACAGATTGGATTTATTATGATAGTTACGAGACTCAAAGCGCTCGTAGCGAAGTTTGCCTAGCTGTTCTTAATCGATCAGCAAATTTAAGCAACGTCCGCCACGGTCATGAGTTGGATGGGTGCCCGCTAGTGACATTACTACTGAGCGCTTCCATACTTGGGAAGGCACGTTAAGCCTACGGTTTTAACTTTTGAATTTAAAATTTTGTTATGTTTGCAATAACGCTTGCTCGGCGGATTATATTACAAAATTACAAATTTACGAGAGAGAAAATTATCCCGCACATGACTATATGTTTTGTCTAGTAAATTTGTAATTTTACAAAAAAACTGTGTGGTATTAAAAGAGTTTCCGTTATTATCTCCGATGACAACCCAAGTTTGATAATATTTGTGTGCCTAATGCCTACCAATATCCCAGCAGCAAGCTTTACACAAGCAGCTTTAGCATTATTTTGATTTTAGCCAGGTTTAGCTAAATACACTTAATTATGGAACAGTGATTATATCAAGATAAAGAAGGTTTCGACAGCGGTTTAACATAAATTACTCGTTATATTGAATTAAACGGGATATGGCGTTTAATTGAATATGTATTTTTTTCAGTTGGTGCACATAGACATGGCTCCAAACTTCGCTGGTACGTTAATGGGCATCACAAACTGTGTAGCCAACATGGTGGCCATAATTGCACCCTTAGCTGCTGGGGCACTGCTCCAAGATGAGGTATGTAAAGAATGAGTAGTTGTCTAATATAGATTTTGAAGCAGTGATGGCTCAGTGGCATTGACTATGGACTGCCGTGCCGCAGGTCCATGGTTCAATTCCCACCGCGGGCTTGAGCTTCACCGCATGGTGGAAAGGCATTTTGTGAATGCCCGTCTGGCTAGCGACCACCCTCAAGTAGAAAATCTGTCACCAAGCACCTTACGGTGTGTTCCGGCAGCAGTCTTTGAGAGCCAGTGAAATTACAGGCACATGAGACTTAACAACTATGTCTCAAGGTGACGGGCGCAGTGCAATTCGTGACTTGTGACGAAATGCATCTGTTATGGGCAGAGGCTAGTCCGCTTAACATCAGGTGGGCCTCGTGCTTGTTCCGTCACAATAACATAAAAAAAATAGAAAAAAAAACAGAAAAACAAAGACTTATATAAATTTTGTTGATAACTAGATTTTAAGGTACTGGTGAAGTCACCTAAATTAAATAAGCGTATACTTCCTGTTTGATATTTAATGACCTTTAATGACTGGGTGGCTAGCAACGATAATGATGGCTGAAACATAGCACAGCACGGTCATATTACAATCCTTGATAAACAAGCTGGAATAATAAAAGAGCAGATAGCAAGGGCTGCAATGATGACTAATTATGAAGGTCGAGAGCGTAATTAAGCAAGTTATTAAAATACAACCACATTAGTGTGGTCAGAACTTTTTTGGCACCTGACTATTCTTAAACCTCGACCAAATTTATTTTATAATATGCTATTGTGATGGAACAAGCATGGGTCTGCCTATCACAAGACGTGTCGAACTGCTCTGCACCCATCCTCTTGAAACATAAACATATTAGGTTCATGTGCCTTTACTTTCAACAGCACTCAAACCCTTCCCAGGGACACATTAATGCGAATTTTACGCTTGGAGGTAAAAATAGGTGGTGGCGCATGGTGGCATTTTGCGAATGCCCACCTGGCTAGCTACCACCCTCAAGTAGAAAATCAGTTGCCAAGCACCTAACGGTGTGTTCCAGCAGCTGTCCTTGAGAGCCAGTACTTTTAGGTTAGCCTGAACAACATCTTCGACCACATCATCACTTACCATCAGGTGAGATAGTGGCCAAAGGCTAACCTATGATGCATAAAAATATAAAAAAATGGTATAGTGGCGGTACTCGGGACGAATTCACACAAAGATTTCTACTGCTACTAAATCATGACTTTAAATCACTGGGTTGCTAGCAACGATGATGATGGCTGAAAGCGCAGCGTAACGCAGGTCCGAGCCACCACAGTGCGATCACATTGCAGTCATTGATGGTCAAGCTGGAATAATTGTAGCGCAGATGAGGGCTGCAATGATGACCAGTCTCGAAACCCAAAAGCGTAGTGAAACTAAGCTCAAGGCCGATATAATGTAGCCAACAATGCAATCCAAGGCTTATATAATACTTAACTCAAACAATGCAATTCATTAAGATAAAACCAACTTGGAACTATTTTTTGCATTAACTGTGTTTGTAATAATATTCGACAAAAGTGAGATTTCAAAGGAAATCACTGGTCGTTAAAAGTCACCTATATAAGTGATTAAAAGGCGATTTTGTACAAAAAAAATGTTCTCTAACTTGTAACGACTATTATAAATATTTAATATTTATAGCATAATCGAAGTTTTAAGAAAATCTGTTTTTGACATTTATTTTTTATTTTTCAGACTGATCCAAACGAATGGCGGAAAGTTTTCTACATATCTTCAGCTATATTTATACTAGGCAACGCACTTTTCCTCTTCTTCGGGACTAGCAAAAAGCAAAAATGGAATGACCTTGAAGAAGACAATAAAACCAATCCTGGTAGGTATCACACTGAGCGTATGCGTAACTCAATCACATACTGAGAATTCAGATAAGTTGACATTGCCATAACATTTGTTGAAAAACTAAAGAGCATGCTAGTTACAGAAAGCCACAACATTTTGGCAAAAAGATTAACAAATTTGACATAAACCTCAGGATTGTCAGACACCGACATACCCATGATGTACACAGAAACGGGTAAAAAAAAGTGATAGCTCTGAAGAAATCTATGCTGGCAAGTTTTGATTTCCCTTATCAATTTTTACGACATCAACGAGAAGATAGGTTGTGGTTGTAGACAGTCCCTTCAAATACGACTCAAAAACGATCTAATCAACATGTGGGTATTTTTAAGTATCACTATTAAACAAATACTACAAACTATATACAACACTACAGCTACTACAATACTACAGCTACCACAATAAAAGCATTTGGACTCATAGGCAGTCCAAATGCTCTAGCCCACTATCAGTTGGCAGCGTGGGCACGCTGCCAACTGATAGTGGGCTGGCAGCATTGCCCCGTTGAATTGCAATGCTTATTCTGAGTATGGATAGTATATATAGTATCACTTGATCATAATATACAACTGCAGCTTGCAACTCTTGACGTCTTAATATTGAAAACGAGTGATCCCTCAATGAGTTCGTGAACAGTTACCGAAAAATTACATTCCTAATTTGCTAAATGGCTTTCAACTGGTAAAAGTTTATTCTGGCCAACATACAGCTTAATTAATTATAATGTAAGATAGAGATCAAACTCGTCTCTATAGTTGGATGGATTTTGTGCTCTTGATTTAATAACAAGAAGTTGTTCCTCCATAACTGTTCACGAAAACATTAAAGGACGTTTTTTAGATATTCCTAGAATTAATGTTCAACGTTACATACATACACACATATTATATTGTGGATGAATACTAAGTTGAGTAAACTTTAAAAAGTAACTCTTAAAACATTAAAAACTTAGTACAACGCTCTGCAACTTCAGTAGATAAGAATGGTCTAATTGAAAGTTATGTCCAATGTTCTTTCTGTTAGTGGTTTATACGAAATGTTATATATCGTGTCCTATATATTAGGTCCTTACATATGAAATTGGCGTTTTGTATGGGAGGAACAAAAAGTCGAATATTTTTTAATATAATATATTTAATTAATCAAAGTATGAACCATTATTTTTTATGCACTTTTGCCATCTCATAGGTAGTTCATTGATCCCTTTACTAAAAAAAACCAGTCGGACGGGAATCAATAAAATCTTTGAAAGCGATTTGGACTGCCCCATCTGAGTTGAATTTTTTCCCTTGCAAGAAGTTATCCAAATTTCGAAAAAAATGGTAATCTGTTGGAGCAAGGTCCGGGGAGTACGGAGGATGTCTTAGACTTTCCAATTGAAGCTCTTCTAATTTAGTAGCCGTCTGTAGCGCAGTGTGTGGTCTAGCGTTGTCGTGAAGCAGCAGTGGCGTGGAGCGATTGACCAGCCTAGGTTGTTTAGCCGCTAGCTTTTCCATCATGGTTTGCAATTCCTGACAATAGACATCAGCCGTAATAGTCTGGCCAGATTTGAAAAAACTGTAATGAACAATACCGGCACTAGTCCACCAAACGCTTACAAGTAACTTTTTTGGGGTTAATTTTCGCTTGGGGCAGGATTTGGCTGGCTGGCCAGGATCTAACCATTGCGCTGAGCGCTTCCGATTATCGTAAAGAACCCATTTTTCATCACAGGTAATGATTCGGTTTAAAATACCTTCATTATTGTGCCGGTTTAGTAATGTAACGCAGCAGT
This sequence comes from Plagodis pulveraria, assembly GCA_963890685.1. Lineage (NCBI taxonomy): Eukaryota > Metazoa > Arthropoda > Insecta > Lepidoptera > Geometridae > Plagodis > Plagodis pulveraria. Next base: position 31,408,695 of record OY982960.1, on the reverse strand, counting down.
CGACGCGCGTTTGCCGGTTTGTTTCAGTCAATTCGTGAGGTACCCACCTTTCAAGCTTTTTAATCTTCCCAATTTGCTTCAAGTGAATTAAAACAGTTTTATCACTAACATCGCAGCCTGCAGCTAACTCGGACGTGGTTTGCGATGGATCCGCTTCCACAATAGCCTTCAACTCTTCATTATCAACTTGAGTCTCAGGCCGTCCACGGGGCTTGTTCTGCAGGTCGAAATTTCCAGAACGAAAACGTTGGAACCAAAAACGAACTGTGTTTTCTTTTGCAACACGACCGCCATACACATCATTCACCCTTCGAGTTGTTTCCGCAGCACTAGTGCCACGGCGGAACTCGTACTCGTAAATAATGCGATATTTAAGGTTTTCCATTTTGTAAAATGAGTGACGCAAACAGAAAAAAACAGAAGAAAAAAAACAAATGAATGCCGATCATCGAAGCACAAATACATGAGTCTATAGCTGTACAAATTTGAATTTGGAATTCCTTACCAAAGAGGAGAAATTCGTGATTAAAGTGGCCAGTACGAAAAACGCCAATTTCATACGTAAGGACCTAATATTATTTATTCGTAAATCGTGTCTCAACTTAACTCATTTTTAAAATAATTTCGATATTTGACATACTATCCCGTTAAGGAGATCGAATTTGGACGCAGATAATATCTTACGTACATGTGCAATTCTATCCATTTAATTTTCCTTTAGTTTAAAAATATGACTAACAATAAAATTATTATTTGAAGAAAATAGATATAATAATGTTATTTAATATTTTATTTACAGGTACTACTTCAATGGACAAAAAATCAGAAAAAACCGTTTGATAACACATTTCAATACTCAAACAAATATTTGTACCTGACATCTAAAATACATTATTTTTAAATAAGTATTGGCTGTTTATGATTTTAAACTATAAGTTATTGAGTGTTGCTGTTGTTTTATTTCCATATGTATCCCTAACCAAAGACAAACATGCACAAATTAGACAAATATCACATGGGTAATAATTTGTTATCCTTCAAAGCCAGAACCCACTTCAATTTATCCTGATGACCATCATTATTTATATTGTGGTTATATGATATAACGCCTGCTCGGTGGCTTACATTACGCTAGGTGTCGCTCCATCCCAATACGATGGTTAAATAAAGAACGAGAAGAAAAATTGGAGTTACGATTCAATGTCATGTTAGCTCAAGCAGTCAGAGCATACCCCGGCTACTGGGCTGATGGACGCGGGTTCGAATCCCGCGCATGACTATAATTTTTCACTCGTAAATTTGTTATTTCGTTATAATATATATATATTTATTCCAAAATAGCCTATGTAGTATACTACTGTCTCATCTGATGGTAAGTAAATAGCGGTTGAAGATGATGTTTAGGCAAAATTAAAATCATCAAATCTCTAAGTTACGTACTTGGCGACATATTTTCTTCTTGAGAGTAGAACCTTGACAGGGTACTACCGGGAACTATCAAAATGCTCTACCACCATGCAAATGCATTAATAGCGAGCGATCTTTTCCACTACAGTCAATTCAACAAATGAATGACGGATATGATTTTTTATTTTATTCTACTGAGATTTGAGAGAGTAATACGGATAGCATAGATTGCATTTTAAAATAGTACATTCAATCATAATAATTCATAAAAATAAATAAACTGGACGGGAAAGTTGAAATTCAAATGGTCCCTTATTTAGTAATAATTATTAAGAATTTAGCTTCAATCATGGAATTTGGACTCTGTTTTGAGTACAGACTACGTACGCTGTAAAAGGATTCAATAATTTTACTACATGCGATACAGGTGGCAGCACTTTGCTTACAACAGAGATTAAGCACTTCAACATTTGATTGACTTCTTTTATAACTAATCGCTTCAGTTCAAAACAAAACCTTATATTTGAAGCTATACGATTCAAAATCTTGTTTTATTTGATAATGTTTTTATCTGAAACTATTGGGGTTCTCTGACACTATCAGACGATATTAAATGTATATGAGAAGACATGACATGTGTTATCAATAAGTCAATTGGTATAAGAGTGAATATAACACAACAGAATACGTATATCGATGAGTTAGTTTCGAAACAAAAACAAAAGTGATATAATAAAATAAAAATGGTTTTTCACTTAGAGGAGGTTATTGTTACTGGTAAAAAACCTAGTGAGTATTTTTTAATATACTATAATTAATTAAGTGTTTGTACTATAATTATAAAATAATCGAAGATTTTCACACGATTCCTAAAATACGTTAGATTTGGGTCTATGGCCAAAACAAATGAGATGGTTACCGTATTCCCGTTTTTTTACAAACATTTTTTCTATAGGTTTAAGAATAGAGTGCATGCGGAGCGCATTTCATACAAATGTAGTCTCGTCATATTTTATATACAAAGTGTTCAAACTGGATGAAATTTAGCACGCATATTCCTGAGCCTAATATCTATGCTTCTGGTTTGTCTGGTTTTCGATTTATCATATTATCCCTAAATGTCAAAATAACAATTCCCGTACAAAACTATTATGCAAATTAAATTGAAACTTTAATTCATAGTATATAATACATTATATATTTTACTTAACGGATATCTGGCAAACCAGAAGCATAGACATTAGGCTCAAGGTTACACATGCAAAGTTTCACCGAATTTCATCATCATCATCATTTCATCATCAGCCGGAAGACGTCCACTGTTGAACAAAGGCCTCCCCCATAGAGCGCCACAAAGAATTTTTTTATTACATTGGCTACCCGCAACTTTCACGATGTCATCAGTCCACCTAGTGGGGGCCTACCAACTCTACGTCTTCCGGTGTAGTGTGGTAAGGTGCACCGAGTTTAGACAGTTAGTATTTAAAATATGACGAAACTACGTTTGTATGCAACGTGCTCCGTGACTGTACTCTTAACTATATAACCCGGTACTTAGTGCTGATTCGCTTGAAGACGTTGTTCAAGCTAACCTAAAGTTACTGGTTCTGAAGAATGACAGCTGCAGGAACACACAGATAAGTGCATGGCAGCAGATATTCTACGAGTAGTAACTAGCTAGGCGGGCATTTGTATGTGATCAATTCAATGACCGTAATTGCACTGTTCTAAAGTGTTAAATTATTCATATTTAATGAGAACTGGTTGTAGGAGCGCTGTTGGAACACCGTTTAGTCCTTGGATACAATTTTTTTACTTGAGCATTGTAGCTAGCGAGACGCCCCACCTGCATAGTGTTTCAGGAATCACGAAGGGTTTTAGCGTAGCCTAACGACTGCTATTAGAGCTTAGGTGGCAGGTTATCCATGAAATACCTGATATGCTGATACGTTTACACTTTAGTAGATTGCATATAGTACCCGTGGGTGTCGTAAGAGGCGACTAAAGGTAACACACCAGAAGGTGGGCAGCATCACTTTCTGAGGAACTGATATCTCACACTACGATCCCCAAGACGCCTGCCAAGATTGGGAGTTTTGGCAGACCCCCCCATAGTGGAGGAGGATGTGTTCAGTAGTGGACGATCCGGCTGATACATAACAGTACAGTAAAGTGATAATTTGGTCTGTGCGTATCTAGTGTAACGTAAAACTATAGCACATACAAGCACCAATATTGGTGCGATTTCTGGATTAATTATATAGTTTAACAACATTCATAATAAACACCAGTGTATGGGTTGGACTTTCGCTTATGATTATAAATTGCAAGAAAGGTTTTGTGGAAATGAACATACAAGAAATATACAGTGCTGGTATGGTAACCTCGGTATGTTGTTAATATTCTTGGCCAGAGTTTTAGTGGGTTTTGTCTTCTGACACAAAGAATTTTGGTTGGTGAACAAATATAAATTAATTAAAAAAGTAAAATCCGACTGCAAAATTTTCATTCAGCGTTTTATCGTTCCATTGAAATTAAAACTGCAAATTATATATATTTTCGTAATAATTTTGAAAACCCTTCATTTTAATAACTTACTCGATAGGATTAAAGAAATAAAATTCTCATATTATGGCGTCTGAAATCCGCCAGTTTATATTTTTAATTTTTGTGGGTACCTAGTGTGACTTGAGCTGTCAAGACAAATCTAATGATATCTTATACATTAAATTCAGTTATTCCGTTTATAAGTTATTGTGGAATAAATAAACTGACAAACATACATACATACATTAACCCTGAAAATATAAAGCTCCTTTTTTAGGCAGTGTTAATTAATGTCACCTTATGTGACTCAATTATTTATTTTACAGAAACGTTATTAGGCATACGGCATGTGCAAGCACTTCTACTGTTCTTCGCTTTAGTGCTGGCTTATGGCATGAGGGTAAACATGAGCATGGCTATAGTGGCTATGACAGATAAAGACATTGAGAGTGTAAGTATTTGTTCATAATAAATGGATTCATTTCATCCAATATATCACAAGGTTTTATTAATGCTCATAGATTAGCTTCATATAGTATAATTAGACCTAGAATTTTCACAATGCAGTTTGCTTTAATTAAATATAAATTTAATTTTAGTTTTTATAAGTATACTTTGTTTTAAGGAGGCACCAAATATAATATAAACTGATTTATTTTCCATTCATGCAGTTGTTCATATTGTTAAATTTTTAACAACTTAAAAACAAGAACAGAATACCAAATTCCAATTCTAATTAAATTTTTGAGATATGTAACAAATTGTTATAAAATATATATTTCTTGATATATTGTTATAAACAAATTTTTCCTTATACAAATTATTGGCAGAAAAATAAAAAAATATATTTATTGTGCTGTAGACGACCACTCCTTGAATGTAAAAGGTTTTTTTTTTTGTTATTGTGAGGGAAAGGCCCACCTGATGTTGAGCGGACTAACCTCTGCCTATAACAGATGCATTTCACCACAAGTGACGAATTGCACTGCGACCGTCACCTTGAGACATATTTGTGAGCACATGAGACTTAGTCTCATGTGCCTGTAATTTCACTGGCTCTCAAGGACTGCTGCTGGAACACACTGTTAGGTCCTGTGCGACCGATTTTCTACTTGGTCGCTAGCCAGGCGGGTATTCGCAAAATGCCCTTCCACCATGCAAAAAATCAGCTAACATGAGACAATTTGCTGGCAACACTAGTTTGGTCGTTCGAATAAAGATGCACACGATGGCAAAATTATTATTACGGCAAAAAATTCGGATTGTTGGGTATTTGAATTCGATCATCATTGGGATATTTTGGACTGTAGTTGGGTTATATGACAATAATGCCTTTCATAACTCTGGATTTTTGCATAGTAGATGGCACTAGGCTGAGTACCTAGCTTTTATTGGCGTAGTTATCATCGTATACTTTTGTTCTTCCAGTTTCAGTTTGAATACAGATTCCCAAAGTAAAAAGCCTGACCAATCAACGTTGAAATTACTTTTCGACCAATAAGATTACGGGTAGGATTAATATTCCTAAGCTGAAATTTATTATGTTAATGTTGTCTTTGGTTTTCGCGATTATTACACATTGTAGTGGTTGTTATTCACCACAGTTCTCATCACTGTCAGCACTTACACTATATGCACTTAATATAGATTCGATTTCAGCCGTGTCGCCTTCGGAGGTCGGTAACAGACTGCCGAGCCCGCCGCCGTGTCTTGTGACGTAAACTTCTAAGGCTGAGTCAGGGTAGATTTATATTAGAGCGGGCCGTGCCCGGGGCGTGCCGTGCACGTGGCCCGTACGGGGCACGGATTTGAAACGTTACATACATTTTGTATGAAGCAATTTATATTAGACCGTGCCTGATCCGTGTCCCGTCCGGGCCCGCCTACTAACGTATGGACGGGCTTCGCCCCGGGCCCGCCCCGTCCACGGCCCGGCCCGGACACGGCCCGGTCTAATATAAATCATCCCTCACAGTATCTCAAATGACTACAGACTAGTAGCGACCAAAGACTAGAACAACGTTGATAAAGTGTTGCCAGTCTCGTAGCAAACTAACTCTGACAAATATATGAATCATTACATATATTATTAGAAATATATATCTTTAATATATCTCTATCCTACAATTAAACGGTAATAGTAATGAAACGGTTTAAATCGCGTATATTTATCATTATTTTTGTCCTGGCGTTTCAAACACTTTGCAGTGATCGTGGTCACGGGGTGACTAATTGGTTTTATTTGTCACATGAGTTAGTAAGAAATTATTTGTAATTACCAAAAATTAGACATATATAAATATACGTGATTTAAACCGTTTAAAGTTGTTTAATTACTATATTACGCATTATGTTACACCTAAAACTTTGTTTCAGTCATTCGACTGGAGCATCCAAACTCAGAGCATCATCTTATCCTCGTTCTTTTGGGGTTACATCGTCCTTCAAATCCCTGGAGGTGAACTGGCTAAGAGATTCGGAGGGTCAATACTCATTACCACCTGTGTTGCCATAAACGCCATAGTGTCAGTTTTAATCCCTACTGCAGCATATACAGTAAGTATATTTGTTTCGAACCGATTGCGAGTCTAGCGTTGACCTTATTTACAAGTCAAAATCACTTGGCACCTCGCTGTCACTTTTGTGAAGTTGTGAAAGTAAGTTGTCTGGTGAAGAAGAAAACTTTTTTGTGGAACGCGATTTTAGCTAAAGTTTTGTTCGTTGAAAAGTGATATTGTAAAGTATTATTTTTATTTACACATGTAATTATGTCTGACAAAAAGTAATTTGTTATTTATGTTGATTGTGCCGCTTTTAACCGGCCAGTGAAGTTGCTGCGAGTGTTTCATATGGTTTACTGCCTATGAAGAACCAGTAGACGGAAGGCTTCTTGTGAACGTTGGTTCGGTAAGCCGTACGTTTAGCAATAGCTAGTGGACTTGCTTTAATGAAAACTGCGATGACGCTGTTAAGGTGGTCAAGTACACGAATAACTACCTATTAATAATGGCCAGGGTCATTATTATAACCCTTATTTATAAGACTTTACAACAAATCGAGTCAAGAGAGCAGTGCAGTGTCAGGCAGAGTGCTAAAAGTAACACTGTAACTGTAATAAACAGGCGTTACGCTTTCCACCAGGACTGCAACTTGTCCATCACGTCACTTCTTAACATTAAACATAGAGAAAAAAGGTACAACACAGCCTAAGCTTTTTTTACCACTACATAATCTGTTGGTAAAAATAATGTGGTGTAAGTATGCAGAAGATGGAAAGGTGAAGCAGGCTTCACTCATATTGGAAATTGGCTCTTAACCCGGAATAGACGTTAGTTGCTTGGGGGCCAATTTATACATTGGGTGGTAGCTAGACTTGTATTCCACGGCCATTGTCCCCATATATATTCTTTTTTTATTATTACAGGTAGTTAAGCATTCGACCACAATCTCACCTGATGGTATGGTAACGATGTGGTTGAAGGTGTTAACAGGCATAACCTAGAATTACTGGCTCTCAAGGACAGCTGCCAGAACACACCGTAAGGTGCTTGGCGACAGATTTTCTACTTGAAGGCGCAAAATGCCCTTCCACCATGCGGTGAAGCTCAAGTCCGCGGTGGGATTCGATTCATGGGTCTGCTGCGCGGCAGTCCATAGCAAATGCCACTGAGCCATCATTGCTTCAAATACCATTGTTGCTTGGTTACTCTAATAATGTATGCTATTCCTAATTCAATAAAGGAATGCTTTTTTTGATGTTCTTTTTTGAACAAATAACACTGTTATACAATAATTATTTATTAATGATCCAATAAATATATTACAAAATATTTCTATAAAACATTACTCCATAAATATTTATTCAGGAAAACGTAGTTCAAAGTTCACAAATTAATACTCACTTTGTGTTGAATTCGCTAAATAAACAGCTATTTATGTACTTGCCTTGAAATATATTATTTATTCGATTAGAGTTTTTAGACCAAGGTTAATAATAACGGTTGGCTTTATCTCGCATAATTAGTTTTTTTTATGTTATATAATTTACCGACTTCATAAAAAGGAGAAGGTTCACAATTCGTCTATATTGTTTTATGTTTGTTACCCCAGAACTTTGGACTGGGTGAACTGATTTTCATGTTTTTTTTTTTTATTGAAAGCTGAAGTGTGTAGTGTAGTTTCATTTCATCAAAATAGTTCAAGCCGTTTTTGAGTTACAATCCAATAACTGTATTTTCCTATCTTGAGGATATAGGCATTGACAGTGAATGACAATCGATCCCATAAGTATCAAGGGTCACTAAAAACTGAGATTTTTTTTACCAATTAATGGACCCTATTTTTAATGATCAAACGAACTTACCCTTACGTGAAGTTCGATCATAATTATGTGAACAGCTGCATTCGATGCGATTTTGAGGTTTTACATGTTGTAGTAGCGTTTCCTAGTACTAGCCTTACACACGATATTTTAAAGTTGTTTTTATTTAATTATTTAAAAAAAATAGTTTTTATGTTGACTTAGCAGACCCTGTATTGACTCTAGGTACCGTGCGGCACTGTGATTGGCTGTTCCATTCGTGACGTTGTTGGGTCGCCATACCTCTACCTGTTACCTGCGCTGCGACTTTCTTGTCATTTTGTTTAGAGATATGTAAAAGTTTCACAAAGGGATGGGGTACAATAAGGGAGGGTGTATATAAATCGCATCGAATGCAGCTGTTCACATAATTATGATCGAACTTCACGTAAGGGTAAGTTCGTTTGATCATTAATTATGTTTCACAGCTTCATTCTTAGCGATTTTGAGGTTTTACATGTTGTAGGATGTTCAGAGAATAATCGATGTGAAATTTTTACTATTATTATTATTATTTTTTTATAATAAACCATTGTCCATGCTTATCACATTTATATCCGGGTATTTACGTAATAAAATATTTAGCTCACGACTCTAGAATTGATCTCGCAAACTGATATGTATCATGCATAATCTCTCTATTATAGAACTTGGCAAATACACACGAATTTTGTGTCCAGCCAGCAGTTTCCCTAATAACATCAAGATTTATACCTGCTCTGTTGGCTCTCGATGTCGCAGCATGTCGCGTGCTATGAGCACTAAACAAGCTCGTGTCAATACCACTGCTATGTAGGGTATCTTTAATCCAGTGGCCCAATCTTTGGGAGCTCAATTTGAGTGAGGCCTACGGTAACTGATAAAAAGGGACTCATTATTAGCAGATCTAAGTGAATGTGTTTTATTTATATATGATTCTAGACAGGTTGCGGGGCATATTTCTGGCCTTTCAGTGAAATATGGCATTTTTAGAACTAGTTGGAGTCTATGAGGACCAGAAGTTTTTATTAAATCAGGAATTACTATAGTTATTTCTTTACCATCGTTGACCGTTATAACACATTTTTATGAGTGAAAATGTTTAAACCCTATGGGCAGTGATGAGAGCCAGCAGAGTAATTGTTTTCTTGGAAAGGGTTTCTAGATTAAGACCTTCAAGACGACATTTTTGGGCTACAAAATCCAGGACTTGAGCTGGATCCCAAGTGACATTATATCTGGGCAAAGAAGGTCTCAATCTAAAACCCCTTTCATGAACCGCTTTATCCTATCATCATTTACAATAGTACTTCCTAAAATAATTGACAGGGCAGATTTATAGCCATTTACAGTTCCATATTTTGCACCCTTATGAAGTACTTCACTTAAGAAATCAAGAACCCTTGGGACAGATTTTTCTATATAATTAATATTCTGACGTCTACAATATTGTACCCATGCTCTAATACAAACATCATATCCCCTATTGAGTATCCACCGGTCTGCCGGATTTCCCTTATGTGTCCCATCCGGCCTGCCGGAGATCGGTCAATAGTCGTGGTTACATATTCACCATAAAATCTGCGTAAGTTCGATTTTCATAATTCAAACGGTTTTCGTGAGAATGGATCCTTGGCTATGCGAGAAAAAATCCATAATATTCTGATATAACAGAAAGTATGTTTAAAATTGATATGAAATCTGAAACCAGCTCAAATTACATTTTGGCGCCAAAATTTTGTATAGATTTATGTCATTTAAAAATAATCTCGTAACTACTTCTAAAGTAATTAACCTAGAAAGCTGTAATTTTGCATTTCTATAGGCAACAAGTCAATAACGATGTTAAAAGAAATTAAAAGGATAAGGATTGATAACTTTTTTTTTTATAGATTTTTTTATTTGACCCCCGTTTTTGTTACGGCCGGAATTCCGGTGGTCTAAAAAAAAGGTTTAGTGTGAAGCTTGTATTTATCCGATCGTTATTATTTAAACGTTGTTAGTAAGCTACTATCATTGGCTATACAACAAAAAAAACCGCATTACTCTATGGTAACGAGAAATTACTCAAATCATGAAATGAAAAAAAATAACTTTCACTCGATGCATTTTGCCGCGCAAACACTCACCGATCGAAATTTACGTAATAAATAATCTCGTAACTACTTTTAAACCTGTAAACCTAAACATCTGAAACAATTCAGGTGTATAGATTACATCTAAATAATCATATCAAAAGAAAAACCAAATTCGTAGATGGTATAGTTTTTGAGAAAAAAAATAAAATCCGCTTATGTACAGTTTTCCCGCCAAAATTCTTAAAAAAAATCGCGTTGTTTTAATCTCGTTACTACTTATAAAATATTTATCCTTACAATCTGGTATTATTCATGGGTAAAGAACCATAATAAATACACACATTAAAAAAAAAAACAAAGTTGTAGGTGGAATAGTTTCGGAAAAAAAAAATAAAAAAAATATATAAAAAATGCCGTTTCCCGCCATTTTCGTCGTCTGTTCAAACCCATTTTCCTGTAAAATTTTCCATGAAAAGGTCTATTTTCATTTCTTTTCCCGTAAAGAGAATATGATGAGGATTGCATTGGTACCAAGAAGTTTATATGTTGATTGGAGACTGCCACAAATAAACTCGATTAAAAAACAAAATACCTCAAAATCTGGAAAAATATATTTTTATTCGCTGTTTGATCCACTCAAACTAAGTGTATGAAAATGTTATTTTTTGTATGGTATAGGTAATATATTGGGGTATGGGGATGTTAGGGTGACATGTTTAGGTAATGGAAAACTACTTAGTACTACAAAAAAACGTTACGGGGCGTCGCGGGATAAAAAAACGTGAGCAGTTTGGTCGATTGTGTCATAGGAGGTGGACAGATTGGACACACGAGGGGTGTTTGTATGTGTTTTCTGAAAGTGATGAAAGCATTATTTCGATTGATCCAGTGGCCAGCTCTTGAAACGTCTGCCGGAGAGCGGCAATCAATATCAGCGTGTTGTGAAGATTGTGGGCTGATCTAAAAAGAGATGTTAATTTATTTATTTTTGTAACATTTTTAAAATTAGAGATAATGGTGGAAATGCGTGAAATGATAACTTTGACCATGATATAGTGAAATCATCTACTGCCCATGCTTCTGGGTCAACCTTCCAGGAAACATATGATGAGCATTTACTGTTACTACGACTAGCAAATAAATCTATTGTTGGAACCTCTAATTGCAGTTTCATTTCATCGACAGGTAATCAGCTTCAAAATTATCTCAAAAATGATTATTTTACGCATTTCACACCTTTGCAATGGTTCTAGCTATATCATTTAAGTGTGGGTATTGCACACTGCCTATTCTATAAGTTGGCATCGGACTGGACCACTATGGCCAATTTATGAATGAAAATCTATTGTTATAATTATCGCCGATGCCAATGGGTTAATACACAAAATAGCTGTCGTGTTATCAATACGCAAAAGTATTTCACAATTAGAATAGTCCTTAGCGAATACTTTAAGAGCGAAGAAAGCTGCATTTAACTCCAAGACGTTAATATGTAGATCTTTTTCGAAGTCTTTCTAATAGCCATATGAAAGATTGTTATTGCAATAAGCCCCCCAACTTGTACCTTTTGCGTCTGAAAATATTTCAGCGTGAAATAAATAAAATCGGAAAGGGCTATGCCCTGTTTTAATATTTTTAATCCACCAACTAAAATCGCTTTTGATATGAGTAGGAATACATAATACTCTGATTATAGCTTGGATTTTTTAACAATGAAAGATACTTGTGACGCACCAATAGTTTTGTATACATCCAAGAATATTGCATGGCTGGGCAGACAGATATAAGCAACCCAATCAACCGCGCAATTTTTCTGAGTTTACATTTTCTTTGAGTTGAAAAATAGCCAAGATTCTCAATTACTTTATTTATCTTATGATCAGGTAGAGTAAGATACATCTCACGTGAGTCAAAGATAAAATCTAAAAACTGAGTGAGAGTTTTTGGAATTAAGCAGCTTTTTTCGTAGTTTATGACGAAACCTAAACTTTCCTGTAATTATCGAATAACATCAACATTCTTTGAACAAGATTCAAATGAATATCCTATTACGAATATATCATCAAGATATTGGGCAGTAGTGATACCTTGTGACCTTATGTATATTATGACAGGCTTAATAATCTTTGTAAATAGATAAGGAGCTGTGCATAAGCCAAATGCGAGACAGTTAAATTGATATAAAATATGTTTATATTCAAAACGTAAGTATTTTTTAAAAGAGTCATGTAGTAATAAATATGCGTCCTTAAATCTATTGTTGCCATGTAACAATTTTGTGTTATAAGTTTCAAAGCTGTACGATAGTCTTCCATTTTAAAATGTCAATTTTAAATGAATTTATTTCAACATTTTAAGTTTGAAATAAACCGCTTGTCTCCATTTGGCTTCGGTACTAAGAAAATACTGGATAAAAATTGACCTTCTTCAGGATCACATCTAGAAATTGCTCCAATATACAAAAGGGAGTCAATAGATTTTTGAAAATCAGCTATTCCTTCTTCAGATATGTTGTTATTCCTCGGATTGTCATTTCTAGATGGAGTCGAAGTAAACGGTATAAAATAGCCTTTTTATCCAGGATAAAACGGTTGAGTCTGATGTTATATCTACCCATTTATGAGCTAACCGTTGAAGTCGACCAGCGTAGCTTACCCCATGTTCGTCTATTTCCTGTATGCCGTCTTCCGGACTGGTGTGTGGTTACGGTCTTGGTACCGTCCCTGGTGCTGGTTCCGCGGTGGATTGGTGTTCCTCGACGTGGGCGGGCGCTGCGGTGGCTGATTTCTTTCTGCTCGCGGCGCCTGTCGATGCAGAACTTTGTAGCTTAAATTGTTCTTGCCGGTGTTTCTTGTAAACTGTTTTTTATTAAACGGCTTCTATGGCGGCACTTTTAGTTCCTCGCCGGACTTTTGTATGGTCTACGTTGCTTTAATTTGCTCCGTCAATTTTTCTCCAAAAAGATACTTATCTCTAGAGGTGTTAACCATAGTTTCTTTAAGATCTGGTTTTACTGACGATACGTGTATCTTGAAAATGGGTATCGCATAGTAGACGGCAGGCATCGCGAAGAGGCTTTGAGACTTTTTCAAGCGCTTCTTTCGCAATTAGTGATTCAGTGGCCTGGGTAAGAGCAGCAAAAGCAGTTCCAATTTGCTGCTGTTTTAGTGATAAGCTCTGGTCTCTCTTTACCATAAAATCAGTGAGTGCTACTTTTGCCTCGGGGTTGAGAACTGGTGCTATAAGGAAGTCACAGTTTCCGGGTATTAGATATTCCTGGTGAATTTTATCCTTTGACTCTTTCGCTAGTCCCTTAGATAGCACTTCTTGACAACGTGATGCGATCGCTTGGTAAATAGGCTTCCCGAGGCAAATCTGGGTTTTTTGGGGCCTAACCAAATAAATTTAGTATTTCATCATCAAGCTCTATCTGTAATGGTTATATATCTTCAGGTTCGATGTTGTTCGGTGCAAAATTTTCATAGTTTATTGCCTGCTCCACGATCGACGAAGTTGACGGGCCTGGCAGCGGCTCGTTACGCCATTATGGGCCTGGAAGCGGCTCGTCTAGGTGTGATAAAGCTCGTGGTGATTGTGATCGCGATGTGTGATCTTCACTCTGGCCAGTGACTGGACAACACCAGTTTATGATTAGAATTTCTGGTTTACAGAAATAGATCTGACGGAGAAAACTCTCATCACTAATCATACTATAGCGGCAACTTCGATTAGAATTCCTGGTAAACAGGAATAGATCTGACGAAGCAACCAAAAAAAAATGGTAGCTCACATCACTAATCGATATCTTATGCTCTATACATATTATATATCCACGATTAGAATTTCTGGTAAACAGAAATAGATCTGAAGGAGACAGTCTGAAGGAAAGCTCTCATCACTTATCGGTCACCCGCAATAACTTTATGTTTTAAAATTGGAAAAGTACTCACATGGTAATTCATCTTCTGAAGAGGAAGACAAAACCCGTATTATTCGACAACGGGGTGACTGCAACCGCTCCTCCAACTTCCTTATTTTCCGTCGTATTTCTTCATCCTTGTCCTTATTTTTCCTTTTGTGGCCTCCCATAACTGCACTTTTTATTTCACTTTTTAAAAGAAATATTAGTTTAGCGCAGAGACGTGCGAAGGCTTGAGCACGAAAACACGTAATGACAAGAAAGTCGCAGCGCAGGTAACAGGTAGAGGTATGGCGACCCAACAACGTCACGAATGGAACAGCCAATCACAGTGCCGCACGGTACCTAGAGTCAATACAGGGTCTGCTAAGTCAACATAAAAACTATTTTTTTTAAATAATTAAATAAAAACAACTTTAAAATATCGTGTGTAAGGCTAGTACTAGGAAACGCTACTACAACATGTAAAACCTCAAAATCGCTAAGAATGAAGCTGTGAAACATAATAACACTCAAATGTGTGAAATAACTTGTCGAAGTCGGTACCATGTTTATATAGCTTTTGTGCTTTGATGATGTTGAAATGATTTTATTATTTTAGCAGCAATAGCATACGCAAAAAAACCAAAGAGTAGTAATATCAGATTTTCCAAAAAAAAACAACTAGCAAATGAATAAATAAAAATTTGATTGACAGCAGTTTCTACAAAAAGTAATTTTACCAGATTTTCATATTTTCATAAAAAATAAAGTTACAGTATTTTAAATGACGAGAGCAAAAACAATTTCCTTTTGTCAGAAGAAAAAAAACAATACTGCTAACAATAAACAGTACTTTTCTTACAAATCACTGATCCAACCATCGAGTAACTGTTGTGTTGTGAGAATATTTCTTTGCATTACTGAAACTCTTCTATCCTCGTAAGCTCATTGTACTGTGCTGTGATACAGCACAGTACAATGAGCGCATTGTTCACTGCTGAACAAATAAAGGGGGGTTTGCCATAATTACGACGCTTGGCAGGCGTCCTGGGGATCGCAAGTTAAGATATAAGTACCTCAGAAGGGGCTGCTTACCTTCCGGTATTTTCCCTTTAGTCGACACCCACAGAGAGCAATGGGGGTTTACATTCTAGCCCGTCACCGAGCGGGGTAAATATTTGCTTAAATAGCATACTTGATACTATTTATGAATTTGCCGTTGTTAGGGTTCCGTATCCAAAGGTTAAAAACGGGACCCTATTACTTCGCTGTCCGTCCGTCCTTCTGTCTGTCACCAGGCTGTATCTTAAGAACGGTGATAGATAGACAGTTGAAATTTTCCCAGATGATTTATTTCTAACTTCTATTGCCGCTATAACAACAAATACTAAAAATAAAATAAAATAAATATTTAAGGGGGGCTCCAATACAACAATCTTGATTTTCTTACCATTTCTTGCTCGATACTAATAACGGTGACAGGTAGACGCTATAACTATTCATAGAACATTTAGTTACGGAACCCTTCGTGCGTGACTCCTACTCGCACTTGGCCTTTTTTTTTATATTTATCTGTTTCTTCCTCTGTTTTGGTGATATAAATGAATAAGAATGTTTATTTAATTTTATATCTATTTGACCCTCAGGGTGGTTGGCAGCTAGTTTGTGCGTGCAGAGTTCTACAAGGTTTATCTCAGGGTTTTATAGTACCCTCGATTCATCATCTCATAGGCAAATGGGCTCCTGTTGAAGAAAAAAGCCGTTTGGGAGGAATGATACACGCCGGTAAGCAGCGATATGTAGCTGTATTGAAGAAGTGTGTTTTATGGTGATTTCTTGAGAATTATCTACCTACATCAATTTTATAATGTTTTAGGAGTACAATGACTCATAACTCTTATTTTTGCTCTCGTGCGAGCCTATAATTCAACTTAACCAATTGAGCTAAGTGTATCATGTTAGCTCAATTGGTTAGAGCATACCCCGGCTAAAGGGGTATATGGACGCGGGTTGGAATCCCGCATTTGAACATAATTGTTTCTCTCGTAAATTTGTAATTTTGTAATGTATTGCAACAAGCATTTTGACATTCCAGGTTCACAGCTTGGGAACGCTATCCAATTTCTCATCTCAGGCTTCATAGCCGATGCCTGGGGCTGGGCATGGATCTTTTATGTAAACGGCTTTTGTGCAGCTACGTGGATTGTCTTCTACATTATATTTGGATCAGATTCCCCTCAGAAGTCCAGGATGATTAGCGCAGAGGAGAAATTGTATATACAGACTTCTTTAGGACAACTTGGTGAGCAAAAGGTAAGTTTCTAATATTAAATAAGACCTGAATACATCATCAGTTCGTCCCAACAATTGATACAAGTTGTGTAGTTATTGTATTAAACAATAGAATTTGTAAATATGTCTGGAAAATGTTAAGTAATGATGTCTGGATTAGCACCACCTATATATTTAACCTTCAGCTATAAGTAGGCAAAACAAATAATACTGGTTTCAAAATATAAAGGTTGGAAAAGTTATTGCGTAATTAACAGCACACCATTACTCGCATCGATGTTGCTACACAATGGAATAACATATTAACGTCCTCACTACCCTAGATAAAAAAAATTGTCCTATAGAAAGCGGATATAATATTAATAAAGCGGCTTTATTAAATTCATCTTTACAAGGTTAGGAGTAAAGAAGGCGACTGGCCTAACGGAAAATGCAAACTTTTCAAAATTATACAGGACATAAGCCCTTTGTTATATGTATCGTTAGCGAAAATAAATCTATGTTATTTGAGAAAATTGTTGTTCCGACCTAATTAAATTAGGATAAGGATAGAAAGATGAGGGGCACAATGCACACAACGCTGGGTTGTTTGTGTGTCATGACAGGTCAGTTTTTGGGATGGAAATGAAGCTGGATACCAGCTTGATTCTACCACATTATAATAATAACATCACTACATAGTAAAAAACTTTGCTGTAATTTGATCCATAAGGTTAATTATTCCGTTGGTTTCCCGTGGCACAACTACTTAGACAGGTGTGCCTTGTGATTATATCTGTACCTATTACTATGAGTAATATTACCTTCAACGAAGTAAGAACGTAACGCAACAGTAAGTCAATGTACCATTGGGCTAGTAAGACTACGTTGTCACCAATGCTAGTTACCTGGTTTGCTTTAATTGTTCGTGTTACGAGAAAAGCACATTTTTATCACTGAAATTGTTGAGGGAACTAGGGTTAGTTGTGAGTTTCTAGTCTTTTAAAATACTTGTTCCAAGAATAGTACCCACTTTTGTCCACTTGTACATTCATCGATTTCTTATATTTATTATTGTTGAGCTGGCTTGATTTGCTTTTTTCAGTAGAAACCAATTCATATAAATGCACAATTAACGAGGTAGTAAAACTAATATGTTGGTGTTTTCATACCTATTAAATTTTGTTATAGAAGCTTAAGACCCCGTGGAAGTCAATTTGGACCTCTCTTCCCTTCATTTCGCTAATTGTGGTCCATTGTGGCCAGAATTGGGGCTTTTGGACCCTCATGACGGAGATGCCTTCGTATATGAAACAAGTTCTTGGAGTTGATATCAAAGCTGTGAGTCTGTTTCAGTTTATTTGAACGATAGGAAGTTTTTTGTATAACAAAATATTTTTTTCTATTTTATGTATATACAAAAACAGACAGGGCTCGAGTTCACGCACGAAAACCAATAAACCACTGAACTGGTATTGAGGGTAGGTGCCATCTGATCCCATAAACAGATCCTACTGAATATTTCTTCGAACGGAATCCACAAATTTTGTATTTTTATGTTATTCTTGTCGACCATATAGTGTCCAAAGTAATCTGCTAGAAGATTTTGATCACAGGTTGGTACAGGCTTCCAAAGCGGTGTACTTATTACCTCATGCAGTATAGCGCTCTCCTAGTAGTTACCTTTACTTAAAATTATTATCCATAAATTATTTTATTCCAGTGTTTCAGTTTAGAACCCGGCACTTTCATCCACGAAAATAAAATTACACCTTGAAATTTTTCAAAAATGGGTTCTGATTTGTGGGGTTCTTTGGGAGTTACTATATTTAAACGATAATGATTTTTAAATCTTAATCAACAATTATTTTTTTCAATATAGAACGGCGTGATGACTGCTCTGCCATACCTAGCCATGTATTTACTCAGTTTCCCTTTTGGATACATGTCCGATTACCTCCCAAACCATGGATTGCTCAGTGTAACTGCGACAAGGAAATTGTCAAACTCTATTGGTAAGCAATTTGAAAACTATACAAAGAGGACTATCAAAATATACTATTTTATTTAATAATTATAAATAATAGGAGTCTAGTGTATAATGTACTTTGTTTTAAAAATTTAACTAATGCCAAAAAAATATATGAATCGGCTCCACTTTGGGGGAGAAAAGGATACGAAACGTCGATCTCGTGATCGTTTTTATCGCAGGCCTCGGTCCCTTGGTATGATTGTAAGCAATGTCGTTGCGATTCTAATGCACAGCTATTTTCTATAATATACACGGATGTTTAAAGTAGCATGCTGCATATTAGGAGCATAAATAATAACGCAGAAGTAGACACGCCATGTTAGTCCCAAGTTAAGGAAAAATACTGTGCCAGGGTGTTCGTTTCACATCTAATCGACGAAGGCTTTAGCAACAACCAAGGAATAAATATGTAAAGATATGTAAGTCGCGTTCAAAAACTCAAAAACATCAGATCGCAAACATTACCGCGGTGGGCGTAGTTTAAAATGTGTATCGTGCAGCGCAATAACATTACCTTGACGCGACCAATCGGATGCGATCATTTCTAAACTCCATATGAATTAACCAAATCAATTGAATTTGGAAGAGTGTTCGTGTTTTGTTTGTGAACTTTGTGAATTTGAAATCAAAGTGGTTACTTTATAAGAGTTAGGGATTGTTTCAGAATGTTCGAGTAAGTTCCGGTTATACTACCCAGAACATAAAATAACTGACTGATAAAAAGACAGTTAACATGCGGCGCGTTTCAAGCTTTAACCGATGGATAGGCTAAATCGATGACAGTGAAACGCAAAGATAGTGTTTTATTTATCAAATAGGTTCTGGGTAGTATAACCGGTACCTACTCGAACATTCTGAAACATGCCCTTACACTTATTTACATATTTCTTCGTTTATTTTCTACGTTATTAAGTCTTTGAAGAATTTTGCAGGGCTGATAAATATTATAAATAATATTTCCCTTGTGTAAGGTCACTTTGGTCCAGCCATAGCTCTTATTGGACTATCCTACACGCCAGCTGGTGACGTTACGGCTGCAGTTGCATTGCTTACCGTCGTTGTTGGACTCAATGCTGGTCACATAACTGGACTTATGGTATGTATGTTGGTCATTATACTTACAACTTTAGTTTTGTAACTCATTCTGTTCACGAGTTAGACATCGATATACGAATGAATAGACAGACATATACACAGTCAGCGGAGTCTATTGGAAGATAAATAGATACGAAACTTTAAAATAAAACTTAATGTCAAACACAAACAAACACTACAACAGCACAGATATAAAAATGAAATATAATTACTAAAATGTTATTGAAAATAATTGTTATGTGTATCTCTTTCTACACAACGCGAGCACAGGGAGACAAAATACATTTTGAATATTTATGAAGAAGGTTTGTCAAATTTATTTATTTTTGTTATAGAGACGGAACAAACTCGAGGCCCACCTGGTGTTAAGCGGTATCCTCTGCCTATAACAGATGCATTTCATCACAAGTCACGAATTGCACTACGTCCGTTACTTTGAGACATAGTTGTTGAGTCTCGTTTGCCTGTAATTTCACTAGCTCTCAAAAACTGCTGCCGGAACACACCTTTAAGTGCTTGGCGATAGATTTTCTACTTGAGGGTGGTAGCTAGCCAGGCGGGAAATTGCAAAATACCCTTCCACCATGCATTGAAGCTCAAGCCGGCGGTGGGGATCGAACCAGGGTACTGCGGCACAGCAGTCCACAGCTATTACCGCTCGGCTATCATTGCTTAAATCATGGTTGTTTTGACGATATAAGTATGCAGCAGTTACAAACGATAACAGATGAAAGGAACTTCTCACGCCTGAAATCCAGAACTCTGTTCTACTAACTTTCAAACTTTGTTAAATGTTTTACACTTGAGAGTGATTTACGGAACTTGTTTGTAAATTCCTTACAACACTTAATTACATGTGAACCCAGTATTGTAAACGTTACGCAATTATTGTATAACGATGATTTGCTTCAAGCGGAAATACAGGACTCGTTGAGTTTATACTTATTGTAGAGTAATTTATCCGCAATTATTCTATGAATAGTCTTAAAAAGTACATAAGTCATTGTAATCAGCCTGTATGTAGACATCCTTCCTACTAATATTATAAACGCGAAAGTTTGTAAGTATGGATGGATGTTTGTTACTCTTTCACGCAAAAACTACTGAATGGATTTTAATGAAACTTTACAATAATATAGCTTATACATCAGAATAACACATAGGCTATAATTTATAAAGATATTGTGTGAATTGTTTAAAATATAACGATAAGTGTCAAGTAGGTAAGAAAAAAATCAGCCATATGCGACCTATTCCGGCGTGCGCTGCAAAAACCTTAAGTGTCATGCGTACATAATATATAACAGATATGTTAACCTTAAATTTTCCTACAAAAAAGCCCGGGACAGCATATATCTATCTTTTATGTGTAATCCATTATCGCCAAAATAGTGAACCATAAATACAATAAAAATTGTTAATTTATTTCTAATGCACATCTGGTAGTAACAAATTTATCCTTATATCAAAATAAATACTAATATCGCTTCAGGTATTTAAAATAGATAACCTCTTTGTCTTTTACACTACATCATTTGGATAAATATTTTAAGTGCGCGATACTATGGTATGGCGCGGCACGCGCAGCGGCGCCGCGCGGCGGGCGAATAGCGGGCGGTCGGATGCACTGCGGGCGAGGTGGGAGAAGAAATCGCTCATCGCTGAGTGCGCGCTCCGCCCCGAACGCGGGCAGACGCATGAGGGCAGACGTCGTTGATGGTTGTGTCCGAATTGCGAAATTTCATGGCAATAGATCGAGTTGTATATTGGCGATTTGTTAAAAACGCACTATATTAATATTTAATGTAATAGATAGGTATTGGCAGGTTTTTTTTTGTGGTTAGGAGTAGGACGTATGAGAAGATATATATTAAATTATTATTAGATATATAAATATGATAGAAATATTTAAATATTGTAAAATACTGCCCGTCCATACTAAATTCAAAATGTCAATCCTCATCGAACAATTTCACAACAAAGAAGTACAAATAAAATATAGTGACAGAAAAACCAGAGAAATTAATCGATTTAAACTTAAAATACCTAATGCTAAAAATTATTACGGTAAACGTACATTACAATACTTAATACCTAAATTTATGAATGAGATACCCGCTAAAGTTTTATCAGAGATTACTGATACCAATTATGTAATTAAATACAAAAAATACTTTCACGATTTGCTACAAAAAAACAAACTATATGTTTAGTATTCACCATTAGTTCTCAAGTATTTTGTACATCCCGTATAAAGTTCAATGTTTAAAGCAGAACTAAGTGTGTTGTATTAGCAGTGAACCGGTTTTGTAAGAGCTGGGCATCAACGCAGCAGTGTGCGTAATCGCATTGTTATCTGTTGTGTTACTTCGCACACTGAAAACAAAAATGGCGTTATGCAAAAACAGTACTTTTTCAGTATAGCCATTTCAAAGTTTTGGTCTAATACTGTGATCAATATTTAATGCAAATAACTGAAATATAACGAGGTAATTAGTTTTACCAACAGATTAACTATCTGGCTTTTAGTTAATTATTAAAAACATGCGAGTAATTAAGATAGATATTTAGAAAAAAACAGTTAAAAAAAATTGACCGTATAGTGCCACTTTTGATTTTTGTATTTGTTTCCGTTTTAGAATAAAAACCCAAGTTATAGCTTATCTTTATGATAACAGTAACATAAGAAAAACATAAATAAAACAAAATTATGTGACAGTAATAGGAAAAAATATTTATTTGGCAAAAATACAATGTAATCAGTACAATCGAATAACAATCAATATCAATTTATATAAAACTATCAGGTATAAAACCCCATTTTTGGCGTATTCAAAAGTAACAATAAAGAATAATTCAAAGAAACATAAAACTTATAATTAAGTAGGTAACATGAATGAAATTAGTATCAAAATAAAACAATAAACTTCTAGTATCAAAATAAAATATTAATTCTTATGTAGACAACAGCCTAATTTCTTTGTGAGATCAATCAAAATAATTATTAAATATTTAAATGCTACTTAAATATACTTTCGTAATAGGATGTGTAATAGCTGGGTATCAAACCAGCATCAATAAGGCTCCGCACGTCATTTTTCTTTCTTTCAGATATATCCAATTTGCGCAGATAAAGCGGCTTCAGTTCTGGAGGACGATTGTTTCTATTATTTGTTCGTTTAGTCAAATCAAGCTCTTTAAAATCATCAAAATACGATAATTTATATTGTATTTTGATCTCATTATGTTCATTTTTCTCAATTTTGATCACTTTTATGTCCGACAACTTAACAACTTGGCCGTCAACACTTTTGTTAAGTCTGGGAACTGGTAGTTGTTTTATATCTATGAAATCACCATAACCCATTTCATTGACACGAAAAGGTGTTCCACGTTTTTTAGCACCTCGGATAGCAGAAACATATTGCGAAGGTACGTATATCAGTCCAGATCTCAGACCTCTTTTAACTTGTTTCTCAATTAGAGAATGCACGGCATCCCCCTCATTCTGTGTATGACCACGAATTAAGAACTTGTGTGTTATACATTTATTTTTTAAGTGTAAAACTGTGTAAATAACCATACCGATAGTAAACTGGTTCTTCTGCTGACCGCAGCAATTATCAGAATAAAAAATGATTTCAAGATCTTCGTCAGCAGAAGAAGACTTTTTTTGCAAGTACTTTAGTACACAACTACCAATTTCATTTGCCCCTCGGTTTCCTTGAGATTCATCCCAAAAAAAGCATTCTGTAGTGTCATGTTTAAGCTCAGAAATCGTGAAATTCAAGCAATTTATTTTAGACTTATAATAAAATGTGGAAATCTCACCGTTTGGAACTGTCATTACGGCTTGCAAATCATAACACGCGACAATAAAACTACTTGACACCATTTCTTTATCAGTACTCTTTTCTTCACGACTCTTGTCTTTTTCAGCTAGATGCCGATCGTAGGCTTCCTTTTTAGCAGCCTTTTCATCACCTTCAGCAAGCTTATATATGCAGCACTGCTCACATTGATCTTTCTTTGGAATGAAGAAACTAATGTTGAATTTTTCTTTAAAGATTTTTCGATAGGTATGTAACATTACGTAGGGTAATCCTTGTTGCATACACTCATCTTTGTAATCGCAATAAATGTCTGTTAAGGTTTTTCCACCATCGATATATTCCTTAGTAGTTTGTTGCCGTAAATAATGGCTTTCAATGCGCGGAATGCTTTTAATATGAGATTGAACACCATCAATCAAGTCATCGGGTATTTTTATATGTTTGCCATGCTTCCCTCTTTGTTCTCCTTTTAGTACACCAGTTATATTATCCTTCTTTTCTATCACAGTTCTAATACATCTGTCCGTTATGTTTAGGGTATTTTTAAAGAATATTTACACACTTTTGTTTTAGTACCATTCAAATCAAAAAAGAAAGCATTCTTTAACTTTCTGTTTGAATCCAGTCTTTTGTATTGATACTTTGGTTTAATTTCTTCCATATTTCGAGTTATATATTCCCTTTGCCGCATCAACGAAGCCATGGCCCAATAATCGTCAAATAGTCGCTTTCTTAAATCTTCAGTAACTCTTTCGGAACATTTAAGTCGACAAGATGCCTCACAGGATTTCTTAAGAAATTTAGCTGGGTAAACCTTCTTTGATTTGGAGCTAGAAACATATTCTATCCCAGAGTCTTTTAAAGCCTTAGCTATGCAGGCCGTCCTTTGGGTCTTCTTTTTTTTCTTTGGTTTCTCGATATCAAGAGCCGATGAGACGTCCATTGCAACAGTATTATCTACACTCCCAGTGTTTTGGTTATTTGTATCAGAAGAAATAAATATTCGTGAGTCAGAAACTTCATTGGTTGTAGATATAATCTCTATATTATTAGTAACAAATTCGGGACTATTTTCATCTATATTAGCACTTTCAGCGGTGGCTTGACGGATATTCGGTGAATCAGATGCAATAAAAGTTGTAGGTGTAACAGATATGTTTGAAGATGAAGAAGATGAAGAGGAGCTCGAAGATGAGCTTGAAGATGAAGATGAACTTGAGCTTGAAATACGGCTTGTTTTCTTTGCGGGTGTGTATGTTGTATCATCATCAGAAGCGGGTAAAAAGTCACCATCGTCATCGTTGATGTAGTTTTCTTTGTCATGTGAATCTGAATAGTAGCTAGTCTTTGGCAATTCGTTTGAACCGGATGTTGAAGGTTCAGGTGATAAACTGTTGTCTTTATTTGGAATAACCATCTGTAATATTCTTCTGCCTCTACTTTTGGATGGATCCATGTCGATGACCTTAAAAACGGAAATAAGAAGTCATTAAAAAAATAGGTGGTGCGGGAATGATATCCTAATATCGAAAAAAATACTTATCTAAACTCTATTAGTAAAAGAAGAGAATCGAAGTTATCAATAACTATAGAACTGGCATTAGATAAAACTCCATAAAAGGTTACAAAACAGTATAGTATTATAAAATATCATAATTTTATACAATGCATTTATATAACAACATAAAAAACAAATTTTCTTATATTTTAATAGTATAACTGGCACTATAAGCAAAATTATATTTATCGAATTAGATAAAACAACAACATTTCAATTATATAGTTTAAAAAACTGGCACTAAACATAAAATGTCAATTATTAAATTCATCTTGGGGCTCGTTTATTTTTAAGTTAACCAAAAAAATGTCACTAAGCATAGAATGCCAGTTTCATATTTATTAATTCAGAAGATTATCACAGAAACATTAAAAACGGCATTAAACAAAAAATGACACTTTTTAATTTACACTAAAAATTACTTCATTCTTACTTTAATTAAAAAAAACGACACTATCCAAATAATGCCATTTATATATTTATTCGTTCAAAAGATCATTACATACTATAACGTTAAAAAAGGCACTAAACATATAATGTCACATTTTAATTTATCAAATCATTTATTTCGGCAATAGTTCAACTACATAAACGGTACTATACTTAAAGTGCCAGTTATGTACTGTTTCATAGTAGAGAATTATTTACGTAAATAACGTTTAAAATGTCACTAAACATAAAATGTCACTTTTGTACTCACCGCAACGTGCGTTCCCTCTAGATGCTTGGCTCGAACTGGCTTAGTGCCACCTTTTCAATTAGCACGTGGTCACTTAACCTAAAAGTAAAAACTGACACTACCGACATCTAGGCAAAACTATCTGAACTATTTGAACGTAAGTCTTTGCATTAGAAGCGTTGTTCTTTTAATAATCTAGATGTCTCTCTATGTCAAAATTGACGTTTTTGGCATAATGCCACTTTTGTTTTCAGTGTGCGACTTTTGCTAGCTATTTTAGCTACCTGCCTTACCTTTAACACAGAATAGATTAATAGTTTGTACTACTTCTGTTCCTATCTATCATATAATTACATGGCTTATGTTTTAGTTAAGATTTATTTGTTGTTATCTTAATAAAGCTAATTATTAAGGATGCTATGAGCATTCATACAAACCGATCTGCGGTTTTTGTAATGCTTTTAAGTAAAACATTGTATAAGAAATGAATAAGTAAATAAATGAAAAAAAAAAAAAAAAAAGATCATTAAGGCGGCCAGGTGTGAAGGCAGGAGATGCTCTTGGGCGCATTTACACAGTGCACGTTAGTAACTTCGAATGTTACTGTTTGCGAATGCTGCTGAATGTAATACATGGCCCCACTAACTTCATGTATCTAAAAGCAGTCGACGGCCAAGAACTTGCAACTTTTCGACAAGCGTGTGAGAAGTTGGGGTTGTTGGAAGATGACAACCACTGGGATGCCACAATGGAAGTGGCTGTGCTGTGTCGCTCTGCTTCGCAAATAAGGGAGCTGTTTGCAATATTGATATGCACTTTTGGTTTATCCAATCCTCTTCAGCTATGGGATAAGTATAAAATTGCGTTATCAGAGGATATCTTGCACAGATTTGAAAGGATGGATCAAGTCAACAATGATCTATGTTTGAATGAAGCTCTGAGACTTTTAGAGGACAAAGTAATAACGATTTCCGGAAAGAAATTGACTGACTTCGGTATGCCCACACCACAGCGTCGAGGAGAGCTGTCGACCGATTTGATCAAAGAGCTAAGCTACGATACCGCTTCATTAGATGCTCAGGTCAGCGAAACAGAGCCACGCCTGCTACCCGAGCAAAAACATATTTATAACAAAATTTAACAACGAGTTGAGCTTGGTGAAATCGGCCTTTTTTTTCTTGATGCCCCGGGCGGTACTGGCAAAACAGTTTTGCTTAATTTGCTACTAGCAAAAATTCGTAAGGATCGTAAAGTTGCATTGTTACGGTTTTTTTTCAAGGTCTTGAACGTGCCCCGCTTTCTTTTTAATCTGTTCTGCGCAAAGCGGAGTGTCCATCGAACGTCAACTAATCTATGACCTTCGAAATTATGATAAGTAATGGCACTGTGTTGCCAGATAATCGAATTTTCTCACTTAGCGGGTGGAGACCGTATGGGGATGTTTTTTTTTATACCATAGTTGTTATTACCAAAAATTCCGTCGCGGTGGAATCCCACCTCGCACGAAGCGGAACGGGTTGTTCGTCATCGCATTGAATGTAGGAGCCCCGGTAGTATATACTTTTGGTCTCCATTTGAGTAAACTGAGGTTCTGTTGGCCATTTAGCGCCTTGTCCCTGCTTAGGCTCGTTCCAGGACGATGGCGGAGGTGAAATCCTGCTTGGCGACGTCCACTATTGCTCCTAGCGCAGTGACACGAATTTAGGATTTCCCCTTCTTTTTGAGGAGGCCCTCTCTGTGGGAAATGGGTATTTCATTGCAGCATCCTGGCATCCCTAGGCGCAGATTAATAAGGCATATTTTTATCTGTAAGTTTATCGGTAAGTGGCATGATCTGTGTTTTTTTTGCCCCTTCCTCTACGAATGTTCGAGAAACTGTCGCCGCCCCGTAAATACGGCGGAAGAGCAGTTTTGCACTCTTTTTCCCCCAGCAACCCAAGAGTGACGCTGCCTGCTGCTAGGTAAGTCTTGATTCCCGTGGCGTGCCCTAGCGGCTTTGGAGTTTGGCAATTGACAAACTAATTTCGATATTTTCAGGGCGGGACCACAATCAGGACAGCGTTCCACTGAGATTCTGGACGATACATACCAGCTGAAATAAAGCCCTAGGAGGCGACTTTCCAAGTGTGAGACGTGAAGTCACCAGAACGCTACAAGCGCCTTTCAACCTCCCAAAAGGTTAGTAAAGTGATTGAATATTTTCGGTGCAGTGTTTTCGTGCGAAGTTATAGGTTATAACGCCGGGCTAAATTCCAGTGTTTCGTCTCGTGAATTTATCTAGTGAGGCTCTCCGAGTTGTGGACCGCGTGGTCCCTAGGCCCGCGCCGTCGCTGAACCCGAATGTGCGAGCTTTCTCAAGTGACCGCGTGCCGAGTGTATGGATATTGGCCCTGTCGTTGCGTGCGAAATTCCGTGTTTTCCTGTGGATTGAGGCTGGCTGCGCCCGCATGCATCTTCACCACGTGGGCTAGCCACCCACGCCAAATCGACCGGTGCCTCTTTTGCGATAGTGATGTCAACGCTTTATATATGCCCTTCACAGGCAGGTACGATTTTCACATGCGCACCCTTGCGTTTTCCAGGAGGTTCCTGGTTAGGAGGGGAAAACTTCACCGTTAGGGGTTGAAGAATAATCACCTACCATAGCCCACCAGCTCCGGCAGTCAGCCCGAGCGAATGGTTGAGCTGTCAGCGCTCTGCTTTGCGTCCCTTATGCAGTAGGGCTGCTGACCAATGCAGTGATTTCACCCCAAGGCTGTATACCGTCGCACCGATCCGGTATTTATATATTTTCCCGGTTTTATATAGCCGGGTGGCGCCCTTTTCTTTATTTATATGAACGGAATTCATCTTTTCACCTTATGCGACTCCCGATTTTTCCCCTGAGATAACTTATTTTCTTGAGCAAGCTGGTTTTATTACCATAATTCACTTTAAATATTAAATCATTTTAATCTAGGACACTAATTTTATGTGGATCTACGTTGCTGGCACACAGAAACTATAATTGAGGCAATTTTATGTAATAATTAGTTCGGTGCTGCTCGCTCGCTCTGGGCATATTTTTGAAATGTTTTAAATTTTAATATACCTCCTATTCTAGGCGCTAGCGAGCATCTCCTATTGATATGAAATGTGTTCTGGACTGATATAGCCTATTTTTTCTATAATAATTGTGTGTATGTTTGTGAAATAAATTATATGAACTTATTGAACGCTCCATACCTACTGTTTTTATTTGTGTATTGAAGCCTCCTTATTTAGATAGGTAGTGTTAGGTTAGGTGTGTGGAAGCTTCTCTTCCCCACCTGGAGAGTTGCCACTTTTCTTTTTATTTAATTTAAATATTTACTACCCAAATTTCAACAACGAACTATGAATGTAACAGCATTAGCTGTGGCTTCCTCTGGGATCGCTGCTACATTACTGAGCGGAGGTCGGACGGCACACTCGGTTTTTAAATTACCTCTTAATTTAGCAAGCGAAGAAGCCCCAAGCAAAAAATTGATTGGAACGCTATTTTTTGTAAATGTGATTCAGTAAACGAAATGACAAAATGTTTGTATAATATTTTAAATAAATCAATTGATAACTTTGTCCCTAAACATAAATATAAAAGAAAACTATACCCCCCTTGGTTCAACAAATCTATGGTTAAATTACTTTCAGATAAAGAAAAATTAAGAAAAAAATATCGTATTTATGAGAATCCTCGTGACCTTATTGAATTTAACATCCTTAGAGAACGTAGTCATAAATTATATGATATTCTTTATTCATCGTATATGACTAAAACCGAGGAGTCGATTGCAAATAATCCTAAAGAATTTTGGCGATATGTTAAAGACAAACGCAAGAATCGTTCCACACTTCCTGCAGAAATGCATATGGAACAGAAAACTGTAAACTCTGGAAAAGATATAGCTGACCTATTTGCCGCAAATTTTGCCAAAGCTTTCACGTCTCACAACTCTTCAGTTGGATGTAATGCGCCAATCACTTATAATAATCATCCTCATAATTTTATGGGTGTAGTCAGGTTTACAGAACGCGATGTTTTGAAAAAGATTAAATGTTTAGATGTACTGAAAGGGCCAGGTCCCGATTGTATTCCACCTTTATTAGTCAAACGTTGTGGGTCTGCTTTGGCACTACCATTAACATTAATAATGAACAGGTCGGTATCGGATGGAGTGTTTCCTGATGAATGGAAAAAGGCCAAAATCATCCCTCTTCATAAAAAAGGTGACGTAAGCGATGTTAAAAACTATAGGCCCATCTCGATTTTGTCATGTTTCTCTAAATTGTTCGAAGCTTTGATATGCCCAATACTTTCATGTCATTTTGATCACCTCCTGTCAGTGCACCAACATGGTTTTAAAAAAGGTCGATCTGTAGAAACCAACCTTGTCGCTTTTATAACTGACCTTGTTAAAGAAGTGGACAAAGGGCGTCAAATTGACGCAATTTATACTGATTTTAGTAGCGCGTTTGATAAAGTCGATCATCTACTATTATTGCGCAAGTTGGAGTGCAATGGCATCTACGGATCATTTTTATCGTGGTTTCGATCATATTTAAGTCGTAGACAGCAAGTGGTTTCGGTTAATGGGTACGAATCTGGAGTATATTTTGCAGAATCTGGAGTTCCTCAGGGCTCACATCTGGGTCCTATTCTTTTCTCAGTTTTTATTAATGACATCACCACACAAATCAAAACATGCCATTATAAGCTTTTTGCTGATGATCTAAAAATTTATAGAAAAGTAGAGTCTGCTGCTGATGTAACCCTTATACAACGTGACATTGATCACATAAAGCAATGGTGTGAAGTTAATAGAATGGATTTAAATGTTCAAAAGTGTTTCTATATAAAATATACACGAAAAAAAAATCCCATTAGTGCAAAATATAAGTTAAACGGTACGTTTTTACAAGAATTAAGCGAAATACGCGATTTGGGTGTTATTATTGACTCAAAATTATCGTTTAGAGGGCATATTGATGCTACTGTAAAGAGAGCGGCACAGATGATCGGGTTTATCAGACGTAATACCAAAAGTTTTCGTTCTTCATTAACTAAAATCATACTTTACAACTCACTAGTGCGCAGCTGTCTTGAATATGCAAGTGTTGTGTGGAACCCTCTTTACGCAGTGCATTCACAGCGAATCGAATGCATCCAACGTTCATTCACAAGAGCTCTAGCGTTTCCTTCTTCAGGGATTTCACACAGAAGTTCTTACCAAAATCGTTTGAAATTTTTCAAAATGACAAGCTTAAGAGACAGAAGAAAAATGCGTGATGTAACTTTTCTACACAAATTGATACATGGTCATTCTGAGAGTTCACATATTCTATCCAATATCAATTTGAGTGTTCCATATAATTATCCGAGATATAAGCTAAATAAAATATTTTCGGAGCATCCGTTCTCATCTAACCTTGGTTACAATTCGCCAACACTGAGAATGTGTCGTAGTCACAACGAATTTAACGCATCTTTAGAGGATCTAGATATTTTTCACGATTCTCTCAGGGTTTTCAAAGACAAACTGATAAGATCTCTTAACAGAGATGATTAATGTTAAATGTCTTTTATTAAGATAATATGTTTAGTCTATTTTGCATAATCTTATTAATTGTATTACTTGTATTCAAATCTATTTAGTTAAGTGTTTGTATTATTACAATTTCAAACGGGTTCTTACGAACTTACCAGTCAAATCTATATACTTAAAATGAATGAATGGCTTTCTCACATTTTTATTTACTTAAAAGTAGTCAAGTTCATGAAACATTTAGTAAAAGTGACTGTAAGTGTCGTGAGAACCTGCCTACTTATAATTAATATGCCTTTCACTGTAAAATTATTACTACGAATGATGTATGCGCCTGTAAGAGGTGTACATATCAGGCCTCGTCATGACTTAATTGTCATGAATTTGTAAGAAATTATTTATATAATGTATTTTTTAATATGTACACTGTTGGTGCATCTTAAATAAATAAATAAATAAATAAGCCCCAACGTGCAACATCAGTAAGAACAGTGCCCGTGGCACCCTGTTGCAACAATGTAAGCTGATCGTGTGGGATGAGTGCACTATGTCACACAAAGGCGCCATCGAGGCACTTGATCGGTGTCTACAAGATCTTCAAAACAATCGAAAGTTGATGGGTGGTGTGGTAGTATTACTGGCAGGGGATTTTAGACAGACTTTACCTGTTATCGAGAGAGGCACTGCAGCAGACGAAATGAACGCATGTCTGAAAGCATCATATCTGTGGACCAAAGTTGAAAAGCTTCATCTTACCACTAACATGCGAGTCCAGTTGTTCAGCGATGTCGAGTCAGGAGCATATGCTCAAAAACTCCTAGAAATTGGTGAAGGCCACCTAAAAACCGACCAAGAAGGTATGGTCCTTTTCACACACCAATTTTGTCATGTTGTGGAGTCGGAAGATGAACTCATTGTTCAAGTTTTTCCGAATCTACAACTACATATTCTCGATGAAAATTGGTTGTGTGAAAGAACCGTACTGGCACCAAAAAATGAGACTGTTACGAAAATAAATAAAAAAATCTTGGACAAAATTACCAGCAATACATCAGTTTATAACTACATCGATGCAGTCATGTCATCCGATGACACTACGAGCTATCCCGTGGAGTTCCTAAACTCCTTAGAGTTATCTGGGGTGCCATCGCATAAGTTGGAATTAAAGTTAGGTGTACCCGTATTGTTAATGCGTAACTTGGACGCGCCAAGATTATGCAACGGTACTAGGTTGCGAGTCACCGAACTAGGAAGGCATATTGTGAAGGCCACAATCTTAACTGGAGAAGCCAAGGGAGACAATGTTCTTATACCACGCATCCCAATCATACCCAATAACTTACCATTCAATTATAAACGCCTGCAGTTCCCATTAAAAGTTGCATTTTCAATGACAATTAATAAATCGCAGGGTCAAACCTTAAGGGTAGCAGGCGTACATTTGGGCACACCATGTTTTTCCCACGGCCAACTCTACGTGGCTTGCTCACGCGTTTCTAAATCGCAAAATCTGCATGTTTATGCAGAACGTAAAAAATCGTTTAACATAGTTTATAGGAGTATATTGCAGTAGCTTCCTATAACTTGCATTACCATATACATCTATCATCAGAAACTGTAGTGATTATAATACTAATTAGCGAGATCGTCATAAATTATACTTAGTTTCAATTAACAAACATTACACAATATAGAGCAAGGGTCCCCTAAACTAACTCTGTCTGTTACGCCTTCACGACTAAACTGCAGAAACAATTTTGACGAATTTTGGTATATAGATAGATAGGATCTTGGAAAAGAAAATAAGTAACTCGAAGTACTAATCCTGCGCAGACGAAGTCGCGGGCACCAGCTAGTACAATAATATTTATATCTCTTTCACAACAGTACTATACTTAGTATTGTATCAATATTATAAAAACAATATTAGAAGACCCAAACGTCTATAAGGTTTGAAGCAGTGATGGCTTAGTGGCATTAGCTATGGACTGCTACCCAGCAGGTCCATGGTTCAAATCCCACCGCAGGCTTGAGCTTCACCGCATGGTGGGATCAATTTATCCCCTTGCGCGTACACGCGTATACGCTTTAATGAGGAGTAGAAGTTTTTTTTATTATGTGCGAACCTTTGTAATATCATCTAATCCATGATTGGTACATTTCATAACTAGCTGCTGGAACACACCATTATTTTTTCTAACAGGGTCAATGGAAGCTACATAGGCGAGCAACCGCAACATGCCTAAACCAACCGATTCAAGTTTCCTGGATAGGTCCCAGGAAACTCAAACCCGTGGTAGAATTCATAATATGCACTATGCAGCTTAAAAAACTCTTTTATTTTAGTTGGTGCACCTGGATATGTCGCCGAACTTCGCCGGCACACTCCTGGGCATCACTAACTGCAGCGCAAACGTCATATCCATCATTGCGCCTTTGGTTGCTGGAGCCGTGTTAGGTGATGAGGTAAACAAATGCCATCACTCTTTCTCCTAATTTTTAGGATGGAGAAATTATTCTGTTCCCGAATATAGAAATTTTTGTTTTAGAATTATGAATAATTCAATAGCTTAATGTTATTTACGCTATGATTTTAGTATAAATAAGCAAAATGATTTTAAGATAATAATGCAGAATGAAGGAAATGAAAACGATTGTAGGTGAAATAGCGGAATATAAAAATAATATTTTTTTTTCATTTTTGCTAGGTCCTCAAACTATTGTACTACCTAATACGTGAGATTATAAGCATATGTATTAAGATATTATATCTACATATTTTTAAGACTCATTATATCAATATATAATTTAATTTTTTACGGCAAACGTAATTTTAAATATTTTGCAGGTTTCAAAGTTATATATGGCGACTTGGCGCTATATGCAATAACTTTAATAAATTTGCCGCCACAAAAGAAATTACACCTTAAGTTCGTTTCATTGAATTAATAATTGTTAAACTTTAATTTTTATATATTTCCAGACTGATGCAAACGAATGGCGCAAGGTTTTCTACATAGCGTCAGCTATCTATATTGCCGGGAATACCTTCTACATAATATTTGGAACCAGTAAAAAGCAGAAATGGAACGATCCCGTCTCCGAAGACCCGAGTAATATTCTGCAAATTAATTGAATTATATCAAATCTAAGAAAAGATCTTTACATTATTTTCACCCTTGTCTCTTCTTGTGATGGGGACAGCAAAATATTTCTTTCGAAAATCAATTATGTAAATATTACCTTGGATGTAGCTTCAGTTTTATGGTACATGCCATAACATGAATAACGCTATATATGGGTACATGCAAATGTCCCTTAGATACAATTAACTTTTGGGATTATACAGTCCTTAGATTCTTAAACCAGTTTTTTTTATGCTATTGTGACGGAACAAGCTCGAGACCCGCATGATGTTAAGCGGACTAACCTCTGCTTATAACAGATACATTACGTCACAAGTCACGAATTGCACTGCGCCCGTCACCTTGAGACATAGTTAAGTCTCATGTGCCTGTAATTTCACTGGATCTCAAAGACTGCTACCGGAACACACCGTTAGGTGCTTGGCGACAGATTTTCTACTTGACGGTGGTAGCTAGCCAGGCGGGCAATCGGAAAAATCCCTTCCACCATGCGGTGAAGCTCAAGCCGGCGGTGGGGATCGAACCAGGGTACTGCGGCTCGGCAGTCCATAGCTATTACCGCTCGGCCATCATTGCTTCAAAACAAAAAAAATTGCCAAGTTAGTTTGGAAACTGCTGTTTATAGCGGAAGACCGAACATTTTATATGTTGTACCGCTCGTGACCGACGCTCTGTTCATCGTTTCTATGTCATTGTCGAATTCAGCGCCTCCAAATCCCTACTGCCTAAGTTCAATTCTGAAATATCCAGACATAGACATAATAAGTAAATATCATCCAAGAAGGAAACCTTTTTTGCTAGAGGATTTGCTATTTGCGCCTTTGAAAACATATCTTATAGTTGAGTTGAAAACCAAATTCATTTGCTCGCAGATATGATCAGGCAATTATAGTATAGTACCACCAACTTAACTGTGCAGTTCTCGAGGGCGCTATTGGTCAAGGAAATCAACTACAAACTGTCACAATTTGAGGGAATTTTGTAGTTATTTTTTCTGCCGCCTGAACAGATAAGTTGGTCGAACTGTAAGGCAGCGTGCCGTCTACTGATTCGAGGTCATGTACTTCTTGCTAAGGGCTTATTCCATTTACGCCAATTTTGTTATTTTCGATAATTTTTTCCACATTCTGCGTCTATTGTTGTGATCACTGTGATCGTTTGTAACTGTTCTCCCCTGTTCCATTTGGAATAAGAACGCTAAGAATGCCACTAAAATTTGCTACTATTCTGTCACTTTTGACATTAGATGCAAGTAATTCAAACTGTTTCAGGAGCTTCATAGCGTTTATGGCGAAAATAATGCCAAGACACAAGTGGAACAACTTTTTGGGAGTGTGATCGTTTTTATAATTTTGGCAAATTGAACTCCAAATGGTACGCACCCTAAATAGTCGACGTATGAGTAATCGCTAGATAGGTACCCAATATTTGTGTTTTTTTTTTGTTTTATATGGTTTTATTTTGCTACCAAATTTTAAAATACCCTGCTAAGCAGGTTTAATCTATGTATTATTTTATTAACGAACACTGAAATATTCTAGTGATATGACATTTGTACGCCACACCAGGCAAGAACATGAGGCCATCTTTATTGTAACTATTGACATAATATCTTGTATGCTTCTGTGAATGTATACGTACCATGTTCTGACAAATAAATGATTCTGATTGTGGAATTGGCCTTATCCTTGAAATAAAAAGGAAATGTATTAACTTGTATTGTACCACTACATTAAGTCAATACACTTGGGCAAATAATAGTTATGGCAATATAAAACACTATGCACATATAACATTGTATGCCAACATATGATAATGCAAAAATTTAAGGAAACATTTCGGCCAAATTAGAACTCGAAAGTTATGCGCATCAATAGACAAGCCTGAAATATAATGCAATTGAATTCCTAATCAATATTATGTTTTGTGTCAACATTGTATTTCAAATGGGTATGCTAATTTCAAGCCATAAAATGCACTAAAAATACCTGTTCGGGTGAAGTGCCAATTATACCAAATGACAAACCTGTCTTATATTAATAACACTCAGACCTTCCCATAGAAATCTGAACCCTAAAATTAAATAAAAACAGCAAGTAGTTGAATGCTGATTTAAACTTCAAAATTGTAATGTTTATGTTTTTATTCTTAGCACATGGATAACTTTATTCAAGTATTCTAAGTATTTGTGAACCTACTTTTATTACTTGTTTTATTGCTGACATGATGTCTAGCCTGCTTCTGATTTTGAAGATGTTGTTTACCTAGATAAACTAAAATGCTATAATTATTATTACGTGTGAGGGAGAGTATGCCGGCCGGCTTACCTGCATTGCTGGACTATCCTCGTTTGAGATGTCTCGTCTAGTAAATATAGGTCACTGGGCTTGTGTAACTTCAGTTTACTAGTGATCAAGAAAAGAAATATCGAGATTAGAAATATCGAGAGCTCAAAAGTTATCAAAAACACGGTAAATATGCCGTTTGTTATAATAATTATGGTGTGTTTAATAACTAATGCTGTACAACCATGCAACCTTAACTTTAGTACAAAAATTTACCAGCAAGTTTCTAATATATTTAACCTTCAATCAAATATATCTAACTGAAGCAACGCCAACCACGGCCATGACTTAGATGGGTGACCGCTAGTGACATTTTACTATTGAGCGTCCGCGCAAAGAAAAAAAATTAATAACTTTAAAAAAAATTAACATTGGTAGCAATTCTGTTGCCAAAAAACTAACTAAAATTTAGTAAAATTAGGTTTAGAAATGTCAAATGAACATTCCTTATTCTGTTGGGGCCATAGTTTAGTTAATTCACTCTAAAATTATTAAAGTTACTAAACTTAGTAAAATTTGCATATTTGCTATTCTATTGTACCCTAATTTAGTCAGATTAGGTGGAACCATAGATAATTAAACCTAAAATTAATCAACGAGTAAACTGGTGTTGACTAATGCTGTCATGTTCTCCAATTAATTTATTTTGGCGTATTTTATCATAATCACGGCTTTCTTAGTCGGATAAACAATGGAGCATGGTAGTATATGGTTGCTAGACTTGTGGGTTTTCCAGAAAGGATTGTAATTTTCGGTAATTCAAAAGCATAACTAGTGACAAAAGCTTGTAGGCGAACTTGGATTAATAAAATCTTTGCACACCTGTAATACCCAGAAGGATGGCAGATGTGTTTAAATACCCACTTTTATTAGATTCGACTTTTTACGAGAGACTTCGGACAGCTATGTGCTTTGCTATTTTTTTATATGTATATTTTTTTAAATCACCAGTAGATTCTGTTACTGAACCTAGGCTTTTGAGATTATGAAGCGAGCAGTTGAAGCTGCTCTACCGTGTCAAAATCACTATTTTTGGGCTTTATCACAGGTTTCGATAGTTTCGAATATAAACAAAGTTCCATAGGTAAATAGGGCGTATACCATTTGACGCTCAATTCGTTATTTTCGATAATTTTGATCACATTTTATGTCTATGGTTCATATTAAATGTGGATCCATAGACGCAATATGTAATCAAAATTATCGAAAATAACTCAAATGGAATACGGCCAGACTAAAAATTGTTATAAAACAACTTGATTTGTGCGCCATCTAGCGTAGAGTAGCGGCAAAGTGAATTATATTTAGTATTGATAATTTGCTGTATTAAATTTAGTTCGAGGTAACAGCAGAATGACTTTTAGAAATCCTAAAACTAAAATTAGAACTTTTTAATTAGTTAGTATAGTTAGTGAGTGTACAACAGAATTGCTACCATTATTAAACTTGTATTCAATGGATATTATGTTATTGTACTACTAACGCCATCGGTTAGAAAGCCAAAAATTAACATCGATGCAACAGAACTAAACTTAATACTCAAACACATCGTAGTTAATCTACTCAATACTAGATGACACCACTAAAGTCAGGTTGTAAAATAAATAAGAGCCCACACCAACCTCAGCTTTTGCTAGTATAAAACAAACTTGATTTTATAATTAAAAGCTGGACTAGACGATTTTTAATGTAACAGCTTAGAAAATATTATCATATTGTCTTTCATTACTTTTGACTAGTACAAGGCAGTAAAGTGAGACAATTAAATATTTCTAAATATGATTACAAAACACTATTGCGTTCTCAGCGAAAATCATTTTTACAATTTATTGGAGCACAAAATTTTATGCCCCGGGCGGGAATCGAACCCACCTCCTCCGATTTCGTGCCGCATGCCTAAACCGCTCGGCCACCTGGGCACGCTATTTCTAGCTGAAATTTCGTGCTCCAATTGTATTACTTTAACCGTCATAGGGGACGGTGCGCGGCCATCAACCAGACTACTTGACTTCATCTAATCGAAAGCAGTGCTTTTTCAAACACTTAACTCTCGGAATCGTCGTCGTGGGACTATTAAAATTTAAATTAGTCCAATAGTAGGTCATACTAATTAACTCCATAACAGATCAAAACATCTCTTATAAACGAACTCAACGCTATAATTAATTTTGAAGCGCTCGTAACGAAGTTTGCTTAGCCGTTCTTAATCGATCAGCTTAAATGAGCAACGTCCGCCACGGTTAGAAGTTGGATGGGTGACCTCTTAGTGACATTACTAATGAGCGTGATTTGGAGGGCAGGCCGTCGGTCCCAGTTGTTGTCTTACGATGGCAGTCGTTACAGTATGATGGTAGGGTATTATGCGAATGCCCGCCTGGCTAGCTACCACCCTCAAATTGAAAATCTGTCACCAAGCACTTAACGGTGTGTTCCGGCAGCTGTCCTTGAGAGCCAGTAATTCTAAGCTAACCTGAACAACATCTTCGACCACACCATAATTTAGCATTAGGTGAGATAGTGGCAAAGGCTAGCCTAACAGTTATTAAAAAAAACTTACACTAATTAATTGACTCAGGCGTCACTCTGCGTGAATCCGTATTTATATAATACTTTAATAACAATTAATAATAACAAATAATTAAAAACATATTAATACCATAAATGAATATTAAAAAAAAAAATACTAAAAATAATAAAATATATCTAGTCACAAGTCCGCGTAATTTTCCTGTTAAATAAACAAAAAAACAGAAAA
Organism: Plagodis pulveraria; assembly: GCA_963890685.1. Classification (NCBI taxonomy): domain Eukaryota; kingdom Metazoa; phylum Arthropoda; class Insecta; order Lepidoptera; family Geometridae; genus Plagodis; species Plagodis pulveraria. The sequence goes on along the minus strand of OY982960.1, from coordinate 31,369,148 downwards.
GTGCGAATCGGACTAGCGCACGAAGGGTTCCGTATCATTATCTATACTCATACAACATTAGACACTATATTATTACCTTTCTTTTTCATTTCGCTTGCGCGAGTCTGACACGCACTTGTCTATTTTTTTTTGTATTTGTTGTTATACTGGGAACAAAAATACATCATCTGTGAAAATTTCAACTGTCTAGCTTTCACGGTTCATAAGATACAGCCTGGTGACAGACGGACAGTGGAGTCTTAGTAATAGGGTCCCGATTTTATCCTTTGGGTACGGAACTCTAAAAAGAATTGCCTAATCTAAACCATCGAATATGTTACATGATATTTCCTCGCGATAACTTTCTATGTATTTAAAATGACTTCTAAAGTTTGTTTCTATGAGAAACCAGTTATTCTGGATGACCGATTTCTTCAATGATAAGAAACTCGTTGACAAAATTAGCATTGTGAATGCTAAATGCATAACACTTTACATATAAACACCTTCTTTTTAATAATAATCCTACCAATATAATAATATTAATATATTGGCGGAGCAACTCAACTGCTCAAGCGGCGTAACTCAAGCAGCGCAAGTATTCTAACCTCGGTATGGGTTACATATTTGAGCCGTTTGGTGTAGAGACGTTGGATCCGTGGGGACCGCGAGCTCATCGTATTTTCCAAAACTTACCAGAACGCTTGGTCGATGCGACGCATGATCAAAATGGTGGCACCTATTTGGCTCAAAGAAACCATTTCAATTCAACGGGGCAATGTTGCCAGCATGCTGGGCTCGCTGCCCACTGGTAGTGACATTTGGACTGCTTATGAGTCTTATATGACTTGTATTTAAATATTTAATTTAATTACGCCCGTGGATTGCTGGGCTAGAATATCTATCTATATAACTATCTGCGCCAGTCCCCAGTAGCCAGTATCCATTGCCACTGCGCCACCACTGCTTCGAAATCATCATCATACATCTTTCAAACAAATCTAAAGCATGCAAACTCAAGGGCTTACTCTACAATTACAAAGGGGTTATGATTTTTACACGACTGTCAAAAAAGGAGTGTTATGTATTCAGGGTTCGTGTGTATGTGTGTGAGTTTCCTTATTCCCCCATAACTTCCAAACAACTTAACTGATTTTAATGTATCAGATATCGTTAGAATCGTCTTTATAGCTAAAGTGACATTAGGTACATAATATATATAAAAAAGGACAGATGAAAGACACCAAATTGTGAAAAAAATATATTTCATCCAAACCCTTGGTATGGGTTTCAAATCGAAGGACTTTATATTATTTGCAGTTTTAATTTCAGTGGAACGATAAAAAGCTTGACAACTACAAATTATATGCAGTCGAGTTTTTTACTTTTTTAAATTAATTTATACGTGTTGTCTATGTTATTATACTAGCTTCTCCGCGAAACATCGTCAGGAAGTTGGCTCTACGAACGCGTAAGTATTGGTTTGAGGTTATGTTCGTGTAATCAAGAAAGTCGTAAAATAACCTATACTGACTATTTAAGTTGTTTATTATAAAGGCATATATAAATTACCTGATGAACATACAAGTGTTTTTTGTTCAGGTGCAGAAACGCCGCAGAGGAAGGAAAGCTGAACATGCCGCTTGTCATGGACTTATTAAGAATGATACACCACGGTAGCAACTGTGCATTAATGTGCACGTATAATGTTTTTTTATCAGTATCTTTAGTAACTAATAGCATATAAACATCTTATATAGACGTTTACCTTTTGTAAGAGTTTAACACTAGAAAACAGGACACAGCCAGCGCTTAAAATCCAACCATCCTACCAAGAAATTATATTCTTTTGAATCTTTTAAGGTAGGCTAACCAAGGTGGTAACTGTTGGAAATAAAGATTTTTTTGCTAAATACATACAAAAATATATTGCGCATTGAAACAAAACCCTCGATGCGCGAGTCAAACTCTCATTTGACAACACCACATTTAATGTAACCAACTGCTTTTTAAGGATTGTTTACGGTATAAACTGTATAGTAGTTTTAAAAGATAGTTCATGTATTATTCTAAAATAAATAAACAACGTTCATAAGCATTTTTTTTAATATATCTAAGTTTTTTCCTCTAATCCTTCTCTGCCCCTATCTACGTTAATTATGGAAAATTGTCGACTTAACACCACATGTTACGTTGGTTTAATAAAAAAGACGGTGGAATTAGGCCTATAGCGGCAGGCACCACTAATCTTACTTATCGTTGCTTCTCGCCTAAAGTCGGCTTTAGAAAAGCTTGCTTATTCAAGTAATCTTTTTCCACCAATAAATACAGGTCTGTTTTGGTTTGTTTTTTTACAGCTGACGCTGCTGAATATTTAGTTCAGACTTTTCTGGATAAAAATTGTGGAGAGGTGTTTTAGAAGGTGCATTTTTAAAATGCCTTATGTACATAAACGTATAATTTTGGCTGAATTGAAAGATATAATTCCGGATTGATATCCTCTTTTTTGAAAATACTACCGCGGGTGATCTTCTGGGTCCATCTATCTTTAGCCTTATTTACTCAATAATTCAACATTACCAATAAAAACTTAACGTTTGGTATTTGGATGTTTTTTTTTATTTTTATGCCTGATAGGTTAGCCTTTGACCACTATCTCACCTGATGGTAAGTGATGATGTGGTCGAAGATGTTGTTCAGGCTAACCTAGAAGTACTGGCTCTCAAGGACAGCTGCCGGAACACACCGTTAGGTGCTTGGCGACAGATTTTCTACTTGAGGGTGGTAGCTAGCCAGGCGGGCATTCGCAAAATGCCCTACCACCATGCTATAACGACTGCCATCTTAAGACGACAACCGGGACCGACGGCTTAACGTGCCCTCCGAAGCACGGAAACGCTCAGTAGTAATGTCACTAGCGGTCACCCATCCAACTCATGACCGCGCGCGACGTTGCTTAACTTTGCTGATCGGTTGAGAACAGCTAAGTAAACTTCGCTACGAGCGCTTCAAAATGATGGAACATTAGGAGGCGATGCAAACAATGTATTGCACGACGTGCGAGTACTTGTAAACGATTTTCACTCTTTATTTATTTGCGATACTTGTCCGGATAAAGAATCAAATATAGGAACATTCAATTTCCTTCCGCTTGATATAAATTGGAAGATAAATGTTTGTTTCGTCTTTTAGGTTCACCGATTCTTGATGAATCATTGTTAACTTTTTGTCAAAGAACAAATTTAATTACAAAGTTTTGACGTGTCTCTAGCGGATTATTCAAAATTAATAATGCCGCATTTATTTGACTTTTCCTTCCTACATTTTCTTTTGCAGCTTCTTTTAACCTTCAACAACTTGTAAGTCATAGTTTTGAGTGTTGAGATGGATGATAGATAGATGATAGCTGTGAGTTTGGAAGACTTTTATTTATATATTAAATTTATTCAAAATTAGTACCGCTACAGAGCGAGTTACACTATGATAGAAAAAATAAAAATAAAAAACTAATTATAAATGATATAAAAGACATAGGTATAAGCAAAATTTCAAGTAGGTTATTATCAGCGTTTATATCTTCCGTATAGGTACATTACTTACAAATTTTGCAACTATGATTTCCCGTGCGGTAGGTAGTAGCTACGGATTGCCCCATGGTTCGATCCCCATCGCCGGCTTGAGCTTCACTGCATTGTGCAAGGGCATTTTGCGAATGCTCGCTACCACATTCAAGAAGAAAATCTGTCGGCAACCACTAAAAAGTGTGTTCTACCAGCAGTCCTTGAGAGCCAGAAAAGAAATATATAAGGCAAAATAATTAACTATTTTATTCTACTCCTGATCTATTATATTAGACATATCAAATACATACAGATTGCAAACTTTGATCGACTAGTTAAAACAATATTTGCAATCAAATATTAGCGATACACAGCATTACATCATCGTTATCTTCTTCCGACCCTTAACCTTACCTTTGTGGCGTGTTACATAGCAATAAACTTTGGTACATACAGTATTTAATATATTCGATTTTTAGATTTGAACAAGAACATCCACGTGAATAGATTAATTTTGAAGCGCTCGTAGTGAAGTTTATTTAGCTGTTCTTAACCGATCAGCAAAATTAAGCAACGTCGCGCGCGGTCATGAGTTGAATGGGTGACCGCTAGTGACATTACTACTGAGCGTTTCCGTGCTTCGGAGGGCACGTTAAGCCGTCGGTTCCGGTTGTTGTCCTAGGATGACAGTCGTTATAGCATGGTGGTAGGGTACTTTGCGAATGCCCGCCTGGCTAGCTACCACCCTCAAGTAGAAAATCTGTCGCCAAGCACCTAACGGTGTGTTCCGGCAGCTGTCCTTGAGAGCTAGTAATTCTAGGTTAGCCTGAGCAACATCTTCGACCACATCATCACTTACAATCAGGTGAGATAGTGGTCAAAGGTTAACCTATCAAGCATAAAAAAAATCAAAATAGTAATGAATGACATAATATAATTAAGACAGAAGATTAAGACATTATCTCTCTTTAATTTATCGCATTGACAAGGGAGTGATTGCCGTAACTGTCACAATGCAACGTGCGATTAAAACTTAAGTATGTTTTCTGACGTTATGATGATGAGACGGACAAGTAACACGCCTGTACGTAACTGGTTACTCTTGTCTATTACATAAACAGTGTCACCATCGTCGTTCTGCTTGACACTGGAGTACGGTCATTACTCCTCGACGTTAGTTCTCAGGTCTCGTTTGCCTAGTTATTTCACTTGGCACAGTGTCCTTAGCTTTTCCTTCATCGGACAACAAGACGCACAGGAAAACGGCACCCATATATGGACGATATTCCGAAAATGCGCACATGTTAAATCCAGCTTTATAATGGGCACGGCCTAAGTATGAGACACTCTACAAGCGTCTAATTCCCGATAGATATAATCTGGAAGTCTAGAAAAAAACAGGTATCTGCTAGGCAAGTATGTTTCACCGTAAAATCTACTAATAGAATCTGCGGTCATATGCATGCTTATTTTTTTTTTTTTAAGCCTCATAGGTTAGCCTTTGACCACTATCTCACCTGATGGTAAGTGATGATGTGGTCGAAGATGTTGTTTAGGCTAACCTAGAAGTACTGGCTCTCAAGGACAGCTGCCGGAACACACCGTTAGGTGCTTGGCGACAGATTTTCTACTTGAGGGTGGTAGCTAGCCAGGCGGGCATTGGCAAAATGCCCTACCACCATGCTATAACGACTGCCATCATAAGACGACAACCGGGACCGACGGTTTAACGTGCCCTCCGAAGCACGGAAGCGCTCAGTAGTAATGTCACTAGCGGTCACCCATCCAACTCATGCCCGCGGGCGAGGTTTCTTAACTTTGCTGATCGGTTGAGAACAGCTAAGTAAACTTCGCTACGAGCGCTTCAAAAATCTATTTGAAAAAAATAAACTTATTAACGCTAACAGACTGGCTAGGACAACACAAGGCTATACTTGCCAATTAGTTAATATAATTGCATAAATTTATTGGCTTCGGTGTTATGTTCAGGTATAGAGTAAAAATTATAAGGGGTGCTGTTATGTGCCTAATTTGCAGCAACTCTCTACGTTATGAGCGGGCTGTTCATTAGGCGCATTTTTATTCCTAACTATATACATTTACGACAACCAACAGAATCTTAATACTACGCAGTCTATAAATTCTTAATCCGAACGGTGTCTTATTATCTTTACGTTATAGGCACGGCGCACAAGCGTTACTAGACATTAAGATTTTTCTTGTTATTCGATACGTTTTGCACCTAGAATCCGTCAATTGAAATAACTATATCTCATAGGTATTATCCTTACAACCATATTTTTGAGCCTTGTAAAACAGACTATAGCAATCATCTGGAGACACGGCAGTGCCCCCACCAAGTCGAGCAAACAAGCGGCACGGCTGTACCATCCTTTTCTCGAAGCAGTTCAGGCCATTTTCGAACCCCTATAACTTCATAGTGGTTAATATTAGAAACCTGAATTTTTTGTAACCAAGCAGGCATTGTATATGAAGTAAATTTAAAATATCATTCAATTTGAACCAGTAGTTACGAATTATAACTAGTCAATGTTTCTTTATTTTGTCATTCACTAACTGACCGATCATCAAAACTCTAAGGCAGTTCTAGCAGACACAGCAGCTTCATATTTAGAATACAATTAGTGTTTTGTATATAAATCTAGGAAAAACTAAAATATTTTGTAATATCGTTCCAGTTTTCTAGATACACCAACTACATAAATAACTTTGTTATCCCATATAAATATACATGATTACAAGGTAACATTTGCAATGAATGAATCAGTGTACCTGTATGTGTATAATAGTCGTATCATGAAAGAATAGAGTAGATAGGTACTTACCTGAATATAAAAACATTCAAAGGTAACTGGCAAAATGGCTGGTTCTCGAGTGGTTACCACACTAAACCGGAAGACGTAGAGTTGGTAGGCCCCCCACCAGGTGGTCTGACGACATCGTGAAAGTCGCGGGTAGCCAGTGGTTACAAGTGGCTAATAGCCGTTCTTTGTGGCGTTATATAGGGCCATATAGCCTTTATTCAACAGTGGACGTCTTCCCACATAATACTCGTAATAAGTAGACTAAATTGCCATGAAAGAAGAGACAGGGAGTGGACTTTAAGAAGAGCTCAAGAAATAGTACTGGAAAAGAAAAAGAGGAGGACAACCTACAAAAAGAAATAAAATGCCATCAAAAACAAAACTTGAAAATAGGCAAATCTCGCAACTCACTTCTTCTACCGTAAAAAGTTCTGAGATCCATGTAATACCAAGTCCTACGAATAAATACCAAGTCGTTTTAATATGTTATGTTTGCAATAACGCCTGCTATGCGGATTACATTACAAAATTACAAATATACGATAGCATACCCCGGCTAAAGGGGTGGATGGACGTGAGTTCAAATCCCGCACATGACTTAAATTTTTCCTATCGTATATTTGTCATTTTGTAAAATACCAAGTTGGTTAAATTATTCAGTCTCTACTTATTAACCCTTTTGTCTTATGTCATTACGTTATTAGCTAACCTAACAAAATCTTTTAGGGACCATAATTATCAATATTATTATTTTTTATTGTTTTAACTAAAATGGATTGACTTGACCATCGCTTGAAAACACAATTTACCTCAAAATTAGGTAGGTAATACATATTATATTAAATAAGATTGTTTACTGCGATTGCCAAGTCATCTATTTTATTTAAAACATAAAAGTTTTTTTTATTGCTGTTAGATAAGCCTTTGACCCCAATCTCACGTGATTGTAAGTAATGATGTGGTCGAAGGTGTTAACAGGATTAACCTAGAATAACTGGCTCTCAAGGACAGCTGCCGGAACACACCGTTAGGTACTTGGCGACAGATTTTCTACTTGAGGGTGATAGCTAGCCAGGCGGGCATTCGACAAATGCCTTTCCACCATGCGGTGTAGCCCTCAAGTCCGTGGCGGGATTCGAACCATGGAACTGCTGCGCGGCAGTCCATAGCCAAAGCTACTGAGCCATCACTGCTTCAAGTACAAACTACTTTCTACACTCATGTTAATTCAAGCGATAGCTGAGCACTTGCTTGATTTAGAACCTAACCACTGGATCGAGCTACATGACCCAAAAATTTTCTCCACTGAATGGCATTATTACTCGAGAATTGTACGTGAAGCAGTTAAAATTAAGAAGTACAAAAAATTCAATTGGGAGTATGGATTTAAATTGTCTACATCGTGGAATCCTGTAATAAAAAAGTGCACGAGTCGTAATTTGCCTCCGCGTGCAAGTTCCGATACTGTTAGTGTAGCGTGTCGAGGTGTCAGTGATAAAGACATAAACGAAAACCGAACGGGGGTAGATTTAAATCGCTCCCGCCGCTCCTCAAGACGATGACACCCGCTTCTTCAGTCTACTCGTGACCACAGTGAATGCAACTAGATCGAAACGTCGAGGTTAGTCAAAATATTATTATTTTGATATTAATTCGTGGAATAGACCTGTTTAAGATTTAGAAGCATAATATATTTTTAATATTGATATGGTCACTATAAGATTTTGTTAGGTTAGCTAATTACTAAGACAGTAAGGACTGAATAAATTAACCGACCTGTTATTACATGAATCTCACAACTGTTTACGGTAGAAGAAGTGAGTTGCGAGACTTGTTTCTTTTTTATAAGTTTTGTTTTTGATAGCATAGACTAAACGCGTGGCAAATCATTTTGTTTGGGTATTTAAGATATTCATAATTTACGTTCCTGATAGTAAAAATTGGGCAGGTGTGAGTCAAGCCGGCTTTACTAGAGTTTTAAAGATCGTTTTTTTTAGATTACGGCTTAAAACCGTCATAATAGATCGAAGGCAATGTTTTCATTGACAAGTTTCAGTAACAGCTGGTAATAGGTATACCTTAATTCCTTACATTTCGTTACAATCGTATTGTGGTGGGACAGCCTATCTTAAAAATATAGCCAAATTCTCTGCAATGATAACCTAGATGAAACGTATACATCTCTATAAGACTTTTATGTTAAATACCTTCTCATTATCAGCCCTTACGTCCATCTTTGAACTGAATGACAACCCCATGAAGGGGAGTTTGCCGCTATTCCCATGCTTGCCAAGTCTTGGGGATCGTAGTGTAAGATAGCAGTTCTCCAAAGGCGCTGCTGCCCAATATCTGGTTTCTCTTCGTCACCTCTTGCAAATCCTACAGGAAGATATGAGGGTGCAATTCTAACCCGGCAACCCTGAAAGTTATATATGTATCGTAATAATAAAAAGTTATCTAATTAAAAAGCTAATCATCATACAATAAAAATACCTATTTAAATGTGGCCTATTTTTATTAGCATGAAATATCCACTTTTTATAGTTACAGATCATTAGTTCCGTTGCTTGCTACCTTATTGTCCTTGACTTTACTAGAAACAATAACTCTATCGCACTCATTGCCAATCTATAATAAAAAACTCCGTAGACAGCATCAATTATATTCAGATTCTAAGGACACGGTTACAATTACTACAGCTGTTTTAAAAGGTGTCTTAAGTTTTGGGTCCAATTTATATATTTTGGTACCAGACAGTTTTTTTAATTGGAATCAGTACTGCTCCATCACATCTAAAAGGGGTACCATAAATATAGCCGGGTGCTTCATTTTAGGAGTATTAGTGGTGCATTGTAACGCAATAAAGACACCAAACGAAAAATACTATTATGTAAGACTTTAGTCGAGTACTTTAGTTAAAACATGAGAACATTAGGAAGTACTGCTGGTTTCTATTTAGTTTTCAAATAGAAACGCTTTATTTATGTATCAAGTGACGCTCCCCAGCACCCGCTCAACCCATGGATCAAGGTCTTAACATGGTCGAACTATCCTTGCTACTTGATATAGTTTAAACGAAAAATTTAATATCACTTTAGTAGCGACTATTAGTAAAAGTCAGTACAGTCCCACCAACTTATCTGTTCAGGCCACAAAAACAAAGATCTACAACATTCCTTCAAATTGTGACAGTTTGTAGTTGATTTCCTTGACCAGTAGCGCCCTCGAAAACTGCACAGTTAAGTTGATGGTACTATAGGAGGCCTGGGCAAAGTTTTTTTTTTAAATTGCATTGCATGTTATATATATGCCATAATCGTGAAGATAAAAACAAATATTCATATTAAACAAATCTTCGTCGTTTATCATACGGACCGCCAGGGAATGGAACACCCTGCCTAAGTCTGTGTTTCCGGTTAAATACAATATGGGAGTCTTTAAATCGCGAGTGTCTGTGCGTTTGTTGGTAGGTTTTTGAACATAACGTTATGTAAGTTTTAAGAAATACTTAGTTGTTTACGCGGCAACGGGACTATAGCAAAATCCATTCGGTATATGCAGGTGAAGTCGCGACCGTAAACAATAGAAACATTAATAAAGGTTTATATGCAAAAAAGCGCACATAATGACCTAGATCAGAGCCGCAGTTAGTTGCTAGAGTAGTGCTAAAATGATTATGCCATTGTTAAGAAATAACAGACAAATGTTCTTGAGAACACGTCCATTTATGTAAAACATTGTAAGTTGTGAGATGACAAGAACTCAATCACTATGCATTCGTTTGCCTGTAGTCGATAAAAAGGCGCGCGCGGCGAATGACCGCCTTGGTAAACATTTATACAAGTACAAGAAAAGTGTACTATTCAACACAAAAAGAAAAGTAAACGTTGGTGTGTAGAATTAATGTACTGCTTATGAGTGCCATAATTATGTGTTAAAAATTACTACAATAATTTATATGGATAAAATGGATACCAAAGATGTCACCGAAGCCAAAAAACCTGGTAGGTTTCTTTTTTTCATTTTTATATAGTACATAGGTAATATATGTAGTAGATGGTTTATGTAAGTCTTAAGCTACGACTTACTTACTCACCTGATGGGCAATGATGGTGTGGTCGAAGATGTTGTTGCGAGTAATTTATGGTTTTCAAGGTCTGTTAACAAAACATATATTTTTGTGTTATTGTGACGGAACAAGCACGAGGTCCACTTGATGTTAAGTGCACTAACCTCTGCCTATAACATATGCATTTCGTCAACGACAAATTGCACTGTGCCCGTCACACTGAGAAGTACAGGTTGTTTAATCTCATGTGCCTGTAATTTTACTGGCTCTCAAGGACAGCTGCCGGAACACACCGTTAGGTGCTTGATGACAGATTTTCTACTTGACTGCCCGGCAGGCATTCGTAAAATGCCCTTCCACCATGCGGTGCAGATCAAGCCCGCGGCGGGATTTGAATCATGGACCTGCTGCATGGCAGTCCATTGCCAAAACCACTTAGCCATCACTGATTCAAAAGCTTGGCGACAGATTTTTTAGTTACGAGTTAACTAGCTTACATACAAAATGCCCTACCACGTGCTAATAATGAATGCCATTTTAAGACAGCAACTGAGACTGACAGCGTGAGGCACCTGCACGTAGTAAATGACATTAGCGGTCACCCATCCAAATTATGACCGCAGTGGACGTAGCTTTACCTAATTGATCGGTTAAGAATGGCTAGATAAACACCGCTGCGAGCGTTTCTAATTTGTGTACATACGTAAATTAATTTATATTTTCGTGGCTCGGGTCATCGATCTCTTTAAACGTTTTATAACCAGAATTAGTACCTTTTAAAAATGTATAAGGTTGAAGCCTTAAGTTATGAGTAAACACCTTATTTATTAAAATGGTATTGTGAAAAAACAATAAATAATAAATCTCGGAGCGCTCGTAGCGAAGTTTGCTTAGCCGTTCTTAATCGATCAGCTAATTAAATCAACGTCCGCCGCGGTCAGGAGTTGGATGGGTTACCGTAAGTGACATTACTACTAAGCGCTTCCGTGCTTCGGAGAGCACGTTAAGCCGTCGGTCCCGGTTGTTGTCTTACGATGCATATTCAGCATTGAGCAGTCTTTACAGCATAGTGGTAGGGCATTTTGCGAATGCCCGCCTGGCTAGCTACCACCTTCAAGTAGAAAATCTTTTGCCAAGCACTTAACGGTGTTCCTGCAGCTGTACTTGAGAACCAGTAATTCTAGGCTAGCCTGATTAACATCTTCGACTACATCATCACCTATCATCAGGTAACATAGTGGTCAAAGGCTAGCCTATCAGGTATAAAAAAAAACAAATAGTGTTTCTATATGTATAGCATAGGGAATAAAATATGTAATGAAAAACTTAAAAGATACGTTTCAATAATATAGTATTTCGCCTGTAAAAACTCTCTTACTGTAATTATTGTGATTCTACTCAATATTATAATTAATCACAATTCTATAAAGTTAATGGCTATTATATAATAACTTTATTGTTTATATATATATATCGTGAAATTTCTATAATTATGGTTGTTGTATTTTATTAAAACAGCATTGGTGTATTGACAAAATTACTTTATCAGTTGTCCACTGCTGAACACAGGCTCCTCTATCGAGGAGTGTTTTGCCGTAATCCCCACACTTGGCAGGTGTCTCGCGAATCGCAGTTTGAGGTATCAGTTTTTCAGAAGGTGCTGCTGCCCACCTTCTGGTATTTTACCTTTAGTAGTCTTTTACGATACGCACAGGTTGCTATGACGAAGTGAAATTTTAGCCCAGCATTCCACGGGGCAGTGGCATTGAAAAAAGTACATGATAGATAATGTCAGCCCTTTGTCCAATACAGACGGCATGCCGGCATTATTAACTAGTACGTCGCGAGCCACCAACTGAAATGCTTTTGTTAAAAATTGTCCTAAGGAAGTAAAACCGAATTTCAGGATCACATTGCGTTTTGAATATTTGAGATTATAAATATAATAACCTGCTTTCGATTCCACATGTTTGATGTTAATTTCGGAGCAAAGAAGAACTGGTCAAGTACGAGCCAACGGTATTACAATAGCTCGTAAAATGTTTGCTGGCTTTAATCACATCTTTGAATACATTATAAATTGGCGTTATCACTATTTGTTGGTTAAAAGACGGTGTGGTACCTGCATAATATACCATAATTTCAAATTCCTTAGTTTGGTTTTTGAGATAGACAGTGTTTATTTATATAAAAATTAATGTATTGAAATAATAATAGCTCAACCCAACGCAGCAATGCTGTCAGCATGCTGGGCGCGCGGCCAAGTGATAGTGGGATGGAGCATTTGGATAGCCCGTAGGCCTGCAATGGCCTTTAGTTCTCTAATTGCTTTCGTTGTTTTATCTGTAGTGTTGTATTTAGTTTGTAGTGTGTTATTAATAAAGGTTAAAAATATTAGATTATTTACCAACGGAGCGAATAACCATTTTAAAGGCAAGTGTTTCTTTGAATCCAAAGTGGAATGAAGGATTCTAGAGTACCATCACGAGCGTAGCGAGGGATCCTTAAGTAGAATTATGAGTGCAGCGAGGGATTTAAATTTATTTGACCTTAAAATTTTTGATGGCCGCGAGGTGAACATTCTCTTTCTTACCCTCTATGAGAAGGAAGTGCAACTTATTAATAAGAATAGAAAATTTATTTATTTAGAAAAAATAAGACATTCATTGTTCATACTATGTTTGTGATTTATCGCTTTGGTGATTGTATCTTTTTTTTTTATTCCTGATAGGTTAGCCACTACCACTATCTCACCTAATAGTTAGTGATGATGTGGTCGAAGATTTTGTTCAGGCTAACCTAGAAGTACTGGCTCTCAAGGACAGCTGCCAGAACACATCGTTAGGTGCTTGGTGACAGATTTCCTACTTGTGACACCTTCCAGTATTTTTCCCTTAGTCGCCTTTTACGACACCCACGGGATGATATGGGGAGTTGCAATTCTAACCCGGCACCCCACGGGGTATCCACTATCAGAAATTGATGTGGTCAAAACCTAACATAAAAAAAAAATACTATAATAGAGACGCAATCTTCATTAACGAGGGCCTAACCTAGTGTGATACTTATCAACATGTACAAGTAGGAACAGAAAAACAGGTATGATGGTGTTGATTTTATAAATAAAATATATATATTTAATTCTCTAAGCTATTCTAGTAATACTAAGTAGTTTTTATTCATTTAAGTTATAATCCATTACCGTTTAACATTTGGAATTACAATTATAAACATATTCTTTACAATTGTGGACAATGAATATGCGTTAGGCGTTGACAATTTAATCTGCGTACAAACGTATTTTGTAACTTACCCACAATTGAACAGAAACGACAATCGTAACTTTGAAACGATTAATTTAAGGACTATCATTTGCAAGTGTTACACGAATTCAGATTTTAGTACGCACAAAATAAGAAGTAACATAATTAAAAAAAATTACTAATGTAATTGTTACGGAATCAACACCACTATATCAATTGATTTACTACTTACAGCAATAGTACTGAGCGAACCCTATACCTTGGATACCTCATTAGACTTTATACTAGAAGCTCGGAGTATGCAATAGAAAACTTGTCTTGAATAATAACATCTTGCGTGTACACATTACTGCCAGATCATTACGCGAGTCTGGCTGCCGTTTTGATGAATGAAAATTGCCTGACAAGCGTGGGAAAATACTTTCGCACTGTCAGATATAGGAATAGGTACCGCACTATGGCTCCTTGCTGCCATCTAATTTATGACTGTAATCGCTCATTTTTTCTGTCACATAAGTAACATAAAAACAACACATTATTAAAGTCGCTAAACTGACTCCGGACTCAAATGGGTCGTTGGTTTTTTTTTGGGTAGCACTGGACCACTATCTCACCTCATGTTAAATGATGATGCGATCGATGATGGAGCGTGCTTATCCAAAAGACTAAGACCTATTCACTCGCGTTTAAAGACCCCGATATTGTTATTAACCGGAAACACAGACTCAGGCAGGTTGTTCCATTTCCGGGCGGTTCAAAAGATTTGTATTTTTGTATGTAACGAATAAACTTGAAAACTTATGGACCGATATGAAATTATTTCAACGTTAGAATCCTATATTATGCCTGATAAACATGCCTATGTTCATACTGTTCTTCCTTTCAATTCAATTTCCAAGGTTTATGGAATATATATTTTTTTTGTGTGAAGCCGGAGCAGGCATAATATTTGAATACTTGTAAAACTCACGTGAATATCTTTGTGAAGCGTTCGCAGCACAGTTTGCCTAGTTATTCTTAACCGATCAACTAAATTAAACGCGTTCGGCGCCATCATTTCTTGGATGGGAGACCGTCAGTGGCATTTCCTACTGAGCGCTTCCGAGCTTCGAAGGGCACGTCAACCCGTCAGTCCTGGTTGTTATCTTAGAATGGCAATCGGTATTGCGTGGTGGTAGCGCTGACCGCCTGGTTAGCTACCATACTACCCTCATACAGAAATGCGTCACCAAGCACCAAACTGGTAGTTCCAGCAGCTGTTGTCAGTTTATATTCCAGATTAAACCTGATTTCCGCCATTGACTGCATCATTACTTACTTTCATGTAAGATAATTGTTAAAGACTAAACTATAAGTAATGAAAAATATAGCATTACTAAAATTTTATGTTATATTTACGTAACCTCCAATATATTATTATAAAACCAAACGTTGATTTTCTGCAAGTTTCCACACAAACATTGTCTTATGTCATTCAAGATGTAATCTAACCACAGATCGTCGATCTGTTATCAAGAGAGAAGTGCCGTATTGATCAACTATTGCTATGTTGATAAAACACTCACGTTACGTCGATTCCCTCTTTGTACAATCGATAAGAAAAGTTATTAGGCGTGCGTGACAAAAGTACAATGATTAAGAAATTGAACAAACAGTTGCTTTAGAAACATCATATTGAAAATTATTGAATTAGCAAATCATTATCATGTCATCATTTATTACCATAAATATTAAATAATTTAGATAAATTTACTCAATTACATACAACTTTTTATATTTACAAATTATTAAAACACAATTCATGTTTCGAGTGCGAATAGAATCCACGTCCCACAGAAACGTACCCAGTGCCGTGACCTCTACGATTAGCCTCAAGGTCATTCACTCGACTGATTTTCGATATTGCTAAATGAAATGAGTAATTACGATCAAAAATTCTTAAAGCAATAATAAATAATGCTAATTACGTAGCTGTAATGGTACGCAGGATACAAACGAGTTCAGTACGTCCAATTAGTATGTGCAGTGGAGAAAGCCCTACATTAGGCACGCTAACTGATTGTTTACTTACTCCATTTTATAAATATATATTCAACTAGCTGTACCTGCGACTTCTGCACTCTTAGTAAACCATAGCTCAGAAAGGAGCATTTTTGTTAAGATTCCAGATTGCCCAGGCAGGGATCGTTCAGCAGAGGCACCTTCCACCTGGACAATCTGTTTTGAATACTTAACAGGGCCGGCAGATTCACCGGGCTGAAAAGAAAGGCTGAATAGGACAAGTTAAAAAATATGGTATCAATTACATACAATGTGATGGGCTTTCTCCGCTCCTTCCTTGAACCCAGCCTAACCCTTCATCACGAATATAAAATTGGCCAATTATTATATACGAAAATTACTCACTGCTATGGCTGGGCTTCCGTTCTTCTTGTAATTGTCCAACTTTACGCACTATCACAAATCACAATCACAAATTATTAGCACGAGAAAAATCCAAATAAATATCAAAGAATAATTAACCAATCTTTACAAACAAACAAAGTAAAAACAAGAACAATTCAAAGGGTGAGAAAGTAGAATGATTTGCCAAAAGTTTTCAAGATAATTTCACTTACAAAAAATCCATAGATCACAAATAGACGACAGCAAAGGTGCGTTCCATTTGCCCGAGAAGTTGATCGGTCCGAACAATTTTGCTTAGGGTTTGAAAACTACCGAGTTGTATTTTGTAGTTAAGTAAGTCAGAGAGTTCCTTCGCAGTTCGCACAATAAATGTTGAAGCAAAGTCCTTTGTGCATTTCTTTGTAGTTTCGATTTTAAAACGGCGTCTTTTAACCGAGTTTTCCTTGTTTGGCGGTAGAACGAAAATATATTAGATTGTGCGCTTCCATTGCGCAGTCTCCAGCAAAAAATATATATAGTTAAAAAAACTGATTGTGGCGAATGTTCTAGATTTTAGAGTTTTAACTTAGCAAGTTTGCAAAACTAAATAAGGGTGAGAGCTGGGCTGCCCGTGGAGTGCTGGGCTGTCCGTGTGGTGCTGGGCCGTCACTATTCTAAAAAAAAAATATTTGTTGAAATTGGACTACGCGTTAAAAAATAACAACTAAGTATACATTTTGACTTTCATCCCCTTTACCGAGGGAACCGTGCTGAATTTCGGGACAAAAAGTATACAATGTCCTTCTTCGTAGTATGAACTGAAATCGTGTTAAGTTTCATTGAATTACATTCAGTTGCTTTGGAGTGATGCGCGGCCGGGATACACACAGACAAACAGACAGAAAGACAGACATTCAGTGAAAATTTAAAAAGAAACATCAGTTTTGGCATCAGTGTCAGATACAGAGTGCTCTCAATTTTATTTTCAAAATATCTTCCATGTGAATAATTGGATCTGTTACAGTTATATTATAAGTATAGAAGATAGGGACACATTTAAAAACGTTCTTCTTTTATAGGGTTCCATACTTAAAACGGGACCATATTAATAATAATAAGTTAAGGTTGTCCGTCAGTCCCACCTGCAAAGGGCTATTATTTAAGTTGTTTTAAGTGAAGTAATAGTTTCTTATCACATGATGTGTATGAATATGACAGATTGCCTAGAAAATACTATAACAAGATTTAAAACTAAAACACCTTGAAACGGTATCACCGCATTATGTATTAAGCGTTAAACTTAGTTCAGTTCCAATATCTAGCATGTAGCAACAAATAAAAAAACGGCCAAATGGGGTCAGACAGCAGTTTAGGATTTCGAATTGTATGAAAACTATAATAACGTTTTGCTACATTATATGTTGGTACTCTCGTGTGACGTGTTGAACAAAAAGATCCTTAAACCTTCTTCAAGGGAATATGAAAGCAATTTACGAAGGATTGAAAACATTACTGAAAATGGCAGGTTCCATTGCTCGTTGTCACATTCTAGGGCCTATCCGTCACGCAGTTCCAATCTATTATCTACTTTTTCTATCATTTCAACGAAAGCAATCAGGATTATAGAGAAAAATACAGAATTTTAAACGTCTTGTATTTTATTGAGTAACGAGATAGATTTGCACCCCGTATGTTACTAAGTCGTAAGAGGAAACGAAGGAAAAAATACGTAAAAGTGAGCATGCCTTCCAAATAAGCTGTCGTCTTACACTCCAATCCCGAAGACGCCTGCCAAGCGTTTGTTGGCTTCAGCTTCAGTATCTTTTGTGTAAAAGATGGAACATAGTCCGGTATTAATGTGAAATAAAAAATATATTTAAATTAAATTATTTTGACCGTTTTTAATTGTTATTTCTTGTGTTTTTACAGATTCCTTATTGGGTATCCGGCATGTTCAGGTGTTGATGCTGTTCCTAGCCATGTTGTTATGCTTCGCTATGAGAGTCAACATGAGCATGGCGATCGTTGCCATGACAGACGTGAAGAGTGATAATGTAAGTTACGACTCTAATATTTATATCATTTAAAGTATAGTTTGACGTTTTTTTAATGTTATTTGTGACGGAACAAGCTCGAGGCCCACTTGATGTTAAGTGAACTAACCTCTGCCTATAACAGTTGCATTTCATCACAAGTCACGAATTGCACTGTGCCCGTCACTTTGATATTCATGTGCCTGTAATTACACTGACTCTCAAGGAATGCTGCCGGAACAAACCGTTAGGTGCTTGGCGACAGATTTTCTACTTAAGGGTGGTAGCTAGTCCGACGGGCAATCGCAAAATGCCCTTCCACCATGCGGTGAAGCTCAAGCCGGCGGTGGGGATCGAACCAGGAACCTGCGGCACGGTAGTCCATAGCTATTACCGCTCGGCCATCATTGCTTCAAATTACAAAATCATATCTTGCTGGGCCAGCTCAGCTGCAACTCACTTGTTCTCAGTTGAGAAGGACTTTTGTAGCAGTTATGGCTCAGTGGCTTTGGCTATGGACTGCAATGCAGCAGGTCCATGGTTCGAATCCCGCCGCGGTCTTGAGCTTCACCGCATGGTGGAAGGGCATTTTGCGAATACCCGCCTGGCTAGCAACCACCCTCAAGTATAAAATCTGTCGCCAAGCACCTAACGGTGTGTTCCGGCAGCAATCTTTGAGAGCCAGTGAAATAACAGGCACATAAGGCTTAACAACTATGTCTCAAGGTGACGGGCGCAATGCAATTCGTGTCTTGTGACGAAATGCATCTGTTATAGGCAGAGGTTAGTTCACTTAACATCAGGTGGGCATCGAGCTTGTTACGTCACAATAACATAAAAAAAAAAAAGAGGATGCTGGGTCAGCTCATTGTTGGTTGCAAAGGTGCTGAGAGGGTTACTAGATTCCGTTCAGCTTCATGACCTTATGTGCAATATTCGTGCCACACGACCCATAGACCCCGGCAACTAGGCGCAGTAAGGCACATGACCTTTTCCATGTGGACGCTGGTCGTACTGTTGCGCGCTGTATGTCGCCGTTAGTTAGGACTCACCGCCACGTCAATGCAGTTCTCGCGACCAACACTGAATGTGGCATCATGATTGACTCATTAAAAAGTCTGTGAAATATTTGCCAAATATTGTGACAATTTACCCGGCCAATGGGACCGATGTACTAATACACATAGCTCACTGGAGCTGGAAATTTAAATAATTTTACTAATAATTTTTCTTTCTATTTGTTATCTGTCTTGCTTTGTGACGTAAAATACTGTTCTTTTCATAATTAGATAAGTTTTTAATGTGACCATGTATACAATGTTTCTAATAATTTTTTGGGAGGTAAATGTAACTGATTGATTTTGTTTTTATCTCAATAAATAATAATAATATGAAGTACCTATTTGAACCATGAATGAAATTTGAACAAGAATTAACTATGCATCAAGATTAAATAACGAAAGGTCTTTTTCAGGCATTCTGAAATTGATATTTATTTGAAGATTTTCAGGTATAATGGTGCATTTTTATTCAGTTTTAACAATACTCGCAATCATAATGAAAAACTGCATATAAGGAATATTGCAAGTTTTGCGTATGAATCAATTTATATTTTTGAGGAAACAGACATATAACTTTTTTTTTTGTACTTTACTTAATTTATTTATGTTAATTAGTAGTACTAACTAACATATTAAGGCTTCATTGTGTACAATAGAATATATATTATTATCGATAGGTAATAGTAATATAGATAGATAGAAGTTAGATAGAAAACACTATTTTTTGCACAAGAATTTAAAATTAACATTACAATAAAAAAAACTTAAACAGAAACACACTAGTGCAAAATGGCGGCCTTATCGATTAAAGCGATTTCTTCCAGACAACCAGTTTATAAATATAGATTAATATTAATAATATACAATATAGAATTGTAATAAAAATGAACTACATTATGACATTTGCCTTTGTAAACGATGCCCATTTTGGAGTTTGAATTTCAAACTGAAGGTAATTTACATAACTATTCAAATTAATAAGGTCCCTGAATTTGAACAATTTATTTAAAAACATACAAACCGTCTGTTTCAATTAAAACGAGTTTCAACTTCAAGAAACATTAAAGCCTTCTAGTTATTACAAGCTAAACAAAAACAAGACATTATTCGCAGTTTGGCAATAATTATGTGTAATTTGCGAATTCCACATTGCTGAATTATCATCATGGCGTGAGAATTCAGAACTAAAAGAATTCATTGTATTTACTTGCTCACGTAGTTAAGATAAAAAATTGTTGAATTTAATTGAGTTCTCTAATCATAATGTTATGGATAAAAACTGAATAACTATTTATTAAAATATGCATACTAGTGTGAGTTTGGCCTCGATCTATTTGGGTAGTATCAGTTTTATGAAGCAATGATGGCCGAGCGGTAATAGCTATGGACTGCCGTGCCACAGGTCCGTGGTTTGAGTCCCACCGCCAGTTTGAGCTTCACCTTATGGTCGAAAATCATTTTGAGAATGCTGACCTGGCTAGCTACTAACTTTAAGTAGAAAATCTGTCACCAATCACCTCACAGTGTGTTCCGGAAGCAGTTCTTGAGAGCCAGTAAAATAACAAATTTACGAGAGAATAAATTATAGTCGTTTTCTTTCCTAGAAAAGATTCGAACCCTAAATAAAAGATCTGTCTAATAACTGTACTTACGTTTTAAGATTACGGGATATGAACCATAAATCTATAATTACATTTTAGAAATAATAAAAAGGTCTCGATCGTGCCCTTGAAGAGTCATAACCTTCTGAAGATGTTTCGTGCAGTATCGAAACACTTCGAAAATTCTTTCGTTTTGGCGACGTGGCGTTTATGTCGTCACGTCGACTTGACAGGAATATGAAGTGGAATAGTCATTAGACATATTTTTGTTTTTTAAGGTTTTTTTAACATAATTTAATGTTTTTTTTTTTTAATTTATTATTATAAATATGTAGTCAATGAATTTAGACGACTACACCTTACCTTCCTTCCTGACCTCATGATTTAGCAATTTTTCGTTCAATATTTGGTTCCTGGAGTTTAGTAGCTGTCTATATATTTTTAAAAAATTTGTTTCTTACAATAGGCCAAAACTTATGAAGGGTTTGAGTTTTTATGTAGAAGACACTTGTTCTTATATTCAATTATCTTTTTTGTAGACCTTTATAGCTAATTTGTTGATTGTACGATCATTACGAAATTTTATTCAAGTACAACTTTTCGTACTTACTTGCTTCATTTTAACATTGATATTAATGTTATGTAACTAAAGAGAAGGTATTTTTGAGTTTATGTCACGCAATCTTCAGCTATCATCATGATCTTATCTCTCATCTTATAGTTTGAAGGCCTGTATTACTCAGATAAATAACCAAAGTTCTACTACGCATCAACTGATACGTCCAGATACCTTGATATCTGCACTTACCCGTACAAAAACATTTATGTTTGTATTATTATTTTGTGTTATTTAGAAGGATTCAAAGATCACAAGATATACTTAAAGAATATTATCAAACAATACAGATAAGTCCAAAACTGCATTTGAGATATTTAAGCTCCAAGCGCAAGCGGTGTAATGTTTACCAAACTTTTCGGAGGTTTAATACTCTACTTTTCATAATTACTGCAAGGAAACAACTAAAACTTATTGAATTTGGAACAGACATGTAAAACTTGTGTTAAATAATATGGCTGATTGTTAAGAGATTTAATATTGTGTAACAATGTCATAGACTTTTTCACACCTTTTCCCGCGATATTTTGTACAGACCTGTGTTGAGTACTGCTCTCACCTCTGGAATGGCTCTGCCAAATACCAGCTTAAGGTACTTGAGTCGATTGAGAGACGCGGCAAGAGGTTAATAGGCAGCGACTTTCTGGGGGAGTCTCGGCTGTTAAACCTCGAGCACCGCCGTAAAGTCGCTTGTCTATCGGTCTTTTACCGGATACATTTCGGTGAATGTGCGCAAGAACTAAGAAAGTAAGTCATGCGACTTACTTCCGCCCTCCCCCTTCTTCCAGTCCAGACAAACAGACAGTCGCCATGCGCACATGGTTGATATTCCCAGGACTCGTACGAAGCGCTTCGCTTCCACTTTTCTCGTGCGTACTGCGAAGGAGTGAAACTCCTTACCGTCCTCAGTTTTTCCCGATGGATACAACATGGTCTGGTCATGGTCACACATACAACATGTCTTCAAATCGAAAGTAAATAGATTTCTTCTAGGTAAGCGTGCTCCGTTTTAGACTACATCAATGCTTAACATCAGGCAAGGTATGGCCAAACGCGAACCTATTATGAATAAAAGACGTTTCAACTCACGAAGGCGCACCTCTCTATATTTTTTAAGTAGTTGCAAATACTACTTGCCTATCAAATTGATCGAATTTTACATAATATTATTTAACGATATGTAATATTAATATTTACACCCACACTAAGAAGTTGTATACAAACAAGGCGTTTTGTAACAATTTAAAGTTGCCAGTATTGAAACTGTTGCGAATATACTAGTTCTAAAACAGCTGCAAGCATTGAGTTCGAATGTCCATTAGTTCAAATCTCGCTACGGACTGGACTTTTACGTAAGGCATTTTATACCCGCCTGAGAAACATCTCAAGTAAAAGATTTGTAGCCAAGCACCTACATAGTGTTACAGCAGGTAGGTATCCTTGTTATATTCTAAGTATAAGGTTATACTTTTTAATCAATTTTGACTATATCAATATACACTTACCAAGATGTGAGATTGTTATCAAAGCCTTTTTTTTAAGGAAAAACTATTTTTTTATACCTGAGAGGTTAGTCTTTGACCACTATCTCACCTGCTGACAAGATCATTCACCTGCCTAAATTACTGTTTACCATCGAATAAAGTTGCGATTACCATTATGCAAATAATCCGGATATGCATAAATTTTTCAGTTTATTAACTATAACATAAACACAACTCAACCGGATTTGATTAAATGTATATGAGACACCAACAATGAGGCAACAATAATGAGTCAACAAAAAATAATGATCAAAATCAGTTTATAATTGGTGGAGTGATCGAGTAACAATTGTACAAAAACAACATAATGATCGAATAGAACGTTCTCCATTTTTGGAAGGTGGTTTTAACATAAGCCTCTTCGTCTTTCCGCAACGTGCCAAGCGCTTTTAGCGGATAACACTGTATGTAATTCATCAACATCATGATATCCTTATTCCCCTCCGAGATGTGTTCAAAATCTAGTATATCACGCAACATAGTACATGCACTATGTTTACCCATTAAAAGCGAAAGTCATTGAATGGCAGTGGCATTTCACAAAACCAGTTTGGCTTTATACACAATCGACGGACAAAGGATACCGTTTTCGCAATATGTCAACAATACGAAAAATACCAAGGTGCAAAGGTGCACTCAATTTGCTGTTCAGTGACCTTGATAATGCATACTGTATCAGCTGGCCTGTCCGCTGCAGAACACAGCCATCCCCTTTAAGGGGGTTTTGCCATACTCCCCACACTAGGCAGGTGTATTGGGATCGCGGTTTTATGATATCAGTATAAGGCGTTGCTGCCCACCTTTCGGTATTTTACCTATAGTCGCCTCTTCCGACACCCACAGGTAGCAATGGGGTAGTGACAGTCTAGCCCGGCACCCCACGGGCATGGATAAAAAAGAAAATAGAAAATGCATAAAAAATAATCTAATATATTAATTTAGTGATTTCTTAATATTGAATATTTTTTAAATAATTGTTATTATTAATTATTATAATATTCTTTATTTTCGGATACAAAAAGATAACTTCTAGTGCGACTTGAACTTGAATCCTCAGGATATCATCCTATCGCAATACCATTATGCTTTATGCGGGTACTAGACAGGCGGCGCTTATTACATCCGTAATAATTCAGTTATCACATAGCTGCTATCAGTCAATGCTGCATAAAAATAACACAAAATTTGTATATGTGATAGCTCAGTGGCATTGGCTATGGACTGCCGCGCAGCAGGGCAATGGTTACGAGTAGAATCCCGTCGCGTGCTTGAGCTTCACCGCATGGTGTAAGGGCATTTTGCAAAGGCAATTTCCCTCAAGTAGAAAATCTGTCACCAAGCACCTAACGGTGTGTTCCGGCAGCTGCTCGTAAGAGCCAGTAACTCTAGGTTAAGCTTGTTAACACCTTCGACAACATCAACACTTAACATCCACAAAAAAAATGTTTTTATGAGCAGGAAAATTATATGCTTATAATGCTTATATATATAAAATTATATCTTGATCTTATCCTCAAAGTGTAGTTTGAGCTAAAACACGTTCCTTTAAATTTTCCTCTACAGACTTAAATGGCAAAGTTAACTCGGTCACACAAATAATACTGTTATTTCCTTATTTAGGTATGCACTAGCGGCCCACCAAGGCTTCACACGGGTGTTTAAAAAAAAATACAAATTGAAACACATAAAAAGTAGTTATTGTGACATAACTGTAATAGTTAGACATACGTTAATCCAAATTTTTTGATAGATATTGATGTCCCCTATAAAGTTGTGGTACATCACTTTGATTTACTATTTTAAAATGCATTACCAAATAACATTAAATTATTAGATGGCATACATTTAAGAAGGTTTTGACTAATTGGATATTAAGTTATTGTTTTTACGATATTAAGGATTACTTAAGTATATCATTGTAAAAATAACTTTTTTTATAATTTGCACGTCTGCATGCAGGCTGAATACATTGAACAAATAATATTATTAAATTAAGACCACATAAATGTACTACTGTATTTCAGCAAATAAAATATTGATTGCTTTATTGTCAACAATTTCCGCAGCATACGCGATATAACGATTTTTTGGTATATTTTTCACACGTTGGTTTACATTATCGAAGTTTTCATACGGATCCCTAAGTTTTTGAAAATAATCTATAGCTTATGTTCATCAAGGATAGTTTAAGATTCTAGTCCAGTCCCCTTAGAAGAACTGCCCACCTGGTGGGTCGGAGGACCCACTAATGAAGGGCAAGCATCAAGAATGCCTCCCAGAGAGGGGTGCCAAAGCCAGGAGGCTCCAGGGAGCCTGGCGTCGGGGTGATTGAGGTAGAATGCGAAAGCGACCCCGCTTCGCCCTACATAAGACGTAGAGGCCCACCGCTGGGTTTTTAGTGAGTATACCGATCACTCTGCCCGGGGAGACCCACATAACCACGTGGCTCCCGGAACTGCGTGGTACGCGTAAGGCGTTTTCCCAGCGTGAATATATAAAAAAGGATTATACTCCAACAGTTTTAAGTTTATTCGTTACATACTTTATACAAATATTCCCTCTTTTATAGATATATTAGTATGGATACTTATAAATATAGATAACAATAAAGTACCTAAATCTTGTCAAGAGAGACTGGTTGGTTAGCATTTTTGATTAAGTTATTAATTTCGTTAGGATAAACTTTCTTAAATGTTTCACCTAACCCATCGCCATAACCTGCTATGGCACTCCTTCGTGGTTTAGTAGCAATAAAATATCGTTACTGTTTTTATTACTTATAGGTTAGCCTTTGACCACCATCTCACCTGATTGTAAGTGATAATGTGATTGAAGATGTTGTTCTGGCTGACCTAGAGTTACTGACTCTCAAGTACAGCAGCCGCAACATACCGTTAGGTGCTTAGCGACAGATTTTCTACATGATGGGGGTAGCTAGCCAGTCGGGCATTCACAAAATGCCCTACCACCATGCTATAACGACTGCCATCCTAAGACAACATCCGGGACCGACGGCTTATCGTGCCTTCCGAAGCACGGAAGCGCTCAGTAGTAATGTCACAAGCAGTCACCCATCCAAGTCATGGGTGCGGCGGACGTTGCTTAACTTTTCTGATCGTTGAAAGTAATGAACAGCTAAGCAAAAAGTACTTGCTATCGTTATAATAGCTCTAAAGTCTAGACATAACAATAATCTATGCGATAGGTTTCTGTCGTAACAATTTCTGAACCAATATAATTTGATACATGGTCGAGACGTGACACAATTACTTTATAATGAACATTTGAAATACACAGATACAATATACCTATACCAACGTAGGTATAGCATGTACTAAATTATCTGTATTGAACTCTACAACAAAGGCATACGTTTTTTATTTCAAAATAATTACACATGTATGATAAAGCAATTTTAATTCAAACCTTAATTGCATATTTAATGTAGTTTATATGAGTACATTTTTTATATTGTAGACTTTGTTCAGACTACAAATGAATTTTGATATGCTTGTAGTGTAGTTTGGTAAACTGTTCTTAACCAGTCATGAGCTGGATGGGTGACCGATAGTGGCATTACTACTGAGCGCTTCCGTGATTTGGTAGGCATCTTTAAGCCGTTGCTCCCAGTTTTTGGAACGAAATTCCTTATCGCGCGTTGCGAAAGGGCGCTAAACGAAAAAAATTAAGACCAAAAGTTGTAACGACACTTTTTGCTATAGTTGTGTTTGTTTGTTTGCATTGAATAGGCTCTGAAAGTAATGGACCGATTAGGATGACGTTTGGTATGGAAAAGGTTTGAGACACGGGAGGGGACATAGGATAGTTTTTATCCAACTGCGCAAAAAGAGGTTAATGATTTAAAAACAACTTAAGAACTAAAAAAAATATATAAATAAAAGTTCATTCAAATAATTATATTCAAATATTCTTTATTATATTATTTTCATAGTAACCTGACTCAAATAGAAGGGTTTATGTGATTGTTTTTTTTTTTAATACCCGTTCGAAGCCGGGGCTGTTAGTTAATAATAAAAGAAATATTATTTTACCTTAAAAAATTAAATTTTATTACAATTCCTTCCCTAATTAGTCGAAAGGAACTTCGTTCCATCCGGGTGTCCCTTGATACCTCTCAAGTTTTTTGTCTGAGTATTGCAGTCGCTGTAGCATGGTGTTAGGGCATTTTACGAATACCCGCGTGGCAAGCTACCAACATCAAGAATAAAATCTGTTGCCAAGCACCTCACTATGTGTTTCAGCAGCTGTAATCTTCGACCACATCATCACTTACCATCTGGTGAGATACCTACTTGTCAAAGGCTAGCCTGTATCAGCTGGATTGTCCACTGCTGAACAGAGCCTGTACCATAATGGTTGGGTTTTCCATAACCTCCACGCTAAGCAGGTGTCTTCGGGATCGCAGTGTGAGATATCACTTCCTCAGAATGTACGCCCCTATCTCGTTTCGTTTCTCTTTGTTCGTGGGGTAGAACGGACCACGAACAAAGGCTAGCCTCCCAGCTATAAAAAATACGGCCGTACTAAGAATAGTTTCTCTCTACTCTAAGCGGTTATATTCTGAGTTATTTTGGTAAATCTTTGTTATTTTAGGCCTTTATTTTTAAAATAAGTAAATCGATGAACATTATATATATATATATATATATAATGTTCATCGAATATTTTAGTGACCATTCAAAGTTACCTTGACTTTTGGGTAACTTTGAATTGGTTTATTTTAGTCGGAAAAAATCCTTTTTGTTTCGCAATTTATTTCAGTTGGATTTATATTGAACTAAATATGACGTGTGATCAAAATGCTGGCTATTTAGCTCAAAGAATAAGCATTGCAAAACGGGGCAATGCTGCCAGCATGCTGGGCACGCTGCCTACTGCATTTGTACTTTGGATTGAATTTGTAAACAAAGGCATAATGAGGGTGAAAAACCTAATGTATAATTATTGAATGATGAATGAACTAAATTGAATTATAAGATGTGTTAACACCGCCGACCATATCATCACTTGCCATCAAGTGAGATAGTGGTCAAAGGCTTACCTATCATGTATAAAAAAAATTCAGGGGATATGTTACATAATGTAATGTACATAATAAGCTGTACACGATAACTCCCTACATCAGATCAGTGCCTACATGGCCTTAGGTGCAAAATATTATTTTTACGGTTACTTTCTCATGTTTTGTAGCCTCCTAAAAAAAATCTAAGTCATGTGCGCGATTCGAACCCGCGTCTATCCACCCCTTTACCGGGGTATGCTCTAACCAATTAAGCTAACATGACATGACGTCATAACTCAAATCTTTCCTATCGTTCGTATATTTGTAATGTAATCCGCATAGCAAGTGTTATTGCAAACATAACAATATTAAAATAATTATCTTATTTACAGCACGGCTTTTTGTTTCTTTTCAGTCTTTTGACTGGAGCATACAGACGCAGAGCGTAATTTTGTCGTCCTTCTTCTGGGGATATGTGGTGCTGCAGATTCCTGGAGGAGAGCTGGCAGCCAGGTTTGGGGGAATGATCCTCATCACACTATGTGTCACCCTCAATGCTGCTACCTCACTGCTAATACCCATTGGAGGACACTACGTAAGTCTTTAGACTCATAATTTCTTATATTAAAAAAAAACAGTTAAAGCTAGTCAAACTGGGTCACTCATGGTCATGGTCATGGTTTTGTACCGATATGCAATATGCTTTTATTTTTACAAGTGTTAGTAGCGGAGTTTGCTTAACTGTTTCTAGCCGAGCCAACAAGGCAGAAAAAAAAACGAAAAGTAGGCAGCAGCGCTTTCTGGAAATTGCTATCATACGCTGTGATTTTCCCTAAACCACCTGCCAAGCGTATGGTTTTTTTTTTTTTTTTTTTTTTGTTATTGTAACGGAACATGCCCGAGGCTCACCTGATGTTAAGTGGACTAACCTCTGCCTATAACATATGCATTTCGTCAACGACGAATTGCACTGTGCCCGTCACACTGAGACGTCTAGTTGTTAGGTCTCATTAGCCTGTAATTTTTCTGGCTCTCAAGGACTGCTGCCGGAACACACCGTTAGGTGCTTGGTGACAGATTTGCTACTTGAGGGTGGTCGCTAGCCAGGCGGGCATTCACAAAATGCCCTTCCACCATGCGGTGAAGCTCAAGCCCGCGGCGGGATTCGAACCATGGACCTGCTGCACGGCAGTCCATAGCCAATGCCACTGAGCCATCACTGCTTCAAAGGATAACGGGAAACCCCCGTCATTGAGGGAAGGTTGTATTTAGCTGTGGAGAATCCGGCTGATTCAGACAGATCAACTAGGTTAAGGAATGTCTGCTGCGGTCATTACTAGGATGGTGAGTGCAGTGGTAGTTACTACTAATATGTAGAGTCTACTACTGCAAATCAATATTTCGCATTAATCGTGATCTTCAATGGCCCATTGGAAAAGGCACCCGGTACATAAAATCGGGGGACGTGGCTTCGATTCCAACATGATATGAGTAATTATTGTACTCTTAATGTTTGTTCTGTAATCATATTTAGAAGAATCACAAATACCTTCCTCTGCAGGGGTTCACTTCAATAACCCGTCACATTGCGCAGATTTTTTTTATATCTTATCTAATCAAGTTTTGATAGAATATAGTCAAGTAGTTTTTAAAATATTGACATATCTTTTTCTTATCTTCTTATATATCGATAATTTCTATCGTGAAAAATACCCGAGTACGATTTGACCATCTCGCACTGCCTCGCTGCTGGCTTGATTCCTGCTGAAGTGGCAGCAGCTAGTAACGACAGCAAGCGGTGATGGTTCGCGCGGCACGACATATACAAGTCTTTCAAACGATACTATGCATTGTAGTGATAGAGACAAAGTCGAAAATGGTTTAGCAGTACAACTAATGGCTGCTGCGCTGGGTTTAAGACTAAACTGACACTGACTTTAAGATTCAAAAAATGTTTTTGTACAGTGCTAGGAGACGCATGAGGTCCACCTGATGTGAAGCGGTTACCGCTACTACCAGATGAATTTCGTTACAGGTGATTCCACTGCACCTATCTCCCCGAGACATACATTTGTTAAGTCTTGTGTGCCTGTAAACTCTTAATAGCTCTCAGAGACTGCTACCGGAACACACTGTTAGGTGCGTGGTGACGAATTTTCCGCCTGAGTGTTGTAGTTTTCAACACATTCCGTTCATTCGTATCCCGCACATATGTTTCCTCTCCTAACTATAATATTTCCTCTAGTAATTTGTATTTAATTACGAATATAACAGGAATTTGTATGAATTCATACAAATTCCTATTACGTATGTTCAAAAGATTTCCCCTTACGAAATTCAAAAGCTGTCGAAATTGATCACAAGTTTACCTAATTCATATAAAAAATATTTGACCCCCATCTGATTGATGCATATAATCCCACAAAGTACGCTATTTCAATATTATATATTTTATATATTACCTATATTTGAAGCAGTGATGGCTCAGTGGCATTGGCTATGGACTGCCGTGCCGCAGGTCCATGGTTCGAATCCCGCCGCGGGCTTGAGCTTCAAAGCATGATGGAAGGGCATTTTGCGAATGCCCGCCTGGCTAGTGACCACTCTCAAGTAGACAATCTGTCGCCAAGCACCTAACGGTGTGTTCCGGCAGCAGTCCTTGAGAGCCAGTGAAATTACAAGCACATAAGACTTAACAACTATGTCTCAAGGTGACGGGCGCAGTGCAATTCGTGTCTTGTGATGAAATGCATCTGTTATAGGCAGAGGTTAGTCCACTTAACATCTGGTGGGCCTCGTGCGTGACACGTCACAATTAAATATAAAAGAAAATCGTTTACCTTTACACATAGTACGTATTCTTATTTTCAGGGTGGATGGCAATTGATATGCGCATGTCGAGTGATTCAAGGGCTGTCACAAGGATTTCTGTTCCCATCGGTTCACAACCTCATCGGAAAATGGGTGCCACTTGAGGAGAAAAGTCGGCTTGGAACGATTATTTACGGAGGTACGTCTTTGACTAGCTTGGCCACGTCAAATATTTACTAGCAGGCACACCTTAGTTCTGAGGAACTAGTTCTAAATATGGCTTCTGGAAATTTACAGGTGATGGAATAAAGATGCTCCAAATGTTTGCTTAAACTCGAGGTCGTTCTTAAATCACAGCCTTTATGAATAAAATTTCTAAAATACTAAGTGAATAAGAGTCCTAAATGAATTAGGCAATGAATGAGAACGAGAAAATTTTCTCATTTTATTTATATTATTTTTGCAATAACGCATGCTCTACGTATTACATTACAAAATTACAAATTTACGAGAGGAGAGCATACCCCGGCTATAGGAGTGGATGACGCGGGTTCAAATTCCGCACATGACTATATCTTTTCCCCTCGTAAATTTATAATTTTGTAAAGAAGTTCTCATCTTCACCCACAAGCCCATGGTTTGAAGAATTAAGAACTCCCATGATGCTCCGTGTAGAATCGAAATGCGTCGAAAGCTCTTCTGGGATACTTGGCTTTGATATTTTTAAGTGTTTTTATTATTATTTGGAATTGGGAAGCCTAGTGTAGGGTACACTAAGCTAGGGTATATCTCACTTAGAAAAAAGGGGAAACGGTATAAAGTACTTTTGGGGATTGACTATCACTAGTAGATTTTGAACTTAGAGATTGGTGATCCCACCAATGTATGTGTGTACACCTGGACTGAAAAATGAGAGACCGATGCCTTGGTGTCGAATGATATAAATGCTTGAACATACATCACACATTGGAAGCAACATTTTTTCATAAATTCGAGTAATAAATATATATTGAGCTTGAATATATTGAACATATATTGAGGGAGGTTACACTAGCTGCTATATTTTTGAGGCGCTCTGTAATACGGTTCGGTCCGATTTAGCTTAAAAAAAAAACATTTTAGTTTCCTTACATAATGAAAATAAAGGATTTATTAAAGATAAAACCCCTTTGGGCAATTTAATTAATAACTACAAGTATAGGTATACAAGCAAATATTTATAGGTACAGTTTGTCACTTAGTCCTTCTTTTCAGGAGCTCAGCTAGGCACAGCTCTTCAGCTCATGGTATCCGGTTTCATTGCCGACTCTTGGGGCTGGCCAGCCATCTTCTACGTAAATGGTACACTTGGAGCTATCTGGACAGTGGCGTACGTCTTCCTCGGCTCTGCCTCTCCTCAGAACTCCGGAATGATCAGTGCTGAAGAGCGGCTTTATATACAGACAAGCTTGGGACAGATTGGAAAGCAGACGGTACGTATTTGTTGTAATTTTTTTTAAGCTACAGAGAATGAAATAATTTATAAAACTAAAATGTAGATAATTTGTGGAGGATGATAAAACAACGATCAAAATAAGCGTTTGCTGCGTGAGTTTTACCGCATAGTGGAAGGGCATTTTGCGAATGCTTGTCTGGTTATCTATCACCTCAAGTAGAAGATCTGTCGCCAAGCGCTCAAAAAAGTGTTCCGGCAGCAGTCCTTAAAAGCCAGTAATATTACAGGTAGATTGAGATTTAACAATATTATGTCTCAGGGTGACGAGCGCAATGCAGTTCGTCTCTTGTGATGAAATGCAACTATAATTGGCAGAGGTTGCCGCTTATTATTAGGTGGGCATAATGCTTCTCCTTTCACAATTGGATAAAAAATAACATTTAGTAATTCTGTCAATTATAAATGGTTTTTTTTACAATAATCTGTCCGCACCGTTCCCATCGTGACATAAGATCATTCGCAGTAGATTACATCTAAACTAACTAACGCCACGCATTTCTTTATATATGCTGATTGCATTTTTAGAATCTAGCCATGGGCGTGTCGAATTCCCGCGATTGTTTTTAAAATAACATTGATTTCTTACATTCGGGTCAGGATTCTCAACGCGAATAGAAATCCACATGGCTAGTTTTTATTACTGGTTTTAGTGGATTTTTTTAGAGCATGCACTATATAGCTAAAAAAACACTAAGAAATATGACTATAATATATATCTCTATAAAAATATTTGAAATATTCGCTATTACGACTATATTATATAATAAAGGTTTTGAAGCGCTCGTAGCGAAGTTTGCTTAGCTGTTCTTAATCGATCAGCAAAGTTGGGCAACGTCTGCCGCGGTCATGAGTTGGATGGGTGATCGCTAGTGACATATATACTGAGCGCTTCCGTGCTTCGGAGGGCACGTTAAGCCGTCGGTCCTGGTTGTCGTCTTAGAATGGCAGTCGTTATAGCATGGTGGTAGGGCATTTTGCGAATGTCCGACTGGCTAGCTGTTCCGGCAGCTGTCCTTGAGAGCCAGTCCTTCTAGGTTAGCCTGAACAACATCTTCGACAACATAATCACTTACCATCAGGTGAGGTTGTGGTCAAAGGCTAAACATATCAGACATATAAAAAAGAACAATAAAAGGTTTTAAGGCTTTGAAAGGCAAGACTGACGAAAGCACGTCTTAGGCTTAGTAAAAGTTTCCGTAGTATAATAAATATGCTACACTAAGTTAATAAAAAAATAACACCGGCGATGTGCTGTTATTAATAAAATACTACAAACTATATACAACACTACAGCTACTACAATAAAAGCATTTAGATACCATAAATCATTGCAGACTCACAGGCAGTGCAAATGCTCCAGCCCACTACCAGTTGGCAGCGTGAAAAATAAAAAATAACTTACTTCTACTACTGAAGAGTATGAACCAAAACTTCGTTCTATTTATTATGATTATAAATCCAAGCAAATCATCCAATTATTATGAAATTAAGAATTATCCAATTATTAAGATCGATTATATACAGAAAACTGTATATAATCGATCTTAATGTTTTATATTTCTTTTAAAAATTAAACAAATTTTACAACATCATAGAAATTTTTTTTGATTAACAATATACAACCGATTTTAAACATAAATAACGCATTATTAGAGATAATTCAAATATTACTCGTCAGATCTCACTCAAATTTAACTGAGACAACATGACAAGCGCCAGCTTTCGAATGTAAAAAAAATATCAAAATCGGTAGACCCTCTAGGTAAAAAACCGAAAATATTTAAAAGAGGAACCTCCTGCTTTTTTTTAAATCGGTTAAAAACACTACCAAATTGACAAACTCCTCCAATTTTTGAGCTTGGTTAAAGTATTAGCATGTACCCAAAATTACATAAAATTAATATACATTCTGGGATACTAACCCAATGCCTTACGTAAACACAAAAAAACTAAGAATAAAGTTTCTTCAATCGTATAATTTTTGCAATGAATAATGTTTCAATTAAAAATCGACTCAAATTCAAAACCAGTTTCTACTAATCAAAACGTAATCGTCTTGGCGAATCATTATGAAATGTAATAAAAAAGTCAAACAAAACCTTGGGAACGAACAACTTGTATAGCAATGCCAACTGCCTCATTAGCAATTGTGTCTTTTAACTTCCACGTTATTCATAAATGCACATACGATGCCATGTTTATAATATGCTATTATACTATTGTCATATTATATATAACACACGTGTTTGTATAGTCATATAGTTCCCGGTTTAAGGACCGTCATATCATTATAAGGACTGCTATGTGATATATCGTTATAAGAACCTTCCTGTTGGATATTGGCGAGAATAGGTTTTTGCTGCACAATAATCGCATGATCGGAATTTTAGATATCTTAATTCAAAATCCAGACCAATTTATCTGGTTGGACTCCCACACCGTGTACCATAACTACATAATGTACCATAAAATCGTTATTTTTAACCGACTTAAAAAAGAGAGGTTCTCAATGCAACTGTATTTTTTGTATTAATGTTTTTTTATATTCTAAAGATGCTTGCGGTCCCATTTTAATTTAAGTGAGATATTACGAGTAGTATTTGAATTATCTCAAACAATACGGTATTATGAGAAGCAGTTATTCTGGGTTAGACTGAACAGCATATTAGACCACATCATCACTTACCATCAGGTGATATAGTGGTCAAAGAGTAACCTATTAAGCGTAAAAAAAATTACGACAGTCAGTTACAATGTATGATTGCTATTTTTTTTTTTTCTAATTTATTTTGAGATGTTTAGCCGAAGTCCCTGGATACCATAAAAGGCCCCTAGGGGTAAAACTACCCAAAATGAGCAGCACTGCTGGTAGACTAGCGTTTGACCACTATCTCACCTGTTGGTATGTGATGATGTGGTCTAAGTTGTTGTTTCAGACTAACCTAGAACTATTGGCTCTCAAGGACAGCTGCCGGAACACACGGTAAGGTGCTTGGCTACAGATTGTCCTACTTAAACATATACCTACATTGTAATAACAGTTTTAACGGTTACTTTCTCTATTATACATGTTATTTGCCAATGATTGATAAATAAATGAATATAAAAAATAATCATTGTAAAAAAAAGCTCTGACTTTTTTTTTACAGTTCTATCTATGTAGAACGGGAATTTTATAATGTTAATTTACCGTTGTTTCAGAAACTGCAAACCCCGTGGAAAGCAATCTGGACCTCTCTTCCCTTCATTTCTTTGATTGTGGCTCACTGCGGCCAGAATTGGGGCTTCTGGACCCTCATGACGGAGATGCCTTCGTACATGAAACTGGTGTTGGGTGTTGATATCAAGGCTGTGAGTATTTATTGCAATGTCAAAATATCTTTAAAATTTATAGAAATTTCAATAT
Organism: Plagodis pulveraria; assembly: GCA_963890685.1. Classification (NCBI taxonomy): domain Eukaryota; kingdom Metazoa; phylum Arthropoda; class Insecta; order Lepidoptera; family Geometridae; genus Plagodis; species Plagodis pulveraria. Next base: position 31,333,477 of record OY982960.1, on the reverse strand, counting down.
ATTTGTTTTTTCAATGACGCATGCTCCGCGGAGAATATTATAAACTTACAACGAGAGGAACAATTACGATCATATGCGGAATTCGAACCCGCGCCATCCAAACCGAGGTATGTTTTTTTTATGTTATTGTGACGGAACAAGCTCCAGGCCCACCTGATAAGTGACTGAGTAAGCGGACTAACTTGTAACAGATGCATTTCATCGATCACCTTGCATTTCATCGTCACCTTGAGACATAGTTGTAACGTCTCATATGCCTGTAATTTTACTGGCTCTCAAAGACAGCTACCGGAACACACCGGTTTCTTGGCGACAGATTTTCTACTTGAGGGTGGTTGCTAACCAGGCGGGCATTCGCAAAATGCCCTTCCACCATGTAGTGAAGCTCAAGCGCGCGACGGGATTCAAACCATGGACCTGCTGCGCGGCAGTCCATAGCCAATGCTACTGAGCCATCACTGCTTCAAAATGCTCTTTCTTATACGATGGTTAAGAATTTAACGAACGAATAAATTAGAGTCATGAGTCATATTATGTCATGTTGTAATGATTAGAGCATTTGAAGCAGTGATGGAGCAGTCCTTGAGAGCCAGTGCAATTACAGGCACATGAGACTTAACAACTATCTCTCAAGATGACGGACGCTGTGCAATTCGTGACTTGTGACGTAATGCATCTGTTATAGGCAGAGGTTAGTCCTTAACATCGGGTGGGCCTCGAGCTTGTTCAGTCCCAATAACATAAAAAAAGGCATACATTCACATGGCTGAATTTTCTCTAGTTGTAATTTTGTGATTTAATGATATACTTAATCCTAACTTAAACAGAAATTAAAAATCACGTTTGATGGCCTTGAAGTTATCGAGTTCAAGTGCCTGCCTTCCAACTCCATCATCAGATAATTGATAACTAGACGTAACGCACCATTATTAGTTAGTACACAGTTATTATTAGAACATACACTTCTTAACAATAATAAAAATAACAGAACCAATTTCAGAAGTCGAACTATGCAAATGTGAGGTTCGTGTTTTGGATTAGTATGGCACCGACTACAGCAAGTTATTTCATACTTTTCAAAGTTAAAAGTCGGTTCCGTTTTTGTATTTTTACTTGTTGTAGTGATGCATACCATTTACAACAGTCAACCATTCAGTCGCCTTAAATACTGTCACTAACAAGAATTGCAATCAAAATTAAATTAAATAAAAGAAACAAAAAATATTTTTAGATACATTATTTAGTTAATAGTTAACAATTTAAACGCTTTTATTGAAATTTTAATGGGATTAATTTGGAAGTCGGTATACTCTGTGTTTAGCAGTGGACAATCTAGCTGATACAGCATAGTATCTGTATCAGCTGGATTGTCCACTGCTAAACACAGCCTTCCCCATTCTGGGGGGATTTCCCATAATCCCCAACGCTTGGCAGACGTGTTTGCAGTGTGAGATATCAGTTCCGCAGAAAGCGCTGCTGCCACCTTCTGTGTGTTACCCTCAGTCGCCTCTTACTACACCCACGGGTAGAGTTGGGGAGTAACATTCTAGCCCGGCACCCCACGGGCATAGAAAAAACACTTGAATAATAATTAACACTAGCGGCCCACCCCGGCTTTATTGAAAAATATATATTGAAACACATAAAAGGTAGTTATTGTGACATAACTGTAATAGTTAGACATATATATTATTGCGAACTATTTTTTAGATATTGATGTTCTCTATAAAATTGTTGAGTTGGTAGGCCCCCCACCAGGTGGACTGACGACATCGTGAAAGTCGCTGGTAGCCAGTGGTTACAAGTGGCTAATAGCCGTTCTTTGTGGCGTTAGATAGGGGAGGCCTTTGTTCAACAGAGGACGTCTTCCGGCTGATGATGATGATGATAAAATTGTAGTAAAGCACTTTGCTCTTTTCACACGCTGAGTTACATTATAGAAGTTTTCATACGTACCCCTAAGATTTTGAAAATAATCTTATACCGTTACGTTCATCAGGGATAGTATAAGATTCTAATGGTGAAACAATTTTTAAAATCGTTCGACTAGTTTTTGAGTTTTTCTTTACATACTGAAATACAAATCTTTCCTCTTTATAATATTTAGTATAGATGTATATTGAACATTGTGCATTATTTTCCTGTTCAGCCAACGAGAAAACATAAACGCCGCGTCCGTGGCCCAATCGGAAGAATTTTCGGTGCGTGTCGCTTTTCCATAGAGCACCCTAAAGAAGTGTTCACTCTCTAATAACGTATATTTATTAATAGTTAAAAATTTTCAGAATGGCGTCATGTCGGCGTTGCCATACATAGCAATGTACCTGCTGAGTTTCCCGTTCGGGTTCGTGACGGACTACGTTCTGAAAAAAAAGTGGCTTAGCATTACTGCGTGCAGGAAAATCAGCAACTCTATAGGTAAACTAATAGCATATTCAGGGTTACTGGTAAAAAGTGTCACACAGTACTAGAAAAATGCCTCTTAGTAAAAGACAATGCCTACTCCGAGCTAGAAGCGCCCGCCGCAGCAACACTGGACCGCGCCCATACCCTTTAGTACCAAGACGCGCCGCAGGAGCCGCACAAGTCTTTGTCATCGAATTCATTCATAAATCCACATTCACACTCCTATCAGCGCTGTAAGGCTAGCAAAAATTTATGAATCTGATGACAGCAGAACTTGCGGCTCCTGGTTTGCACCACAGAATAAAAAGGACCAGATGGAGCACTCCACAAAGCCATTCCAATAAATAAGCGACTCTAAGTTGGAAGCAATATAGTGCATTTCAGCTTACAAAACATGGAGTGTCTAATGTTTATCTTCACCTACAAGGCGTCTCTCTTTCTATCGCAGATTTCTATCTCTCTATTCAGAGCTATGCATAGCTAACGCATAGCTCTGAATCTCTTCTGACGTGGCACGCACCGTGCAATAATCCCGCCCGGACGAATACGGATCGTAATATCGACAAATACGAATACGCCGAAGTTATTGTCGATACGATGCTTGTACATAAAGTATCGAGTGAGCCAGGCCTGGTCGCACCTAGGAGCGCTTTCATCTTGTATAAAGCACCCTGAACTTATTACATTTAATAACATCTCTAGTTTGATACACTATTTTACGTAAATAATACTAAACACAGTGCTTTCCATACAAAAGTAATTTCGTCCTAATTTAACAATTGAAACTAAAGCAGAAGCATGAGTTTTAATATTTTTATTTATGCAATAACGCATGCTCCGTGGCTTACATTGCAAAACTTGGAGAGGAAAAGTTATAGTCATGTGCGGGATAATTTTGGGTAAAATTTTATAACACAAGCATAAATATTATGCTCAAGGACATGAACGCAAAATGTCAATGTGTTTCATCATTTGCTATTTAATGTCTGACCCAACTTGAAGCGCTCGTAGCGAACTTTGCTAAGCCGTTCTGAACTGATCAGTATAGTAAAGCAACGTATGCCGCGATCATGAGTTGGATGGGTGACCGCTGATGACAGTACTACTGAACGTTTCGGTGCTTTGGGAGGGCACGTTAAGCCGTCGGTCCCGGTTGTTGTCGTAGGCAGGCAGTCGTTATAGCATGGTGGTAGGGCATTTTGCGAATGCCGGCATGGCTAGCTATCACCTTCAAGTAAAAAAAATCTGTCACCAAGCAATGGTGTGTTCCGGCAGCTGTCCTAGAGAGCCTGTAATTCTAGGTTAGCCTGAACAACATCTTTGACCACATCATCACTTACTATCAGGTGAGATAGTGGTCAGAGGATAACCTATCAGGCATAAAAAAAAAGAAATACTACTTTGTATGGAAAGCGTTGAGCTAACTTCCGTTAAAACTCACGTATTGGTTGCCCTCAGGTGAATTCGGACCTGCTGTAGCTCTCGTTGGACTGTCGTACTCTCCAGCCGGTAACGTGGCTGTGGCTGTAGCACTGCTGACCATCGTCGTCGGTCTCAACGCTGGACAATACACTGGCTACTTGGTAAGTTTTTTGTCGAAAAATTACTTATTACTTCAGCACATGTCAGTACGGATATAAATAATTGTAGTGTTCAAGAAAAAACATTTTTTTAGGTGGAAGAAAGTAGGTACCTATGCCGCGCTCCATACAAAAAGTTACACACCCCTTTCAAAATAAAACTTCTGCAGTTATGATTACGTACTTATGCCTGCAATTATTATAACAATTTATTCATTCATATAACATAAAAAGGAGCTATTTATTGGAACATGATAAACTAGAGTGCCATTTCGAATTACAGAGAATATTATTTATTCGGCAGCGGCATTTGTCCATCGAATACATTTTTAGCAGTTTCTTTTCAGTTAATGTGCATATTTACCGGCTAAAGATGAAAAGTCACGACGCAAACTAACATATCGAACTTTTGCTGGTTCTCGAAGATAAACCTAAGTTTAGCCGGCTAATCTTAAGTTTATGTTCATACCTACTTATAAGAGACAGCTCAAATCATCACTTAGACAGCTCATTTCTGCACGTGTGAACCTATCTTGTGGTCAACCAAGAACCAATGTCATACACGTAGACTACCTACGTATACATGACTAATACGCACAAGCACTGCTCGTGACAATAATTCTCAAAATTTCGTGGATCATAGTTACGCAGGAAAGAACGTTATTATAATCATATTTATACTTATTATCAGATTAAGAAGTACTGTACTATGTCAGCCGGATTATCCACAGCTGGACACGTAAATTTGGGTTTCCACGGCCTTTATATTGCTGAGACAAAACCCATTTAAGCTCGGCGTAGAGGCGTTGGTGCAATACAATAATATAACGCACAAAATGAACAAAAATATTGATGTTATCACATGTTGACCTTAATTATTCTATTATTTTCTCTTTGAATTAAATTCAAATCAATTCATGTCTCGATCGTGCGCTCGCAGAGTCAAGACCTCCTGAGGATACTTCGTTTAGAAGCGAAGTGCGTCGAATACTCTTCCGGTTTGGCTGCGCGGCGTTTGTCCACGTCGGCTTACCAGGAAAATTAGGCTATTTAATACAATTTATGTATTAAATAGCGATTTTTTTCCAGTATGTGCTTTACTAGTAAAACTTATTCCTATTTATTTCGGCTGTAAAAAAAGAAGGAAATACTGTGCCTATTTAGTGATTATTGTGTATGGATTTTCATATTGGGCTATACAGTGGTTCTACATAAATGTTTTAAATATGTTGTTCTGTTGGTCTGTGAATTTACGTGCGTAACGTCACTTGCCGTATCCAACGGAAGACCAGCGCTGGCTGTTTGCAGCCAGCATTATGCTGAGTTGGGGTCGATTTGTACCAACAAATATGTTGTATTTTTTATTTCGTCTGTTTTTTGTCACAAATAAAGCTATGTCTGTGTATATGAATATGCCAAGCTGTCAATCCGTCTAATGATCGTCGGTCTGTTTTCAGTTAGTACATATCGACATGGCACCCAACTTTGCTGGCACTCTCATGGGCATTACAAATTGCATCGCCAACATTATCTCCATTATCGCTCCGTTAGCTGCTGGTGCGATGCTCAAAGATGAGGTAAGTCGTCTTTATAACTATATCTTTACATGCTTGTATACAAATATCATTCTCATTTTGTGAACTAACGGGGAACGCCCCAAAACATACTGTTTGGAGTTATTGTTTTTACAATGAACCTGCAATGTGAGAAATGTACCAAATTACGTTATCTCTCGCCAAGTACCTAATTGTGTATTTATCCAGCAGCTGCTTTTAAGAGCCAGTAATTTTAAGTTCATCCTTTTTTCCACCCTCAACTACATCTTTCTTTCTTCATCTACATCTACATCATTGTTCATTTATTACATAGTACATAGTGATCAAAGGCTAAGCAATCATACGAAAAAAAACCATAGAGACTCCTTCGTATCCGAAGCTCACACGGAATTAAATCACACTCTCACCATCTTCTTAACCTTATTTTATGTTAACTTGACACGAAAGCAAACACAAGAACAAATTATATATCATATATTTATATAAAGTTTTGGTTGCTGAACTGGCACATACTCGTTAGAAATGTTTTTGTTGGCAGTATACTTGCTATAATCTTTAATTTGTGCTGGCGCTTAATTTTAGTTCAACGCACAAGCATTGTAATCCAACGGGGCAACATGCTGAACATGCTGCCAACTGGTAGTGCGTTGGAGCATCTAGATTTCTTTTTGGCCTGTAATGGCTTTAAGTTAGCCTTAATGCTTTTATTTTATATTAGCTGTAGTGTAAGACAGACAAAAAAATAGACTGATGCACTCGTAGAGCTCAAAATAGAGTTGTTCTTAATAGACATGTCTATTAAAAACAACTGTACATTACTACACACTACAGTATTTTAACATAAATTGATGTTATATGATGTATTTTCAAAATATACGATTCCATTATCGATAATGTCCAGTAACTCTCGGGAAATTTTGCAAGTGCAGCCACAATTTATGGCTCTCTAGGGGATTATGCAAGAACGTCTAACATATCGTTTAACTTTGCTGTACGTACGCAAAGATTCGATTTTAAAAGTGTTTTCTTTTTAATTCCGATAATACTTTTACCATTGTTTGGTAAGTTATGACTGTTGAAGATGTAAAGCATGCTTTATATGGATTAGCTCTTCAGAAACCGCTACTCGAGTACACTGTTACCTAACGAGGTGCTTGTTGACAGTTTTTGTACTCGAGGGGTCGACATACACCACAGGTATTCAAGAGACATGCCGCCAACAATTATTCACTAATTATTATTTAGTAACCGGCTAGGACTCACGTTATATTTACCGGATATTGCTCCGACCAGTTTCGAACTTATTTGAAGTTCTTCGTCTGCGAAGCGAAGCGAAGGCGAGCGAGGGCCTCAGCACGTAACTGTCAGTTACGTGCTTCATCCCGCGCTCGCCGCTGTGCACAATCGTGACTCCCAGACGAAGAACTTCAAATAAGTTCGAAACTGGTCGGAGCAATATCCAGTAAATATAACGCGAGTCCTAGCCGGTTACTAAATAATAATTATGGACAAAACTCGCGAAAGTTTTTTAGCTCAATTATTCACTAAGTTATTTCCGCGTTCCAGTGTCGTTACGCCACCTAATTTGCCCACACCATGACAAAAATCTCTTGTTTTAAGGCTAGAGTGCTCGTGGGGCTTTCCATACAAACGGAGTTTCGTATATATGTTAAATACGAAGTTCACACTCGTTATAACTTTGCATGTATGTCCTTGAGCCTAATATGTATGATTCTGGTTTGCTAGATTTTCGTAAAATTAAGTATTTTCAAAAGTAATATGAACAATCGTTTTGAATGGGAATTATTGTGACATTTAGGGATAAAGTAAATAATAAATCGAAAAACGTGCAAACCAGAAGCATAGATATAAGGCTCAGCAATTCACCGAGTTTGAACACTTAGTATTTAGAATACAACAAAAGTACTTTTGTATGGAAAGCTCTCCGTGCACTCTACTCTTAAAGCTTAATGTGGTCATATTTATTTTACAGATTTCATTCGACCATTTAGGCACGTACATTATATTAATTAAAATACTGAAAGAACTCCGTAAGTTAAGAAGTAAGTAAAAAGTAAAGCATCATTCAACTAAGCGGGTGCATAAGCGCCACTCGTATGTAGGATCAGTTTGACCAAATGCTTGTGACAACGGCGACCTCCGTGGTCTTTACAATAATGTGTTTAGGATTGTCCTATTATCCACCTCCTGTTATCCATGCCCGGGGTCATGTAGCCTCGCCTCCGTGAATCCTAAACGCGTTATTGTAAACCTAAAAATCCCGCACTCTGCGCACCACCTGCTTTCACACAACTATGCGCATGCGAAGCATTTCCTTGGTGCGCAGAATGCGGGCCAGCTCTAACATAATCCTGGCGATGATTGCTGACAGGCTGGATTGCCCCTACATGCTACATTGCTGCAACAGACATGTTCAGCCGATGCCGTTTGTCAGGCGCTATTAATATTTGTATGCGTCTTAATTTTTCTGTGTAGTGTGATATGACTGAATTTATTGTAATTTTTAATATTTTTTATTCTTAGGACCTTTATTATTGTTATTTTTAATGTAAAAATGATTCCAGTGTGTGTCTTATGTGGGTCTTGTTGCCCGAAATAAATGAATTTATTATTATCATTATTAATATATTTTTAAAACAAACGTCTGAGCTTGGATGACCTCTGTAGACTAGAAATTACCACGAAACAAAATTATATCAAGGGGTAGTAAGCGCAATTCATTTTTTTGTCCACTTTCATTCAGTCTTCACAGCCCGTGTTTGCTAAGCCGAAAGGTAACCTAGTATTTTTTTTTCGATGCATTTGGACTGCTTGAAATGCCGAACAAACATTTTAAATAACCTAAGTTAATTTGACTTCGTTAATATATAAGTATATAATATAAGTATCTGTTTCATTTGAATTAAATATTTAAATAATATCAATGTTAGGTTTAGCTACTATCTATATTCTATATATTTTGCATGCTTGCACGATTATCATTGCAAAGTTACTATTGCAGAAAATCTGTTCTGAAACACAAATAATGCTGGCGGGTGTCACATAGCAGCATTTTTGACTTCGTCTCCCTGGGAGTGACATTATTAATAATTATATTAAATTATGTTTCCTCAACTATTAAACGGGATAGAAATCTAATGACGGGGAAATGCTACAAACATATTGAGTGAGCTAGCTACCCACTGATAGTCAGCTAAGTAATTGTGCCCAGCAAAGCATGCAATGCAAGCTTATCGTGGCTTGTTTTTTCATCTGCTACTACTTGAAAAAACATTACCTAAAATGTATTTATTTATGATCTTTCAGACGGATCCATCAGACTGGCGCACTGTCTTCTACGTGTCATCAGCTATATACATCGCTTGCAACACATTCTTCCTTATTTTCGGGACCAGTGAGAAGCAAAAGTGGAATGAGCCAGTTATGAAAAATGACAGTGGTATGTTGTTTTTGTTTATTTTTAAACGTCCTTTATACGGGACAAATGAGAATATAGGCATTGACCCTCACATATAAAAAATAGGAGCTCACAATACAAAATGACTATCGCTTGAAACGTCCGCAAGGACGGATGACGAGTTTCGATAGAAATTCTAGTTATCGTGTGCCTTTATTTTCGACACAATTTGTATATAGTGGTCAATAACCATAAAGAATTTACCGTCTGCAAACGCATGACTTATTGCTGGCGACAGATGATAATAATTTCCATATGCGATAATCATTGACCCCCGCGCTGCCCATTAGCGCTCCCATAGGCCCCCGCATATAGGATGTTCGTGGGGCAGATGGGATTTAAAGTTTAATTTATGTATAAACTTATGACAGGTATGAAAAAGTGTTTAGACTGTTTATCCGTTCGTGGCGTTATGTATAGCAGAGCTAGTAGGCAAGTCCGCTTTGTAGCTGGCAATACCAAAACGTTCAGTGTGGCTATCTAAATTCTTCAGGGTTATGATTTATGTTAATTGTCCCACGTTATTACTATTGCAATAAGATTAATCATAAAGAAAATTTGCTTTTTACCAACGCAAAGTGGAAATGGCAAAATATTGATGGTTGCTTGTGGTAGGTTTTTGAACATAGATGACGTAGAACTAAGCGTCTATTCTGCAATTTTGGAGGTACATCTACTGATTCCAAATTATCAATAATAATTTATATAATTACTATACTAGCTAGCTCCAATTTTATGTATTTATTAATAAAGATATGTTAATTTATGATAAAAATTATTAAATTTATAATATATAAGCGATATATAAACATGTATTATGCTATTTATATCTGTATCTCGATATCTTCAATTTAAATAACTGTTACCTACGTAAACAATTTTAAGTGCATGAAATGTTCACCTTGAAAGGGAATCGAACCTAAACGTGTCCCCGCGTTTTACGAACTGAATGACTTAACCACTCTGTTGTCGAGACTGACTGGACAGTTTTTGTGCTCCGATTTTAATATTCTAACTATCGTGTCATAGGAGACGGTGCGTCATTGAACCAGGCACCAGAACTTTTTCTAACTGAACGAAGGGCTTAAAGACACGTGACTCTCGTCACGATGTCGGTACTCATATTTCATGAATGACTATGGATTGATTGAACATTTTAAATAATCAATGCGTTGAGTATCTCACGCACCACATGAACGTAATTTAATTTCTAGAATTAATAAACGGCATTTTTCCTTTTATTTGCAGATTCTGCAGAAAAGTCGCAAGAAAAAGTGATTTAATAAAATATTATTGTCGTCACCATTTTGATATATGAATGTAAATAGTATTCTATGACAAATAGTATTATTTATTAAATTATGATTTTAATAAAGTTAATTAGAGACGCGAAGTGTACTATTGTTTATTGTATTGTAAGTGCAGTTAATGGACTTTTAGCAAATTTAACTCAATATTTCACCTAACACCGCAAACTGAAGTAGATCTAGCTACCTATATTTTCTTAAGATGACAATCGCAAAAGCTTAGTGGGAGGGCATTTTAAGAATGCATCTCTGTCCAGCCACCACTACTTCAAGTAGAAAACCTGTCGCCAAGCACTTAACGGTGTATTCCGGTAGCTGTTCTTGAGAGCCAGTAATTCTAGGTTACCCTAAACGACATCTTCGACCACATAATCATTATCCATCAGGTGAGATAGTGGTCACAGGTGAGCCTGTCAGTAAAAAAAGTCTGAAAATGGTCTAATTTATATTTTGAATTACAAAATTTAATATAGGATGTTTAATTTTATGGGCTTTCTTTTAATTAAGATGCTACGTAACTCTGCAAGAAATATAGATAGATAGAAAGAAAACTCATTATTGTTACACCACTGTTTAAATAATAAAGTTAACATGTTTAATAATAATTACATAATGTTATAATGGGCGGCTTTATCACTAAAAGTGATCTCTACCAGGCAACCTTAGGATGGAGTTCAACGAACAAAACAATTGGGGCGGGCGTACTCCAAAAAAAAGTACATACTCAAATGTCATAAAATTATTTTAAAATAAAACGTATTTTAGTGTAATTTCTGAACAAATGTATAAAATTAATATAATAATTAAATAAAAACAATTATAAATGTATATAAATGTGTATATATACGTACCAACATACAAACATAGATAATGATATGTAAAAATGCATACATATACAATATTATCTCATATCATTAGCCTGGACATTGACAAAAATGTACTGCAAAATTTATTGGACAAAGAAAACCTTTTAACTTGATCCTTTAATATTTTGAGAGTCGGTGCTTGTCTGATTGATACAGGAAGAGAATTCCACAAGCGGGCATCCTGAATAGTGAAAGATTTGGTATAAAACGAATATACCTCAAGATAAATCCTATTGACCGCATAAATTACATTATTAATTTTATTGAAATTTCGAGTAGGGTAGGATTCCCATTGAGAATTGAGGCACCGCCTGCCTCAATTCTCACTGCCTTTAAGACTTGTAAGTAAGGTCTTATTTATTTAAAATAATGTCTCCTTTTAATGGAAATATCCCATCGCAAAAAAATACAGTAATTCCCCTCCACGTGGCATATTCGTGGGACGCTCTCTATACTACTATTTCTTAACTTTTAATTTATTAAACTAATCCGCCCTCAATTATAAACTAACGAAAACCACGGCGCAGCGTTCAGAGATATAGCTGTGCACATGACCGGAAATAATTGCGGGGAAAGACGCATGGATTGGTCGTCTGGCGGCGAGAAAAGTAGAACTCTTCTACGCACGCTCGTGCCGTTCCTTACCATCTACACTATGCTAAAACTAGATAAGTACTGTCTGAACTAAGTGATTGTTCTAAAACCTTTTTCTAAACCTTATCGTGATATATTATAAGCCAATGACTGGGAACAGGGAATGACTGGTTCACAACTACGGATTACCACCTTCTATTCAACTTTGCGGCATGCTCCCCACATTAGAAGACTGTCGCGCCTTCTGGAGGGGAACCGAAATCATGTCGTCCCGCCTTTCTGCATGCTTCGAGAACCAGGTGAGTGGTTACAAAAAGTAAACAAAGCAGTTCAGTCAGAAAGAACCCTACTGAGATTCTTAAATAAAATCTGAAATTGTTATTATATTATTATTGTCTTTCTGTGACATTAAGTAACAGCAAGGAATGTTACAATCTGAAGTTATAATGTTATAAGGATCAATAAGAGTTATATTTATTACCAAAATAGGTGTGTTATGTTTTTTGGGTTTATGTATGTATGTTTGTGAGTTTTTTTATTCTAACATAACTCCGAAACGGCTTAAATGATTTTAATATATGAAATATCCTTATTTTTTCTTGATAGCGCAAGTGACACTAGGTAACATAACAATATGAAAAACCAAACTGGCGGATCTTAGAGGCCACAGTTGGTGATAAAAAAAACCATTAAAAACATCGAGTGCGATATCAAAATGAAGGGTTTTAGAAAAAAAAAATTCATATATAAAACTTGCAGTTTTAATTTCAAGGGAACGATTAACCAAAATAAATAATTTGCAGTCGGCATTTTTAACTTTTTTAATTAATTTATTCTGATATATTATTTATCTGCATAACTTATTAGAATAAGCGATGTTCTGCAATTTATTCCCTTTTCGTTCATGCAACGGCCTCGTCTCTACAACATCATTCCTTATATCTGTGACACCAAGGATTTCCCCTGAGCCAGCTCTCTTCTTTGGGAACCTCTGCTGTACGTTAAAGCTCTTGTTAAAACATGTTCTTATAGTGTGTTCCAGTGGATTACGGTAACTAAACTTCATGATAACTGTAATTATTATTCATGATAAGTGCTAGTTTCAGCGTTTCCACTAAACGTGATCAGTTAAACCACATATAGAGGGGTTACTGCCTGAGGGCCCCGACCCCGCTAGGACCTGTCACGGAGGGCCCCGATTTCTAATTAACATGATAAAGTTGTTTTTTATTCATTGTTGATAGGCTAGCCTTTGACTACTATCTCACCTGATGGTAAGTGATGATGTGGTCGAAGATGTTGTTCAGGCTAACCTACAATTATTGGCTCTCAAGGACAACTGCCGGAACACACCGTTAGGTGCTTGGCGACAGATTTTATACTTGAGAATGTTAGCTAGCATGGCGGGCATTCGCAAAATGACTTACGACCGGTTATATCAACTGTCATCCTAAGACAACAAACAAGACCGATGGCCTAACGTTTCCTCCGAAGCACGGAAGCGCTCAGTAGTAATATCACTAGCGGGTCGCTGCTTGTGGTATTACTACTGAGTCATCAAGCTAAGCAACATCCAAGTCATGACCGCGGCGGATGTTGCTTAGCTTTGCTGATCGGTCAAGAACAGATAAGTAAACTTCGCTTCGAGCGCTTTAAAATTAAAGGTCATTTCAAATTTTTAATACTTGACCAAGCAAGTGCAAAGCGCAAGCGATGGTGCTCCGTTTCAGCTTTGGCAGAACTACTTTCGTGTCCGTCCGGATTCCAGATTTCCGGTTGTCCGGTAAGATAGTGGTCAAAAGCTTCATATTTTTCACAAAACTCCTAATAATGTTGACTTACATATAAAGTTTATATGTCTAGTTTATTAGTCATTCGTCGTAACCATTTGTTAAAAAGTATTTTTGATTACATTAAAGGTACTTTTTTGTTTATTTATCTGTTTTTTAATATTTCTACAGATGGGTACATACGTCACATATATATTCAAATAAAAAACTGAAATGATAAGTATTATTTTCTACCATTGTTCTATCGAATTACAAAGAGATACAATTTATTATGTTTTGATATATTGCTTGCTTTTAATTTAAACAGTGTAGTGTACCTTCATGAATATGTTTGAATTTTATTTTAAATTTAAGGTTACGGTAACTTAATCACCTTGATCATAAATTTTAAAATAAAATTCAGTATAGTTATTATAGTTTAATATAAGGTAATTGGATATATACATTCCATGTGGTTTTCAAAAGGTACCTAGTTTTTTAATTGGTGATACACTAGTCTTTAACGCTATCTTATTTCATCTAACCTATAATTACTGGCTCTCAAGGTCAACTGCAATTGTCTTACAACGACCGGGACCATTATCTTACACGACGTGCAATTCGAAGCACGATAGCGTAGTTGGACCTAACGCTTCGTTAAAGAAGTTTCCAAGTTAGCCTAATGCACTCCAATCAGCCTCATCGTCCAATGCTGAAAACAGCATCCTCCGTTGAGGGGTTTGCCATAATCCTGACGCTTGGCAGGCAGCTTGGGGCATAGCAGGCCCCTTACGATTCCCGCAGGAAGATACATTTGCAATTTTAAAGCTAAATTTAAAGCCAATGAAGTTGCAGTCAAATAGTTTGTATTAAGTTTTAACAGGTGAGTTGGTCTAACAATATCCTAACTGCTACCGTTTGACCAACCCACCTGTTGCAAAGCGAGTATTTTATCAAAATCACTGCCCAGTCGTTGTTTTATTATCATTAAGTTATAAACGACTTGTTTTCAAACCACAGAAGCGTCGTAATTTCTACATTGTGGTAACATTCATAACACTACGGTATTTTGGCCCAATGCCAGAGGAAGCCATTTGTAGTACTTTTTTACCCAATCATACTCGAATCAAAAGATTAGTACGATTTCAAATTGTTATAAAAATACTAAAATTATTATAGGCATAATATTTAAAAAAAATCAGTTTCCCGCAGCTTAATCCGTGTGTTTAAACATTCGCCGTAAGCCAGAAAAGAAATCCACTTTTGGAAAAATCTGATATAAATGATGAAATTTTTTTTTTTTTTTCTTTATTTTTAAGGACCAACAAACAGTTTCACAATATTTCTTAATATAAAAGTATTCTTATTTAAAGTAGTAATTGTGAGACCAACATCGTTGACCACAAATTTAGTAAACATTTGTAGTGAGTTAGACATGTACGAATATAATGTACAAAAGTTATTTAACCTTTCAAATATTTGAATATATAATAAGAAATTAATGAGAATTATACAATAAGAAAATAAAAATATGTACTGATAAATGTAAGTAAACTTATAAAAGGGGTATCATACTATATAGATCAACAGTAATTCATATTATATGGCTTCCAGTCTTAGTATTTAAATGAATAGGGTATGGCTGAGTTGATTTACTAAAGCACAACAAGGGAGGATCATCACGAGTGATCATTGACGCCACCTTGAAGCAGATCCAACAAAGACCTCTTAAAACAACTCACCCGTTCGTGAAATATGTCTATACAATTAAAAAGAGTATTATAGGACTCTGTCATACGACACAGTGGTGATCGATGACCAGCCTTGGTACGACACGTGGGAACGGCAAACACTTCTTGTGTACGGCGAGGATGAGGTCTAAAAGGTACCTTATAATGAAGCTCATCGATCAACTCTGTACAGTCATATTTGTTATGACATAGGTCATACAGCAGCATAGCATCTAATTGTTGTCTTCTTGAGTTTAAATCCAACAATTTATATTTGCTTAGCAGCTCTTCATATGATATAATTTTATAAAATAATTTGTAATACATACAGCGTAAGAATTTCTTTTGAATTCTTTCAATATCATTAGTATAACATTTGTAAACTGGGTTCCACACTGCCACAGCGTACTCCATCTGGGATCGAACTAGTGACTTATATAACAATAAATACGTTAATTCGTTTTTAAAATTACTAGAGGACCTTATTACAAAGTTAAACATTTTAAAGCCACGAGCAATTATATTTTGAATATGAATATCAAGTGTTAGTTTACTATCTAATGTTATTCCTAAATCCTTTATGACTTGAACTTTATCAAGATTAGAATCACATAACACATAATTTAAGTTACTTATTTTTATCTTACGAGTAAAAGTAATAGATTTGCATTTATTTATACTTAACGTTAAGTTATTTTTAACACAATACGCTGAAACTCTGTCAAGATCCTGTTGGAATTTTAAGTGGTCTTGATTAGTATTTATCGAATGGTATATTTTCAGGTCATCAGCATATAATAGAAAATTACAAAACTTAAAACATTTTTCAATATCATTTATGTACAAGATAAAAAGTAATGGGCCTAATATAGACCCTTGGGGGACCCCAGAACTAATTGGAACCATATTCGACTCATAACCATTGATTACCACTTTCTGGCAACGGTTAGTGATATATGACTTGAACCAGCGCCATAAATTACCTCGGATACCGTTATAAGCTATTTTATCTAGTAAAATCTTGTGATCCACTCTATCGAACGCTTTACGGAAATCGGTATAAACACTGTCTGTTTGAGTGTTATTGTCTATGTTTTTAAATATTTCAGTAGTATAAACTAATAAGTTTGTAACTGTAGATCGACGTCGAACAAATCCGTGTTGCTGGGGAATAATGATGTTATGTAAGCTAGGATAAATATAATTATGTATGAGCCTTTCGAAAAGCTTAGATAAGGCGGGCAAAATTGAAATTAGGCGGTAGTTTTCTACATCTTTCTTTAATCCTTCTTTATGTACAGGTACTATGCGGGCAATTTTCCAAACACGAGGACAAACACCTTCTTGAAGGCATAGGTTGAATACATGGTGGACAGGATAACAAATGGTGTCAGCGGTGTATTTTAGGAATAATGGTGAAACATTATCAGTTCCAGCACCCTTAGTTGGATCAAGCCTACGCAGTTCTAATTTGATATTATCTATAGAAAAACGAATATCACTCATAATTAAATCTGACGTGTGGTTATCTGCAGAAAAATAAAAAGTATTATCTGCATTATATCCGTCGGGAACAGTTGAGGCCTCAAACACTGATTGGAAGTAATTCGAGTAAAGGTTACAAATACCTACTGGGTCACTCGCTGTTTTTCCTTCATAGCTAATGCAACTGGGGACTTCACTTTTTCTCTTTCTATTAGCGATGTAAGACCAAAAATATTTGATGTTGCACTTAATAGCATTTTCAATTTTTATAATGTAACTTTTGTAACATATTTCAGAATTAATTTCAAGTCTGTGCCTATATAATGCAAAAGTCTCATAATCTGATAAGTTACCATATTTTTTCCATTTTATCCATGCTTTCCTCTTATTGTTAAATATGTGCCTTAGAGATGAATTAAACCAAATAGGAAAACTACAATTTGTTATTATTTTTGATGGTACATTCTTAGATATGATGCTGTAGATAATTTCATAAAATGTATTAACAGCACACTCAGCTGATTTATTCTCAAAAAGGATGTCCCAGTCCACTTTTCCTATTTCATGATTTATTACTTGATAATCTGCTTTAGAAAAGCAATGTTTTATTAGTGGCTTACGTTGCATATGCCTACAGTTACGTCCAGTTGGTACTGTTACGTAGAAAGGCGGATGATGTCCATCTATTCGCACTAAAGGCACTGGTGCTGGTACCACATCACATTTGGTTTTATTAGAAATAAATAAGTCGAGTATCCTACCATTTTTGTTTCTAATGTGATTAAATTGATAACTGTTAGTTAATGTCAGAAAGTTGATTAACAGATTAACAGATCGGGCAATAGAAGAGGTTTGTAAGGGAAGCATATAAGCATCCTTAGTTCGCCAGTCTAATGTAGGTAAATTAAAATCTCCAATGATAAAAAAGTGGTGTCAGTGTTAGATTCGTATATGTTGTGTAGGTAATTAATGTATGAACGATAGACGTCATCCTTTTGACTATCTGGTATGTACACTGCACATATTGTATAAGAACTGTTCATAAATTCAAGTACAATCGTAACGTAATCAACAATTATATCGGGAAGGCAAGCTGAAGGGGCTGCAGGGGGGGGTGCTGGCGGGGGGATGACTAGGCGCGCTCGCGCATTCTTGGCTAATGAGCGCTTCAAGGCCACGACGCATCCGCCTCCGTCCCGTCGTCCAGACCCCGAACGGTCCCTATCTTTTCGGAACAAAACGTATCGCGAATCCATCAATTCATTGTCATATATACCACCAGTCAACCATGTCTCAGTGAGAATAATAATATCATAGTTGTGCAATAAAATATTCATATAAAGAACCTTCAACTTTGTTCTTAAACCACGACAGTTCTGGTAGTAAATAGTTATTGTGTTGTTATCCATTGTCACTTAATACAATAAAAAATATTAACTTAAATGTATATAAACATAAACTATCGTGATTTATTAACAAAATCATAAACAATAGTCGCACCGACAACACATGTTTGTAGAAAAGGAACCAGCGCCAGTACAATGAGAACCCATCTAATGTATTACATATATGCTTAATTACTATGCAATTATGCTGATAACTAATTAAACAAGAGCTGTGACACAGTCGTCTTAGAATAAGACTTAAAATAAATGACCTACCGCTGTAACCCATATAACACAAGTTTAATAATTGAACACAAAAATATACGTATAAATAAGTTCCATTATAATGTATGTAAGTTAGACCGGAAGTTATAGAATTTAAAACACATCATTTTATTTTACAAATGTCCTGCGCGCTGCGCACTGCCAGCACGGGGGAGTTGTCTGACTTACGTAACAGTATAGTGCCGTGCTTAACCCAAACGTATTTATATTCTTGGGCTTTCGCCGTCTCCCTGCATTCACGGAACAACATTTTATTATTTAACGTTAGATGCTCATTAGCATAAATCCGGTTCGGTGGGCCCGAGATACCGAGCTGGGACGAGTCAACTCCTTTTTTCATTCTAAATGCCGCCAAAAAATTATCACGTAGAATTCGAGACGTGAATTTAATAATCGTATTCTTAGGTCGCGTGTTTTTATTATCAGCGTGTGGGACACGATGAACCGCTAGAATGTCTCGCTGTTGAAGCTCACAGCCAATGAATATAGCGAGCTGCATCACTATTGTAACCAGGTTCTCACTGCGCTTGTCGGGCAGATTTACAAGTTCCACGTTGCTAGCTCTGGCCGTCTGCTCCATCGTAGCTATTTTATACTCAAGTGCACATAACCGGTCTGGTGTACTATAATTCTGTGTAATTTGCTCCTCTAATGATTTCAATCGCGTGTCAAATGAATTAACCTCAGTAAGAAGGTTTTTGATAGCGATATTCTCAGTACTGTTGGCTTTCACAGCTGCGGTTATAGTCTTCAAGCTGTCTGCAATACCAGATAATTCAGTTGACAATACTGATTTGACCGAGTTTGTCACCAGTTCTTGTATACGTTTTTCCATGTTATGCTCAGTTAACCAGGTATCTATCTTGGCACATTCGTCTGGTTGTTTGCGTTTCCTCATGTTTGCAAGCTGCAAGCTCGAGGCGGATAGATCCGGATTTGACGGATACTTAGCTGCGCCTGTGTTTGATAACATATTATGCTGTGACGCAGGCGGTGCTCGTTGCCGTGTTGACATCTTCCACGAGTTAAAAAGGGATAGGTAGACACGTAGGTTTAGTTCCGCGGGGTTAAAGTAATGCCCCCCTTCAGTTACGTCCAGAAGATGCGGCGCACGAGCAAGATAGCAATAGCCCTGCTCTTACAAACACGAAAATTCACTGCACACCAATGTAGCGCTTATTGCACACACTTCCGTAAGATTAATTTAGCTTGCACAATTTGACTATTTTTTTGTGATAACAAGTACGCGTCTAATCTCTACAACATACAGCGACGGAATGAAACATGTACATGACATGTACAATTGGCTCGCCTAATGATGAGCGTAACCGTCCATTATATTTGCAGTGTCACTATCCTTATTCTGCATGAAAATACACAGCGCTAGTCACTCCGAAACTCCTTAGTTCTTGCTTTTCGATTACGCAAAACAGTAGGTACCATTCAAGTCTTAACACATACAAGTGTTAATCCCTTCTGCTTTCAGAATACTGCTTTGAAGGAAAACATCTGACACTATGGTACCGATTGTAACCCATGCTCCTTTTATATAAATATGATACCTTCAGCGCTAACTGAAAACATATTTGTTCATATTTGTCTAGTTAATATGTGCTTCCAAACATGATTACAAGCACTATTGCGGGCTAAGTTAACTTCACATTTTCAAATTATGAAATTACAAATTAAATAATATTTTTACAGCCACCAAGTAAAAAAATTTCGACTGTGAGATCATCAGGTGAGATAGTGGTTTAAATCAATCCAAACGGGTATTATAACAAAGTCGTTGTTTTTACTACTGGTTTTCTTTATGTAATGGAGTGGCAAACAAGCTGACGGTCCACCTGATGGTAAGCGGTTATCGTCGCCTACAGACATTTGCAACGTCAGGGGCGTTATTAATACGTTGCCGACCCTGTAAGACTCTTTCGACATCCTTTTTGAAGGAATCCATACTGTACCTCTGCGGAACAACGCTAGATGGAATATCATTCCTAATTTTGCAACTATGCGGTGAAAATTAACGTATTAATCTAGCTGTGTGAGATTGGTCGCAAAATTAAGATGTAATTAACTTGTTAAAACCTCTGGAATTTAAATCCCATTTCTTCATGTGGACCAGACAGAGGCGACTAAGGGAAAAAAATGTAGGCAACAGCGCTTTCTGTTGTGGAACTTCCACTGCAATCCCCAAGACATGTGCCAAATGTGGAAAATATTGCAAACTATAATAAAGTAGGCTTCAATGGATGCAATGGCTGTCAATGTATGGTCATCCAGTGCACTAAGTGAGTGTGATTATTTTTTCTGTAGGCTGTCAGAACCGTTGAACCCGCGATCAGGTCTAGTTGTGCCCAGAACTTGGGCCCACCATTTTGATAACTAATACAAACTAGGTACATGATCAGTAGTCACTGATTATTTTATAAATAATAAATGGGATGTGGCTGTGTACGGCCGTTTATTGTACGTGAATACGTCTCAAAAAGGTAGGATCCCCCCTCCGCCGCGCGCGATGTGTTACAAACTTTACTTAGCGTAATACATTGTTTGTTTATTTAGCTATCCAGTGGTGTAATAGAAATTTGGATGGGAATGATAGATATCATCCCCATCCAAATTTCAATTACACCGGAATGATATATATCATTCCTATCCAAATTTCAATTACACCGGAATGATAGATATCATTCCCATCCAAATTTCAATTACACCGGAATGATAGATATCATTCCCGTCCAAATTTCAATTACACCGGAATGATAGATATCATTCCCAATCAAATTTCAATTACACCACTGGATATCCCCTAATTTTGTTATCATTCGTTTGTTTGTATTGCGTCCCTATGGAAGCAATTTTAAAGACGTTTACACGTCAAAAATGGAATGGATCACCCGGAGTGGAGTATGAATCGCGCTAGGTGACGTACGAGGCTATAAAGCAAGTCGTGTGCTTCTAATTCTACATTTTCCGGTACAAAATACACAAACTTGAATATTCAAAGAAACACAATTAGCGAAAAGACAAATGGGGCAGCTTTAGTTAGCTGCTTTGTTTTTTCTTCTTACTTTACGTTGCAATTTTTGATCACATTCGCACCGGTATTAAAAGATAATGACAGTGTTCTTTTCTATTTTTTTTCATTGTTTTCAGAGAACTTCAACTCTCATATTTGTACTCTACAATTGTTTTTTTTTTTATGTGGAGCTATGTCGTCGGCTATGCAAAAACGAACAACTTTAGTAAGAATTAATTAGTGAGGTACTTTTACTTGTGGTTTTCATAATTAATGTTCAGAAGTACCAAGTAATTATAAGTTGACTTTCAAAAATAGGGCTGTAGATTCTGAAGTCAACGCGTATATATACATTTATTTAATTATTTTTATTCCGTTTGACCATACATAACTTTTTGTTGAATTATCGTAATATGATGATTTCATTTCATACCTTCAAATTATCCCTTATTATTCCCATTTAAACGTCAATGTCGGTCAAGTAACTGTATCAGCCGGATGTTCCACTGCTAGCCACAGCTTCCACCATTAAGGAGGGGGGAGGGGCTTAAGATGTGAGCAATGGGACATACAATTCACTGAAGGAAGTCGATTCTGTTTCACAACGGTGCGGCTTTCGAATAGACTACTTGCATTCTTAGCGAAAAAAAAATGTATGTGGCTATTATGAATTTTGAAATATGAATGTTTTTATGGTTTTTAGGTTTCGCGGCAAAATTAAAACGATTTTTTTAATTTTTTTTTATGATGTTAAGTAGACTAACCTCTGCCTATAACAGATGCATTTCGTCAACGACGAATGGCACTGCGCCCGGCACAGTTGTTCATTCTCATGTGTCTGTAATTTTACTGGTTCTCTAGGACAGCTGCCGGAACACACCGTTAAGTCACCCCGTGACCACGATCACTGCAAAGTGTTTGAAACGTCGGGACAAAAATAATGATAAATAAACGCGATTTAAACCGTTTAAAGTTATTTAATTACTATGTGTAATAATCGCGAATATCTAAGACAACACCGTTAGGTGCTTGGCGACAAATTTTCTACTTGAGGGTAGTAGCTAGCCAGGCGGGCATTCGCAAAATGCCCTTCCACCATGCGGTGAAGCTCAAGCTCGCGGTGGGATTCGAACGATGGACCTGCTGCACGGCAGTCCATAGCCAATGCCACTTAGCCATCACTGCTTCAACTTTATAGTAAAGGAGTTACGACCTAATTATATGAATACATTTACACAAGCTAAATTATATAAAAATTCAAAACGTGAGAAACAACCCATTCCTCGCTGCGGTCGATCCACAATTAACCTAAAATTAGCTCTCTCACCAAATTAATATATAATTTCTCCCTTGATGTACAACTTACTGTTACGATACTTTTCCCTCCTTGTAATTGTTACGCGTACGGTAACCAGAACTATTTTCAACGCGTTTCTAAATAGGTACGTGTCTTTAAAAAAGTCCGTCTCCTACATTGTTCATTTTATCAGCAGGTTCTCTTAAGAAAACACAATATATCTACAATAACATCTTAGTAGAATTGCTTGATCTTGTCTATAGGATATCTTGGGCTTAAACATTTCGCACTAATCATTATTAAAGCATATAGAAACTTTAGATGTGAATAATATTAGCTAGCTGATGTAACAAAATCTAAGTAACCAGTTCCCAAAGAAGTCAAGCAGTCATTTTTATTAGTTCTGAAATACTTCAGAACTAATTAAAACGACTGCTTGACTTCTGAATGATGAAATATGCAAAATGTATTTCGTAAAACATACGTTTTCCGTCTGAACGCGAATTGGACTCGGCGTAACTACCCGCGGGGGAAATTAAAGCATCTTCGTTTTATTACAGTCGTTTTCTTTTAATAGTGGGTATTAGTAATATCACTAGTGTTTGGTGCTTTTGGATATTTCTGGGGCTGTATTTTTTTTGTGTTATTTTGACGGAATAAGACCTAGGCCCACCTGGTGTTAAGTGGACTAACCTCTGCCTATAACAGACGCATTTCGTCAACGACGAATTGCACTGTGCCCCTCACACTGAGACGTACAGTTTTTAGGTCTCTTTTGCTTGTAATTTCACTGGCTTTCAAGTACTGCTGCCGGAACACACTGTTAGGTACTTGGCGACAGATTTTCTACTTGAGGGTGGTCGCTAGCCAGGCGGGCATTCACAAAATGCCCTTCCACCATGCAGTGAAGCTCAAGCCCGCGGCGGGATTCGAACCATGGAACTGCTGCGTGGCAGTCCATAGCCATTGCCGCTGACACATCACTGCTTGTAAAACATAGTGAAACGAGTGGACAGAACGAAGTAAATAGTTAATTCCCCAGACTGTGCAAGTCCGCTACATACACAACCAACAACACGAGTGACTTAGTGAAAGATCCGTGTTTTTATTTCGAAAACATAACCTCAAAAACCGTTATAATCAATCAAATTCTTAGAAATCTCAATAATTGGTATAGCGCCATCTGTGGGGGAGTGGACAAACTAATATTTGGTTCAACATTTAGTTTCAATAATATTTAAATTATTTTGGGTTGTATACTTCAAAACTAACGCGTTTAATAATTTATTTGCCGTATATTTCAATTGCTAATATATTTATTCGTCGTTTGTGGCACATAATTAGCGCTTCTTTTATCTGTTTTTCATATAGGCTATACCTCTTTTAAAGCGCCTGTAATTATTTTTATACCATATATTTGTTCGATTTCTGTGCTCGAAGAGAACCCTAAGAAATTTGTGCAGGAACCATAACGTGTTCTAAATTCAAAATTTAATTAAATATTTATGTATGGAGGTTTAATAACTTCCATAAAATTTCAAGGGTACTTACTACACTGGTAGTACAAAAATGTAGGGGCGTGCCTTAGCGAATGGATATGACTGCTCGTTTTTTGACGAAATATAATTATAGGTGTTAATAATAGTGCTTATAAGGCCTATGCAGTTGCTGTAAAGTAATTAATATAAACTAAAAATAACATGTAAGCTGCTGGCCGCACCATCAAGTACCTACCTGCTAACTACTGTAGGTAGCTAAAAGTGCCACTTCCCTATGGTCGGCAAGTAACACATCTATATTAATTTATCGGACTTTTTTCATTACAATTCATAGCGAACTGTTTATATGTGACCTTATATCTCTTATCTAAGAAATGTTCTGGTCCATGTAATAGGGGATACGTCTGTTGCTATCTACTGAGAAAAGTTCTGAACTTAAGACTGGGCTGCTGCAAAGAATTTATTTGTCCAATTAACCCAACTATATGAAACAGTTTATGTCAAGATGGAAGAAAAGAACTTAAGATTTCAATACGACGCTTTTGCTACTATACCTATGATGCAAAAAAATGTGTAAGATATATGAAATATGATTTATTAAACAAAACTTTACATCTACAATTTTTTTAATGTGTCCATATTTTGGAATTCGTTGTAGGGGGACCATGATTTAGGTATAGTTACTAGCTACACGCGGTTTTTCTCTCAGAAATTCATGTAAGAACTATTTATAAATCGGAATGTGTGATCGGTACAAAAAAGCATTAAAGATAATTCTAGGTTAGTCTGAACAACATCTTCGACCACATCATCACTTACCATCAGGTGAGATAGTGGTCAAAGGCTAACCTATCCAGCATAAAAAAAAAGCTTCACTACTTTATATATCCGTTTTTGAGGCAAATTAGCACAAAAAAAATACTTATACGCATTTTGAATTTTATTCAAAGAAACTTGACAGATCAAGTCAAGAGAGCCTTGAACTGGACGACAGAATATTATTACACAAACTGAAAGTTCCTGTGGAGGCAATATCGCCAAAGTTGAGAACCACTGCATTAGAATAATAAGACAATTGGCATGCAGTCTTAGTACCCAGATTGCACCAGGCGCATCTGCGTTAAATTCTGCTGTTTGGATGATAATATGAACTTAACGTGATAATTTGGTAATTGTAATAGTTTTTTTATTTGATGTTATAAATCGTCTTAATATTTTTATACACTCTATCCTTTGACCACCAATTCCCCTAATGGTAAGTGTGTATGTGGTCGAAGATGTTGTTCAGGCTAACCTAGAATAACTGACTATCAAGGACAGCTGCCGGAACACACCGTTAAATGCTTAGCGACGCATTTTCTACTTGAGGGTGTAGCTGGCCAGGCCGGCATTTGCATTGAACTTATTTGTAATAAATAATATTAATGTTCAATTAACAGGCTGTACTGACGCGTATTGGTCGAAATTGTCGACCTATGTTTTGGGCATATGCGGCTTTCTTAACCAGGTGAGTTATAACTGTACTATGTCTCATTCTAACTAAAACTTACAAACAAAGTTTCCTAATAAACCTATTAATACCGTGAAAACGCAATAAGAATTTTATTACTGTACTGTGTCATTGGTTACTGTTTTTACGGACTTAAGTTGCATAGCATGGTGGCTGCCACTACATGTCTGACTAATCAATAAAAAATCTATTGTAAAAATACTTAAACATGTGTTGCGGCAGCTGTAATTGAAAACTTATCTACGGGTTTAATGTCAGCGATCATAAGATGGCCTATTAGAATTGAAAATGTAAATGTTGTAAATATTTTATATATATTTATAATTTTAAGCGTTTACGCCCTTAAAATGGTCTTCTAATTTTATTGCCTGCCACGTTCTGTAAATATAATTGTAGGTCAAAGATGTTATTATTTATACAGCAGAATAGGGATCCTAGACATTGAAATGCAATTTGCAGAATTAATATCAAAGAGCATAAAATATGGAGTCGGAGTTCAAGATTTGAGAACCCATTTACGTTCATATTAGAAATAATTTATGTCATTCTAACAGGAAGTACGGTAAGGTTAATATTTGCAGGTCTCTCAACATTGCCATATTCAAGAGGATGAAGAAGCACATTTAAACACCCGGAGAAATTTTCAATGTTTAGTCATTATATTTAGACATTAATAACCTTAGAATGTGTTAATAATTGAAAGTTATAAAGTACATATTTTTATGTTTGTTTTATATCTGCTAGACATTGACCAGCATCTCACCTGACGTTAAGTGATGATATGGTGGAAGATTTTTCAGGCTGTCCTGACTTCCTGGCTCTCAAGGGTGTTAGATGCTTGGCGACAGAATTTCTTGATCGATCAAGCCAGGCGGGCATTCGTAAAATGTTTTTCCACCATGACAGTAATCAGTGCATAAGGTGATAAAAAGCCCTATTGTTCCTCCATTGTGTCGAAACACCACACTCACATCAATGTGAGTGCTAGCATGCTGCTCATTAGGTTCCCTTCATCCCTAGTATGACATTCATCAATATCAATATGTTTTGTAAATATTGGATCTACTCGTAAAATTTACATAGTAAAGGAAAAATTTTCCTGTCCTTCTTAGAGCGCTTTCATCCATATTACAAGGCTACGTTTTATGAATGATAAATTAGTTCCAATTTCTTCTTTTGATGAGTTTTGAACCTTGATTTATTGGATTTCAAGTTTCTGGAGAAGATATTTTGTTGTTTCCCAATTTTTGTTACTTCTACTGCTTTGTTGCTGAAGTAATATTAAAAGTGGTGTTTTTACATAGGTATAAAACAGATCTAAAGATTAAATATATAATATGAAATTTTTATAGAATTTATACGTTAGGTTATGTTAGAAAAATGTTTTTTTATTATTTGAGATAAAAAAAATACGTACGTAAAACTAATTCAGTTGCTTTTTTACCGACCGATGGGACGAGGTTCTCAATTCAACTGTATGTGTTTCTTCTTTTTTACCTGGAAGTCTAGCTGTATGCATTTTATACTTGTATAAAATTTTCTCCACATTATGTATTTATCATTATTATGTTGCTGAAAAATATAGTAAGAACTTGATTACTATAGATGAGTCAACTATTTTGATCGTGCAAAATGACTCAGAATTTAGTTTACCTGTGAGCAAATACTGCCTTAAATAACTCAAAGCAGATCTAAAAAGTAGGTTTTATTATATAGCACATTTTAAATCTCACTCACATCCATTTTCGTACCATGAAATTCTACTGCGTTTTCCACTGCATTACAAAACAATAAATATTCCGACATTCTCACACTGTCGAGTCCCGTGCGCCAGAATCTACGTGGTGAAACATTTTTACACGAAAGACAAATAGTTCCTGGAATTTATGTTCTCCTGCTATGTTTGCGGTGAGTTTGTCGCAAGGGATTGTACAGTCAGATCATTTCTCAATACTTATATTATCAAGTAAACAATATCTACATAATGTCTTAAATACATTTTATACAATAACATATTTTTCTTTCTGGGATATCTTAGTTCTACATTACTTCGTCAAGCGTTTAAAACTTAAACTTTTATTATTATAAATTTATTTCATTACTATTGACTAAAGCAAACACGTCTGGCGTTTATTTATCAACGATTGTCGAAAAATTCAAGATACGATTTAGAGTAATCTGAGAAAATAGCGAGAATGATTGGAATGTCAAACTGAAGATCAATAGATCGAAAATTAAGAATTTATTCTGTGACTTAAGTGGAACAACAAATTATTTTCATTATGGCTTTGAGTAGTGTAAACAATCTGTCCCGATTTTAATCATGGAAATGTCTGCTTTCTATAGAATAGGCACCTTAAAAGATAGGTAGGGAGTGTATGAACAAATATCATAGGGAATCCAAAAAGCAGTCGAATGACAACTGTCAAAAATCCAAAATGTCGGAATTTAAGATGGCTGCAGTACAAAGTGCTCCGATCCTGTTGAAGCGAGGCCGCTTTGAACATTTTAACCTTTTCCTTTTGTAGTGTTATTTATTTACATTAGTTTGCTTTCTTAGCCCATTTCAATCATACCGTTACGCATTCTCTTAAATAACATATAACAATATACAATTAAAGTTATACAATAAGGACCGCACAGAGTAATATATTCAATTGATGGAGCAACATACATATATGACGTTTTTATTTTACCGCCCAATATGTAGGTTAAGAGGCATTTTACATTTTAATGCGGTATACGAAGATTTTAAGCGCTTAATTTACTATCATAGCAAATATCTACAAGTTGTTTAATAATTGATAAAAATAGAATAATCTGTTCTCTTTTCAGTTAATGTACCAGATTTACAAACATAACATTAATTATTTTGTAGTGACGGTTGTTCTGAGAAAACCAGGCAAGGACGACTATGCCCACCCAAAATCTTACAGGCCGATTGGGTTACTACCTGTACTGGGCAAGATCCTGGAGAAGATGATAGTGTCTCGAATGAAGTGGCACCTAATACCTAAGATGAGTACTTGCCAGTACGGCTTTATGCCCCAGAAGAGCACCGAAGACTCCCTCTATAACCTGATGACGCACATAAAAAACAAGCTGAAGCAGAAAGTGGAAGTGGCGGAAAGTGGAATTTTTGCCATTAACTTTAGACTTGTTAACGATGACGCAACCTTATAATTTTATTTAGTGCAATAATGCATGATTCGTGGAAATAAGAAGAATAAGTGGAAAAAGAGGGAACTCATCACCAACTTAGAGCAGAGTTATTGTATTTAGGCTCATTGGAACTTTCTCAAAAAACAGATCGTGGAAATGTTTGAAAGGGTTTTTTTTCTTATTTCGAATTCTATATTCATTCTAAAAGCGTAAACACCCTTAAGAAAAAAAAACCTAAATGAAAACAAGAAATGTCAAATCCTTGCGGTTTGTTAAAAATAAACACAGTAGAATTTCATTTATAAATAGCCAGATTTGTATGCATGTGACTTTTAAGGGTAAAACCTTTACATGTTACATGAAACGATATTCAAAATTCATTTATATTATACAGGAACTTCTCTCAACGCGACTCCGGAATAAATGATGAACCCTGCAGCTCGGAGTAAAATTTGAGTCAACACTTCTGCACTCGTTGCAATATTCAGAGAGCATTTCTGATTTCAAACTTTTCTGATTATGGAACTGCGATATGGTGTCAGTGTTGGCCCTTGAGATCAAGTAATAAAATAAATGTAGTTACTTATAAATGAGCAAAATCATTACTTTTCTCTAACAGTGTGTATCTCTCTAAATAAGATTACAGGCACTGTCGCGTGCTAGGCAAAAAAAACATATTATACAAATTATTGGACCACAAAATTTTATGACCCGGGCAGAAAACGAACCCGCGTCTTCCGATTTTAATCCGGATGCCAAACCGCTCGGCCTCATGAGCATGTTATTTCTAGCCGAAATTTCATGCTCCAATAGTATTACTTTTAACCGTCATAGAGGACGGTGTGTGGCCATCAACCAGATTACTAGACTTCATCTGATCGAAAGAAGTGTTTTTTCAAACACTTATCTCTCGAAATGATGTCGTTACCCTTTTATATTTCTATATAATATGATTTTAAGCACTATTACGTGCAAGGCAAAAATTTCCCGCCCGGGGCATAAAATTATGTGCTCCAATAATTTGTTAAGTATGTATCTCTGCTTATAACAGATGCATTTTGCCACAAGTGACGAACTGCACTGTTCCCATTATCCTGAAACATACAGTATTTAAGTTTCATATGTTTGTAATATCATAATTACTGACTGGCTATCAAATACATCTGCTAGAACACAGTGTTAGGTGCTTGGCGACAAATTTTCTACGTGAGGGTGGTAGCTAAATATGTGAGCATTTGGAAAAAAAAACGGGCAAAATACCCGTTTACCATGCGGTTAAACTTAAGCCGGTGCGTTGAGGATCAAACCATGGAACGACTAAATTAAATAAATGATTTTGACTTTTTTTTTGACATAGCTATTACCGTTCGGCCGTCATTGTTTCTGAAGGTCCTTCAATATACTATACACCTTCAACACTAAAAAACTTAAATATATTGCAAGAAATCCACCATAAAAATCTGCCCAGAACATAATAAAGCGCTAATAAATCATGTTACTCGTATATATCAACGCCATAAGGTCAGGCGACGGAACCGAGACAAGACGAATAACGGTAATTTTTTTCCGGTATGTAGCTCCTTGTTCTTTGTTTGATGACAAAGCTATATGACAAACTATGCTTAATAGTTTTTGAAGGTTTTTAATTATGTTTATCAACGGTATTACAATAAGTAAGTCAATCATATTGTATCAGACTTGTTTGTTGGACAGTGGTGCTTCTAAATCGACGTCTTCATCTCCAAGAACTGACTTCTGACTGACATGACACACGACCATGACCATTGAATTAACTCGTGCCTTGGATCCTGAAAAATGCGTCGCCGAAAACCATTATTGTAAGTGTTAGAAATATTTTTGTTAAGAAACGCGGACCAGTCCAGTCCGTCCGTCCAAAAGGGCTGTTCCAGTAGATGAGAGTTTTCTTCCATTGCACTCACTTTTTTCCTGTTGGAGGAATTCCTGGACGACACAACTTATTTAAGAATTTTATTTCATTTCAGGTACCTTCTATCTCGTTTAAATACACGTACATACGTGCTGGTATTGTTTAAAATTATTGAAATCGCAATATTTTGCTTGACTATTATGGATATTTTGACGATTATTATGCGTATTTCTGCTGAAAAAAGGTGATTGAAGAAAAAAAGCCGATGTGAGAGAGGTATTGCTGCAAGTTAAGCATATTAAATAACTTATTACCATCCACCATCTTATTGTCCTTATGAATGAAGAAGAAGCGGATATGCTATTAACCATCCCAATAATGAAGTACCTACGCAGCCAGCAAAAAAAACTTTTTGAAGTTATGTCATTGTGTTGTCCTGTGCCCGTAGTTCCGGGCTAGAATGTCGTAAGAGGCGGCCAAGGGTAACACAAGAAGTTGGGCAGCAGCATTGTCTGAGCAACTGATATCTCACACTGCGATCCCCAAGCCGCCGGCTAAGCTTGTGGATTATTGCAAACCACCGGGGAGGCTGTATTCAGCAGTGGACTATTCAGCTGATACAGTTGTCCTGTTCGTTATACGGGAAAATATTATAAAATCACACACACAGTTTGAACCACGAGCGGAATAAATATTTATAGTTATAATAATACCCTTCGTAGTAATTTCGTAATATTATTAGCATAGGTGCTAGCAATTAAAAAATTTTTTTTTAACAAAAATCATATGTTAATTATAAAAAACAAACACTGATGACAAAGAATCGTTAAGAAATAATTGGAATATCCAATTGTAGCTATTCTAATATAATCTGATGGTCTATAAACAAAATTTTTAAAACTAACCTAATCACTACTAAACAAACGAGCGCGTCATGGTAACGCATTATATTGTTAAAAATAAGATATTGATGAGGATAAAGATTGATAAGATATTGCAAGAAACTTTCCTGTAACCTCATCACTCTACTACTGTATTTTAAAAATATATCATCAAATATCTAACATAGTAGTCTACTTGTGTACTCTAGTCTAAAAGGAGGAGGATCAAGCTGGAGCATTTGGACTACTTGTACGTCTGCAATGGCTTGTAAGAAGTCTAAGGGCCTCTTTTATGATCTTCAACTAGGATATAAATAATTTTCGCAGGTGACAATTATTAAGTTAGTCGCCTAATAAAAGTTACAATTATGTTTTTTTAGTTTCACAATAGAAAACAGACTTCTGATTAACAACTCGATGGTTACTTAAAGGATCTTTAAACTAAACTCAAATATCCGTTCAAAATTGTTTGTCAACAACGTCACTCATTCATGAGTCGGAAATAATTTTAATCAAGAAGTTTTTACTCAATATGGAGTTTGCAATACCAAACTATTTTTTAAACCTGTATAAATGGTAGACAGATGAACCAAGAAGTAAGTTTTACTGTGGTTTAGTACTAATAAGCTATTTTTATTAGTTACTTTAACTGTGGTTTAGTACTAATAAGCTATTGTGAAATTCATATGCACGGTTACTTGTGACTTAAACCAGCAATTAGCCTATTCAAGACTTTACTTGAAGGTCGTGAAAGAGGCCCAAAATGTTTCATTGTAGTAGCTGCAATATTGTATAGAAGTGTAAACCGCTGTTCAAAAAAGTAAAATGTACAACAGACATGACCTTTATACTTTTATTACAGCATAGATATCGTAATGACTGAATTAGTATTCGTAACAGTGTGAATTTCAACTTTTCTAATTATAAAGTTTTAATGTAATCTGTAGATAAGGTCAAACCTAAAGGTGAAAGTAGGATTAAAATAATAGTTAAATTTAGCTATGAAATAATAATTATAAGGTAATAGTTGGCCGTTCTTATCTCAAGAGGCGAGGGCATTAGTATTCATAAATTTATATGGAATATGCCCGTGGGGTGCCGGGCTAGAATGTCACCACCCCATCTCTACCCACGGGTGTAGTAAGAGGCTACTAAGAGTTACGTACCAGAAGGTGGGTAGCAGCGTTTTCTGGGAAACTGATATCTTACACTGCGATCCCCAATACGCTTGCCTAGCGTGGGGATTATGGAAAACCCCCTGTGTGTGAGGCTGTGTTCAGCTATGGACAATCCGGCTGATACACACAGTACAGTATATGACATATTTTAGAGATGGTAGCACTCCTGAACAAGGGTTCGTCTTGGTGGGTGCTGCCGTGGTCTATATCTATCCTATCAAAGGTCTTACACTCTATACTACATCAAACATCGAGCTCGCGGCCAGCTCAAGAAATGCAAATATCCATAGGGCCCGCTCTTCACTGTATAACTGTTGTAGCTTTTGTACTCGGGCTGAAGTTCGAAGTTAATGACCTATATATTTATATGGAAATACTGTCCAGTTATGTAAGTCCAACTTATTTTTTTTATTGCTGATACGTAAGCCTTTGACTACAATCTCATCTGATGGTAAGTGATGATGTGGTCGAAGATGTTAACAGGCTAAACCTAGAATAACTGTCTATTAAGGACAGCTGCCAGAACACACCGTTAGGTGCTTGGCGACAGATTTATATTTAATGGTGGTAGCTAGCCAAGCGGGCAATCGCAAAATGCACTTCCACCATGTGGTGAAGCTCAAGCCGGTGGGAATAGAACCATGGACCTGCGGCACGGCTGTCCATAGCTATTACCGCTCAGCCAGCATTGCTTGTGTGTTGATAGAGATGACTTATGGTACTGAGATGTAGTCCTTAACTGTGGCCGAGCTATGGAAAGAGCTATGCTGAGTTTCTTTGCGCGATAAAATCCTGAACGTGGATATTCGCCAAAGAACCAAAGTCACCCACAGAGCTTTCAGAATTTACAAGTTGTCAATGGGTAGTCAATATTGTTCGAAGAACTGATAATCGATGGATAGAAAGGATCTCGAGTGGTTACCATTACACCGGAAGACGTAGAGTTGGTTAGCCCCTCACTAGGTGGGCTGTTGACATTGTAAAAGTCACGGGTAGACAATGGTTACAAGCGGCTAATGGCTGTTTTTTGTGGCGATCTATGCAGATCAGCTGATCATGATGATAATTATCGTCTGCCTTTTATTGTGACGGATCAAGCACGAGGCCCACCCGATGTTAAGCGAACTAACCTCTACCTTTAACAGATGCAATTCGTCACAAGTCACGATTTGCACTGCGCCCGTCACCTTGAGACATAGTTGTTAAGTCTCATGTGCCTGTAATTTCACTGGCTCTCAAAGACTGCTGAAACAGACCGTTTGGTGCTTGGCGACAGATTTTCTACTTGAGGGTGGTCGCTAGCCAGGCGGGCATTCGCAAAATGCCCTTCCACCATGCTTTGAAGCTCAAGCCCGCGGCGGGATTCGAACCATGGACCTGCGGCACGGCAGTCTATAGCCAATGCCACTGAGCCATCACTGCTTCAAAAAATTGCTGCCTCAGTAGAGTAGAATGCCTTTAGCACTTGTTAGAATCATATATTTGTTAAGCTTAGATTCTCTTAAGTAAATAAGTTACGAGAAGTTACTCATTATGTAATTGTAGAATATTCTAAAACTTGTTGATATTTGTCATTTTTAATAACCGCCACACTGAAACCCTTTATGATCTGTATTCATTCTAGACTAGCCAATGACGAACCATCCTGTCTTATTTCGGGTTGGCTGATACGTTGTGGCGGGAACGCTCATGTCTCTGATTGGTTGTGATAAATATGGCGGGTAGTTTAATGGATATGCGACAGACACTTGGCGCGAGTCATTGCTATAAAACCAATGTCTTAGCTTACTGACCTCTCTTTATTCTTCACAAGTGACTGCTGCATCGAGACTTATTGAGTTAAGTACTGTATTATAAATATTATTTAATGTAACGTAACTGATATTCATGTGTTGTGTGTGGGTCTATGTTTGTTGGCTTCCAAATTCACCCTTTTTATTGTATTATCGTTGTGAAATGTGACTATACAATATTACCTTTGAAGTAATCCATGTGACCCTAATGATGTATTATTCTTATTAAAGTGTTCTATGTGTTCCTATAAACGTTGTGTTTTTTAAGTATCCTTATGATTCCCTTTTGTGTAGAAAACCTAGTAAGTGGGATAGTTAAGTACTGAACTAGTAGTACTCATTTACTTTACCTTAAGCTAGGACTAGATTATGGCATCACCGCCTGAAAACATCTTATAATTTAATGAGCCTACATTACAGATTAAATAAATGCTCTCTATCTTGACAAATCTCACACACTCATCTCGGAGGTTAATGAGAAACTTCTGCACTCGCCCGAATCTCGAAGTTGACAACAACCAGCAGCTGACTTGTCACAAAAAGGTACTCAGTAGTGTCAAATATTATCCCTTGAAGCAATAGTGTCCGGACACTATTTTGAAGTGCTCGTAGCGAAGTTTCCTTAGCTGTTCTTAACCGATCAGCATCAGTTAAGCAACGTCCGCTGCGGTCATGAGTTGGATAGGTGAAGGTGTAAAAACATTCATCTCAAAATGTTTGTTAGGACTAACAGAAATCAACTCTAAGAGGTTGTTAGCATTTTTCCACTGACCCTGTATAATAATACTTATTTGATAAAACGTTATTTTGCATCTACATACTGTACATATTGTAAGTAGCCGAACCATGCGCGCTAAAACATGATTCGTTCAGTGTCTTTCTTTCATCTTATGAAGTGATGAGATCGTTAAGTCACTCGCGTTATAGTAAGAGTTCCTCGTGTCCATTGCAATAGCAGCGTCAACGTTTTCTTCCTGCTTAAGACTGCACTGTACTGTGCTCGTCACTCCGAGTTAGTCTTTATATCTCGTGCGTGCAGTAATTTCACTTGCTACAGTACCAGTTACGACTAAACACAGCTTCGAGGCAGAATTACTGATACACCAAAACGGGCTCTTACTAAAGAGACATTCCTTCTGGAGTACTTATAGCGTTGCGAAGTTATATTTATTGGTCATCAGGAGTCCTGGTTGCGAAGTTACCTTTATTGGTCACCAGGAGTCCTGGTTGCGAAGTTATCTTATGCAGACATTAAGAAGGGATTTACATTAAATCTTACGCTTGGCAGGTGTTATGGGGAACGCAGTGGAAGATAGCAGTTCCTCAGAAAGCGCTGCTGCTCACCATCGCCTCTCATGACGCCCACGAGAAGAGATGGAGTGGTGCTATACTAACCCGGTACTCCAAAGGCCATTCAATCAAACGTTACTCCTGATGATGTCTAAAAGGCAGCATTTAAGGAGGGCCTGTAGGGATAAGAAATGCGCCTGATGAGCCGCGTTTCGCAACTCACCTCGACGACAATAGAGTGTTATTTATTGACCTTTATATATATAAAGTAATTATTGTATGTTTTTTTTTATCTTTCGTGTATATTGGAAACGGCTCTAACAATTTGGATATATATATTTTTAAGTGAATCTATACAAATGCCTCATTCGCTATGACAATCCAAAACCCGAAAACTGCGCGTTACGTTATTGTCGTCTAACGTTATCTGAGTGTTTAGAATTGTGAAAATAATGCGACCCAAGAACAACATTTTTTTCGGTATGGGCTGTGTGGTTTAAATATAGGAAATAAGATTAAAAGTTCCTCTTTGGTGAAGTGTAGATAAACAATACACTTTAAAGTCCTCGCGCCAAACCATCAAGTATATACTTATACGATATTTATTTAAAGCACAAAACAGCACACAATCAAAACAATATATACATTCACTTATTTTCTATGCTGGATTGCGAACCAACTACATGCGCTTACAGCTATACAGATTGTATATAACATAATACGTGTGTGCTCGTAGCTAATAAATAAATAAATAAAATAAAATAAAAATAAAAAAGCCTTTATTGCCCATATTATAAAATTAAAATTACAGCGTTATTAAATTTTGGTATGTACATTATTTAACACTTTTTTTTTTTTTTTTTTTTTTTTTTTTATATTTGTTTAATATTAGGGCACCCAAGTGTGGATGTAGGCCTCCTCCATGCAGTGCCACGATATCATCTCGCCATCTCCTCTTTTGGCGACCTCTCGTCCGTGTGCCGTCTCTGGGGTACCATTGTACCACACGCTCGCTCCATCTGCCGTCGGTGGCTCGGGCGAGGTGTCCAGCCCATTTCCACTTCAGTCTCGCGAGCATCGTTACTGCGTCTAAAACTTTGGTCTTCTGCCGTATATCTACATTTCTGACCCGTCTCTAAGTTTTAGACCCAGCATCGAACGCTCTGCCGCTCTCTGAAAGGTGGCTATTTTCTTTGCTAGTCTTTTTGTTAGCGCCCAAGTTTGACATCCATAAAGTAGGGACGGTAGGATGGTGTTATCCATCAGTCTTTTTTTGAGATAGATCGGAATTTGGCTTTTAAAAACATCTTTATTGGCCCAGAATTTTTTCCAAGCTATGGCTATTCTGCGATCTATCTCTTTGGCGGTAGAGTCATGCATTGTTATTAACTGGCCTAGATATACGTACTCACTAACATACTCTATGCATCTGCTGTCTAGTTTAATAGGTCTCGGTTCTCTATTTGTCATAATTTTAGTTTTTGAGAGGTTCATGTGGAGACCTATTTTTTTACTTTCGACATCTAGAGTATTAAGCATGAGTTGCAGTTCTTTGTGGTTTTCAGCCAAGATAACGATGTCGTCTGCGAAACGGAGATGAGTCAGCCGCTCTCCGTTGATGTTGAGGCCATATGTTGACCAGTTAAGTTTGCGAAACATCGACTCGAGGATGGCTGTGAACAGCTTCGGTGATACGGGGTCGCCTTGTTTTACACCTCGTTTTATGAAAAACGGGGGTCCAACAGTTTCCGTTTTTACTTTTGCCTGGCAGTTCTTATATATTACCTTTAAGATTGCTATGTACTTTTCGTGTACACCTTGGTCTTTTAAGCTGTCCCAGAGGTATTTGTGAGAGATTGAATCAAACGCCTTGGTGTAGTCCACGAATGCTAGATATATAGTTTTATTGTATTCATTGTATCTCTCTATACATTGTGTCAATGTGAATATGTGGTCTACAGTGGAGTACCCTTTTCTAAAACCAGCTTGTTCCCGTGGCTGTTGTTCTTCTAAGGCTAACGTAATTCGAGATAGTATCACTGATGAGAATAATTTATATAGAGTCGGTATTAAACTTATAGGTCTGTAGTTATCTATGATGTGCGGATCGCCTTTTTTGTAAAGTAGGGTAATGATAGAGTAGTGCCAGTCTGCGGGAATCTCTTCGTTTTCTATAATCTTGTTAAATAATTTTGTCAGTTGTGGCGCCAGGGGCTCTAGCATCGCAATGACTGTGTCTGTTGAAACTCTATCTTCTCCAGGTGACTTGTTTTTCTTTAGACGTTTAATTCCGTATTCTAGCTCACGTGTTAACAGAACAGGGACTTCTTCAGAGCCTTTACTGCATGTTTCTGTACCAATATCCTGATTATAGTATAGAGTTGAGTAATAGTAAGTGGCAACTTTTAGAATGTCTTTCCTATTGGTTGTTTTCAGGCCAGAGCTGTTATTTATAGTTTGTATCCATTCTTTGTTATGATCAAATTTTCTTCTGCTTTGTTTTGTAGAGCTTCGACTCTCCAGTTCTTTTTCTATGCTGTGTAGTTTTAATTGGTTCCTGTTATGTAATACATCCTTCTTAATTTTTTTATGTAAGTATTTAAGTCTGTCTTTTTCTGTTTTAGATCGAGGATATATTTTTTTTAGATTTTCTCTCTCTTCTATCAACATCATTACTCCTTGATTTATTGCTTTATATTCTGGTTCTACAATATTTTTGGGTAGTTTTGTTATGCACAATTTAATTGCTGAAACTGTTGCTTGATAGGAGTTGTTTATATCATCATTGTTGATATCGGGCATGTGCAGAGTCATTAAATTTTTTAGCGATTCAGCTTCTATTGGTGTATAGTTTTTGTTTTTTTGGCCAAATCCATTCCGCTTCTTTTTAATTATGTTCAAATTATATGTCATTCGTAACATCCTGTGGTCGGTTGAGTATTTAGTAGAAAGCACTTCCAGATTATATACTTTCTGTCTTTGTTTCACGAGTATGTAATCCACTTCGTTTAGCGATCTTCCATCAGGTGACTTCCATGTCCACTTTCTCTTTACTGGTTTTTTAAAAAATGTGTTGGTTATGGCAAACCTGTGTTCGTAGCAGAAACTTAATAATAGTTCTCCTCTTTCATTTCTCTCTCCATAACCGTATGGACCACATACATCTTTTTCTTCCGCTAATGGCATGCCTATTTTTGAATTAAAGTCGCCCATTATAATAACGTCTTTTCCGGTACCAACAAGAGATTTGAGTATATCGCTATAAAACGTTCGCACGTCTGTTTCTTTTGATTTATCTGTGGGTGCATATACCTGTATTATATTGATGACGATGTTATCACGAATTTGTAAGTCTAATCTAGCAACTCTATCAGAGTACGTTTTGAAGTCGATAATGTAATTCTTTAGGTATAGAGCAACAATGAATCCAACTCCATTTCTTCCTTTTTTATCTCCTCGATACATCAACAAGTATTTATTTTTTTCAATTATGCATTGGCCACTTATCTTTACTTCCGAAATTCCAATTATATCATACTTAATAGGTGTTAAAGCATGTTCCAATTCTATTATTCTGTTTCCTGCTTTTAAGGAACGTATATTATAAGTACAAACTTTCAAATTAGAGGTTAGTTGTAAGTTTTCTTCTAAATTATTTAGGTTGCATGGAGGGTTGTGGTCCTGTACTCCCGCGGCGACCACCCGTATTGGGAGTGAACGAAGTGCTCGTAGCTAATACTATTGCTAATTTAATCATACCAATAAATAAAAGCCGTGAACAATAATAAAATCATCATTGATGATATATCTATTGCGCCGCTATTGTCCGAGTAACTTGGTTTGGGGAAGAGGATATATTTTACAGTTTTAATATAAATACTATATCTTGGATAAAATACGTCTAGTTCAGGATATTTTACAAAATATTCGTTATACTGGCGGGCCATACGGACAAGGGGATTAAAGTAAGAAATGTTGTTTCTGTGAATATTAAGAACAAACAAGGAGGTACTTTTGGATCTGCGTACATTGTATTTAATGTTAAGGGTTAAATTTGATAGTAAATTGGGAGTATCTATGATAGAATGAACAATTTTGTAAAGGTAAACAAAATCAAAGTACCTACGACGCATCTCTAGTGATTGTACATTGAATTTAGAAAGCCTTATCTCGTAGTCAAGATTCGAGCGACCTGTCTTCAGACGATAACAAAGCATTCTTAAGCACTTTTCTGTACTTTTTCAATATTATCAACGTGTACTTTGTATAAGGAGACCAAATAGGGCTACCGTATTCCAAAATACTCTTCACAAGAGTATTGAAAAGATAGAGCAGAGTGCGAGGCATTTAAAAACATTTAGTTGACCTAAATACGAAGCCTAGAAGTTGATTGGTTCGTGTGATGATATGCTGATGATGAGGGCGGAAACTAAGCTGGTCATCAAACAAGATACCAAGATCTTTAGCGACATAGGATCTAAGATTTATCCATTAATTGCGTAATCATTACCGAGCTTGTTGCGTTTATTTGAAAAAGATATTGTGAAGCATTTACTAATGTTTAAGTACATATTGTTAATTTTTATATTTTTATGATTGCAATAACGCCTGCTATGCGGATTACATTACAAAATTACAAATATACGATAGGAAAATTTTTTCCTATCGTATATTTGTAATTTTGTAATACATATTGTTAAGCTTGCACCATTCTGATAATGTATTAAGATCTAATAAATATATTGACTGATTTATAAATTGACAATAAACACCAAAATATAAAACAATTAGATAATGAATAGATTTCGAACACACGTCCGCACGAGTTACGAGTTTATACAAATTCAGATTTTAGAATAAGCGACATAAAGACGAACGTTACTCGTGAAAATAGAAAACCACTATCTAGTTATAGCGAGCAGAGGCCCAGGCGTCTTATCAGAAAAAAACCGAGCTTACAAAAATATTTTTTAATAATAAACATTTTAAGAAATTATCACGTACTAATTACTTTCTAGAACAAAAAAACTCGATCGTCCGCTCGAAGAGTCAAGACCTCCTGTGGATGCTTCGTGTAGAACCGAAAGGCGTCGAAAATTATGATGATGGTGACCGCTAGTGACATTACTACTGCGCGCTTCCGTGCTTCGGAGGGCACGTTAAGCCGTCGGTCCCGGTTATTGTCTTAGGATGGCAGTCGTTATAGCATGGTGGTAGGGTATTATGCGAATACCCGCCTGGCTAGCTACCACCCTCAAGTAGAAAATCTGTCGCCAAGCACCTAACGGTGTGTTCCGGCAGCTGTCCTTGAGAGCCAGTACTTCTAGGTTAGCCTGAACAACATCTTCGACCACATCATCACTTACCATCAGGTGAGATAGTGGTCAAAGGCTAACCTATGAGGCATAAAAAAAAAAAAACGGTTTGGCTGCGTTGAGTTTGTGACGTCGCGTTGGCTTCATTATTATTTATTAAAATTAAAAAATAACAATTTATTAAAAATAAATATAAACGTACGACGTCACGCGTCATATGCCATTTTTAAAAACATAAATATACTTAACCTAATATAAAACTAACTAACCTTAATTTTTAGTATTCTTTGATTGTAACTAGCATTTTTTCACTTACACATTTTAATAGCAATGTAATTCATTACTTAATCACAATTACCTTAATACGGAAGAGCGAGACCCTCTAACACAGGTATGTCAATACTTAAAAGAGAGTCTCCAATATATAAAATGTAAATTAGATTAAGTTTAATGAAATAAATATTTTGTATTTTGTATTTGTATTATGCTAAGGAACTTCTTGTCGTAGCGAGCACCCCTGCTCACTACGCTCCATGTGTATTTCCAGAATAAAACCACAGCTTACATGGTTATTTTTTTTGTATGAATCAATATTGACATACATTATAGAGCTATCTTATAATTTTTTCATATTGTTGCCTACGGGTA
This sequence comes from Plagodis pulveraria, assembly GCA_963890685.1. Taxonomy (NCBI): domain Eukaryota; kingdom Metazoa; phylum Arthropoda; class Insecta; order Lepidoptera; family Geometridae; genus Plagodis; species Plagodis pulveraria. Next base: position 31,291,553 of record OY982960.1, on the reverse strand, counting down.
CTTAAAAAAAATTAAGATGGCTCAATAAAAAACGCCAACCCCAGATTCGGTGCAAAACTGTATTTTTTTTATTAATGTTTCCTGCTTGCTTATTCTGTGAATGCTCGCCTGGCTTATTCGGATATGTGTGTTTGGATAGATGTTTTTGACAGCCAATAACATTTGGTTAGCTTAAACAATATCTTTGAACACATCAGCTCATACAGGTAAGATTAATGTCAAAATCAGCAAAAAAATATATATTCAAATAGCTTTTCACATATTTTTTTCACAAAACTAACACAAACAATTTAAACGTAGTACCCAATAATATTTTTTGATTATTTATTGCAGGGAAGCATTCGTAAACTGCTCGGCAATATCGTTAATGACTCAATTAGCGTTTCACACCCTCTTTCGACGCAGTCCTGCGACTACTGATATAGTGTTCAGTAAGTGGGTTAACTTACTATAAATTCCCTTGTCCGATGAATGGTGTATAGTTATATAAAATCTGTAAAATAAGATAATAAGAAATATCTGTAAAAAGAACAGTTTATTGCATTGTTCCATGCCATGTTCGGCTTATTAGGCTATATAAGATATCTTTTTTCGGATTATAAAAAAAACTAATAAATAAATAAATCTAATAGATTTTATTCCGAATAGTAATAAAAAAGATCAATAGATCAAATATAAAACTGTGTAGATATGGTTTGGTATGGTTAAACTAAATACCAACGACATAATTTTGTAGGTAAATAGCATCGATATTGTATCGTAACAACAATTTATACCAAAAAAATGTAGCAATGTACGCAAAACAAAAATTTGCAAGCTCCGTTTTATTGATATCCGTAAAACGCGAGATTCTGAGAGTTTGTTACAATATGTATCGTTTTTTAGTAAATTGTAAAAAAAAATTGTTGACTCAAATGTTTTAGGCGTAATTTATCTTGTGTATTGCTGATCAATTACTTTTCAAGATGATACAAGCGTTATTATTTCAAACGTGCAAATACTCAATCATTCAGAATGGTCACCAAAATAAGCTACAACCTCTAACTGTTGCGTGATAAGACTGTTTAAATTTTAAATTTCTCGCCATTGGCATTAGTTTCCATCTATTATAAATATTTTTGGACAATATAGTATAAATATTGTCCAAAAACCCTGTTTTATACTTTGCCTACTGACATTTTTGCACTGTACACATCCGTCTGTTTATTTGGTCCAATATGCAGTCGTAATTGATTCCTTCATTAGTGAAGGAGCTCTGGGCTCGTATTTTTGCGTTTACTTTGTCCTAATTTGGCAGCTTCTTGTTTGTTTCTGTTTTATTGCATTCTTCGTCGACGTTTTTGGAGTTAGAAAAGAAATGAAAAAAAGATTTAAAGGTCATTATCCCGTATGTCACTCTTCACGTTTCTGTATGTTATTTATTTGACGGAACGTATTAGTCAATGATAAGAACGATTTCTCTTATAACGAAAATAACCTGTTAAGTGAGAGACCCACTCGCGCACCGAGGTTTACCTTCCAACACACACATTTCTTCCAAAATATTTTGTTTCATTTTTACGTTAGGATCCTTAAGGTCCTTAGTATCGTCAAATGCGTAATTTCTAAAGAGAACTCTTCCGTGACTGCTGAAGTTGAAGATGTGAAAAAAATATATTCCATAGATGCATCAAGTACAACATTTGCAACATATGATTTTACGGTATGACTATTACTTTTGCATTAAAAAATTCAAACAAAATACTATTTGTTGACTTATACTGCGAACTCCTTCTAACCAGCTACGATTTTTGGAAAATAAATTATACCTTAAAATTTCTACATAGTTAAACTACAATTGCAACATAGCATTTGTAAATCCAATGACATTTTCTTAAGAAAATGTCGAATTATTCAGGTTCAGAACGCTAGCGGTTCCGAGGTGCTCTGCGCGGACGCGGGCGGCAGTCGTGCGCAAACGTTGGAACGGGAAGTTATGTCGCTCGTAGCTCTCGCGCTTTCGCCTGACGACAATAATTATTTACTTTGTATTAGTGTATTGACACGCGAGTATTTGCAGCCGTGTGCGTGTACTGCGTGCAATGAATCGCTCGCTGCAGAGGGCCAATTTAATTAAAACGTGTATAGGAACTTTCTAGATAAATTTTAATTGGTTTTTATCACTTATGAAACAAATCAATACTTGAAAATGTCATTGTTGTAGGCAGGGAATTAAATCATCATCAGCCGGAAGACGTCCACTGTTGAACAAAGGCCTCCCCCATAGAACGCCACAAAGAACGGCTATTAGCCACTTGTAACCACTGGCTACCCGCGACTTTCAAGATGTCGTCAGTCCACCTGGTAGGGGACCTACCAACTCTAGGGAATTAAATACCGCTTCAAAAATGTTACCGCTTGAAACGATAACTATATGTATAGGTAACAAATATAAAAGGTAACCGCAATGAAACGGTAGTACAGTTTCCTTAACGATTACCCTTATGAAAAGGTAACCGAAATTTGACGCCAAGCACTTAACGGCGAGTGCTGCTGTGTCCTTCAAACCAGTAATTTTGCATGGTGGTAGGGCATTTAACAAATACCCGCCTGGCTAGCTACCACCCTCAAAAATAAAATCTGTCGACAAGCACTTAGCGGCGGGTACCACTATGTGTCCTTGAGAACCAGTTCTTTTGCATGGTGGTAGGGCATTTTGCGAATGCCCGCCTGGCTAGCTACCACCCTCAAGAAGAAAATCTGTCGCTAAGCACTTAACGGTGTGTGCCGCTATGTGTCCTTCAAAACCAGTAATTTTGCATGGCGGTAGGGCATTTTGCGATTGCCGGCCTGGCTAGCTACCACCCTAAAGTAGAAAATCTGTCGCGAAGCACATAACGGTATGTGTCGCTATGTGTCTTGAGAACCAGTAAAAAATAAAAATGTTGCAAATAAACGCTATTCTATTCTATTCTATTCTATTCAGTAATTTTGTATGGTGGTAGGACATTTTCCGAATACCCGACTGGCTAGCTACCACCCCCTCAAGTAGAAAATCTGTCACCAAGCACTTAACGGCGGGTACCGCTATTTGTCCTTGAGAACCAGTACTTTAGTATAGTGGTAGGGTATTTTGCGATTGCCCATCTGGCTAGTTACCACCCTAAAGTAGAAAATTTGTCGCCAAGCACTTAACGGTGTGTGTCGCTATGTGTCCTTGAGAACCAGTATTTTGCATGGTGGTACATTCTAGCCCAGCACCCCACGGCCACATACTTACATACATGAACCCTGAAAACATAAGTCTCCTTCTCTTGGGCAGTCGTGTATAAAGGCGAAATTTTTAGATTTTTATTGTTGATTTCTATAATTATTTGCTGATCGTATTCGTTAAACTAGCTTCAAATTATGATTCATATATACAGGCATTCACGGATAGAATAGACAGACAGAACGCGACGCATGATTGGTACGAGTAAAAAGGTTCTGATTTATGGTAGGTAACCCTAATAAAATCAACATTACTTTTCGTGTTAACAGCGGTTCACGTTACAAAATTCTATTTTTATTGTTAAAACGCCTTTTTTATGCCTTATAGTTTAGCCTTTGACCACTATCTCACCTGATGGTAAGTGATGATGTGGTCGAAGATGTTGTTCAGAACAACCTAGAAACCTGCTGGCGTTTTAACAATATCTCTCCTTATGTTAGGTGATGATGTGGTCGAAGAAGTTCTTGGGACTTCATTAAAATTACTGGCTTTCAAAGACAGCTGGCGGAACACACCAAAAGGTGCTTCGTGACAGATTGCTACTTGAGCGTGGTAGGTAGCCAGGCAGGCATTTTCAAAATCTCTGCACTATGCTATAACGGCTGCCATCCTATGACAACAACCAGGACTGCCACCTAAGGCACTGCCGGTGATGAGCGAAAACAAATATCTAGAAACGATATTCTAAGTAAGCCGAAACAACATCTTCGACTACATCTTCATTTACTATCAGGTGAGATAGTGGTCAAAGGTATATTAGGCATAAAAATTAAACAAAACGAGTTGGCGAACAACGAGAAGCGTGTATCTAGTTCTAATGGTTTTGTCCATGGGCTATAAGCGACTGAAGAAGTGTGAAAGGCGATTATTCGTCCCAATGACTACTGTATCTTGGCAAGTGTTCCGACCGCCGAGCTAACATCGCTGAGGAATTTTTACGTTTGATTGATCTTGTCGCGGCAACAAATTCGTGGAGAGAGAGTTCTCGCCAGCGGCAGCGGGAACATTCAGTGATCAAATTTTATAACATGCAACACTTTTTTTTACACGGGATCTGCATCTTTTATACGATTCTTGAGCGAGAATATTGTACGTAGTTATTGATAGATCAAGGCCCAATTTCACCATTTTTATTTTATTGCTGAAAGGTAAGCCTTTGACCACAATCTCACGTGATTGTAAGTGACGATGTGGTCTAAGGTGTTATAAGGATTAACCTAGAATTACTGGCTCTCAAGGACAGCTGCCGGAACACATTGTTAAGTGCTTGGCGACAGATTTTCTACTTGAGGGTGGTCGCTAGCCAGGTGGGCATTTGCAAAATGCCCTACCACCATGCGGTGAAGCTCAAGCCCGCGGCATTGAACCACGGCACCAACCAAACAAACATTTAAGTAGAATATATTTCTGATAAAATAAAAACGAGGACCATCTGATGTTAAAAGTCTCCTGTGCCTATAATTATATCATAGTTTTTATTACTTTGCTTATATATTCAAAACTGTATTCTGTAACTGTATATTATTCGTCGCGGCAACAATAGATCGCACTTCACAACAACATTAAAATAAGGCAAATAAAATTATTAAGTTAAATATTCTACAAAAATGTTTGTTAAGACTAACAGAAGTCAAATCTAAAAGGTTGTTAGCATTTTTACAATAACCCTGTATATTTATACCTATGTACCTCTCACAGTTTTAATTTTATCGAACGACATAACTTTTAACGAAAGTAAATCATTTGCAGTCGGGTTTTTACTTTTTAATTAATTTGTACTCATAGGAGCGTTGGGTTGTTGTGCACGTCCTACTCACACTTAGTTGATTTTATTTTAGTTTAAATGTAAACAACATTGCAAATATGTTAGTAAAAGCTTTACCAAAAAAATATCATCAAGAGAAGATCTATGCATTTTTTTTATGCCTGATAGGTTTGCCTTTGACCACTATCTCACCTGTTGGTAAGTGATTATGTGGTCGAACATGTTGTTCAGGCTAACCTAGAAGTACTGGCTCTCAAGGACAACTGCCGGAACACACAGTTAAGTGCTTTGCGACAGATTTTCTACTTGAGGGTGGTAGCTAGCCAGGCGGGCATTCGTAAAATGCCCTACCACCATGCTATAACGACTGCCATCCTAAGACAACAATCGGGACCGACGGCTTAACGTGCCCTCCGAAGCACGGAAACGCTCAGTAGTAATGTCACTAGCAGTCACCCATCCAACTCATGACCGCGGGCGACGTTGCTTAACTTTGCTGATCGGTTGAGAACAGCTAATCAAACTTCGCTACGAGCGCTTCAAATAAGTAACCAATCGCTACGAGCAAAATGTAAGTTTTAAGCGTACATAATTACTAATAGAGTCGACTGTAGAAGCTTTTACCTTTTTTTGAAGTCAGTTAAAAGTTCAACATAAATCACTAGAGAATTTTGCAACAAATCTTTTCTACAAATGATTGTAACATAGCATATTGTAGTTCTATATAGACCTTACGTCTATTGTAGTTCTATATACGGCAGGTCAATATTGTTTATTAAATCCCCTCTCATGTGAACTGAGATGCTATCTGAGCTATAAAGGAGACGAGAGCCTGAATGTGAACTGCATCGAAGCAAACACGGCCTCTTGTCTCGAGTTCATTACAACTGAGCTAAGAGTTGGTCATACTGCTAGCTTGTAGAAGAAGGTAATCAAAAATGCTCTTTAAAAGGTCGATACTTTGGAATTTTGTTTTGATAAATTAAAGTATAATATGCTGGCCATATGCTAAATAATTTATACTAACTGTACTGTGTCAGAAAATTAAATTTGGAACTTAAAATATTACACACAGCAGGGGGCAGCCTACTCTCTAAAAGCTCCCCTCCTCCCCTATCTTCGTGTGGGGTTTGTGAGAACCTGGTAGGTCTACCTACCTACCTTCTAGGCCGTTCCATTGCCTTCTGAAGAACTAACACTGCGATCTTCAATGCGCCCTGTCAAGCGCAGGGATTATGGCAATCCAACCCTAATGGGAGAGGCATTGTCCAGCGGTGCATGAGCTGTTGATGATACTATCAAACATTTCCATTTTCAACATACCGTGATTAACATTTTCATAGTCTCTCAGAAAGCAACTATGTTGGTGTAATAATTAATTTTATAAATATTGTATTAAGAATAATTATATCTATACGCGATTTGGTCCGTTTAACGTTGTTATTACTAAAGTTTTAGGGATTTAGTTTAATATCTTTCCGTTAATATTACAACAAGCTCTTTATCGCTAAATTGATACCACCAGCTACATTCTAAAATGAACCTTATCAATATACTCGGAGGGCACCATTTTCTTTGCACATGCACAACATATACGCAAAAACGTAGAGATGTACTTCGAATCACAATATCTGCATCTGTCTGTTACATTCAGGAACTAAATGTTAATGCTTCCTTTGGCCTTATACAATTATTGATTTTGAAACCTTTTGCTTTTTACTATTTGAGAATGGTACGCGTATTTTATACTTATATATCTTCTGTTCATAAGCAAATGTTTATGTCTTCTGTTACTATTGTGAAGTAGTCACAGTAAAAATAAGGTCCCTAAATACCGTTAGTTTTTCTACTGCTGGAAAATTGACGCCAGGGAACTAAAGTAGGGACTTCTTTCCTACGTAAAGGGAAGGTTAGGGTCGAAAATTTAAATCAAAGGAAAATAGAGAAAATTTTTCATTCGGGAAATCAGTGATTCATGTCAGACTTTAGTTCAAATATAATAAGAAGAACGTACCTATACGTACATGTAAAATAAGTATAGTAATACTTATCTTATTAGGGTTCCGTACCCGAAGGGCAAAATGTAGAACTATATTCATGAAAGGCCGTTTATCTGTTTATCCTAACAAATATTTATAACAATGCGCAACTGTCAGATGACTTGATTGATCTTGTGAACCACGCTGATGTAGTTTATAATTTTCTCAATTGTTTGTAGTATTAAAATGTTTTTGGTTTTGTCGAGAAGGTGGACGTGATGAAGGAAGTGGCTGGACAAACCTTATAGGTTTTTAGACACTATTTATCATATCACGAACGCAATTCTTAATGTGGATAATTAAATAAATCTGTGTGTCTCTTGCATGTAAATGGTCATTCCATTTACATTATTATATGTACATTTACATAACAAACCTGAAATTTTCATATTTTGTGTAGAACATTGACTATTAATAAAAAAATATCAGTCCCCAGTTCATGTTAAGTTAGCTGAAAAAAAATCGAATTGCATCCGATTTTATGATGTGACATCGTTTAGAACTCATTGCCTAGAGTACAATTTATATTATACAATAAAAGAAATTGAAATGGTAAGTTTTAGACCATTATTTTCTTGAGTCTATATAAAAAAAAAAAATTTAAAGGAATCTAAAACTGGTATGCTACGTATCAGATTCGTTCTGAGAGTCAGTTGTTTAGTTTTGAAGCTGCGATCAAAACCAAATTTTTTTTCATTTAGGCGCTGTTGCATTATGGATTTTCAAAAGAGCGGATTTGATGCACTCTTTACGAGGTTTGGCATAATTAATGATTACCTGATAAACGGGATAATGCGCATGGGATAATTTTGATCTTGATTTGTAGAGTAGTCTCCGAAAGAGCATAGTTAAACAAATCTCCATGTACGTGAAACTGCGGGGAAAAGGTAGTTAAAAATAAAGGTATTGATGAAATAACGAACACATGCCATAATTTCTTAAATTTTTTTTCGATGTTATTTAATTATATGTGGCTCATTATCGACAGGCGTGACTCTGAGCAGTCTATTGAAATGTTTATTATTATTTTTGTTTGTGCGCAAATTCTGACATAGTTACATGTAACTTTTTTCTATAAGTTATACTCGGTAAAAAATAAGTATATACTTATTCAAATTTCTTTAAAATATGCATTGAAAGCAAATGTTTTGACTAACAGTAGAATTTAATCTGGTAAACAGCAGGTTTGTGTGTGAGTATTTGATCTTACTCATTGCCATTATCTATAACGAGTTAACAATATAGTTTCATAGAAATATATAAATAGACCTAAGTGGTCTTGATGATGCCAATGGCTTACATTTAGAGTCAAAGTAAATTACATACAGGATTAATTTGAAATTACTTTTAATATTGTTTACGATACTAACAAATATACATATAATATCACAACCAATTATAATTCACAATCTGCTAAATTATTATCTAAGGGAAATAATTCATATATTATTATTTACGTACCTAAAAAGTAGTACCTATGTCGTTATTTACCTAAAAAGCAAACAAAACCTACCTAATATTAGTCTCCTCAAACCGGAACTCAAGTCAAGCTAAATGCCATGTCCCAGTATTCAAAACATCCTTTGCTACGCTCCCTTTGAAGGATATATTAGAGCAATGAGCCGTCAAAAGGCATTTGGTTCAAACGCCAAGCACTCTGCGCTCAAACGATCTGGAATTCCTTTTGGTGTGTATCTAAAGTGCATCTGCAGTGACATTATTTAGCCGTGCTTAAAATCTTTGATCAGATTAGTGAGACAGCTGTGGTAGGTACCTATCACTTATAATTATATAAATGTAAAATAAAAAAGACATTAGTTGTGTTTAAAAAAAAATACAATTTCTCGAAATGCTTGGTTTTTGTTTTTCTTCTGTTTTTTTTTATTGGATCATCTGATTTTGAATCTATTGACTTTTATGTTTGTCCCATTGATATATCATCTATATCAGTCAAGGATTTTGTCATTCAATTAATTTTAACAATAATGACCGTTATGTGGCGAGCACCACTAACAATACTGCAAAGAGCATTATGGAAAAGAGGGTATTTTGAACGGTACCGATCTAGCCCGAAAATTAACATGTCTGGAAGAAAATGTGAAATCAGTGTTATAATCAGCATGTTACTTACTTCAACAACTTATTTTATATTTATTATTTAAGTTAAATTAGGTTCATTTTGAACATATTTAGTATTAATTTCTTTTCATTTAATTTTCTCTTCAACACTTGGTTCCTAACATGGGTTTGAGATTTAACGAGAGAATATGTAGCCAAGCATAGTTATATAAACACATAAAAAATATATTTTTTTAAGCCTAGGAAAGTTACCTAATAGAAAACTAAGTAATCTCAATCAACCATGGTCTACAACTTTGGATTATTGCTGTGGACTGTACTGGCGTATTTGATCACAAACTATGTTTGGTCCTTTATCTAAAACGAGATCACCCATACTATCTACAGGCTACAATTTGAATTTATGTCCCCTAGCTCAGGATCCTATATTATAAATATTTATAAAAAGGGGTGTAATGTAGAAATATTCCCTACAGCACTGAAAAAGCACATATTAACCAACTGCTTGCTCTACTGGCGACGACTTAAAAGCGAGAGAACTAGAAACTAGAGAGGTAAGCGAGAAGCGAGTGTAAAGTTCCGATGTTTTTCCCACGGGGCTGAGCTAGTATAGCTCTTGTTGCTGCGACAAACTATCGTACAGATAGTTCTTTCCGACAGCAGTGTGAATATTCAGCCATCAACTATTAATAATTATGTATTCCTTTAGTAGACGCGTAAACTTTTTTTTTTAAACTATCGTGACGGAACAAGCTCGAGGCCCACCTGATGTTAAGTGGGCTAACCTCTGCCTATAACAGATGCATTTCGTCACAAGTTACGAATTGCACTGCGCCCGTCACCTTGAGACATAGTTGTTAAGTATAATGTGCCTGTAATTTCACTGGCTCTCAAGGACTATTGCCGGAACACGCCGGTAGGTGCTAGGCGACAGATTTTCTACTTAATAAGGCGGGCGGGCTTAAGCCAGGCGGGCAATCGCAAAAAGCCATTCCACCGTGCGGTGAAGCTCAAGCCGGCGATGGGGATCGAACCAGGGTACTGCGGCGCGGCAGTCCATAGCTATTACCGCTCGGCCATCATAGCTTCAGAATCTGCATCTTTTTTAAGGTTTTGAAGCGAAAAAATAGTCCATAGCCAGCGGGAGATAGTTCTCTCACCGGGCGGTGTGGGACAAGTGCGACAATTATTCAATTTATAATAAGAGTAAATAAAATATTCACTAATATTTTAAGATGTTTGTCTCACGCGATGCATAATATTGAATAATATTGCAGTGGCTGTATATTCAGTAATATACCTATATTCAGTTATATTAGCCGAACGAAAAACGAAAATATGTTTTTTAATATGTTTTGATATCCTTCATGTGAAGCCACAAGTTATCACTCCATAAACTGAATAAAGTAGAATGTAACACCTACGAACACATGTCAGCAAATCACGTGTCAGTCATAAAAGCAAATTTTACAAGCGTTTTTATTGCAAACGTTGATTACCATCAGTATTTATGTTCAGAGACATGTTTCACAAATTACGTTGGTAAATTTTAACAAATCTTAATTTTATGGCTGTCTTACTGTACGAAGACAATTCAATATGATTTTTTATAAGCCTTAAATGTACCTATTCTGTTTGACTGCAATGTTATTTTTTCCTGATATGCATTTAGAAGAATATGGAACGTGCCGATTCTTACGTTTAAGGAGCTAAACGTTAATGTTTTAAAACTAATAATTGTAATCAAAATTGTTGCATTTTTTATGGTGTTTCCCGTACACTAATATTCGAGGTTTGTTAACTAATAAAACAAAAATAGTACCAGCTTTCAAAGTAAACGTTCTCAAAGCGTTTATACTCGAAGTACCTAAGCTAAAGGCACTTGATATCGTTGTATGCGATGCACTATCCGTTGGACAAGTTTCTTGAAAGCAAAACAGACTATTTCCGTACGTTGTTAGCAGCAAAACGTCGCCATGTTAGTTTTATGTGTAATGTGCTTGGAAATAGAGATATATTGCACAATAATTTAAAAAATAGACATGGGTGTTTGATACCGAAATAAACCAAAATATTTCTCTAGTTTCTTCGTATCTCATTTCATACAATCCTAGTTGCATCTTGTTTTGAATACCATGTGTTTCAAACTCGTTGAATTTTGCATGCATTTTCTTTATCAATGCTTCTGGTTTGCAAGTTATTATTATTATTTATTTTTTTATCACTAAATATGAAAATAAAAATTCTATAGAAAACTATAAATCCAAATAATTTGGATAATAGTTAAAAGTAGAAAAATATATGTTATTGTTTAAAGATTGTTTTTATTTTTTTTTTATTGCTCGGTAGATTAGCCTTTGACCACTATCTCACCTGATGGTTAGTGATGATGTGGTCAAAGATGTTGTTCAGGCTAACCTAGAACTACCGGCTCCCAAGGACTGCTGCCGGAATACACCGTTAGGTGCTTGGCGACAGATTTTCTACCTGAGGGTGGTAGCTAGCCAGGCGGGCATTCGCAAAATGCCCTACCACCATGCTATAACGACTGCCATCGTAAAACAACAACCAGGACCAACAGCTTAACGTGCCCTCCGCAGCACGGAAGAGCTCAGTAGTCACGAATGTCACTAGCAGTCACCCATCCAACTCATGACCGCGGCGGACGTTCCTTAACTTTGCTGATCGGTTAAGAACAGCTTAGCAAACATTGGCAGAGGCTTAAAAAGCTAATTTTAAGCCTCTGCCAATAACAGACGCATTTCATCACCACATCATTCTGAGTCATAACGAAGGCCAGTAATATCATCTATACTGTATGCAGCATTTTCAACTGAAAAAATGAGAAAACAACTGATATTTAGCACTGAAATCTGTTACATACCGGTTTTGTATTCATTTTAATATTTGGGAAAGTACAATTATATGTTTTAATTAGTGAACTAGCTTTCATTAACACGGGGAATCCTACCGTGAGAGCTAGAGTTATTAATGTTATCTCTCTAAAAGTTTAAAATTACAAACATTTTCTACTGTAAGAATAGATTTTAAGATAAAGCAAACATTTTTGTAATAAGGTTTTTTTTTTTTCGACAATCTTTAATCGGCATATTATAAGAAAGACTATCTAAAAGTTATTGTTAGCATAAAAATGCTTACACATACAACAACAACCAAGCATTTAAGTCTGGTTGGCGAATAATGAATGAATTTATGTATAGCAAATTCTTTCCACCTTTCTATACATGTTTAATTTTGCCAAACGCCTACAATCGTCTCCATTGACGATAGCGGCAATCATTGGGTGGTACTTGGACATGTAGGTAGGAAAATACTTCTTTAATTCAATTGAGAGCAACTGGAAAACTATAAGTAACCTTGAAGTTGATGTTTTTCAAAAGGGACTAATTTGCTTCCAAATGAGCAGCAACAAAAACTGGATCAGTGAGTTCTAAATGATAAATTACCTTAAATTTGCTAGGGAACCCAAATAGTGGTGCATAGTATACAACGCCCCCCCTGGAAACAATAAATTAAAATTACAAAATCACAAATATACGATAGGAAAAAAAATAATTAAAATTTACTGGAGAAAAAAATATAGCCATGTGCGGGATTCGAACCCGCGTCCATCCAGCCCTTTAGCCCTTTTTATTTATTTTTAGGTATGCTCTAACCAATTGAGCTAACATGACACAATGACTAGTAACTCTTATTTTTGCTCTCGTTCTTTCAACCATCGTATCGGGATGGAGCGACATCTAGAGTTCGACTTGCGTTGTACTGCAAACAAAACCAATTTTGCGATTGGTTTGAAACTTGTAAATGATGACGCAACCTATAGTTTTGATATTGTTATGTTTGCAATAACGCCTGCTTGGCGAATTAAATTACAAAATTACGAATTATTTATCCAAGTTTCATGTCAAAATTTCAGGCGTGCTGACTCATTCCGTTTACGAGCTCGAGACATAAATGGGCGAAAAGACAGTGGAGTCTCGCTGAAAGGGTTTATTTTGGCCCTATGAGTAAATATATGACAGCTGTAAAAATAGAAGATTCAAGATGGCTGCCATTTAAGTGATTCGACCCTATAGAAGTAAAGCCAAGATGGTTTCCCTAAGGAACAGCATTGTGTGTGACAACAGCATTGACATCGACTTTGAATCAAAAATAAACCTCTTGCTAATGGACTCTTATAGAAAGCACAGACAGTCTGTTTACTTCTCCTATTGCTACAGTATTGCTATAGACAGTAATAGAGATAGCAAGGAAAGGATCAATGTTCTTGTTTCAGCACAATTGTCCACTGCTGAACACAGCCTCCCCCATTAAGATAAGAGGGGAGAGGGGGGGAGGCATCGAAAATTCTCTCAAGAGCCTCCTCCGAGTTTTCGCACATGCTATGCCCATGATGAAATAAATAACAATGTAGTTCTACAGATCTTATAGCTAAGCATGACACTTATTTTAATATTGTTAGGTTTGCAATAACACCTGCTATGCGGATTTCATAACAAAATCACAAATATACTATAGGAAAAATTTAATTTATAAACAAAGGGAATAAAATCCCGCACATGACTTTTTGACACTTATTATCAGATAAACGATAAACTTGTTCCGATATACTGATATCAAGGTATGTTTTATATACCATGTTTGCGAATTTCTTTGTAATATCAGAAGATCACCTAAGGGTTTAAGAGTTTCAACCCGTTTTGCTTAAAACTTTGCGGTATTTCCTACTGAAAGGAATGCCATCACTAGTGAATATGTAATAAAGTTAGGTCCGATAATTTTCTTTTTAATTTTAAATTTGACTGATGGTCCTCTGATCATGGCTGTTAAACGGGGTATTTAGTGATTTTCAAAGTCATATTTTGATATGTATTATTTACTGTATCAGTCGGATTGTTCACTGCTGAACACAGCCTCGCCCATCAAAGGGGGGTTTGCCATAATCCCCACACTTGGCAAGTGAATTCGAGATCGCAGTTTAAGATATTACTATCCACCTTCTAGTTTACCTTAAGTCGCCTTTTACAACCCCACGGGGCATAAGGGTATATAAGAACACTCGGGCAATGCCCCGTCCTCGACAGTAATTGACTGCAAAAGAATGGAGTGGCCATAGTAAAAAAAATGTCAAAAAGTCAAAATCAATTATTCAATTTAGACGTCTACGACGACGCTCTGATGAAGGTCAATTACAATATTTAATATTGTACAATGTACAGCCACGACCTAAAGAAAAATGTATAGAGCCACTGCGAGAGGAACGGGCAAGGAACTCGGCCATTCTTTTAAACATCTTTTAATTCGTCGTCTTCGTGTTATCTACTATATATTAAAGTTATTACAATATTTTTTTAAATTACATAGGTGACAGGCGATAGCTTGGCAGAGGTGGAAGTGTCCAAGCATTTTTGTCGTTTAAGTAATCACAAACTGTGTGGTAGGATTTCATAATCAACATTTTTTTCACGTGAAACTTGAATTTTCCTTATGTAAGTGTTGTAAAATGTTTTGGAACTTCATTATAAAACCGTACACAATTACCTAAGAAGGTCCAATTATTAGTATTTGCTAATCTAAAACCTGGCACAGCTATTTTATTTTTATTCCTAGTGTTGTAATCGTGATTGTTACTGTTTAATCTAAATTTACTTTTTTTTTTTACGAAAAAACAAAATGTTTTCAAAAATTTACAGGCTAGGTAAAATTTTTTTTTTTAATGGCGGTATGCCTTTATTAAACAAATACTACAAACTATATACAACACTACAGCTACTACAATACTACAGCTACTACAGCTACTTTTATTGGTCTTGAACTAAATTTTTCCAAATGTGCCATCCACTCAATAATTCAACGTCTCCAATCAAAACTTAACGTTTGGTATTTGGATGACGGAACCTTAGGAGGCGATGCGAACACGGTATTGAATGACTTGCGAGTACTTATAGACGATTTTCGTCTTATTGGTCTTGAACTAAATTTTTCCAAATGTGAACTTTTTGTTTGTGATACTTATCCGGATAAAATTTCGATTATTGAAAAATTCAACTTACTTGCGCCTAATATAAAATTAGTAGACAAACGTTCGCTCCGTCTTTTGGGTTCACCGATTTTTGACGAATCTTTGTCACCATTTGTCGAAGAACAAATTCAAAAGTTTAGAAATGCTTCTAGCAGATTATTCAAAATTAACGCCCATATGGCTTTTACTATTATTAGATTTTGCCTTTTCGTTCCTAAATTTACATACTTTTTGAGATGTTGTCAGCTGTGGAAACACAGTGAGCTTCTTTTAAGCTTAGACAATTTATTAAAAGATACGTTAATATCGGTTTTGAATGTTGAGATGGATGATAGGGCTTGGGTGCAAGCTTCCCTCCCTGTGAGGTTGAGGGGCATAGGGATACGCAAAATTTCTAGTGTGGCATTACCAGCTTTTTTGTCTTCTGTACACAGTACACACAAATTAGTAGAAAAAATTCTTGCACCATCTTTAGGCTCTTTTGATGTAGCATATCTGGCTGAGGCCAAAACCACATGGGGACTGGCTTGTCCAAATAATGAGTTCCCAAAAATTTTGTCATCTCAGAAACAGTGGGATCGGCCCCTATGCGAGCTAGCACGGAAAGATCTTTTAAATACGTGCCCTAGTATCGCAGATCGTGCTCGTATTCTCGCTGTTTCTATGTGGGAATCAGGTCTTTGGTTACAAGCCATTCCTTCTTACAAAACTGGTAGCCTTATAGATCCTTCCGCTTTTCGTCTCGCTATTAGCTTACGCTTGGGTGCAAGGTGTTGTGTTGCACATCACTGCCAGTGTGGTACTGCAGTTGACCAACTCGGTCACCATGGCCTCTCCTGCTCTCGAAGTGCTGGTCGAATTTCCCGCCACGCCAGCCTTAACGATATCATTCGCCGGGCTTTTACCAGTGCCAATGTTCCAGCTGTTCTCGAACCGAACGGTCTGATGCGTGACGATGGTAAAAGACCTGACGGCATGACTCTGGTTCCATGGAAGTTAGGACGGCCCTTAGTGTGGGACGCTACATGCGTAGACACTTTAGCGCCGTCACACCTTTCTGAAACCCACGTGAGGGCTGGCGCCGCGGCTACTTCGGCAGAGCAACTCAAGCGGCGCAAATATGCTAACCTCGGTATGGGTTACATATTTGAGCCGTTTGGTGTAGAGACGTTTGGTCCGTGGGGACCGGGAGCTCATCGTATTTTCCAAAATTTATCAGAGCGCTTGGTCGATGCGACGCGTGATCAAAATGCTGGCATCTATTTGGCTCAAAGAATAAGCATTGCAATTCAACGGGGCAATGCTGCCAGCATGCTGGGCACGCTGCCAACTGATAGTAGGTAAAGTTAAAACATCAATTTTTAAAAAGATTCCTCCGAGTCTCTTCCCACAGTCTTTAAAATCATTTTCTACAGTACATGTATCATGCTATCATGGTTCCTATAAATCCAACATAATACTGATCCTTATTTGTCTCCAAAACTTGAGCTAATGGTTACAATTATCATTTTGTAGGTCTAATAATATAATAAATTATAGCATAGTTCCCTGAACCTCACACTAGGATGACCTGTGTCGTGAGGTTCAGTCATATATCATACATACGAGTACATATGTTAAACAAAAGTATGAGCATTTTTTTACGTTATTGTGACGGAACAAGCTCGAGGGCCACCTGATGTTAAGCGGACTAACCTCTGCCTATAACAGATGCATTTCGTCACAAATCACAAATTGCACTGCGCCTGTCGCCTTGAGACATGGTTGTTAAGTCTTATGTGCCTGTAATTTCACTGGCAGAACTGCTGCCGGAACACACCGTTAGGTGCTTGGCGACAGATTTTGCACTTGAGGGTGGTCGCTAGCCGGGCGGGCATTCTCAAAATGCCCTTCCACCATGCGGAGAAGCTTAAGCCCGTGGCGGGATTCGAACCATGGACCTGCCGCGTGGCAGTCCATAGCCAATGCCACTGAGCCATCACTGCTTCAAATTATTATATCATTACCCATTACATATGTAACAAACATAAAACATTAACTCCTCAAATACTTATGATCCGTTTAATCGTTATTATGTACTGCTTTATTCTACTTTACTGTAACTGTATATTTGCTTACTCGTTCATAATGATGAGCGTTATTGCAATTCCGACATGTTATTTTATGCCTTTCAAGATTCACCCTTATCCTACTAATCAAGGGTAGGCATAGTATGTTTTCACGAACAAAAAAAACGGATTTAATGAACAGCCACCTTTTTGACGTCTACCTCTTTTTGAAATGATCTTCATGACGCCATTATTACTAGATAAGTATAGCTGATAGTCTGGCCTTTCACCACAATCTCACCTAAAGATAAGGGATGATTTGGACGATGCTGTTGCTCAGGCTAGTGTAGAATCACTAGCTCTCAAGGACACCTGCCGGAACACACCATTAGGTGCTTGGCTACGAATTTTCTACTTGAAGGTTGTAGCTGGCCAGGCGGGCATTCGCAAAATGCCCTACCCCGTGCGGTGTCGGGCTAGAATGTCACCCCGTGCAAAATGTATTGTCACCTGCCTACCTAAGGTTGGTAGTAGGGAGCATAGAAAAAGAAACAAGAGAGAGATTAGAATATAAGTATAATGAATAGAAAGGGTCGTGGATCTCAGACAGGTATGGCAATTTTTGGCAAGCTTCCTTGTTAAGGACTTATCTCCGGTCCGCTAGTAATTGAGTCGATGCTCAGCAGCAGGTCTGCCGTGCAGGGCTCGGCTCCACACCGCCACGCCGGTAGAATTGTCCCAGCTAGATGCTGTGACGTTTGGCCGCGGTCGGTGCTGGAGGTCAGAGGACGGCCGGAGTTCAGCAGTAGTGTGCTGCTAGAAGGTCAGCCTCGTACTCGAAGTCGTCCTTGTACTTGAAGTCGTCCTTGTACTTGAAGTTCAGCCTTGTACTTGAAGTTCAGCCTTGTACTTGAAGTCGTCCTTGTACTTGAAGTTCAGCCTTGTACTTGAAGTTCAGCCTTGTACTTGAACCCCAGATTTTGGGGCTTGTAAGTAGTTTAGACTTTGTAGATTTAGTTAAACTGAGTCTTTAGTAGTAGTTGCACAGAGGATGGCTGGGGTCAAAGTGATCGCGATTCCTCGTTGAGGAAAGACATCAAGTTGGGCGGATGTCGGGGGCGAATTTCATTACCATATATGGTAACGAAAAAAGCCTCCAAAACCGTTGGCGTCGCAAAGCCAATGACTGCACTTGATTTTGAAAATATTTAAAATGCAACGTTCCTCTAGCGGAACTCAAATACCACCATCATGGTATTTTCTGACAGACTGGATTGACATTTGTTTTAACTGTCAATAGTCGAATTGAATGGAGTAAAGGAAGAAGAAGAAGAGTGTTGCTACTAGACTTAACGTTGTGATTGTTATGCGCGACCTCTATTGGTGAGTCGCTGAACTACCTCAGCGCGCGGTAGTTAAGGTTGACCTAGGTTCTTTCTAAATTCAGATGGAATTTAGATAGACGTTTGGTCGTTTGCCTACAGATGGCGCGCTGATTTAAATTAGTATTTAGTGAAATTTTTAATTATTAAGTTAACCGATATTTTTAGATCGGTTACATATCTCCCCACCCAAGAAAGAATTTTTTTTTACTAGAAAAAAAATTCACTTGCCTTGAGCAGTTCTAAGAAAAAAAAAAATACTTCACTTAAGACCTAACTTTGAGTATCTTATATAAGCTACAGAAACTCCAGTATATGATCTTAAGTTATTAACTATGTCTATGTGCAGATACACACCTAAGTATTTCCTAGAATTCCCCTCCATCGTTTGGATTAGATATCCCAAGAAACGATTATTGACAGCAATATATTGAGAGGAATGGAATTTGTAGGCTGCAGAAGTTAACTTCTATGAACAGCTAGCTACATTATAGGTATGAATAACACACTAGAACATAGTCAAGTTATGTACTTATAGTAGACATTCATGGATTATTTTTTTAAATATAAGTTCCATAATTGCCTAAGTTAAATTAAATTTTAAGACAGAGAAGTTAAACAAAAGGAAATTTTACATTAGGCTTCTTTTGAGAGTCTGTAACCCGCTCTAGATAATGGCTTGTTTTAGTGAGTTATCCACCGCTCAGTACAATAGGCTTGTTTTTAAAGTGTTTGTACAACCGCACTCTATTTGAAGAGTTACCATCTGGCACGTAAAAGAATGATTTTAGCATGTTATAACACTATTCCCTTGAAAGTGGAGAGTGACAAAGAGTATTTAAGGAAGTTAAATTAATTCAGTATATAAGTTAAGATGTATAGTTTGTAGTACATTGTATGTATTGTAGTTAAATTATAATATATCTTATGCCATCATTGTATATAAGATATAAATAATGATCAATATAAGCAAGGATCACAAGTTATTAGAATACAAGAAGTATATAAGATACTGTTACCTATAAGATTAGTTGTATATAAGGATTTATTTTTCCTATATAGATAAGAATATTTTAAGAGATTATTAAAAAGTTGCACTCTATGAGTTTGGTTTTATTTACCAATATATTTTAGTTATTTAAGATACATAGAATATGCGTTTTAGTTGTAAGATTGTATATTTAAAGCTTTAATAAATTATTCATAGTATGAATTTGGTTTTATTTGAGAATTTCTATATATTTTAAGTCGACAACAAGTTATTCAGTACAAAGATTTGCAATTGTTAAGAAAGTGAAATAATTACTAGGATATGTATTTACTTATTTTAAAATCCTTGATATGACAGGGCCAGTATATTATGCAGGCAAAAACTAAGGATCAAAAAAAAAAAAAAAATTTCAGTTAAGTCATATACAAGAAAAGTCAATTAAGTTTAAATGTGACATTTTAAGTTTTTAGAGACAAGTTTTTCAGAAAACCTATTATTTATATTACTGAGATAGTAAGTCATAGTATTAATGTAGATTTCTTTAATATATTTAATTCAATTTAGTTGAATTTTAGATATTCAGTTGAACATTTTTCATATAGTCCGTCGTTAAAAATAAAAGAAGTTAATACTGAGATAAGTATTAACTAAAAGAACTATGATGTGTCATAAGTGTAGCCTATGCATATCAATAAGTTCATAGAATAGCAGTAAAAGATCAGATTTAAAACGACATTTGAAAAATTTAGAGTTCAGTTGAACTTTGGAGAATGGTATTCTCCGTTGCAAGTTTATAGAAAATAATAAGTTATTAGGTAGTGCCACTTCATATGCAAATCCAGCTATTTGCATAGATAAAAAGTTAAGTTGTAGACTCATGTTTGAAGTAGTGAAAGTATACTTGACCTATATACCCTATGACAACAGTGTCATACAAGGTCAAATAAAAAAATATTTTAGAGGGTACAATTTTTTCCAGATGAAAAAAACACGTGGGTAGAATTAAAATTGAGGTGTGTGCTATTTATAAGCTGAAAAGAGGTTATGTAACAGAATATTAGATATTATTTAAGAAAAATTAATTAAAATTGCAAGGTTGTAAAAAAAAACTAAAATTTAATTTTAGAAAAAAAAACAAGTTGGTTGAAGACGATAATGGGTGGATTTCCTACCACCTGGGTGTAACCCGATTGTCTTTTAGTCGCCTCTTACGACATGCAGAGCTGCAACCGGCTTATTCTCAGGCCCCGGGCCAGCACAGGGCCAATCACAACTTATAAATAACACACACAAAAGGAACACAATAAGACACAGTATAAAAATTACAAAGCAAGTATGGCAGAGCCACACCCAAGAAAGTTTGCCAAACCAACCTGTCTGATCCTAATTTGTATGGGCGCCAATGTCACCTGCCTACCTAAGGTTGGTAGTAGGGAGCATAGAAAAAGAAACAAGAGAGAGATTAGAATATAAGTATAATGAATAGAAAGGGTCGTGGATCTCAGACAGGTATGGCAATTTTTGGCAAGCTTCCTTGTTAAGGACTTATCTCCGGTCCGCTAGTAATTGAGTCGATGCTCAGCAGCAGGTCTGCCGTGCAGGGCTCGGCTCCACACCGCCACGCCGGTAGAATTGTCCCAGCTAGATGCTGTGACGTTTGGCCGCGGTCGGTGCTGGAGGTCAGAGGACGGCCGGAGTTCAGCAGTAGTGTGCTGCTAGAAGGTCAGCCTCGTACTCGAAGTCGTCCTTGTACTTGAAGTCGTCCTTGTACTTGAAGTTCAGCCTTGTACTTGAAGTTCAGCCTTGTACTTGAAGTCGTCCTTGTACTTGAAGTTCAGCCTTGTACTTGAAGTTCAGCCTTGTACTTGAACCCCAGATTTTGGGGCTTGTAAGTAGTTTAGACTTTGTAGATTTAGTTAAACTGAGTCTTTAGTAGTAGTTGCACAGAGGATGGCTGGGGTCAAAGTGATCGCGATTCCTCGTTGAGGAAAGACATCAAGTTGGGCGGATGTCGGGGGCGAATTTCATTACCATATATGGTAACGAAAAAAGCCTCCAAAACCGTTGGCGTCGCAAAGCCAATGACTGCACTTGATTTTGAAAATATTTAAAATGCAACGTTCCTCTAGCGGAACTCAAAAACCACCATCATGGTATTTTCTGACAGACTGGATTGACATTTGTTTTAACTGTCAATAGTCGAATTGAATGGAGTAAAGGAAGAAGAAGAAGAGTGTTGCTACTAGACTTAACGTTGTGATTGTTATGCGCGACCTCTATTGGTGAGTCGCTGAACTACCTCAGCGCGCGGTAGTTAAGGTTGACCTAGGTTCTTTCTAAATTCAGATGGAATTTAGATAGACGTTTGGTCGTTTGCCTACAGATGGCGCGCTGATTTAAATTAGTATTTAGTGAAATTTTTAATTATTAAGTTAACCGATATTTTTAGTTCGGTTACAGTATGTGAAAATGTAACTGCCCTGAGTGCCCTGAGTGCACTGCCCGAAGATAGAACCTAGACACTTAGATAATAGTCTACTGAAGCTGGGAACGTTATCTGACCAACAAAAATAGGTTTCTATTGTGAGCTAAGAATACATAATGTGTTTTAACATTCAGTTTGTTAATTAAAAATAAGTAACTTGTTATTTTTTTACATTTTCTCCTCCACATATTACAGCAACGTGATACTTTAGAGCTTTTTATCTGTAATGATTCCAGTTTGCATATATAATATATTGTGCACCGCTGATTTAAAAAGTCTATTTGGCTCTATAATTATAATACCAAACGGGATATTTACCGTGTTTTTGATTAGTTTTGAGCTCTCGATATTTCATTACTACTACATCACTCAAAGAAAATATTCAAAGCCCTTTATAATGCTGTATTTTTATGCTTTCAAATGAAAAATAAGGTTTCACAAAAATAAACATCAAGATTTTATATTAGGCATATATTGTAATAAAGTTTTAATATTTACTAAATAACCGTTTTAAATTGAAGTGAAATACGAGGTACTCTTTAATTATGTTTTGAATCAATTAACTCTCTAGCAATTATTTTAAAGTATACTCATGAATTTTTATTTTGTTTCAACTTTATTTAGCTGTGTAAATTATTAGTAATTTTTATATAGAGATCGTTTTGTGTAAAGATTTTATATAAACCCCTTGTGGGGATCCATTACATTGAGAAAAATAATATTTGATATTATTATTCGTAGTCGAATCAAGAATTTATTGAAATTTCACATTTCACGCGTTTTTTTATTTTTTTATTTTATTGTGACGGAACAAGCTCGAGGCCCACCTGATGTTAAGTGGACTAACCTCTGCCTATAACAGTTGCAATTCATGACAACTCACGAATTGCACTGCGCCCGTCACATTGAGACATAGTTGTTAAGTCTCATTGTGCCTGTAATTTCACTGGCTCTCAAGGACTACTGCCGGAACACACCTTTCGGTGCTTGGCGACAGATTTTCTACTTGAGGGTAGCTAACTGCTAGCGACCGCTAGCAGTTTAATGAACATAGAAAGGAACAACTACAGGTATTTGAACAAATATATTATAAATACTTTGAATAATTAAATTAATAAATTAGAAAACGCTTAAACATAAATCAAGTAATAGTAGATTGTATCATAAGGGAGCAAAATAATATTTTCACGGCGAGGGCGCTTTTTTTTTATCCGAAGTGAGGGGGAGATGGATTCTGGTTTAGAATCCCGAGCAGAACGAGTGATTATTTAGTAGAATGCTGTACGTAGAGAGGGATTCAAAGTACGTCGCCCGAGACAAAAATATATACCTATTGTGCCCGAGTGATACACTCTACTTTTCGTCACCCACTAAGAGAAAATAAACAGTGCCTGTAACAAAACCGAATATGACTAAGACAAGTGTTCGGACCGAATAACTTAGCGGAAAGTTTCTGAACGCTCCCTAGGTAGTCGTCTACTTTGAGTCTATGGACAATTTTGAGTGAAAAGAGTAGAAGTTTGCATTGTCGTTCTCTCTCTGGTTCTGAATGCTTAACTTGGACAATTTGATTTGAAAAATATATGTCGATTTTGGGTCAGCGGTGTTTAAAATAAATTAATTGTTTGTGTTTTTTTTTTTTTGGAAAACTGCTTGTTGAACCCCCCGCGCGTGTTTGGCCTCATATGGAGGAATTTTGATTGTGAAATTGTATATCACCAAAATTGGAGTGTGTGCACTTGGAAGAAAGAAGAATCTCGCCAGCTTCCTCGCCATAGCGTAAGTACTCACCTCGTATAGTTGGCCAATTGTATGTAGGTAAGAAAGCGTTAGGCTGGAATCGTCGACGCAGGAAATTCGCAAATTCATCATATTGTAAGTCTCATTGTATGTATTGATTGTATTATGTGTTTTTTACTTGAGCCCGGCGAACGGCCGGCGAGTTGGGATTCAAAAAACAGGTTGTCCAGGCAGATGAACTCTGTTTACCATGCCTGCATAGGCAATCTGGAATCTTAACAACAAGTTTCTATCGAAATACAGGTTACAATAAAATGCGCATTTTAAAACACTATAGTTATACTTTACTTATCCACCACACACATAGTTACTTACTTTTACGGCAAGAAAGACTTTGTCGGGTGCCTCATTAAAGAAAATCTCTACGTTTTTGACTGAGAACACTTTGGATTTTTTAGGTTTAAATCCATCAGACATCCTCTTCAGATACGCTATTAATTTTAAATATGTGTCCAATATTACGTCGTTATTAGAACTGACTGTTGATTATAGCATTGAGTAGGTACTCCAAAAAGTGAAAAGTTGGTTAGTTTTGGCTTAGTACTGGAAGTAGACCAAGACCACCAGATTCTTGCATATTTCCATTCAATAAAATTACCATAGACTTTCATATATTTCTCAAGGGATTTTGCAGGTAATGGATTATCTATCCATCACATTTCTTGAGTCAATTCTAATACTTTCAGGAGTTAGTTCTATTTTTTAATTCTATTTCACTGTCACTTGAAGAAGTAATTGTACAAAACAAAACCATGAATTTCAAAGAATTCATGAAAATTTACGAAAATGCGGGCTATAGTTCGGGCGTTTTTAATTTTTTTTTATTCAAGTAGCGGCGTGTCCACCGGCTGATATGGGCGGCGGATACGGGCAGTCGTGCCGGCCCATATCAGCCGGTGGATATAAGTCAGTCTTTATTCAAACAATATTTGCGTTCGATTTCTTTGGAAGAGTAAGATGTTCCTAATTCAAAAAGTGCGCGGCAAATATAATTGCGGCTTAAAGGCGAACCAAGTCGTCATTTTCGAATAGAGGGGATGAAAAAATAATCGTCAAAACTGGACTTGTGCTCGAAAAGTCCTAATAACCCTCCAAAGATGCTGATTTTAGAATTGAAAATCGTTAAAAATGCAGGAAAATTAGGCCGAATATCACTAGAATATATACTATACTTTTCACCGAACGAGCACAAAGCGTCTCTGTTTTGACTTGGGAAAAAAACCTTTCATATGTTTCTCCGGAGGAATCCAGCTGTTTTCTCCACAGATGGCATTTTTCATTCGATTTTCATGAAGTTTTGTAAACAGGTTTGATTATTATTTTTTTTTTCGATGCAATTATTTTTCAAAACAACGAATGAACTCGTATATCGAGGGGTGAGAACGTAAACTAAATACATTCTACAGTCGCAGGATCTGCAGCTCGTTAATCCACGAGTTTCACATATTATTCAGATATATATTTTATAAGTTTTCTTATTTTAAATTTGTTATTTACATTATATTTAACAAATTATTTTTATTATGTTTATCTGCAAAGTGACGTCTGAATCAATCAATAATTATCACGTGGAATATATATATATGTAAAACAACATATCGTCACGCCTAAAAAACGCAAAACGAGATATATATAAAAACGAATGATATAAATTCCTGATGTTCACGTATTGTAATCCGTCACTGAATAATTCACAAAGTAAACAACATCTTCAAAAGCTTAATGTTTCATCATTATACAAAATTGGGTTCTTGAAAAGCAATCAAATACTTATAAAATATTTATCACTTCAATTCACAAAGCAAATGATGTGAACGTAGAGCTGTTGATATTACTAGTGCCATAATATTTGGATTAGATGTTCCACGCGATGTTGTAAACTCGCTCGCGCACAAATTGGAACTCAGTGTAGACACCTCATTACATTAAAATGTGGGTTAAGTCAAAAGAAATGTTACTTATATTTCACAAATTAAGTATTTGAGCACAAAATTTTATATAACGCGATAGCGTTTGTAATAATATTTAGAAGTATAGAAGGTAGCGACAACATTGCGAGAGTAAAGTGTGAAGTGTTTGAAAAAGCACTTATTTCGATCAAATGAAGTCTAGTAGTCTGGTTAATGGCCGCGCACCGTCCCCTGATGGTTAAAGTAATACAATTGGAGCACGAAGGTTACACGAGTTTCATCCGATATATATAATATTGAATGTCAAATAAGTTGTCTTAGGTTTTCGCGATTATTACACATAGTAATTAAACAACTTTAAACGGTTTAAATTGCGTATATTTATCATTATATTTGCCCCGACGTTTCAAACACTTCACGATCGTGGTCACGGGGACAAAAATAATGATAAATATACGCGATTTAAACCGTTTAAAGAAGTTTAATTACTATGTTACATAAGTTTTTAATAAATTACACAAATGCATTATTTGCTGTCAGGAAAACATTATATGTTAAATTGAATCAAAAAAGGTTTATCTTACCTATAAATGGAATGAAATTTAGTTAAAATAGATAAACTATATTGGTGATATGTTTTTTTCCGCGCGACCTATATTTTTTTTAACTTTATACTAATAATCATTTTGTGAACATCAGTATTAATATCCCATGACTTGGAACACTTTTGCAAAAACCCATCCCGTTACGAATAAATGCGAGTTTCATGCGCTGAATCTATTTAATTTTACATTATTTTATGAATAAATCACGCAATTTGATTATTTTCTGTAAGTTCGTTCATGTATAAAAGTTACTTTTTTAACGGGCGGCGATATTCTTATTAACAAAATACTGCTAATATATATCACACAGATACTACAATGAAAGTATTTAGACAACCTACTAGGCATTGCAGACAGGCAGTCCAAATGCTCCAGCCAACCAGTGGGCAGCGGGCCCAGCATGCTGGCAGCATTGCCCCGGTGGATTTCAATGCTTGTTCGTTGAGCCAGTTAGGTGTCAAAATTTTTATGATGCCTCTCATCGACTACACGCTCTAATAATTTTTGGACAGTACGAAAAGCTTCCGCCTCTCGGATCCAAGGTCTTCACAAACCAAACGGCTCAAATATGCAACCACTATCGAGATCAGAATGTTAACGCCACTAGAGTTGCTCGCCTATGTAGCCACGGCACGAGCCATCTCGTTTGTTTCAGAAAGATGTAACGGCGCTAGTGTCAACGAATGTAGCGTCCTGCAATAAAAGCTAACCCAGCTTCCATGGGACCAGGAGGCTTTCTACCAAAACGAACTTCGAAGCTTCGTTTTGGAACGAAGTAATGACGAACATTGAACTTGTACCATGCCACCAAATAACTTCGAATGCGACTTGTTTGGACGGTCTTCGTTTCGTATTGATAGACAAATAACATAGTGAAACGATATTTAAAGCTTTGTGTAGGATCTTTATGGTAGACATTTAAAAACCGGTAAATTAATCAAAGTCTTTTCTGTAACGTCTTAGTTAACGATATATAGTCATTTAACGGTGGCTATTTTATATACATCCATGTTTCGACTCCATGACTTTTTCTTCCACCGCCATGCGCATCACCATGATAGGAAATAATTTTATTTTTTACCGGTTTTATCTATGAAAATCAATGGGACAGGTCAACAAATTTCAGACTTATTTGGAAAAAAATATATTTCTTTAAAGCATTTTCTTCCTTGTGGAATTTTGCGAGGTATTGTTTATGGGCGTTTGGGCCTCTGTAGGTAGTTTCATTAGCTTATTATACGATTAGTTTTTGGTATTTCTTGTTGAGCTAATTTCCATTCGGCTAACGACAATCGACGGATCGGCTTCCACCGTAAGTAATGGTGGAAGCCAATCCGTTCTTTCTGATTCAACGTTATTGACCTTAGTGACTGATGTTTCTCGTGGTTAATTTTTGAGATCGAATTTTCCACTACAAAAGTAGTTAGACCAATATAACGTGTGCGTTCGTTAGCCGTATTGTTACTAAACATGGTGCACTTTGTATGGTGGGGCATTTTACTAATGCCCACCTGGCTAGCTACCACCCTCAAGTAGAAAATCTGTCGCCAAGCACCTAACGGTATGTTCCGGCAGCTGTCCTTGAGAGCCAGTACTTCGAGGTAAGCCTGAACAACATCTTCGACCACATCATCACTTACCACCAGGTGAAATAATGGTCAAATGCTAACCAATCAGCAAACATAGCATTGACATCAAGAGCAGTTTTTACCACGCTAGCCCCATGTTGGAACTCATATTCAAATATCACTCTATATATAAAATGAATTTATTTTATGAGGTTAATGTAAAAACAATTGAATGTTGATCGCTCAATAACATTAAATATGTACTACCTATTTCAAATTGTGAATGTTATTGTGTTCGTATTGTAATGGACCCGCACGTGCTAAGTGACCTATTTCTTATATAGTACTAATACTTCCCTTATACTTATCACAGCTGCAAAATTCTTGAAATCTCAGCTATCAAGGACTCGTCCACGGAAGTAATCGTGTCTTATCTTTGTTCACCATTTACCAAAGATACCCTGCGTATTGTCGTTCTTAAGAATATCTTTTACTGATTTGGCTGTCAGAATTTTATCAACCAAAGGTTAAAGGCAAGAGTTTAACATTAATTTAAATATGGATTTGTAAAGGTCGACCTTTCAGTTAAGTACGATTATCTGATGTCTGCCTGATAAGTCAATCCCGGAAATTGACTAACGGCTGACGCAATCAACTCTGCTTGCGGGTCAAGACCAGACCTGTCAGTCACCTGCAGTGTATGTGTCCTCTCTGAGCCGGAACTGAGTTAGCCAGTCTTTTAGCAAAATGTCAGGACTTCGTTAACTGATCGTTAAAAATTATCATGTGTGTCAGGACTCTTGTCTACTGACTTGATAGTATTAAACCATCAATTCAATTATCATTTGTCAGGAATACATCGACTGACCTTTTACATTTGTCAGAACCTGTTAACTGATCTTTAGTATTTATACTATATGATTACCTACAAAATCAGAGATCGCACCTTCGTCATATAAGACGGCATTCGACTCTTTTGTTACACGAGATAATGACAGGGACAAATCACATAAATTGATAACAGCAAATAGATTTAATCTCAATTAGCTTATTGTCTGTTAGGTATGAAATGCAAGTATGTGACCATAACTTCTCTAACTCAAAGGAAATCAACACCTATTTTTATATTTCATAAATATTATTATACCGTGACCTTCTACGAGCACATATCAATAATAGTGAATAGTTATGCCTAAAGACTTCTAAACCTGGTAAATATTATAAAACTGTACTACGTCAATTACAGGATACGTTACTCTGGATCCAAGATATTTCCTAACTGTCTTTGCCTTAATTAAGGGGCTAGGGGTAGTGATTATTCAAAAACAAGATAAGTTTCAGGAATTTACTTTCAGATTAAAATTTATATTAATTCAAGAGTTTGATTCTACATTTACCCACACGTTTCACAAGCAAGTTTGTAGGATACCAAGGAAAAACGTGGAAAAAACCTTGGCCACTCTTTTCATATGATTTCGATATTATAAATATACACAAAATTTAGAACAATAGATCTATATCTAAGAGCTGAAAAGAACACACACACGAATAGTAGTATCACGGTGAATTTAGATCGTAATTGTGACTAAACCAAAGGTTTTATAAAATTTAATAATTATTCTATGATTATCATTTGGGCGATCTAAATTCTCCGTCTAGATGTCGATATTACTTAACTTATGTAAATGTCTGGACACGGACGGTCGACGCACGATCACTGCACTTTAAAAACTACTTTTTAATTATTGGAGACTGGTGCTCCTCTGCACACCGCACGTCGGAATGTCCCGGCATCTCACGCTCCCACCCTCGTGGACAGCGCCAAGCCGTCATAGCCGCGAAAGGCCCTGATTGGTTACACCCAACCGAAGCAAAATTGATCTATGTGATTGGATAATCGACAGCGCCAGCGTTAACCCACGTGGTCAAATAATGGCGGGCTCGATTTTGGCGCCATGTCTGTTCTGTAACACAACATTTACAAGTGTATATAACATGTGTTTGATGATTACATACGCCCTAAGCTTGGCGTTTACCATAATCTCAGATCCAGGTATTTAAAGTGGCAATCCTTCCATATATCGCTATTGTGACAAGCCGCATCCCCTCTACATGAGAACAGTTTATTTATAAGCTAACTCGCAGATAAATCGTTACCTATGTTATAGCTCAACTACGCTATCATTGATATATGCTTAATAAAGATCATTATCCTTTAACATGCAACAAATGGTGTATTTTTGTAAAGTCACACGGCTCGCGTCATAAACATGTTTCGAATAACGTTCCAAAACGGATGTCCATTGTTTTATTCCAAAAAGGGTCTCTCTATTGTAGATAATTCCTTTCAGACAGCTTATTGCATTTTATGACTGACCAGATGCGGCCAAACGCCGGATTTCTTGCTTAAGTTATCTTTCACAAGAATCAAAAAAAAATATAATTGCCTTCCACATGTACCACTACATAACCACCCTTGACAATTGAGCGCGCAGAACTCGAGCGATTAATTTTCACTAATCTATAATCTCAACATAGCTCTAGTGATGTGTCTTATTTACCGCAATTTAATAATAACTAACCACCCTTGAATAAGAAAATTCCGTAACCACCCTTGACCTTACAAAGTTTCGTAACCATTATTTATTAACACAACAGCTTGACACACGATAATTAAGTTTAACGTATGGCACTTAAAGATCCTACCTAATTATTAAGTCCTGTTTATTATATTTTAATCAATTAGTAGTCTTTAATGGTCTCCCTTCGTAATACCTCGCTAGGTGTATCGCATTATAATTCCCTTTAACTACTCCAGTCTGTTCATCGACCAACGCATATAGATTTGGATGTAATATTGCTGTAACAACATAAGGCCCTTCATACAGTAAATGAAACTTCTTTGTGAGCTTTTGCATTTTATCTGACCGTGGCAAAGTTCTCGATTTGACCTTGTCGCCAATATTGAAGGTAATGAGCTTATGATTTTTATTATAGGCGGTTTCACGCAAATTGGCTGCCTTTAGAATGTTTTCTTTCGCCTGCTCTCTAATGACATCAACATTATCGCAACTATCGAATCCTTTCTTTGAGATATGCACATCACTTGATAACCTAGTAGATTCCCCGGTTATCAACTCCATAGGGGTAAAATTCGTACTTGTATGGACAACGTGATTGTAACAGCGCTCTATTTTCGGCAAAATATCAACCCAACTCTTGTGTGACTTGTGACAATATGTTCTGAACAACCTGCCTAACTCCCGATTTACGCGTTCTGTGGAATTTGGTCGCGGATTTCGTATTGAAGTATGGGACAACGAAATACCTAAGCTTGTCAACCCATGTTCCCATGCGTTAGACGTAAATTGTGCACCATTATCCGTTACTATGCATTTAATCGTTACTTCAGAGTGAAATTTTCTTATGCAAGCTAAAACACTCCTTCCCGTTGCTGTTCGCAAGGAGTAAAGTTTAATGTACTTACTAAACGCGTCTTGCACTACAAAAACATATTTTTTCCCAAATTTCCCAGTAGGTAGCGGCCCGTACAAATCCGCAAATACTAGTTCACCTATCGCCAAAGCTTTTACTGATTTACAAGGCCCTACTTCTGTCTTTAAACGATGTTTAGCTTTCTGACATATATCGCAGGCTCGTATTACCCTACATATTTCTCGCGACATCCGTGCAAAGTGGAACCTCTTCTTCATCAATGAATGGACTTTATACCTACCAAAATGACCTATTTCTTCGTGAATGTTCATTATTAACTCATCTCTAATGGCTTCCGGCACGACGACAACCTTTTTCCCCGACCCCAATCTCTTATAGAATAAAATGTTTTCATCCAAACTAAAGAGTTGCTTATCTCTAACTACCTTATTTGCCTTTGCGTCACTCAAATTACTTATTATGGTTCGCAATTCCGCAACTTCCTTTTGTAATTTTCCAATACATTTTAATTGTTCCGATATATGTTGCGGATTTTTCGTCTTGAACATATTAAGTTGAGGATTTACAACACGTGTTCCGCGACCTAATTCAATGTTCGGTATATACCTTGATATTGTGTCCGCTACGTTCGTTATTCCCGGCACGTGTTCAACTCTATAGTTGAAACGTCCCATAAAATGAACCCAACGAATCAAGCGCGCACCTAGCAACTTCCACGAATGTAAAAACGTCAAACTTTTATGGTCGGTCCGAATTATCACTTGTGCCCCCCTAAGATACGTTTCAAATTTAGCTAAACTGTAAACAATAGCATATAACTCTTGCTCAGAGACCGTCCAGCGCATCTCCGCATCCGTTAGCCCTTTACTACAAAACCCAACGACCATTGGGTCACCCTCTTCCGATAGCTGGTATACGACTCCGGCTATCCCAATTGCACTGCTATCCGTTTGAACATAATATGGTTTGTTTATGTCAGGATGTATTAACATCACAGTGGCTATAAATAAATCCTTGACTCGGTCAAAGACACCTTGAATCTCAGGTGTCCATTGCCACGCTATACCCTTTCTTAGCAATTGACACAAAGGTTTCGTCTCCTCCCCGTACCTATGAATAAACTTTCTAAAATAGTTTATGAGTCCCAAGAACGCCCTTAATTGCTTTATGTTTTTAGGGACTGGGAATTCTCTGATAGCGCGGGTCTTGTCTTTGTCTACCTGAATACCGCTAACAGTTACTATATGGCCCAACAGTTTAACTTCCGTTTCTAAGAAACTACACTTTGTCAAACTACATCGCATGTTCGCATCACGTAATTGGTGCAACACTTTATCTAGGTGTTCTAGGTGCATTTCGAACGTCCCAGATGTAAATACTACCAAATCGTCCAAGTAATTAACGCAGAAATCCCTTACTTCTGGACCTAAGATAATATCCATCGCTCTACTAAAACTAGACACCGAAGTCTTGAGACCTTGTGGTAGTACATTGTAGGTATATGTTTTTCCCATGTAAGTAAACCCTGTATACTTTGTTGAATTACTATCCAACGGTATATGAAAATACGCATCACTACAATCTAGCACACTCATGAACTTTACGTTGTGAAAAGATTGTAATATCTCGGATGTCAATAATGGAGCCTCAGCATCTCCCACCATTCTTTTATTTAACTCACGCGCGTCAAGCAATAACCTAACACTCCCATTTTTCTTAATTACATAAGTCATAGGGCTGCTATAAGGTGTAGCCTCACGTTTTATTATCCCCAACTCTTCGAGTTCAATTATCTTATCTCTTATCAATTCCCTGTGTTTGAAAGGAATTGGATAGGAGCGTTTTATAAACGGAGTATTGTCTATCATTTCGATCTTATGTATGTACTTATTTGTGCGTCCTGGCTTGCTTGAAAATACAGTACTATTTTGTTGCAACACAGCCAGTAACAGATCCTTCTGAGAATCCGATTTATTTAAAGATTGAACGTATTGTTCTATTGTGATATCTTCCTTTGTTACAATGGCGCTTGAAGTCACTGTTGTCTCTAAACTATTGATGGTCCTTTCCCAGTCGTTATCTAAGCATGCTGTGCCAATCTTTATCTGTGTCCTAATACCTAAGTGTTCAACGCTCAGAACCTTATCTGGCCCACATGATATAACTGCTTTCATGCGTTCTAGCCAATCATGCCCTAGTATCATAGAATATGGTAGCCTCTTTAAAACCATAACTGGTGTATCTACCTGGACATTACTTAACTCGATCGTGACAACAATAAGTTTGTTAACCCTTTCACTTTTCGATCCGAAAGCTCCTTGTATTTGCATTGAAGGTGTCGGTACCTCAGGCAAATCACCCATCTCCCTTTTAATAGAATCATATAAATCAACACTAATTGCAGTAATCTGACTCCCCGTATCGATTAAGGTCTTAATTTCATGATTATTTATTTTGATCGTAATCTCTGGCAACCGAGACAGGGAATGTACTATGTCACCATCATCATAATAATCTGAATCACCTAATATGGTATACAAACCCCTTTCGCGATTGTTACATGTAATACACGGCCGCCCTACTTCCTCACAAACCAAAACTTCACTTTCCGTTCTACCTAACAACACCCCTACCACGTCTTCTATAGAGTTTTCGCTAGAGTTAAATTTATGTATAATAGGATACCTCATTCCATCTTCATTTTTACCTAATCCTTTACCTGGCCTCCAACCCGTCCTTTTCATATAATTATAAGCAACAATAATAGCTTTGTTTCGAGCGTTATTATCTACGTCGTTATCACTCTGATCATTCAACATGCCTCTAGCGTTATTTATTGTCGATTCGTCGAGGCTTGCACGTCCGACAACAATTCGTTTCCCTGAGCGAATGTACCTATCTCATTAGTTTTAAGATTTTCTACGAAGCCGACCCCCGGCCTACCTGTGTTTGAGGTAGAGTTAGTTTCCGTGGCCTTTTCCCATTTTAACGCGGGATACGGACGCTGGCGACGGTAATTATTTCTAACGTTACGTGGACCTCGTCCGCGATACGCATGATACTTACTCCTATCAACAGGTATTGTGTTCATGGAGTTTACGTGCCTGAACCCACCTCGTCCACGATTACCGCCTCTACTATAATTATTGTTGTTGATTACTGTGGGTTTATCAGTTGAACTGACTACAACATTCTGTTCTATATCTCTGATAAATTCTGCCGCTGTAAAAACTGAAATTTGATCTTTCCTAGTAAACCATAACCTTTGTATTTCTACTGGAAAATGCCTCATGACAGAGTTAAACATATCACTCTCACTCAACGGAATAGTTAATAACCTAACCGTATCAATTTGTTCAGCAAAATGCTCGCTCATGGACAACCCGGAACTCTCCTTCCATGTGGTGTTAATTAATTTATATTTAGCTCTTTCTTGTTGTCTCTGACCCCAGAAAGTCTTTTGAAAATCCTTTTCAAAATCAGATAACGTTTCCCAATTATCACTATATAATTCTAACATTGTAAGTGCCGAACCTGACAAACAACCCGTAGCTATATCGATGGCACGATTTTGACCGTTAACGGAACAAATATATTTTTTTAATTTCTTTAAAAATCTCATAGGGTTTGTGTCGTCTCGTCCATTGAATTTAGGTTTGTCGATAGTAGGACGCATTATATACGTAACCTCCGAACTTGACCCAGGAACTGCTGAACAATCTAATAAATTATTTGCTCGCGGTAACGAATCATTAGAAATCGAGTTTAAACTTGTAGTAGCCATACTGACGGTTGAGTTAGTGGCGCGTTCCTGTTCTATTGTGTCTAAACGCTTCATAATAGACTCTAATTGAGAGCTTATCATCTGGAACCCCAACTGACTTTCTACGATTGCATTACTCGGTTCAGTCATGCCGTGACTTTCATTATTTGTATTCGCATTTGAAACATGTTTACGACCACGCCTTTTCCCTCTAACAGCAGACATAATGATGCTATAAAATACCACACAATACTATATATCACACAAACAAATGCACAACAATAAATAGCAAGCGGAATAAATATGCAATATTAAGCACAAGTCAAATAATACAAGTACTGATCTCCTCTGATGAATACTATATATTATATAAGAAAACAAGTTTCCTAGGTACTTGCCTTCCCATACACTATATTATATCTACACGGTTAAACCTTATACCTTCATACCAACAGACAATAACCTGAACAACAATACGCTTATAACAAAGGATCACTTAATAATTTAAAGGTGATGATGATCGTCTAGTAATTCTACGTTGTGTTTTATTCAATTCTACGTTGTGTTTTAATTTAATTTTAGTATATAAATACAAAATAACTCAGTTTCTCTTCTAGGGGTATGCTACACGCAATACTCTTTATTTCCTAGATTCTGGTCCGCGGCAACAACTGTAATGGACCCGCACGTGCTAAGTGACCTATTTCTTATATAGTACTAATACTTCCCTTATACTTATCACAGCTGCAAAATTCTTGAAATCTCAGCTATCAAGGACTCGTCCACGGAAGTAATCGTGTCTTATCTTTGTTCACCATTTACCAAAGATACCCTGCGTATTGTCGTTCTTAAGAATATCTTTTACTGATTTGGCTGTCAGAATTTTATCAACCAAAGGTTAAAGGCAAGAGTTTAACATTAATTTAAATATGGATTTGTAGAGGTCGACCTTTCAGTTAAGTACGATTATCTGATGTCTGCCTGATAAGTCAATCCCGGAAATTGACTAACGGCTGACGCAATCAACTCTGCTTGCGGGTCAAGACCAGACCTGTCAGTCACCTGCAGTGTATGTGTCCTCTCTGAGCCGGAACTGAGTTAGCCAGTCTTTTAGCAAAATGTCAGGACTTCGTTAACTGATCGTTAAAAATTATCATGTGTGTCAGGACTCTTGTCTACTGACTTGATAGTATTAAACCATCAATTCAATTATCATTTGTCAGGAATACATCGACTGACCTTTTACATTTGTCAGAACCTGTTAACTGATCTTTAGTATTTATACTATATGATTACCTACAAAATCAGAGATCGCACCTTCGTCATATAAGACGGCATTCGACTCTTTTGTTACACGAGATAATGACAGGGACAAATCACATAAATTGATAACAGCAAATAGATTTAATCTCAATTAGCTTATTGTCTGTTAGGTATGAAATGCAAGTATGTGACCATAACTTCTCTAACTCAAAGGAAATCAACACCTATTTTTATATTTCATAAATATTATTATACCGTGACCTTCTACGAGCACATATCAATAATAGTGAATAGTTATGCCTAAAGACTTCTAAACCTGGTAAATATTATAAAACTGTACTACGTCAATTACAGGATACGTTACTCTGGATCCAAGATATTTCCTAACTGTCTTTGCCTTAATTAAGGGGCTAGGGGTAGTGATTATTCAAAAACAAGATAAGTTTCAGGAATTTACTTTCAGATTAAAATTTATATTAATTCAAGAGTTTGATTCTACATTTACCCACACGTTTCACAAGCAAGTTTGTAGGATACCAAGGAAAAACGTGGAAAAAACCTTGGCCACTCTTTTCATATGATTTCGATATTATAAATATACACAAAATTTAGAACAATAGATCTATATCTAAGAGCTGAAAAGAACACACACACGAATAGTAGTATCACGGTGAATTTAGATCGTAATTGTGACTAAACCAAAGGTTTTATAAAATTTAATAATTATTCTATGATTATCATTTGGGCGATCTAAATTCTCCGTCTAGATGTCGATATTACTTAACTTATGTAAATGTCTGGACACGGACGGTCGACGCACGATCACTGCACTTTAAAAACTACTTTTTAATTATTGGAGACTGGTGCTCCTCTGCACACCGCACGTCGGAATGTCCCGGCATCTCACGCTCTCACCCTCGTGGACAGCGCCAAGCCGTCATAGCCGCGAAAGGCCCTGATTGGTTACACCCAACCGAAGCAAAATTGATCTATGTGATTGGATAATCGACAGCGCCAGCGTTAACCCACGTGGTCAAATAATGGCGGGCTCGATTTTGGCGCCATGTCTGTTCTGTAACACAACATTTACAAGTGTATATAACATGTGTTTGATGATTACATACGCCCTAAGCTTGGCGTTTACCATAATCTCAGATCCAGGTATTTAAAGTGGCAATCCTTCCATATATCGCTATTGTGACAAGCCGCATCCCCTCTACATGAGAACAGTTTATTTATAAGCTAACTCGCAGATAAATCGTTACCTATGTTATAGCTCAACTACGCTATCATTGATATATGCTTAATAAAGATCATTATCCTTTAACATGCAACAAATGGTGTATTTTTGTAAAGTCACACGGCTCGCGTCATAAACATGTTTCGAATAACGTTCCAAAACGGATGTCCATTGTTTTATTCCAAAAAGGGTCTCTCTATTGTAGATAATTCCTTTCAGACAGCTTATTGCATTTTATGACTGACCAGATGCGGCCAAACGCCGGATTTCTTGCTTAAGTTATCTTTCACAAGAATCAAAAAAAAATATAATTGCCTTCCACATGTACCACTACAGTATGTAAAAAGTTTAACTCTGAAATCTGACAATAAGTAGGCCAAATTTTTATTCAATGTGGCCAGTGAGTTAATACGGAAAATTCATGTTTAAAACTCTATTAATACGATATTTTCGTAAAATAAACATTTAAAATTAAATGAGGCCAACGTTGACTCATAAAGTAAACATTGTTTTATACATCAGCGTGCTGTCCGTAACGGATTAATATTTTCTCGTCAATATATTGTGTAAATTTGTTCTCATGTTCTGATCGAAAGAAAATTTTGATGGAAAACTCCATTTTTAATTAGTGTTATTAAACGAGCGAGTGTAAAAACTAAAATAACATTATGCTACAGCCACAATATAAGTAAATGGGTAGGTGCGAATAAGTTTACGGTCAAAATATTATTTTTCCATCGTGAGCTCGAATAGTCAAGACCTCCTAAGGATGCTTCGTATAGAAGCGAAGCGTCGAAAATTCTTCCGGTTTGGCTACGTGCCCTTTTTGATGTCATGTCGGCAGAAAAAATTAGGTGGATTTGTCACTACATAATAAATTTTTATATATTTTAAGTGTTTTTCAAAAATAAAATTTAATTTTTTCTTGTAATATTTGTTATTATCACTTGCCATATGTTTGATATGTTTGGTTTTAAATTTCCAGTAAACTATTAGGTTTTGAATATTCTGTAATTTTCTGTTGAAATTGATATTGATAATTGACTTTACAACGTCGTGTGTATGGAAATGCTCGGTTATTGTGTATTTTCAATCCTCATCAATGGTCGTGGCACATGTGGTGATACCAACATTATCAAAGTTATATTAGTTAACCAAACCATACATTAAGAATAGTGATATTGATACTTAGAAATTTTACCTCTGCTACCACAGTTCATTTTTGGAATGAACACAAATATTGTTATAATAATTGCTATTATTAACAATTAATATAAAAGCAAATTATTAAAAGAATAAAGGCTCCGAGAATGGGTATAAATTTAATTCCAAAACAAAACCAGATAAACCAATTTCAACTTTGAGTTACAAAACCGTTACAAAATCAAAACTCTTAATACAATTTGACTAAGCCTTTAATCGCCCTTTGTTCGCATTAAAGTGACAAGCGTAATCAATCAAATTTAGGTAATTAGTTCAAAAAGCGTTATGTTCGTTCCGAGTCCTATGACTGGGGCGCAGTCTTAATTTCGTTACAAAGCGGAGTGGGCGTGGTCACTCATATAACGGTTAAGCGATAATTAGTAGCGGGAGCAGCTTCGAACCTCTGTTGCCTCGTTGGGCTAGTGGTGCAGAACGCTGCTGTTGAATCTTAATGTTCTATTCTCGGTCGCATAAGTGTGGAATTTTTCCGTCGCTTAAGTGACTTTATTTGGCACTTCAGTCATTGGCTTGTAAGTAGCCGTAACTCTTGTCTATTACTTTGGACAAAAAACTTGTCAAATCAGGCGTGTTGAAATTTGTTATCTAAGAATATCTGCATAGTCTGAAAAATTTCCTATTTGCTTAAAATTATGCGGGCACTTGCTTAGACTAGACTATGATGTAATTACCCCTTATGTTCCTCTCTTTCTCTTCCAGTGGGAGTCGAAAGGAAAAATGCTACCAGTAGGTGTGGAGCACCGACTTCTGAAGAACTGCGATCCAAAAGACGCCTGCCAAGGGCAGAGATTATGGTAAATCCTTATAAGGAATGCCTTCGTTTCAACGGTGGGTGCTGTGGCTGTTGATGATAATGACAACTAAAACTGAAGAGTAAAGAAAAAAAAAGTCACCAACTGATGTGGTAGAAACTTATAATTAGAACAACCATTTTTTTTTTTTTTTTTTTTTTTCTACTTTTGGTAAATGCCTTTACGCATTCCTGTCCACCCCGGGGGAGGTGGCCAGGATATGTCGGGCTCGACACCAACTACTCCCACAGCAGCGGGTGTCCCTACCGACTAAAAACCACACGGTGTTCCTACGGAACGCCTGAAATGCCAGGGCCACGGGAACTCTTAAGCACTCTACCGCGGCCCGGGCAGCGTTGGCCCTGGGCAGGTTCCCTTCCCATTTAGGAGGAGTTTGTCCACTCCTTTGTCTTTTAGTGGCGCGCGGAAACACCGCGCGCACCACCTCGAGGTCTTTAGTCTTTGTGGCGAAGGACACCCCCATGTCCATCGCCAAGACCTCTGTTATGGGTGTTGCAGGAGGGCGTGATATACCCTCCTCCTACGCCCAGGTCTCCGGGCGCGTATTGCGAGTGTGGAGGTTATTTCCCTCTCTCGCTCCGCAAACTCCTTCTGCGACATGACCCTTTCGCAGAATTCTAGTCCCGCTTTCCACGACCTCTCACTTTCCACCATGGCCTTTACCAATGATGAAAGTGAGAGGTCGTCCCCCACCACGGCGACAAGCTCACGGCGCTCATTCTGCCACGCTGGACACTCCACGAGCGTATGCTGTGCCGTGTCCTCGACGCAACTGCAATGGTGGCACTTAGGTGATGGTTCTCTTCCGGCGATGTGGTGCAGATACCTTCCAAAGCATCCATGCCCCGTCAGAATCTGCACAAGCCGGAAGGTAAGAGGCCCATAATCTCGATCCAGCCAATCCTGCAGAATTGGACGGATAGCCTCGATAGTCCAGTGGCCGGCCTTTGGTTGGGACAGCCGCTCCTTCCACTTCCCAATAAGGGACTGTCGAGCGCGGAATCTCCACACATGCACTTCTCTTTGCGGGGAATCTCTCCTCGGATCCGGAGTTGCATGCGCCACTCGTACATTGCCGCGTGGACCTCGGCCTCTAAATCCCAGGGGGGAGACCCTGCCAATACGCACGCCGCCTCGTAGGAGGTGGTGCGGTACAAATTAGAACAACCCTACCACTACAGTGCATGAGTAACCCTTTGAAATATGTAAAAAGAATTCAAAGGTTTGCGCACTGTAAAATTAATTCTTTTACACCAAAGTTTCAATTGGCCAAGCCTTTACTTAAGCTCTTCAGTGAAATATACACTGACTTTAAAACAGGGACAGCTAGGTGACTGCCAACCAAAAAGCAAAGTGTGGTTTGAAAATGATCCCTTGTTTGTTGCCATCTAAGTAATTTGCGGATTACTTCATTTTCTGACGTGTTGGGAAGTACTTATCTGTAATGAGACGCTCGACGAAAGGAAGCCTTATTTTTTCTAGATAGACAAAGTAAGGCTTGCCTTGTTACGCTATAACGTCGGTCACGGCTGACGGTTGCGCATACCGTTTTTCACCTATGAACGCAGAAAAGTCTCACTAATGGCAGCATCGCAGTGCAGTTTCTTATATAACATATGGTTTGTTATACGCTTGACCGACGTCTACGACCGACATCAGCGTAAGAGTAAGCTTTAAGACTAGAAAGACGTATAATCTGCCACGGTCATTTTATACTTAAGTTTTACGTATTAATGGCACAAACTACTATTTTTGAAATGTAGGTATCAGAGCTACTGATTGGTGTAATGCCCACAAAGTCACTTTTACACATAATAACAAATAATTTAATAATATTTCAAGAATAGACACAACATAAGCTAAATCAATATTTTAGAAAAATACTTAAAAATATAAAATATATCTATATATAGAGACACTTCTGCCTAATTTTCACTCTTCGCGAGCGAACGAAGAATCAAGACCTCCTGATGACACAAGCACTTTGTATAGAAGCGAATCGCGTTGAATATTCTTCTGGTTAGGCTACGTGGCGATTATGACATCTCGTCCGATAAGCAGGAAAATAGGGGGAATTTTCCCTAAATCTTAAATAGGAATTTATTGTACCTATGCATACCTATTTTTATACATTTTTAGAAATTGAGTATCAACAAGTATCAACGCGCCTGTTCCCAGAATTAGCAAACTAATTAACGGATATCAAAACAATACAGCAGATATTTTTGGAGACCCCTTGGCATAATACAAAATTAATTTTAATTTAGCAGTCATGGCCAAATCAGCCAACCCTACTCTCTAACTCTTTTTGTATCGTATATTATCATATAATATTACATTTAAAAGTTGTATTACTTAAGTTTTTTTTATGTACAGAACAGAAGGTACATCCTTCTCAGTTATTATAATAAATAATGCATGCTGTGCTTGTCTTGATAAACAATGCATTTAGCTTAGCTTTAGAACCTAGAGTAAAAATATGGTGCAACATATACATGTAACAGTGTGATTGTTACTGATAAGCCTTAAATAAATAAATCAATATATAATCGTTGTTAATTAGTCAAAATAGTGTTTGTGACAAGTGTCAAAATAGTGTTAGGACAGTTGAAACGTTTTAATGACCGCATTGTTAGGGTTTATTCTTAGTGATTTCTATACAAACGAACTTACGCCATATTTTGAAATATAGTGTTCAATCAGTAAAAAAAAATAGATTCGATTTTTAATAATTTTGCTTACAAGTTCTGCCTTAGCAGTTTTGTGTTTTATTAATCTTCTCTAAATGTGAATAACAGGATGACGCAGTGATTTCAAATTTACATAATTTTACAAAAGAACGTCAAATCAGCAGCAAACCACAACTAAGCCTAACGAAGCCTAAATATTAGGCTAAAAGATATTCATTTAAAATTTCAACGAGTTTGAACACTTGGATAATTAAAATTTGCATCGAAAGCGCTATAAAGACTACGAATACATGGGTCTACAAAGACCCATGTGAAATAAACCATTACTAGTGCGTACTTAACAAACCAGTACACTACTTATACCTGCTCTATTGATGAAGTGCCTTTAGTGCAGTACAGTTCCTGAATCAAGACTGTTATGTTGTTGGACTAAATATATCACAAGAAACTGTTGAGTTTGATAGATTATTAGAAAATTGGCTCACTGTTTATTGAAATATTTGCTCATATTCACTTGATTGGCTTTAATCTTAAGATTTAAACAACTGGTATAATGTGACATTCTAATTTCGTTTTAGTAATACTCTGTGGTTTTTAAGATGAATATAAGTATTGGTTTAATTATCTATGTGTATATTTTATCTGTGGTGTGAAGTTAATACTGTACCTAATGAGACTGTGATTAATAATCCATATATACATGATAATCCATATAATATGGATTATCCTGTTCACTGGAATCATTATTTGATGATATTTTCACTATAAGTATAATTTATAAGTAGTGTAACGGAATGTGACAGTTGTAAAGATACTTATTTAAAATAGTTTATATTATGTACTTTATTTCTACATGTAAAAACATTGATGATTTAATTATAGTTATTGCCATATGTATAAAGCTTGAAATCAGACAATTGTCAATGTTAAAGAGTTTACTGTGTTTGTGACGGTAGTCGTTTCGTCACCTTGTTTGTTCTTTCCTATGAAAAGGGGTAGTGTAAGGAGAGTACATTCACTTTCTGTCGGACTGCCGTGCCGTGCAGACCTCCAGTGGTGTTGAAATAGTGTTTGACGACGAAGTGCTGCTTGATTCACTTTCTGTCGGACCGCCGTGCCTAGCAGACCTCCGGTGGTGTCAAAATAGTCTATAAACGACGAAGTGCTGCCCGATCAAGATGTTGGGAAGTTAAGTAATTTATTATTCTCTTTTCTGATATAACGTAACGACAAATCTCGTTTAAATGTAATGGTTTGTTATAAAGGTTTTTGACAATTATGTATTGAATAAAATATCTGTTTAGGTAAAGCATGACTTTATATGTTAATTAATAGTTGTTTACCAGTGAAAGTGTAAATAAAGTGTATATAGTAAATATGTAACACATTGTTAAAAGACGTTTAAAAGAATGGCCCCGAGTTTCTTGCCCGTTCTTCTCGCAGTGGCTCTATACGATTTTGTTTGCTGAACGTGGTAGTACAATGTAGAATATTTCAATATCAAAACTTCATAGGAGCGTCGTAGACGCCTAAACTGAATAAATGGTTTTGACTTTGACTTTGTTGTTTTTAAACAAACTAACAAGTTCAAGTACGCGATTGATTTCATGCGCTCAAAGATACAACACTTTGTGACCATGGCTCGTGTAGAATTGACTCGCACCTCTGAGTGGAGGCTAACCAAGATCAGCTCCTTCTATTTGACAGCATTCAACGCTGAGTGACTCAAATCAAGATCAGTCAATGATCAAGATTTCTCCGATCGGCCCAACCTTTAAAATTACTCCGGTTAGGTTATATGACTTTTTATATGTGACGTCATTGGTGACTTCGAAGGTCTGGCTGAAATGTTGTAATTATTTTCCTTTAGTTAGTTATTTGTTTGTTTGTACCAACCTCTAAAGTGTGAGGTAAGAATAGAAATATTGTGATGCATATATATGAATAAAACTGAATAAAACTAAATGTTTTATGATATAAACCTTTTATTTTTATTTTTTACTCTGTAAACTTTTTGTATTCAAATATGATTCCTAAAGATTCAACTATATTATCCTACATAACAAGTCCCCTTTGGGGTGCCAGAATA
This sequence comes from Plagodis pulveraria, assembly GCA_963890685.1. Classification (NCBI taxonomy): domain Eukaryota; kingdom Metazoa; phylum Arthropoda; class Insecta; order Lepidoptera; family Geometridae; genus Plagodis; species Plagodis pulveraria. Next base: position 31,247,054 of record OY982960.1, on the reverse strand, counting down.
GTAATGCACCTCTCCATATCTTCAAAGAAAAAAGAATAGAGCGACGTGATACAAATATGAAGAATATTGATATAAACTCTTGTGCTTTACTTAGGCATTTAATATCTCTAGAATGTATAACTTCAACGATTCTATAATACAAATTAGAACTAACCCAATCATCATCGTCACCAACCCTTACGTATCAGCCATAACGTCAATTGTTGAATAAAAGCCATTAGGAATTGGCATAATCCCGCGCTTGTGAAAGGTCTTGGGGATTGTAGTATAAAATGGCAGTTCTCCTGAAAGCGGTACCACACAGCATCTGGTATTTTCCCTTCGTTCCCTATTACAGTTCCCACAAGAAGATATGGATGTTCAAGCCTGATACTTTACGGGAGAAATAATTATATCATATATCCATCACTATCCCACAACATGAACATTTTGTGGCACTCTTTACTGAAAAACTATCACGCCTATAGATTTGTGCTTTAACACAGTAATATAACTTCAAATCTTGCTGTTTTATCTGTCAAAATAAATATAATTTTATAACCATTAAAAAATTTTTTTTGAATAATTTTGTATTCATTGTATAGAATGTTATTGTACTACTAACGCCATCTGTTAGAAATCCAAAGAGTTAACATCGCTGTAACAGAACTAAACTCAATATTGAAATACATTTAATACTAGATGACACCACTACAATCAGGTTGTAAAATAAACGCGAGCCCTCACAAAGCTCAGCTTTTTGCTAGTATAAATAAATGTTTCGTTAGTACGTTTCATTGGATCATTCCAGATACGTTTTTGTCATTAAGCTATACACGAACACAAGAATGCTTTCACATTAAGCTATTTCTGTCATACGTACGTCGTCTCTAGATACGGGTGCTAAAATGTTATAGCGACGAGCGACTTGAGTAACGTGCCTCATTTCGGCGTGGAATCAAACTAGATGAGTATTGCGTGTATTAATTTGTATATTAGGGTACAAGTGTGGCATAAGGTAAAGTATGTCCCTGGGGAGCTGGGCTAGAATTTCATCCCACCATTGGAACGAGCGTGATATGGTTCTCCGATTCACCCTTCATCGAACGATATGCTCCATCGAAACCACGCTTAAACGATTGTCGCTTAAGCGAAAAAACTATTCGTCGAACGAACGGCTCACCGAAAACACTCCTTGCCGACAGATCGTTCGACTCTGGCTAATACAATACAGTATGGCATAAAAGTATGCCATATTTACAAATGGCATAAAAAAATATCAGCGCTTATAGCATAGTTTGCTCAGTCGTTCATAGCCGATCAACTAAGATGAGCAACATCCGATGCGGTCATGACATGATTGGCTGATTGTTAGTAGCGTTACCACTGAACATTGTCGTGCTTTGGAGAGCTCGTTAAGCTTTCGCTCCCGGTTGTTGCCACCAGTAGACGACAGTCGTTATAGGCGGTAAGCCATTTTGCAATTGCCAACCTGGCTAGGTACCACCTTCAAGTAGAAAATCTGTCGCCAAGCACCTGAGAGTGTGTTTTGGCAGCTGTCTTTGAGAGCTAGTAATTCTTCGTAAGCCTGAATGACATCTCCGACCAAATACATCATCACTTACCATTAGGTGAGCTGTTGGTAAAGGCTAGCCTATCAGCTGTAAATATAATTATGATATATACATTCTGTCAAAAAATTATCGGAATGGATGATTTGTTTATGGCTCAACATTTTTTTTGTTAAATTGGCACAACTTTTTTCAGTTTTTTTTTGGCGTGAGGTTTGAGTTGCATCTTTTATTTAGATTAAAAAATTTGGCTACGTGGCGTTTGTGATGTCACGTCAGCTGGACAGAAAAATTTGACGGAATTGTAACTAAATAAATTATTAAGTGTTTTTCTAAAACATTAATGTACCTCGAAGAGAGCAAATTTGTCGAGAAATGACAAATTAGTAAAAAGAAAATTCTTGAATTTCGCACGATAATGCGCCTTCTACATTGCGAAATAATTAAGTTGTTTGTTTTCCAACATTCTATAAATGCATTTTTGGCTTGTTGAAAACAATTTTCCTTTTTTCTGTTATATATTCTACCTTCACTCATAACAATGAGTGTATTATCGGCCATTTTCATAACACTGACATCTAAATATAATGGCACCGGGACCTTTTGAAAACATGACGCTCCGCGCGTCTTGTTCCCCTGCTCTGTTCTGATGATTTTTAGTACCACATAAGTAATCAGCAAGCATTTATTTCCCATTTCAGAGCAATAGTGACGGTACAGTTTTTAAACAGGGTAATAAAAACATTGAAAATTTAACATTTCGCTATTTAATATGGATTTTTGGCACCAAGTAACGTATTTTATGTGTTGTTAGAGATGTATTCCTCCTATGCCAATTACGTACAGTGTCGTACATAAAGATAGAGTGATATAACGTTTTTAATTAGTTTCAGATTTATTTTTCATATCATACTCATATTGCCATTATAAATCCACGCCTAGATGATTCATTCCCAGTACTCCGTATCAGAACTATTCTATGAAATCTGATAGCACGAAAGAAAATCCAAAATTCATTACACAGCCCACAGCCCTGCCATTATTTCAATAAAAACAGTTAAATAACCTATCAGTAAAACTTTTTCTGTGCAGATACGCGGCTTGTGATATTCAAGCTCTATTATTTTTCCGTTCCGTCAAACAAAGAAAAAAACCTCAGGCACGTGCAAAAAATCCTCTCTGCGGTAACCACTATGCAAGCTTTGTAAACAAGACGCGTCAATACGAACCAGTATTTAAAGTTCAACAGCTAATTTTGTGATTTTCTTATCGACAGCTCAAATAATTATTGGAATTAATTTACTCTCATATTTTTTTCTTTCCACCATAAGTTTTGAACGCTTGGATTGATTTAGATGTAATAGGAATATTTGAAGTTATAGGCTAATGTGATTTCAGATAATAAACATACAAGCATAAGGTGGTAAACATCCTTAACTTAGAACGTACCACTAGATACTTGGCGAAAAATGTTTTACTTGCCAACCTAGCATGAACTTGCCAATTTCTCTATCACCATGAATATAATAGGAGATAAATCCAATGAAAAAATATATTTGGTATGACTATAAGACATATTAAATTTCGCACGATTGTTTTTTTTTTTTCTATTTCCCTTTATTGTAGTTACAACTAAGTGAAATATTCCATTAAAGAGTTGTGATAGTTGTGTTTGTAACAATGGAACTAATGTCATTTAAAGCTTTATTAGTACAGCAACCATTTTTTTACATAACTGATAGGCTAGCCTTTGACCACTATCTCACCTGATGGTACGTGATGATAAGGTTTAATATGTTTTTCAGGCTAACCTAAAATTACTGGTTCTCAAGAACAGGTGCCTGAATACACCAAATCGTCACGTACCATCAGGTGAGATTGTGGTCAAAGGCTAACCTATCAAGCATTAAAAAAAAATAAAAAAATTCACAGTTAAGTGCTTGCCGACAGATTTTCTACTTGAGGGTAGTAGCTAGCCAGTGAAGGATTTGCAAAATGCTATATCACCATGTTATAAAGACTACCCCCTATTTTCTGTCGCTGAAAAATGCCTAATACGTATTGGATAGCTGTTATTATATGGAACTAAATATAATAACCACGATAAAATGCTTTGATACCCTTAGTTATTTTACCAAAAATTGTAATCAAACACAAAATGTAGGAAATGATCACTGCATCTTAGCGAGGGGTTAAATATCATTTAGTCTAGGGCAAAGTCATATTTAGGTGCGACGACGAGCGAATCGAGGAGAAGCGTCAGGTTACTTGTGACCACAACGACGCGTGAGATGATTGACAAAACAATGCACCAGAATAATTTAATTTTGGTGATCATTTACTACTTTTGGGTTAACAAAAATGTATTAAGAATAGTTTTGCTTAAATATGATAGCGACAAATTAAAGCTTTGGTTATAAGTTTACATTAAAATGCGATTTAATTTTTGTTTTCAATTACTATTGTACTCAAGAATCATGCATTTTTTTTTTACTAGGATTCAACTCCTATTAAAATTAACGATGATAGGGCATCTGGCAAGTGAACACCAGGCTAGCAAACGAAAAAAAACGTGATCAAGCATCTGATAGTTTGTTGAGGAGGTGTTCAAAGGATGAGGAACCTATAATAATATAATGGAACGAAGAAAGCTTCAGTACTGTTAATATTTACATGTACACTGTAAGCATTGGTGTACGGTGGTCGGAATAAGTAACTGCCATAGCCAGGAAAAATACTGACTTTCAATATCTGTCCTTTGGGTGAAGTGATTTCTATGTAAAGATACGTGTGCTAATAAATTATAGAACAAATTATCCTTGACGACAAGTCAACGCTTTCTATTTGTTTCGTGGTCACTAAGTTCAGCATTAGTAACGCATGATACTAGAAATTATACGACCTAGTTACTATTGTCTAATATTTATTTCCATAACTGTCTTTACAGGTACACACCCAATACAATAGAGTAGCTATAAACAACATTTTAGTACTTAATTTCTGTAACACAGAACATGTAATGCGATTTTTGTAAATTCGCTCAGAGCACAACAAAATAGGTCCACTTCAGCCGCGATAATGTTGAGGTTGCGGAGTGCACGCAATATGTGGCACCTCTAAGATTTATCAGGCAAATATGGGTTTTTCATTGGAAGTTAAATTTTCTAACTGTTGACATTTGGCTTTGGCTTTAACTAAAACAACCAGGGCATCGCCGGAATCTGTGGCCGGCCCTTCAATGACGAACTAAACCGGTAAATGCGTAATACACTAACCAACTTGATATAAGGAGAAAAAAAAATATGTTTATATATATATATATATATATAAGTATGGACTCACTTTAGCTATAAGATATTTTAACTAACACTAGGCTAACTTCCCATCAGGAAGAATATTGATAAGTTTGGAGAATGAACTCATAGTTTTAAAATTATTAAATGTAACAAAAAAAACAAATTAAAATCCAATAGGAGTACGGACCACGAGTCTGTAGTGTGTAGCATACAATAATAATAAAAAAAAAACTGTTGACATTCTGAGCAATATTAAGAAATGCCATTTTTTTACTCCTGATTAAATGTAATTTGTACAACACTTCACCACACAGTGGTACTATGTACAGAAGTGATCATATCGGGCTTGCATCGCAGACTGTGCCCGCGTCGGTATTACCCCGTTGTTGAAACACTGACAAAATTATGTTCAACATTTTAAAATGTAGTTCAGCTAGTCCTTACCAAATTATATATAGTCAATATATGGTAGTCAAAAACATTTTAAAAAAGCTGGAAACCGAATTGGATCCTGTTTTTTTCTCACTGTGTTTAGTGATGCACATTGCTTACAAGATCATTCGCCTAACATACTATTCACCATCGGCAAGAGATACATTTACTTTTTTTTATGCTTTATTGGTTAGCCTTTGACCACTATCTCACCTGATGATAAGTAAAAACGTGTTCGAAGATGCTGTTCAGGCTAACCTAGTATTACTGGCTCTCAAGGACAGGTGCCGGAACACACCGTTAGGGGTTTGGCGACAGATTTTCTACTTGAGGGTGGTAGCTAGCCAAGCGGGCATTATCAAAATGCCCTACCACCATGCTATAACGACTGCCATCCTAAGACGACAACCGGGGCCGACGGCTTAACGTGCCTCCCGAAGCACGGAAGCGCTCAGTAGTAATGCCACTAGCGGTCACCCATCCAACTCCTGACCGCAGTAGACGTTGCTTAACATTGCTGATCGGTTTAGAACAGCTAAGCAAACTTTGCTACGAGCGCTTCAAAAGTTACTATTATACTATACTCGTATCCAGATATGCAATTACATAATTCAGTTAATTGACTATAACTTAAAAACTACTTAAACGATTTTGAAGAAATTGAAATGGGGCCAATTGAAATGTATTTAAGGGCAAAAAAGAATCATCAAAATGAGTTCACAATTTGCAGAGTAATCGAATAACAAACATACAAAAAAACACACAGTCAAATCTAAAACCTCCTTCTTTTATGGAATTCAATTAAATGTAGATGGTTCATATATGTTATTTGGATAAATGTAAGCGCAGTGCTTTCTATTAAAATAGTCAATGAGATAGAAATGTTTAAGTACTCTGAAATATTACATACATTTACTTTAGCTTGATTGTTCTGCTAATTTTTTGGCACCTTTCTAGTTATTACCCTCAAGTATAAAAGCACCTATGGTATATAGTTTCCAGCAGTTGTTCTTAAGAGCAATTTCTTGGCTAAGAGTTTGCTGGTTTACCATCCGTCCCCACATGTCCATAGACGCAGTGGTCAAAAGTGAATCTCTCATCTGTGAAATAATTCACTTTTCCTACGCAATCTGTGACATTTATATATCTTTAAATATCAAATATTTGCAGGTTGAAACAAATGTTTCTAAAATTAGATCATAATTTGTGCCACTTCTGGCAGTGATAGATTACACGGTACCTGGAGAGTCATCACGCCCACGACTTATGCCGTTAACGCCTACGCTGTCTCTACAGACGTCACGAATATAAAAGTCATTTTCTCTGTAATTATTGGCACTACAATTAAATATTCCGCACCTGAATTAAACATGAGACGTTGGCAGTATATAATGTATCATATTGTATAATTTCTACGTCGTACATTTTACTTACCGTGCGTACATACACTGGCAGCAAGTTTGTTGTACACTGACTAAATATAAGCATATTTAGTCAGTGTAAAACAAACTTGCTGCCTTGCTTAATTTAAAAAAAAGGAATTGAGGCGTTACTCTATGCGTGGTTCGCACCGCGGTGTAAAGTTCTTTTTGAATGTGGCTTTTCATATCAGAGTACAAATTTCACACGGTTTTATACTTGCGCGACTCAGATCGCGGTACGAATTGCTTACGTATTTTTTTGCATAGGGAGTTTCACACTGATGTAATAAATTAAAAATTCTAGTATGTAAATTTAGTTTTTTGTACAATTGGGTAATGGGGGATTTTCCATAAGCCCCACGCTTGGCAGGCGTCTTGGGGATCGCAGTAGAGTTGTCAGTACTACAGAATGCGCTGCTACCCACATTCAGTAATTTTTCTTTAGTCGCCACTTACTTACACTCACGGCAAGAAAGGGGGAGGTGACATTTTAACCCGGCACCCCACGGGGTATCACTTTTTTAATAATTTTAATTAATTACTTAATAACTTTTTTTTTCTGGAAGATATTTACTTTTCACCTGCAATTTTTTAACTAATATCCTAACTATATCATCATGTCAAATAGACCTGAAAATTTAGGTAATGATGTGTAAATCCACGATTTGCCAGATATGTGATACCAGGAGGCAGGAGCAGTACTAGACCCCGGACTGCTTTTAAAATTTCTATATCAGAAAAGCATTGCTTTGTATACCATTTCTTACTTCACATTTATGTAATGGTACAGCAGTGCTTACTATGATTTTTATTTACTTTATCTTTTCTTAGTGTGCATTCTACGGCAATAAACATTCCTCTCCATGCAAGGTTGCCTGCAAACTCCTGTAGCAATAAAAACTATTTTCTTATCTTGTGTAATGTGGTTTAAATAGGGTTCTTTAACACTCCGTTACATGCATGGAGCACAAGCGTGCCTCAGATACAAATATCTGTTTCTTGTTAACTGAATGTTGGAACTAATATGCCCGCTACTTACATAGGTGTTGCTTATATTTATATGTGTTTGTCGTTACATTCAAATAAGCCAGCGTACTAAGCCCCAAGTATTGTATGAGGAAAACAATCAAAATAGTGTGTACATAAATGCCAACTCTGTTTTTTTTATGAATGTTATTGTAACGGACCAAGCTCGAGGCTCATTTGAAGTTAAGCGGACAAACCTCTGCCTATAACAGATGCATTTCATCACAATTGACGAATTGTAGTACGCCCGTCGCCTTGAGACATAGTTGTTAAGTCTCATGAGCCTGTAATTTCACTGGCTCTCGAGGACTGCTGCCGGAACACACCGTTAGGTGCTTGGCGACAGATTTTCTACTTGAGGGTGGTCGCTAGCCAGGTGGACATTAGCAAAATGCCCTTCCATTATGCGGTGAAACCCAAGCCCGCGGTGGGATTCGAACCATGGACCTGCTGCGCGGCAGTCCATAGCCAATGCCACTCAGCCATCACTGCTTCAGGTCATCATGGCTTGATACTTTATAACGTGTATACATTTAAGTATTGCTCAAGGAAAGTTACATTTACTGCCGCAGTTCAAAGTGCAAGTTGGTTTAACGTACATTGACAAAAAAAAAGTTTTTTACTCAATTAGCAATTTTAGTGTATCATTCGTGGAATTGTGTCATGAAAATACATTGTCTAATCTAGTACGTTTTTGCTTTGCTTTTACAGTTTGTATTGTGAACAACAATTACAAACCATTTAGATACATCCCATGATTTGACAATCTCAAGGTATTTTCATATATTATAAGCGTAGGTTGCTATGGTACGTAACATATACAATAAGTTATACAACGAAAAACATTTTTACGACACATGTACGATAAATGACATGTTATGAACAAAAACAGGTTTATGTTCTGCATTTAAGTATCGTATTTCATAGTAGCAGTATTATGTTGCTTAGATCATTGTTCTGAAATTGCACTTTTTGGGCACAAAGTAATACTGGAACCTTACTTTTTTTATATAATATACAATTATTATATTATATGTACTTTTATCACTTGCCTATCCCACTCTTCTTGGTGTAAATTGTCCTGGTCATCGTCCGAAAAGCTTACAAACTGAGTTGCTCATTAGGAGTGTTTCATTTAAGGTAGCAACACGTGTTTCGAAATGTCCAAGGATTAGATGGTACTTGTGAAATAATGAGGACATCTTGTTTTTAGGAATTCTTGCTAAACAAAGACTAATACAGATCCCTCTAATTATTTCCATGTTCTGAAGCGTATTTAGTTTATTTTTGTTAAAACGAAAGTAATGTAATGAATAGATTCAGGCGTTACGTTGCGTAAATCCATATTTAACAACAACAAATATTTTTAAAATATTTTAAGCAAACATCAAATTAATATTTTAATAAAACACTTAAAATATATCAAAAGTATATCTAGTGACAATTCCGCCATATTTTCTTGTTAAGCCAACGTGACGTCACAAACGCAACAAAGCCAAACCGGAAGTATTGTCGACGCGTTCCGCTTCCACACGAAGCATCCTCAGGAGGTCTTGACTCTACGAGCGCACGATCGAGAGATTCTCGATCTCGATCGTGTAGAAGCGATACGCGTCGAAAATTCTTCCGGTTTAATTTCGTGGCGTTTGTGACGACAAGTCGGCTTAACAGGAAAATAAAGCGTAATTGTCACTAGATATATTTTTAAGTGTTATATTAATTAGATGTTTTCTTAAAATATTTTAAAAATAAATGTTCGAGTGTAATGTGTAAATTATGGTAACTTAAAGCAAAAACATTAAATATGCAACATAAAATCTTATTCAGATACATTTACAAAATATTATTTTTTATACTCGTCAGTGGGCAAAAGTGGTTGGACACAGTTCACCGTATAAATAATTAAACTTTTTGATATATGATAAGGTTACAGAACAAGCACGAGGTGATGAGCACCAACTTGCTCTGCCTATAATAACATATATATTTCGTCATAAGTAACGATCTGCACAGCGTTATTCCTCTGAAACGTAAAGTTGTTCTCTTATGTATGTTTTTTTTTTCAAACTGTAACACGGTTATGCAAACATAACTGCTTATATATGGTACTAGCTTTCCGGCTGCGAGTCCGCTCACCCGTATATCAATTATCGCGCAAAATCATTAACCTCATTTTGCGCAGTTAGATAAAAACTATCCCCGGGTATCAAATTATTTCCTTACCAAAATTCATCCAAATCAGTCCCGAATTTTTTTGGGTTTATTCGTTGCGTACAAAAATACTTCTAGGTTAGCCTGAACAACATCTTCGACTTCATCATCACTTACCATTAGGTGAAATAGTGGTCAAAGGCTAATCTATCAGGCTTAAAAAAAATACAAATCTTTTCTTTTTTTAATATGAGTATAAGTTGTACCTTGTACCCGTCTGAGTGAGATGAATTCTCAATATCTATGATATTATTTATTTTATTTATGCCTGATAGGTTAGCCTTTGACCAATATCTCACCTGATGGTAGGTGATGATGTGGTCGAAGATGTTGTTCAGGCTAACCTAGAAGTACTGGCTCTCAAGGACAGCTGCAGGAACACACTGTTAGGTGCTTGGCGACAGATTTTCTACTTGAGGGTGGTAGCTAGCCAGGCGGGCATTCGCAAAATGCCTCACCATGCTATAACAAACGCCATCCTAAGACGACAACCGGGACCGACGACTTAACGTGCCCTCCGAAGCACGGAAACGCTCAGTAGTAATGTCACTAGCGGTCACCCATCCAACTCATGACCGCGCGCGACGTTGCTTAACTTTGCTTATCGGTTGAGAACAGCTAATCACTTCGCTACGAGCGCTTCAACAAATATACCCATCATATATTTTTAAAGAAATTGTTACATATGTTTCAAAATCAATATGGTATTGCTGGACTAACGTTGTCGTGTGAACTAATTTAGGTGCAGATAGCAATTTTCAACTAACAACGGTAATTGCCAATTGCCATGATTGGAATCCATGTAGAGAAAACATAATTTACATAATAATATTCTTGTATTTGACTCCATATTCGCGTGATAAGGGCAGATTCATAATTTGCACTTAGTTTTTAAGATACTCAATCTAGTTTGTACGACGCAAAGGAAAACTTAGAACTTTGAACTTCATGTGACCGGCAAGGATCTTTATTGAAAAGGAGCAATCGAGTATTAAATCTTCAGTGCTTTTAGAACTGAATGGTACAAAATTGAAATATAATATTGTGCAGTATTTTCAATTGAAATCGTGCTTCTGCTTAAGCCAGACATAGCTTTGCAAAATGGAATTCATAAAGAGTTGAGACTTCGCCTAGTTTTAAAATAAATATAGTGTTATAAATAGGCTGCAATTTTATTCCGTAGGTATAAGTTTTCACCGAATGATTTAAGATTTTTATTATATATTTTTATTAATTCAAATAAATCAATGAAAATAAATAATTCATTTGTCATTTTATTGATAGATGACTGACACAAATGACTCAATATGCGATGTTCATGAACCTCGGGGTACATTTATAAAACTGCATAAACAACATACATATTGTAATGTATGGGTCTGAATGTTAGGCAACGGAACAGGTGGATGAAAAAAGAGAGCATTTGGCAGAGATACGAGTGTTAAGATGGATGTGTGAACTAGAACGGATAAGATAAGGAATAAGGATGACCTCTATTGCTCTCGAAGTACTGGTCGAAGTTCCCAACACCTAATGCGTAACGATGGTAAAAGACCTGACGGTGTCACTCTTCTTGGAACAAGAGTGACACCGTCAGTGGAAGTAAGAGTTCTTTCAGTGGAAGTAAGAGTGGCTCTTAGTGTGAGACGCTACGTGCGTTGACTTTATAGCACCGTCACGTCTTTCTGAAACAAACATGATTGACGTGGACTGGCGTCACGGCTACTTTGGCGGAGCGACTCAAGCGGCGTACAATATAAATGCAGTGTATTATGTTCTATAATATACAACTAATGTTTATAATTTTATTATTTTAATCTTAGACATCGCTACAAATAACCGTTCTGGATACATGCTAATCATTTAATGCAATAATGAACAAATAAAATAGTTTTTTAAGGTTTGAAATTTCTAACAGACTCTCAAATTTAATAGGCCAGTAAAAACAGTGTCCCCGTGGGGTGCCGGGTTAGAATGCACCTCCCCATATCATCCCGTGGGTATCGTAAGAGGTGACTAAGAGAAAAATACTGGAAGGTGGGAAGCAGCGCTTTCTAAAGAACTGCCATCTAATACTGCGATCCCCAAGACGTCTGCCAAGCGTGGGGATTATGGAAAATACCCCCTTTATAGGCTGTGTTCAGCAGTGGACGATACGGCTGATACAGTAATAAACAAATAGAAACAATTTAACACTTTGAAAACATGAGATAACCTTACAAAATCACAAATATACGATAGGAAAAATTTAAGTCATGTGCGGAGGCATTATTGCAAACCTAACAATATTAAAAAAATGAGATAACTTGCTCCAAAACACTCTAAACTCACATTTTCATCGACTGACTTCCACAACTTATTTCATACCTCCTTACAAGCTAGTTCAGTTACAGTGTAGTTAAAAAATCGGAAACGAATTCCGTTTTTTTTTCGTTCATACGCGTCTACTTGAAGTCCGTTATTATAAAGCTATGTTTAATTCCTTAAAAGCTAGTCATGAGAGATATATCACTAGCTCTCGTATCGTCTGGTTGTTGTCAACATGACGTTACCGTCTTGAAATATATTTGTTTAGTAAATTTTAGATTTTTTGTACAAAACCTAGCCAACCGGTAAAAAAAATTAAACAGATTAATTAAAAAAACTGGTCAACTGTGAGTTGGACTCCAACACCAAGGGTTTCACTTAAACAATATGGCTCTTTAAATGTCGTCGAACGGATGCACAGCCAAGGCTAAGTAACTAGTCTAAACTAACATGTGCCGTTTCCGAATAACGAACACTAAAAATTAAGGATGACTAAAATCATGTCCATATTCCCAAAATATAATTTTGTGAGTCGTCACATCTTTCTGAAACCCACGTGAGGGCTGGCGCCGCGGCTACTTCGGCGGAGCAACTCAAGCGGCGCAAGTATGCTGACCTCGGTATGGGTTACATATTTGAGCCGTTTGGTGTAGAGACGTTGGGTCCGTGGGTGCCGGGAGCTCATCGTATTTTCCAAAACTTATCAGAGCGCTTGGTCGATGCGACGCGTGATCAAAATGCTGGCACCTATTTGGCTCAAAGAATAAGCATTGCGATTCAACGGGCAATGCTGCCAGCATGCTGGGCACGCTGCCAACTGATAGTGGGCTAAAGCATTTGGGCTGCCTATGAGTCCAAATGCTTTTATTGTAGTAGCTGTAGTATAGTATTTTGTTAATAAAGGCAAACAGCCTGTAAAAAAAAAAGTTATGAGTAAATGCTTTAGAAATGAATATGTTAGGATTAACTTACACGATATGTGTACTTTCTCACTAATTTTGACACTTAACTCAAAATTTTGATAGACCGAGATTCTACCCGTGGTAACCACAGTCGATGGAACTCGATCATAACGTCGAAAATATTATGTCAAAATTACATTTTGTTTCATGTAAGTAATCGTTGACACGTTGTGTTCGTAAACCAGGATTTCAGTTTTCGTAAATTGATTAAGTAAAATGGAATTATACTTCTAAAATTCTGTATGGCGAAAACTCAAGTTGCTCTGAAAAACAATCCCTACATAGTTTGTGATTATCTAACGACAAAAAGCTTTGACAATTCCGCATCTGCCAAGCTATTGCCTGTCACCTACGTATTTTAACCAATAATGTAATAATTTTATTAAATAGTATGTAATACATTGTTAAAACAAGTTTAAAAAATATGGCCCCGACTTTTTTGCCCGTTCTTCTTGCAGTGGCTCTATAATTTTTTTTGCCGAACGTAATATGTAGAATATTTCAATGTTAAAATTTGTAATTGACCTTCATAGGAGTCTTAGATGCCTAAATTAAATACATTATTTTGACTTGAATCGGAATAAAATTGTATTTATTCAGATAAAACTTGCCCGTATCGAGTTAGGCACGACATGAACAAATGCTACGAAATGTTATCAACGCGAGCTTTTCGCGTCGAGTGTCAAAGGACCTCGAAAGAACTGATAAAAGGGACTTCGCCTTTGTTTCGTGAGGCCAGCTACTGTAAAGATAATGTTGAACACGCGTTCTACTTTGAAATTTGGTATTTGGAAGTTGTTGTAATTGGCTAAGCTTGAAGTACTAATTTTTGAAGATGTGAAAGATTTTTTCGCAACTACAAGTCAGTAATTATCTTAGAATATGCTTCTTTTATCTTTGGTTGACTTTTAAAAATGCAAACCTGAAACGATATTGATTTATCACAGTATTTTTTTTTATTATTGGTGCCATAACGGATACCCATTTATAAGTTCTATTCATTTTTATCTGCTTTTAGCCCTCGTAGTGGAGTTTGCATAATTATTCTTAATTATGAGCTTATAATTTGAGCGAGTTTGTCCTACCAACTAGTTAAAGGAAAGTACTGCCATCATACCTATTTCATCCGCCAAGCAGTTTTTTTTTTAATTTTTTTTATGCCTATTATTTTAGTTTTGACCACTATCTCACCTGATGGTAAGTGATGATGTGGTCGAAGATGTTGTTCAGGCTAACCTAGAAGTACTGGCTCTCAAGGACAGCTGCCGGAACACACCGCAGTTATGCTCACATTACTGTATTCTGGTTTGAAGGTTGTGGGTGCCGATGTAATTATAGGCACTTAAAAACTTTATGTATCATGTTATTGGGTGCAGTGCAGTTCACTAATTGTGACAAACTGCAACTGTAGTGCAAGTTATAAGTAGTGGTTACCACTTAACACCAGGTGGGCCTCGTGCTTGTTCCACCACGATACCAAAAAAAAGTGTTCTCTGCAGACACCACTTGGTCGAATGACTGCTAGTGGTATTTTTGACTGAGAGCCCCCATGCTTAAGAAGACACGTTGAGCCCTTAGACCCAGTCGTTTTATCTGGGTAGTTTACCACCGACATAGTTTAATGGCTACTACATTATCTAGGCCTAAAAACTCTCACATTTTGCATGGTGATAGCGCATTTTGCGAGTATAGGTACTTGCAAAATGCACTAGTCGCGGCAGTCGTTTTAGCATGGTGGTAGGGCATTTTGAGAATGCACGTTTGGCTAGCTACCACTCTCAATTAGAAAATCTGTCACCAAGCACCTATCGGTGTGTTTCGGTAGCAGTCCTTGAGAGTCAGTAACTCTAGGTTAGCATGAACAACATCTTCGGTCACATCATCACTTACCATCAAGTGCCATAGTGATCAACGGCTAGCCATCAGCTGTAAATAAGAAAAAAATGGAATACCGCTGGGAAAAAAATCTAATCAAATAGGTTTATTTATATAACAATTTCATAAAGTTAATGGTTGGCTCGTATGGCTCGGCGTTGTGTGACAAACACTTCACGAAATTCATAAAACAAAGTACATACGCTAATTAAAGTTGAACACTCCTCTAGCGAGGAGTAAATATATCACAATGTATCCGGTACAAATTGAGAAAACCAATTTTACTTTAAACAATCAGTTTTTACTTATTTCAATACATATAAAATTATTATGTAATTATTAATATTCGGCTCGGTTTTATAAGATTATTTTAATATGTATGTGCATATGTAATTATTTAACTTCGAAATTCTAATTTAAATTTTAGTTTGCATTTGCGTTAGCTTTACATTGTTACTGAGGTAAATTAGTTATAATTGTATTCGTGTAAAAAAAAAATATAAGAGTTATAAAAACAAAACAGTATGTTCAGAAAGAGAGTGGTTTTCTAAATAAAATTATTATATTAAATAAAGTCTAATTATAGTAATCACTCGTTACTTTTGTCATATATTAATATACAGGGTTATTGGTAAAATGCTAACAACCTTTTTGGGTTGACTTTTGCTAGTCCTAACAAACAACTGATATTTTTTTTGTTTG
Organism: Plagodis pulveraria; assembly: GCA_963890685.1. Lineage (NCBI taxonomy): Eukaryota > Metazoa > Arthropoda > Insecta > Lepidoptera > Geometridae > Plagodis > Plagodis pulveraria. Next base: position 31,231,272 of record OY982960.1, on the reverse strand, counting down.
TTTATGTATATTTGACGAAATAAGCACGAGGACCACCTGATGTTAAAAGTCTCTTGTGCCTGTAATTTAATATTTTATATTACTCAGGTCGACGTCAATATGTTGCCGCGGCGGGCGCTCTTAGCTCGGAGTAGGCATTGTATTTTACTACGAGACAAGTTGTCTCTCCGAGCCAAGAGCGCCCGCCGCGGCAACACTGGACCGCGCCGTGCTCCATTCCAATAGAATTTTGAACATTTAGATCGAGCTAAATGAAAAAATAAGAATATTAAATTACAGGCACAAGAGACTTGAAACATCAGGTGGTCATCGTGCTTATTCCGTAAAATACATAAAATAAAAAAAAAACAACTCAGAATGTTTGTTAGGACTAGCAGAAGTCAACCATTAGAGGTTATTAGCATTTTACCAATAACCCTGTATACTTTTTTTTGATAAATTATACTCTAATCGCTAAGATAACATGAAATATGACGTATGACTCTAATGTATCCCTTCATTCTCAACCTTCGTATGGGGATGCAATGAGGGTTCGAATCCCAAACATGACTATTTTATATACTCACAGTTCAAATTGACATTTTGAAATAGGTATCATTGTTTTTTTTAATACAATCGCAATAATAAATTCTTGTGTATTTTAACTCTTAGTTCTATGATCCGAAAGATACGCACGTCTGTGGCGAGAAATTCTAAATCTTTACAATATTTTTATATTGGGGTTTGATGACTATGGATATGCCAAATATACGAGAATGTATATTTGCGACCTTAAACTCATATTGGCTCATTGAAAAAAAAAACACCATTAATTTAGATGCTTACACAAATTATCTGTAAACCGTATAACAAAACCTAAAATAAAACTAACTTTTAAAACATAAAGTTAATATCAGGTTACATTTCCACCGGTTTTAGGTTATTCAGTCTTCGGAACCACCCCGCTGAGACTGTAATGAGCCGCCAGGGGGAGTCACTTTCAGTAATTTACCTACGTTTTTGACGAACGCCCGCGAGGGTAGTAAATAAATTGTTACCCGTAATAAATCCAATTTCGCTTGCGGTTTTAATTAGCTTTGAGATACCTATGAAACGAGAAGAATTTCTGCCTAGAGATTTGGAACTTTTGAAAAAACTTATGAATAGAAGCAGTAAGTTTTAGACGCTGAATGAAATATATTTAAAAAATGTGATAATGTGAAATATTAGTTTGTATGGAAGCTGGCATTTTCAAGGATTTTCCATCCTTCTCTTAGTTGGAAACTAGTTGATGTAAAATAACTTTTATAGGTACTGTCGAAACTTGAAATTGTTCCCCGTGGGGTGCTGGGTTAGAATTGCACCTCCCCATATCATCCCGTGGGTGTCGTAAAAGGCGACTAAGGGAATAGTTATACTGTAAGGTGGGCAGCAGCGCCTTCTAAAGAACTACTATCTCACACTGCGATCCCCAAGCCGCCTGCCAAGCGTGTGGATTATGGCAAATACCCCCTTAATAGGGGAGGCTGTGTTCAGCAGTGGACGATCCGGCTGATACAGTACTGTCGAAACTAATTTCCACTAACTGTGGATTCCAAGGGGTCCACGTTATTAATGCTTCCCTCCACCGCTCGACCCTCCTCCCTTGCTAAACCAAATTTGATCAGATCCTACTAATGCCACCTTAGTTACAAGTTCTAGGGTACAATTTACGGTTTGTCTTGACAAGCCCAGGTTTTTCAATAGCTTATAAAGGTATTTCGCTGTAATACAACTTGTTCCGACTTCTATAGCGTATAAATTAACTACATAACGTTAGGTTACTATACTATTTGACTCCCGAGTACTAGCTGCCATGGGCATTTGCCAGTAAACACCATTAGGTGTTTGGTGAAACATTTTATAATAATACCTTTCAACTTGCAAATCGTTTTGACTGCTAAAAAACGAGAATGCAGAAAGTAAATCCAGGATAGAATGGGATAGGTACAGTTAATGTTTTTGTAGGTTTTGACTTCTCTGGCTTTTTTTTGTCTCTGCCAGGCTTTTCCATTGATAATCAGAACTGAAAACTATAAACGAATCAGAAATCTAGATATAGCCCGATGACGAAATAACTCATGAAGCGGAACGTCTCTGTCCTTCTGTTCTTAGTCGTTCAACTTAAACAACGTCCGCTGTAATCAGTACTGGGTGACCGCAAGTGGCATTTACTACTGAGCGTGCTAACCATGCTTCGGAGGTAACCTTAAACCATTGATCACAGTTGTTGTCTTCAGATTCCATTCGTTGTTGCAATGGGGTAGGGCGTATTTCGAATGCTCGCTTGGCTAGCTACCACCCACAATTAGTCAATCTGTCGCCAAGCACTTAACGGACTGATCTTGCATCTGTCCTTGTGAGCCAGTAATTCTAGGGTAGCCTAAAAAACATCTGCGACTGCATCATTAACAATATATATAATGTTTTTTACTGCTCTGTTGCATATTTATATATATACATATTGTATATTATATAGCTACGTATCTCAACGGATATTTGCGTCAATGTTTTAAGTAAAAAAAGGCCTCCGTTTACCCTATTAACAGCATAATTGTGTCCAACTTAATACAAATGTAAGTATATTTTACATTTAAATTTAAACAAAACATCAAATAATTTGCTAAACAAAATAAAGAATAAACCAAGGTGGTGCAAGCCCTTATTATAACCAACAATTACACTCCAGGCTTAAAACACAAGTAACCAACTAGGCAGGAAAATAGGAACGACGCGTCAAAACAAGAAAAAATAACGAACCAAAATGAAAAGCGTAAGAAAAAGGTTTTCTCATCTTCATTATTCCGACCAGTGACACTGCTGTAAACATTGTACAAGCGGCATGCTGTCATGAAAGTAATAGGTTTTCATCTTTTATTCTTAAAATATTTACACCGAAGGATGATAATATGAAAAATTAAGTACAATGCTTCAGTATTTTGATTTTCAGATATACACAGAAGAAATTCTAAAAGAATTGTCCTCATGTGGGTTCAGAACACACAAGTGGACAACATATTTTTAATTATTAACACATATTGGCGATGGCTATGAATATGCAGCATGTCATTTTACACCATCATTGTATCACTGTTCCAGCGACATATCCGTCATGTTTGTTCATCTTAAAAAGGTTAGTTTCTAGCAGCGGATTTAAACTTGATTTTGGGTATTTTACGATAAAAATAGGTTAAATTAATGTGTTAATTACGTTAAAAAATTTTATTTCTATTATTCTTTAAAATAAATGCAGCAAAATTATTTGATGAGTGAAACTAAAAAAGTTTCAGACAGTTGTTGAGCAGCATACAATAAAATGTCGTAAACCTATGGTGAATCCGTTCCATAACATCGTAGTTTGGAACAGTGCAAGCGGGATAACGGTATATAATAAACATCTTGTGTCTCGCTTGCACATCCGTGATACATATTTCATTCGTTCTTTAAGTAGGATTAAACCAATATTGCTTGACGCGATTGTGGGTCGGTGATAGTTCGTGACTGCCAATGATTATTTTAAGCATGATGCAAAACGCTCCTTTTTATGATGGTTTCGTAAAAGTGGGAGTTGGCCCCCTGTACTGCGGGAGCTCAAAGCAAAAGACCGAATTGTATCATCTGTCTTTATTCGCTTAGGACATTGGTAAATCGGTACACAGGTAAAAGGTTAAAACCATATGCGCGTGAGTATACCCGTCAGTTTTAGCCTAACAGTCGCGTGCGTGAAGTAGGATTATCTAGAGACGACTGGGGAGGCGGCGAGGCAAGACGAGCGAGGTGCTAATACAAACTGTCGCATAAGCGTTTCCTTGCCCCTTGTTTAATAAATCATAAAACACTTAAAAAATAGCCAGTACTTCTAGGTTAGCCTGTATAACATCTTCGACCACATCATCACTTACCATCAGGTGAGATAGTGGTCAAAGGCTAACCTATCAGGCATAAAAAAAAAAACTTGAAGCGCTCTTAGCGAAGTTTACTAAGCTGTTCTCAACCGATCAGCAAAGTTAAGCAACGTCGCCCACGGTCATGATTTGGATGGGTGACCGCTAGTGACATTAGATAGATAGATAGATAGATAGAAACACTTTATTGAAACACCTTAAATATAAAAAATAGTTAAAACAGAAACACAATGCAAAATAAGGTAACAATTGGCGGTCTTATCGCTGAAAGCGATCTCTTCCAGACAACCATTGTTGTAATGACATTACTACTAAGCATTTCCGTACTTCGGAGGGCACGTTAAGCCGTCGGTCCCGGTTGTTGTCTTAGTATGGCAGTTGTTATAGCATGGTGGTAGGGCATTTTGCGAATGCCCGCCTGGGTAGCTACCACCCTCAAGTAGAAAATCTGTCGCCAAGTACCTAACGGTGTGTTCCAGCAGCTGTCCTTGAGAGCCAGTACTTCTAGGTATGCCTGAACAACATCTTCGACCACATCATCACTTACCATGATAGTGACGGAACACACACGAGGCCCACATGATGTTTAGTGGTCTCTGCCTATAACAGATGCATTTCGTCACAATTGACCAAGTGTACTGAGCCCATCACCCTGAGACATATATACAACTGTTGAGTCTCATAAGCCTGATAATTTTAAGACGTTGATGTAAATATTATTAATGTTTATATTGCGATTAAGGCCCGTTAATAACTTATAATTATTTTATGTGTCTGTTGTCATAAATAATTACTGACTCTCAAAGAGTAGCTGCTGGAATACACAGTTATTTGCTTGGTGACATATTTTCTACTTGAAGGTGGTAGCTGAGCATTCCCGAAATTCCCTTTCACCGTGCGATGAAACCTCAAGTTAGCTGTAGGGTTTGGACCACGGAGTCTCTGCGAGTCGGCAGTCCATAGCTATTACCGCTTGGATATCTTAATTCCCAAGAATGGTGACCAATATTAACAATATATATATAGAATAAATTTGATTCTCTGTAAAAATCAAAGCTTTACCGAGTCTAAAAAAAGTACATAAAAGCACTGATCTCTCCGGTATCTAATATCGCTAAGTGCTTATCAAATTTCTGATCAGCTTGGTGCTTTTAAAAATGTTGCCTATCATCTCTTCGCCATTACTTAGGTAAAAGTTCAAGTCACGTAGCACAGAATTAACTTAAAAAATCTGAGCTGAGCTCATTGAATCGAGATTTGCATAAAATGTAAATTTATGTAAAAGATAAAACACTGCTGCTGACGGTTGATGAAATCTTAAGACTTTTTTGGAATTTATTTATGGCCTAAACCTTATTTTTTATGTTATTGTGACGGAACAAGTTCGATGCCCATCTGACGTTAAACGTACCTCTGCCTAGAACAGATGCATTTCATCACAAGTGACGAATTGCACTGCGCCCGTAACCTTGAGACATAGTTGTTATGTCTCATGTGCCTGTAATTTCACTGGCTCTCAAGGACTGCTGCCGGAACAGACCTTTAGGTGCTTGGCGACAGATTTTCTACTTGAGAGTAGTAGCTAGTCAGGCGGGCAATTGCAAAATGCCCTTCCACCATGCGGTGAAGCTTAAGCCAGTGGGGATCGAACCAGGGACCTGCGGCACGGCAGTCCATAGCTATTACCGCTCGGCCATCATTGCTTCAACAATCTGGTGTATTGTAAAACGTGTTGATTTTATTTTTATGGCAGACCGTCTCCCTGTCGCCAACCAACCTTGGAAATATTTCAGGTTGTATTATTTTTTATGTACCTAGTGTCAATTGAACTGCCAATACGAATCTAACGATATCTCTTATCTCAAATTCGGTATGAACCATGAAAACATAATTCTCCTTTTTGTGAGCAGTCGTGTAAAAAATGCTATAAGTGCAAGAAAAACTTCTCAATAATAGTCAATATATAAGATAAGATAATCATTTATTTGCATAAAACATGAGTATTATACATGACAAACGCATGCATATTGGTGTCATAAATAAGTACAGTAATCATCATGTTTTGCCCATATAGGCGTACAAATTTTTGAGAGGTGGCAAATTATTATACTTATATATACATTATACTTACAATATCAAATTCAGTTATGTTTTTACTTCTGGAACAGTAATAAATTGTTAATGCACAGCTACTTCCTAAGTAGTAAATTCTCAAGTTGTGTGATAAAATAATACAATTAATTATCTAGCTACATTCGTTGCAAGCGTGCAACGCAAGCGTTTATATTGCGAGTGCAAGTCTTAGCTGTCGTTGCAAGTTAAATATGGCTAGAGTTGTAACGTTCTCCGGTCAATATCCGGCCATTACATCAAAGTAATTATTTACTCTACTTTTGCATGGTTTTAATGTTTTTTAATGTACCCAAATAGTGCACTTTATATTTTAATTGACAAAAAACTATCATATGACACAGAACCCGGTACCTGGAAAACGCAAAAAATTAAACTAAATTATAATGTTATTATGGAAGGGCGCTTTTTTTTTCACTTTATTTCTTCGGTACTTGTCTATCACCACGTGGTTTTGAACCTTGGACCTACTATACGGCAATCTATACATATTGCCACTTTGTTTGGTAAATTGATGGCTAATTAAGGTATTTAGTGCAGTTTGTATTCTAATATATTTTTGGTGTGATAATGATTACATTAAAAACAGTTAATATATTATATTATTATTTTACTTTATTCGGAGATAGCTTTTAGAGTTGACAGCTTATTGCCAATTGCCAAACGGTGCGTTCCGGCAGCTGTCCTTGAGAGGCAGTCATTCTAGAGATGACCCAATCGCAGCCATTACGTTGGCAGCTTCAGCGCCATCCGCAAGTCATACCGGTAACATCCCCAGGTGTGACGTAATTAGAGTTACACAATCAAACACCACGAGCACAAGCCAAACTAAAGTCCCTATTCGTTTCGTTCCGATGTCCCCAACTTCTCTGAGCTGGGTCTGGTTCTCAACGCTGGGTCCGTACCATAGTGGTACGTTGCGTTGCGTGTCCGGGCCTACAAGAGACGGAGTTAGAAGGCACTTTTCGCCTTCGACACCCGTCGTGAAGTGCACTCGGCATTTCACCTTCCAGGACTATTAAAGGGCATTTCCTCGCCCAAAGGCCGATGGAATTGTAAAAAAATAAAATGCAACCTATCCGGCTGTTTTTACTATATGTCATTTAAATGCCTTTTCCACCACTACTACTATTAATGGATAGTTAGCCAAGTGCACCGTTAACCTGAGGTAGCATCCAGTAAATAACAGCTTTGAGCTTTACGTAAACTATATACTTACCCTTTGGAGCAGTAAATTTCAGGTAATCTTTCAAGTTAGTAATTCTGTAACAACTACTGTTGTAGATTAAATAATACATAAATCTTTGTGAATAAAAGCTTACTTGTTCAACGATGTAAGTAGAATTATTTTGAATAAATAAATTATTCATCCATTTATTGCCTTGTTACGAAATAAAGATGTATATAGAATAATACAATTCATAAAAATAAATGACAGGCATGTCCTAAGGCAAATGGGTTATGCTCAGCATTATGCAGCGCTATCATTCAGTTACATGAGCGTGCGCTGCGCTGTTTTTCAGCATATTCCCACTCCGGCGGATGTTTGCCGACAGACATGAGGTAAAAATAAGCGGTTCACAAATTAACAAATTAAACATGCAGAAACAACTTACAATCTTAGATATTAAATTACATAAATGTGTGGCCACTTAAAAACATGAGACCAACGATGTCTTGGTAAGTAAATTATTATCTATCAATATACGGAGGTCACACTAAAATATACCAAAATCAAAAAAAAATAAAGGTCACACTAAAAGTTTTGTGTAACTTAAAAAACAACATGTTATAAACAAAATATAATATTTAGTGCTTTTTAAAATACTCTACATTTAAAAAATAATCATGCTATCGAACTATTTATTAAAACAGGAGGACCATAAATCTGAAGGCATGTTTTCTACGCGCTGATTGAACGCTATCACAGCCTCTTCGGAGTTGGTAAAAGTGAAAATTTTCATCAAATCTTTGATTTTGGGGAAAATACAGAAATCACAGGGTGCTAAGGTGCAGAAAAGGTGACGAGTTGTACTTTTTCGGAAGCTAAAAATGACTTTTTTCGCGAACACCCTAGGTATAATACTACTCGGCATTAACATCCTTTTGATCTTCAAGTAGAATTGTGCAGATTGGACCCGTAGCTGAGAAAAAAAACGCCATTTTTTTTACCAACGTTTCTCGCCTGCCTCACTTTTCTTGGCCTGTTCTCATTTTCAAACACCAATCAAAAAGATTGCTGTTATTTTCGGGTTCAAAACAATAAATCCACGTTACGTCTCATGTGACAAAGTCACCAGCAGTATTAGAATGTCCGTGGTCGTACTTCAGTAGCATCTGTGAGCACCATTCCACGCGAGCCCGCTTCTGCTCCGCTGTCAGTTCATGAGGGATCCAACGACAACTAAGTTTCCGAACTTTTGATTAATTGTGTAAAATAATTCAGCAAACCATCGCCTCACGGTGCTCAAACAAAGTGCTTCTCTCCCAAAAGCATTTTGAAGACGAGCGGCACAGTCTTGCGGAAAGAGAGAACTTTTGAAATCATAAAATATTTTCGAATTAATTCTATTTTAGTAGCGTACGTAGAACTTTGATGTTTGAAAAAAAAAAACAATTGACAAATCATTTCCCGCCAAAAAATTTTTATGACTAAAAAGGTTGCAACACGTTTAAAAAAATATAACATTCGACATTAAAATAGTTCCGATTAGCTAGAAGTGCAAAACTTTTAGTAAGCCCTACGTGTAAATATATTGTCACGTACACATATATTACGCAGTATATCCGGTTGAGAAGTGTGAGTGTGTAAATGTGTGAGGGGGTGCATGTGTTTAAATAATTGGAGTCAAGTTTGTTTGTAAGTGATCGTTTGGTGTTTGTGTTCCGTCTTCCTCTGTGTTTTAAATGTTAAATGTGTGTTTATATATGTTTAAATTTTAAAAGTGTGTCTTCGTTCCAAAGGGTGGCTGGAGATCATTCCAATTTTTGATGCCTTGTATTTTAAGGAACCTTTTAAACCAGCGGTTGTATGTTTGGGGATAACCAGAGTATTTTCTGTCCGTCACTAGGTACTTACGTAAAACGTACGTACGGTACGTCTGTCTGTCAGGACCCTTAAGAGGGGATTTGCCATAATCCTCACACTTGGCAGGCGTCTTAGGTATCGCAGTTTAATATATCAGTTCCTCAGAAGCGCTGCTGCCCACCTTCCGTTGCATTGACTTTAGTCAACATCCAGAGGTATCAATGGGAGGGTGACATTCTAGCCGGGCACCCTACGGTCAAAAGAGTTGTATTAAGTTGTCTTAACTTACTCACGATACAAGCAAAAAAAAAATTAAAAATAGAACAGGTTACTTGTTTGGGGAGCCCATTATTAAAATTGATTGTGTATTATAGTTATTTATTTCATAACATTGAATTCACATGTAAAATACAACATATTCGGTGACAATGTAAAGTTAGATATTATGCGCAAGGATACGCATGCAAGGTTTCACCGAGTTGGAACACTTGGTATTTACATTATGACGAAACTACGTTTGTACGAAAGGTGCTATGAAGTTATTTCCCTTAACCGACTACTTAAACGTAACAGGTCTAACGATACAGACTCTTAAAGGTTGGACAAACGAACAAACGGACAACCAAGAATTCATAATAACATCCCGTTTTCTAGTAAGGATTCCTTAAAACTGGAAACTTTTTTAGCAATGAAAGGAATAAAATTACCAAAGTCGTCTGATTTAATTACTCTGAGCTCACATTTAGACTTCCACACAAGCGGTAATAGCTATAGACTGCTGTGCCGCAGGTCCCTGGTTCGATCCCCACCGCCCGCACCGGCTTGAGATTCACCGCATGGTGGAAGGGTATTTTGCGATTGCCCGACTGGTTAGCTACCACTCTCAAGTAGAAAATATGTCTTCAAGCACCTAACGGTGTGTTCCGGCAGCAGTCCGTGTGAGCCAGTGAAATTACAGGCACCTGAGACTCAACAACTATGTCTCAAGGTGAGGGGCGCAGTGCAATTCATATGCATATCGTCACAAGTGACGATATGCATCTGTTCTAAGCAGACGTTAGTCCGCTTAACATCCGGTGGGCCTCGAGCTTTATCCGTCAAAATAACATAAAAAACATGTATATTAGTATAAGAACTGATTTCTTTCCAGAATATTTTATTTCTTTTTTTTTGGCCTAAAAGCCTAGTGCTTACCAACTTGAATGATTGTGTTCATAACCTACATTAATGTCACCATTGTCAACGCAATTATGATATCATCGAGGCAGAGACATACTTGCAATTACTTTTTTTCATTTGAGTATGACTGCAAAAGACTGGTTCCTGTTTCATTGCGCAACCCTAGAAAACATAATACGCCAAAATTCATAGGTTCAATATTCATTAGGTTTGCCTATGCCTTAGTACAGATATTGGGCACATCCAATGCTCTTTTAGTTTACATAGCCCGTAATTTACAAGTAAGTCAATACGTTTGTTTACATCTCCACAATAATATAAGTTATTATACCCTTACTTTAACCAAAGCAGCCATGTATATCAAACATGCGCAAAGTAAAACAAGGGGTGTGCAACGGTTGAAACCACTAAACCCTGTTTACAGAGGGATGTATCTAATGTATTGTAAGCTATGGGCTGTAAGCCCCATTCAAGAGGCTTGCAACAAAACACTGGTGAAATCTACCCTTAAAAAGGGATGCTTATGGGTTTGAATTGTAATAATAGATGAGGATTTATGGAATTCAATGGGTTGTTAAAATCCAGAAATAGTGAGATCTGTGTCTTCATAATGTTTATTGGTATTTATCGAAAATTTATAGTTACCTTGTATAATAAAGCTACGAAGCCGCAAGATATAAGAAAGTTTTTTTTTAATTTAATTAATGCAATGTAGTTGAAGAAAGTGCAAGTATTTTTGTTTTTACAGCTTATAAGCTAGCCCTGGATCACTCTGCTCACCTGTTGTTAAGTAATGATGTGGTCGAGGTTGGTAAATGGACTAGGCCTAGAATAACTGTCCCTCAGGACTGCTGCCAAACGCACTATTAGGTGCTTGGCGACAGAATTTCTACTCTAAGGTTTAAATTTAAGCGTTTCATGAACAGTTACATAGTTAAGAGGTTCATCTGTTAGAAATAAATATGTCCCAACTCTAATTAAAACTTTTCATCCTTTCTTAAAGTCTCAAAGTTTCCCTTGTTATGTTTACTCAAAAAAGTTACAGTTGAAGTAACAGCTGTGTATACTTATACTGCTTTTAAATTTACAAAGAAAAGTTTTAATGTTCCTACTATAAACGCGTGCAAATAAAAGGATGAGGAAAAATATGAACCCTTTCAACTTCGAGGGAGTAATTATTGTGCCTTAAGAATGAGGACAATGTAAAAATTAATTTGTACTGTGTTTGCGATGACAATAGAACTGCACGGAGTTGGAAAGAAAGAATCAGTTCTATACAAGGAAGGTGCACAATACCTTTATTGGTCGATGCTGGTGTTTGTCAGTCCTTCCAATAGTCATGAAGCATTCCACTTGACACAAATTCACAAGTTTTAAGTTTTTCACACGAGAGGATCGCAGGCGCGTCGGTATAGGACTTACTCCCAATCCATTTGCCACTCGCGTTAGGGCGCGCCACTAACGCAGTTGTGTGATGCAGTCTCTTTCACACGTATGCAGAGGAGTATGTGCAGGAGTGGACAGATATATAGGAATATAATTGCAACAACCTTACGTTACAGTTAACGTAGAAATCGTCTTTGAATCAGCGCTGGTTGCGCTATAGAGAAACTACTACTGCAATAGAGAAAAAAAGCCTTTTCTTTATTACGGATTGTCTTACAAACGAGTATATTTGAGAATGTCACGATATTAAACTAGTTGTGCATTAGTGATACGGCATCCGTAAAATCGTTAGGGGTGTGCTTTAATGACATTTATTGATTATTTTATTGACTTTCTTTTATGACGTAACTTTTACCTCATATTTATCAGCACACGAGTCGATAGAATGGAGTCAGTAGAAATGGCAATAATTAAGTTTTATATATTGTGGCATAACTCCTTTACTAGAATTTTCAAAACTATCGATTGTCTTACCTAAAGAAAAAAAAAATATACTCATCTTCCTTAGAGAATTTTTCATGTTGGTTTTATTTTTTATTTTTCCCCACATTAGTATGAAATATTACAATACATTTTAATGGGGTCTTTTTTTGTCCCCACTGGCGGCGAAGGGGACAACAGGTATCACCAATTTTTTTATTACTATGTTGTTCAAAATGAGCACCAAATTAATAGTCTATGGTCTTTTAACACTGTGGTTATATTGGTTAAATGGTCGTATTGGTGGTTTTGGTTATCGGAAGAACTTTTAGTCTTCAAATTTAAAAATCTTTAAAAGCAATCTGAATTTCTTTAAAAATATTTATTAGTTTTTTTTATACCTGATAGGTTAGCCTTTGACCACTATCTCACCTGATGGTAAGTGATCTTGTGGTCGAAGATGTTGTTCAGGCTAACCTAGAAGTACTGGCTCTCTCTTTGTTATAACGACTGCTATCCTAAGACATCAACCAGGACCGACTGCTTAACGTGCCCTGCGAAGCACGGAAACGCTCAGTAGTAATGTCACTAGCGGTCACCCATCCAACTAATGACCGCGGGCGACGTTGCTTAACTTTACTGATCGGTTGAGAACAGCTAAGTAAACTTCGCTACGAGCGCTTCAAAACTAACTATCGAGACAATAATAAATAAATATATCGAGATAAACTATCGAAGTAATTTATTGAATAATTTATTAGACTTGCATTCCTGTGGCGAACAGCCAGGAAACCGCTCCCTGGATTGGCTGGGGAGCGTATACAGATAGAGAACACTATATTTTCACAATATAGATTAGATTGACACGATATATGAACTTAAAAATTACATTGCAATAAAGAACTATTTAGTACTACACTAGTGCAAATGCGGCCTTATCGCTTATGGCAATTTTTTTCAGACGACCAGGAATAAAGGATTTATAAACTATCAAATGTATCGTATCGCAAGCGCCGGGTACAAGTACGTAGAACCAAGAGATTAGTTTAAACGATAACCTCTAAAAACTCCTAATGTTGAAATGTCGTTTTATAGTTACGTTGGAAACTTTATGTACCATGTTTTGTAAAGGCAAACATTCAGTGTATAATTTCAAAAACATTGCAACAACGTCATTAAAAAACTAACGAAAAGCATGACTCTACACATACACAGTCTCCAGTTTCCTTTTTCCCTTTGCATCGTCGCTTTCCGTTTTTATAAGCAGAGTAAAGGATATCGTTATCCTGAGGAAAACGTTAACTCCCTGTACTTTTATAACAGTACTTAAGGTTTTACTAATGCTGAATAAGACGGCCGTCACCATCACCATAAGCCAGAAGATATCAGTTGAGCTATGCTACTACAGTGCTATAATTAATCTAGCCATTTATTGTAAGTGGCTATTGATATCCGTCGACTACCGCGACTTCCGCGATATCGTTTCCTACCTAGTTACACCTACCTTTACATATACTCGTATATAATCTGGTGGTATATCGCAGCGTAAGTCAATATCATTGTCTTCTTACCATGTACTAATGAGGTCAATAGAATGGGTTTTATGTAGCATCACATAGTTGTATTACGATTACCTACATTTATTAACCGACTTCCAAAAAAAGAGGTTCTGAAGTTGACGCTTCTACATGTTTTTTTTGTCCGATTTTGATAATTCCTAGAGATAAAGGTGTACCTCTGAGGTCATTCCATATAAATTTAACCAAAATCGTTCGAGTAGTTCATAAAGTAAAGCCAATTAAGTCACTAAAATATGTACTTGCTTACCTGGATGACTTAATGGTATTTTCTGTTGCCGACGGTGAACACTATTTTAGGCGAGTATATGTTGTTGTAAACAGTGTTTATCATCAAAAATGTTTTCAATAAAAGTGGAATTGACTTCCGACACTGAACATATTTTATGGAAGTCAGAACATGCAGCTAATGTGAGGTCGGTGTCGGTATCAGCATGATACCCACTTCCACAAGTTATTTCAAACTTTTCAGTTTTAAAAGTCGGTCCCGCTGTTTTATTAGTTATATATTAACTAATAAAACAGCGGGTTATTATTTTATTACTTTTATTAATTGATTATGTTCAAATGTACTTAATGGTCTTACATATAGATTAATTAAGTACGTACATTCACCCTATCGCAAAGAATCATGTGTCTATTGCAAAGATATCATTTTATTTATGGAATATACCTATACATATATTCCTATTTTTTTAAAGTACTATTATCGATGAGCGTCACGTTGGCTTTTACTCTATAAAATACTCGGCATATTATTATTATAATTTTTATATTAATTACTTTTCATTTAGTTTATGGCTAACATGTAAACTATCTTTGAATTTGAAGACGGTTATAAGACTTAACCCATTGGCATCGGCGATAATAATAACAATAAAATTTCATTCATAACTAGGACGTAGTGGTCCTGACTATGCCAACTTATTAATGTGCAACGTGGATAAAAGTTTTGTAAAATAGTGTTTGTTTTTCTCTTATAATATTGTAACACATGTGAAACAGGACGTGTCACTTGATTATTATTTTATTGTTTATGAATTTGAAAATTTTCTTATAACACTCTTATCACGCTTACCTTTTAAAACTTAAAGGCGAGTTTGATCACTGTCTTACTGTCTTGTTTATCTTAAGCAAATTCACATCAAACGTTTCGTCTCTGAAGCTCCAAGTTATTGCTTTTTTTGTTCGATTCCGTAACGAAAGTGGCTTCTTTTGAACGCCTCCCGAAATGTGAGCCTGTATATTCGATAAGCATGAAGGATAACACGATGAAGAGCAATTGCTCCGTTTATTTTGATGTTGAATTGAAAACTGAAATATCATAGCCAAACTGTATTGTGAAGTGATTTGTGAGGTCGTATGACTGTTCAAATCATTTTACTTAGAATTTAGTTTTGCAAATGCTTTTTCAAGTGTCACATTTATTGTCGAAAAATTCTATATTTAGCAGTTGTATGTGCCGTACGCGCATAAACATGAACTGTTAAAATAAAGCCAATTAGCACCATTGAATGTAGTTCACACCGAAGCGCAGTCAGGGTAATTTGTCACGTGGTTGATAAATATTTAATATTATTAGACTCATATATTATTTATTATACTATATTTTAGTGAAACAACTTTTATTTGTGTGAATTATGTTGTTATCACTAAACACAAACATTAATCAATTGAAATAAAATTAAAACCATCACTAGCAACTGATGACAGCTTCATTTACACAAATAAAAGTTGTTGACTAAAACATAGTACAATAAAATTAATATTAGTCAAGCAAATAGTAATATTTACTTTTTTGTATAGTTTACTATTGTAGCAGAATGACGTTTGTTTAGTACACCAAGTCAAACTTAGTAAAATAGTAGCCTTTGTGAATCTAATTTACTGTCAGCGATAGGTCACGGACTTTTATCTGCAGACTAGCTTACCGGCCGCGGCTCCGCCCGCGCCTATGTTGGTTATCGCGCTAAGCCATTACCGCCTTTTTGTACAGTTGGATAAAAACTACCGTACGTCCTTCCCCGGGTCTCAAACTATTCCCATACTAAATTTTATACATGTCGATCAAGTAGTTTTAAGTTTATTCGTTGCATACAATCATAGAAATATTTCCTCTTCATATTAACAGTGAAGATAAGAATTAGTTTGAACTATGACTCACACACCAAGATAGGTCATATTGTTAAAATATCAAACAGCTTGTCCTAGCTTAACGCATAATCACTGGTTTGAATTTGTTAGATTTCATAGAAGCTTTAGAATCTGATCGTTGAGATTTTCTGCCTCTTGGTATCAGAATGCAACTTTGTGCAAAGGCAAACTGTTCAAAGCAAACATCGTTTTTCTTTGACTTCCAAGTCTATTTTTTGTCTTGTGCTGCTTCTTTTTACCTTAAACATAAGCTAAATTTAAAATCAGTCACGAACAGTATAAAGGCGCCCATCTCTACCGTTTTCATTCCGGAAACAACGTTTTAAATCCCGTCCTTAGCTCCATCCATCGCTTTGACAACTTTCATCTGTTGCTAAATCACTTGAGCTTCTACTTTGTGTATTCAAATTAAGATAAGACGGCTTCAAGGATAAAGAAAACATTTTTCTGTAACAAACAGGAAGTTGCTTGAAAATTTTCATAAGGTTTTGTTTTCGCCGCTTGCCTCGTCAGTTCAGTGGTGTTAAAGGTTTTGTCAGTGCCTCAAAATTCTGCTTTCATTTTAATGATTGCATAGTGTTATTGTTTATTTGTATTTGCCAGTGGGTTGCCGGGCTAGAATGTCACCCCCCAATGCTACCTGTGGGTGTGGTAAGAAGCAACTAAAGATGAAATACAATATTATTGGCCATTATTATATATAAAATAAAATAATGGCCAATATACACAATAGCAATTTGGAGTTTAGCTGTGTTGTGTCCTGTAGACGATACAAATTTCTTAAACTGTCACGGTTATTTACTCTGTAATTATTATTATAAACGGATTTTTACCGTGTTGTTTATTACTTTTCCTTTGGAAAAGCCTGGTGTGTACAAAGTCAATTATAGCTACTGTGAGTCCTACATTGGTCAAACAAAGCGACCAATATCATGTATTAAGGAGTATATAAGGGCAGTCATAAATAATGATATCGAAAAATCTGCTATTGCTCAACACCTTCTGAAGTGTGGTTCCACTGGTAACACCACTACATACCGAGAATGGTAAGAGAAGCGATCGAAATAACAAAATATCGAAGCTATAATTGGCAAGATGGGTTTCAACTGTCAAGAACATGGAATCCAGGATTAACCTATGCAAGTTTTGTACACATACTAATTAAACAACTTTAAACGGTTTAAATCGCGTATATTTATAATTATTTTTGTCCCGACGTTTCAAACACTATGCAGTGATCGTAGTCACGAGGTATGACAGTCACCCCGTGACCGCATATATCACAAAATAATGATAAATATACGCGATTTAAACCATTTAAAGTTGTTTAATTACTGTGTGTAATAATCGCGAAAACCTAAGACAACGAGTACTATACAATTTATTGATTTAGTTACAGCTTTGTTAAGAAGTTATTTGTATAAACTATGTAAGGCAACACTTAATATGGAAATTAATATATTAGAATAAGTTGAAAATAACTGTTTAAACTCCTCTTTTTTAATTCTAATATCTGTATAGATTTCAGCACATATTCCATGCATCAAATCTCGCCGCGGGCTTCGCCCCGAATGGTGATCGGGTATACAAATGCCCGCCTGGCTAGCTACCGCCCTCACGTTGAAAATAAATAGTGCCTAACAATGTGTTCTGGCACTGTTTGAGAGCCTGTAAATCTAGGTATTTAGCACATTCGGCTACAAAATCACTTACAATAAGATAATGGTTAACGGGTAACATAACAGCAATTAAAAAAACCAATAGGTAATTCTCTGTGTAAT
This sequence comes from Plagodis pulveraria, assembly GCA_963890685.1. Lineage (NCBI taxonomy): Eukaryota > Metazoa > Arthropoda > Insecta > Lepidoptera > Geometridae > Plagodis > Plagodis pulveraria. Next base: position 31,213,634 of record OY982960.1, on the reverse strand, counting down.
CGTTGCGGGCGAAAATCCAAGAGAGAATCTTTTAAGTATTTGGTGAATTATCTCAATTATAGCTTAGTTGTTTTAGTCCATTAAGTAAGTTCATTCTCTTGATACTTTTTATTATAAATTTAATACGTTCATTTGTATTAGTTTATAAATGTATTGTTCTAAAATGTGTTATTTACACTGGGGTGTTTTATAATACAGGATTGGGCATATTACCAAATGGTCGTAGTATAAAACGCCCCACCTAAAATTAAAAAATAATATTTGAAGTGATTGCTCGAAAAACTAAGTGCCATAACTGTAGGAGTCCCTACTATCATCATTATTATATAGTTTATTTTATTATATTTATTTACACATTATATGTATCATATTTATATACTTATAGAAATAACACATTACATACACTATTCACATACACGACGCTTATATTCAATCATAACACTAAACAAATAATATTTACATAAACAAGCATCGCCGCGCGGCAATCGGAGTAAAGCGCACGGCATTATCTAAGGAATGTTGTTGCCACCACCCGATGCGCTCGCTCCGCCGCCGCGTGCGATCAGCTGCCGAGTTCAACCAAGCCTCAGTCGAGAACTGGCGATTACTCGCGAAGCCCGCGTCACTCGATGCAATTTTACTGCACCGTTCGTTGCGCGATCTATTATTGTTTATTGTTGACTATTATTAATTGTTATTTATTTCGTTATTGAATGTGCTTTCTGACTCGTGTTCGTCTAATATACATCTTTAACTTTCGTGTAACCCTTCTGTGCAAAATAAATAGTGTTTTCTTGTGTATATTGGAATTTACATTGACACCGCCTAGTACCCATTAGGACTAAAGTACTTCAATACATACCATGGCACAAGATCCTACCAAAATAACGATATTATATAACTTAATTCACAATAAGTTATTTCATATCGTTATGGTTAAAAAAAACTTTCATAATAACAAAAATATTTTATTTATAAAAAATAGTTTTTGAATGGTGGGGCGTTTTACCTAGTCTTACCTTAAATTACTAATAACACTTAAAAAATTCAATTATGTTTAAAATTTCGAAGGAGTGTGGAATCACTCATTATTTGCCAGAATGAAAGGACCATCAACGGGTTACTTTTTCAATATTTTTTTTTCTCTTTTGAAATGATAGCTAACATCTCGCCAGGTAAGTATTAACAAAACCCTGCCACTATGTTGGTAGCTTTTTACCACAATCTCACATGGTGGTAAGTGATGATGAGGTCTGTGCCTCATGGTTCAAATATTTGTCTCATACAATTTACCAATGCACAATACAGAATCCTATTTAAAAGACACATAGTGAGTCCCACATAGTATCCGAAAACAAATGCGATCTGAATTCGTCCAAAACTGAACAGTTTTACTTTCACCATACACACGAGGATTGATCGAGAAATACCTTCATTTCGATCTACGATGGTTTCATAGGATAAGATAGTATAGCTGTGTAGTGGCTTAGTACTCACCGTAATGAAATATATACGTAAGTGATAGCGATAGAAACGATAAATAATAATATTATTATTTAATAAATTATATATAAAACTCAATCATGATAAACTGCGTAACGTCACGACCAATAAATGCGCGATCCAGATCAAAACTGACGTCCAGCCGGCACACACGCTTCGATTTTTTATTCAATGTACAGTGAAGCGCTCGTAGCGAAACTTACTTAGATGTTCTCAACCGATCAGTTAAACAACGCCAATTGCCAAAGTTAAGCAACGTCGCGCGCGGTCTTAAGTTGGATGGGTGACCGGTAGTGACATTACTACTAAGCGTTTCCGTGCTTCGGAGGGCACGTTAAGCCATCGGTCCCGGTTGTTGTCTTAGGATGGCAGTCGTTATAGCATCGTGGTAGGGCATTTTGCGAATGCCCGCCTGGCTAGCTACCACCCTCAAGTAGGAAATCTGTTGCCAAGCACCTAACGGTGTGTTCAGGTAGTCATTGAGAGCCAGTAATTCTAGGTTAGCCTTAACAACATTTTTGACCACATCATCACATACCATCAGGTGAGATAGTGGTTAAGGTCTAAACTAAAAAAAAAAACATTTTCAAAAATCGATCGATCTCTCTCACACACGGTTAGATTGATCGACACCGTTCGACTGTACAGTTTAAACTGCATAACATTTTGTAAGGTTTGTAGCAGATGTAATGTTCATATAAGAACATGATATGTTCACTAAATAGATTTACGAAAGAGAATATCACAAAAAATGTACTTAACATGTTACAAACGAGTCACGGGTAATGTGATAAAACATCCGCCCTTTACCACTTGAATCCTAAGGGAAAATAATATTTTACGTAGGCGGTTTAAAGGAATCTCTGTTTAGTATTTATATATTATGTAGTACCAAACTGATATTGTAAATAGAATGCAGACCTTTATGTTGCATCAAAAAATAAATATTCACTTACTCGGTCACAAAGGCATTTAAAACACTATATAGTGTTTTTAAATGCTGATAATGATGACGAAAAGAAATGTTGTTTTTTTTTATGTTATTTTAACGGGACAAACTCGATGCCCACCTGATGTTGAGTGGACAAATCTCTACTTATAACAGATTACACATTTCGTCACAAGTCATGAATTGCACTGCGCCCGTTACCTTGAGACATAGTTGTTAAGTCTCATGTGCCTGTAATTTCACTGGCTCTCAAGGACTGCTGCCGGATCACACCGTTAGGTTTTTGTAATTTGTGCTTTTTGCAACACCGTTAGGTGCTTGGCGACAGAATTTCTACTAGAGGGTGGTCGCTGGCCAGGCGGGCATCGCAAAATGCCCGTCCACCATGCGGTGAAGCTCAAGCCCGCGGCGGGATTCGAAGCATAGACCTGCTGCGCGGCAGTCCGTAGCCAATGCCACTGAGCCATCACTGCTTCCAACCATGTGTTAATATAGGAACTATTACTTCTTTGATCAAAGTGTGATCTTAATTGATTTAACCTTTTCAGCATGAAGGATTTACAAACACTCGTATCGGCGCTCACTTATAGGTTTTCACATTTATAATATTAGTATTATGTGTTGGCAACACTGAGTGAAGCAGCTCCGGCGGTTGATTGATAAAGTTTTTGCACAAGTAATTCGTCCGACCATGTGGCACTTTTGCTCCTGCGATGGAATGCGCCACGCCTTGTGATTAGGTACTTAGCGCTTTAAAATGTTTGAAACACTAAGCAGTTGATAACCCAAACTTTGAATTCAAAGTAACTGCTACTTAATTTGTATAGACATTGTGGAAAATTACGTGTTTTGTAGGCGGACATTCGCAAAAAGCCCTTCCACCATGCGGTGAAGTACAAGCACGCGGCGAGATTCGAACCATGGACCTGCTGCGCGGCAGCCCATAGCCAATGCCACTGAGCCTTCACTGGTTCAATTTGCTAATAATTGTTTAAAAACCGTACTTTAAAAACAGCTAACTTAAATGTTTCAGCGCTCTTTTACTCGGTTCAGCAGTAGGTACGAGTTTATACCGGAGAAAACACATTTAGTTTTAAGCATGTAATATATAAAATTGATGATATCTTGAAAACTTAATCTTATCTTCATGAAACATTACAGAAAGAGGGTACATTAAAATTTATGAGTTCTACAGTAGTCGCTATTCCTAGTAAATTACACGGAATAACTCACGTTAAAAAGTCAAAAGGCTCCGTTTGTGATTTTGCTGGTGACGTCATAAGTTTGTTATAATACTTGTCTAACGGTGTCACGCTACGGGCTTCCGCCCGTAGTGAGAAGCAAGAAATCAAAGGGGGAGGATAAGCTCTCCTAAAAAAAAATTTACCTAGTGTTAGCCGTAAAGACATCTATCAGCACCCTACGTCCTACATCCATTACAAAAGAGTATTATAGATGCCGACTTAATTAGACATTATTAGTTTTATAAATAATCTTTGTAGATGTTTTTATCTTTGTCGTAATTTATGGAATATTATTTTAATTTAATAGTTAATAATATACATAGCGGCATTTTTGACACAGTGATGGCTTAGTGGCAATGGATATGGACTGCCGTGCAGCAGGTCCATGGTTTGAATCCCGCCGCGGGCTTGAGCTTCACCGCATGATGGAAGGGCATTTTGCGAATGCCCGCCGCGCTAGCGACTACACAGAAAAAAAGGAATACTTGAGCCAACGCAGTGTGTTTTTATTCAAGAATATTTGTGATTCATATATATTGAAAACAATATATTCTTGAAAACAGAACACAATATTCTCAGGAATATATTCTTGAATCAAAGTATATATTGCATTCTTCTTTGGAGAAATCGTTAAAGTGTTTAAATACGAATATGGTTAGTTTTGAATCCAAGAATCTTACCATAAATATTCGTAAGTGAAGCACCTTAATTACATTCGAACAAAAATATTTAAAAATATTTCAAGAAAGAATATAGAAATTTTATTTAGAGAATAAAATGTTAACAGAAGAATTCCTATTTTATTGTTAGAAGAATATTTTCGTTATCTTGAAATAATAATTTGAATACTTTATGTGAAGAAATATTTCTTGGGTCAAAACAATATTCCTAAGAATATTCGAGTGTAATATCAAGACTCGATTATTTTTCAGTTCAGAATATATTCTTGTTGTAATACAGCATTGTCTTGAATTTATTAAGACAATGTATATTCTTGGCTAAAGAAGTCTTTTTTTTCTGTGTACCCTCAAGTAGAAAATCTGTTGCCAAGCACCTAATGGTGTGTTCCGGCAGCTGTCCTTGAGAGCCAGTAATTCTAGTTTAAGCTTGTTAACACCTTCGACCACATCATCACTTACCATCAGGAGAGATTGTGGTCAAAGGCCTACCTATAAGAAATAAAAAAAAAATGGGACTGTGGCGCCACCTGACAGTTCTTAGCTGAATGGGTTCGTGTACGTTATTAAAATTATTACAATAATTGTGTGCTTCAGTTCGATACCAATAGCCGAACATCTAGGTAAGTAAGTGAAGCTGTAATGAAAGTGCATATTAGAAAGATTAACCTCGTTAGTTTCTATATCGGTTTCTTCTCAGCGAGTGTAATCGAAAACGAATTATAAATGTCTCATTTTGAAGTTTATCCTTGTGAATAATGACATCTTATAAATAATATTTACTTATAGATAAACATTACAAAATTATATATATCTAGTGACAATTCCGCGTAATTTCCTGCTAAGCCGACGTGACGTCACAAATGCCACGCAGCCAAACCGGAAGCGTATTCAACGCGTTTCCTTTCGAAACGAAGCTTCGTTTTCCCGCCGAACCAGCAACCAGTGATGACGTTACCCTGCCAGTCAAGCACCGTGTCATCCCTACGTGTCCCGAAAAGCTGCAAACTGGTCCTGTGGCTCAAGTTAAGAACTAGTTTTTTTAATGTTGTTTATTCAATATTTCACATGTTTATAAACACGACTCATGCCATATATACCTATAAAATAATTCTTAAACAATTCACAAAGTATTTTAATTGTCACTTTAAAAACATATCTTTCCAAGTGTAAGCTACAATAAAGAGCCGTGATTCACGTTCGTGCCTATATAAAGGCGTGTTGAACCGCCGGCCGTTTATCCTCCCGATAGTAGCGGAGCGTTTTCGGCGCCCGGAGGAGACGGAGGTATAAGGCGCTTTTCGCCTTATACGCCCGTCTCGGGAGAACCAGAAGACCGGGATATAGAGGGCCTTCCCTTGCCCAAAACATGGTGGAGCTGGACGTCAGTATAGGGGAAGCATCTAAGTACTCCCGTTTAGTCTCGATCGTGCGCTCGTAGAGTCAAGACCTCCTGAGGATGCTTCCTTTCGAAGCGAAACGAGTCGAATACTTTTCCGGTTTGGCTGCGTGGCGTTTGTGACGTCACGTCGGCTTAGCAGGAAATTAGGCGGAATTGTCATTTGATATTTATAATTTTTATAAAGATGTTATTATTAAAAAGGGATTTCCGCAAAGTTACACCTGAATCTATTCATTCTTTATCCGTGTGATCTGCATTACTAACTATAATAGCGAGCGATAGATTAGGGGATCTATCTTATTTACATGAATTGTCCCGTATAGTTTACTAGAATTACTGAAAACCACTTTAGTTTCTATATTATAATCATGACTATCATTGTCACTGTGAAAATATTAAAAAAACACCACCCATTAAACAGTCCCTGAAGGGCAGCAATCCAAGATCTTTCTAAGGCCAACAAAAATAAATCATGTCTTAAGGTTTCATTTGTAGACAGCCACATTTTAATTGGAAACTTAATTGTATATAAATTATTCTTGTTCGAGAAATATTAAAGGCACTCCTAGAGACGAGGTTGGTGATATTTTATTAATTTAGGCAATTTCATTATAATTCAAAATATTTTATTAAATTTATCCTTTACTATAAAACCACCTACTCGCATTCTTTGCAAAAGGGTAAAGCTCAAATATTTCAAGTAAATTCCGGTTTATGTATAAAGTTAATAAGTGATTAAGGTATTTTCTCAAAGGTTAAAAGGGGGGACATATAAAATGTGTGATGTATATTTTGTTAATAGAGGTTTTTCTGACAAATAAATAATTTTAGTTGCAGTGAAATTTTGAACTGTGCTTATATTACCTTCCAAAATACCTTTTGGTGAAACGAAATACTTGAGTCATCTACTTCTTCAAAGATCTGATAAGACGTGACAGTATATTGTTTTTTACATATGTTTAACCCGTAATTACTCGCTTGGAGACTTGTTTTCAGGTAGCGTCCTAAGTTCTAGTAAACTTCAAAACTGGTAGCTTTTACATTGCAACAAAACGATGTGGTCGAAGGTGTTAACAGGGTTAACCTAAAATTACTGGCACTCAAGGAAAGCTGCCGGAACACACCGTTAAATGCTTGGTGACAGATTTTCTATTTGAAGGTGGTCGCTAACCAGGAGGGCATTCGCAAAATGCCCTTCCACCATGCGGTGAAGCTCAACCCCATGGCGGGATTTGAACCATGGACCTGCTACACGGCAGTCCATAGCCAATGCTACTGAGCCATCACTGCTTCAATTTTTAATTTCCTACCACACATATTAGTTTACACCAGATTAGATGGTAGGTATACAAAAATATGACTAGAAACTAGTCCACATATCTTTTTAAAATTCTCATTTTTATTTTTGTACGCCAAACAAGCCCATATCCGGACGTACGCAAAGCGACAGGAATGTTTGTCAGGGACTCGTCCAATTTCACCCGGATCCGGAAATGGGGCCGAACACAAAAGCGATGGTATTTGTTCGGAATTCTGCGGGGCTCCGTTTAAAGTTAAGTATAACTTGGATTTTTTGCGATACGTAGGAGTATAATGTGCTTTTGCTCGATTTAAACTTTCTTGTGACTTTTTCTTTTGGTATGGGTATTAAAAATCTAACAGAGACAAGGCTATTGACGTCCATCTATAATTTTTATTAAATACCCTTTCCCATGTTTTCGCCCACGTGGATTGCGGATGTTTCGTGCTGCCTCTAGCATTATTCAGTTAATCAGGATGAAATGTAAGTAATCTTCGTCCTGATGCAGAATCTTATATTATACATATAGATAATTAAATTCTTTAATCAATTGGATCAGCGGTGAGTGACATCAAACATACTTAGGGCCTGTTTCAGAATGTTCGAGTATGTTCATGTTAAACTACCAAGAACATAAAATAACTGAATGATAAAAATGACAGTTAACATGTAGCGCGCTTCAAGCATTAACCGGTTAGGCTAAATCGATGACTGTGAAACGCAAAAATAGTGTTTTATTTATTCAATATGTTCTGGGTAGTATAACCGGGACTTACTCAAACATTCTGAAACAAGCCCTTACTTTAACATTGTGATAACTATTTGCACGTCAAAGACCAAAAGTATGAGGTTACAAAAGATATCTATAAGGTAAGGATAAGTGTGAGTAAGTGAGCTTTAAATTGGGTACCGTTTGGTGGTACAGAACCCTTAACATGGTTACTATGGCAACGTATGATACATTTTGTCCCTGTAAGACAGTTTATTTATATACCTTCAATTATCACGATAGCTGAATTTGGTAGATTATTTTAACGTCCCAAAGATGTATCGTTAGAAAAATATTGATAAAAATACTAAAATATTTTTGTCAAGAGCTCTCATGTTCACTTTCGCATGGTATGTATCCAAGAGCACTCTTCAATAATCTTTTATTTTATTTTTTAATATTTTTTTTTGTATGCTTTGTAGGTTAGCCTTTGACCACTATCTCACCTGATGGTAAGTGGTGATGTGGTCGAAGATGTTGTTCAGGCTAACCTAGAAGTACTGGTTCTCAAGGACAGCTACCGGAACACACCGTTAGGTGCCTGGCGACAGATTTTCTACTTGAGGGTGGTAGCTAGCCAGGCGCGCATTCACAAAATGCCCTACTATCTTGCTATAACGACTGCCATCCTAAGACAACAACCGGGACCGACGGCTTAACGTGCCTTCCAAAGCACGGAAGCGCTCAGTAGTAATATCACTAGCGGTCACCCATCCAACTCCTAACCGCGGCGGACGTTGCTTAACTTTGCTGATCGAATAAGAACGGCTAAGCAAACTTCGCTACGAGCGTTTCGATCATGATTACATTTTTCAATAAAAACCTTTACAAGAGTCGGTCTCCTGCTTGTTTTATCAAAGCAAACTGTCAGGTCTACGCCTAGTCCATAAACCAATCTTAAACAGAGGTGAAGCCCACTGATCAAGAAGATCTTTTCAAGAATAAGTAGTAGACCACATCATAACTTACCCTCAGGTGAAATTGTGTTCAAAAGATAAACTATCACCATTAAAATGACTGAAGAGGGAAATGCCAGGCACTTTCTCCCAAGGAATGTATTAGCTTTAAGGTAAAACGTAATGCCAGTTGATTTCTTGCATTTATTGGTCGCTCGCGTGTCATCTATTTATCGAGATCATAAGTTCAAATCAATATTGAGATGGCACGCTGCCTTTCTAATTTATACTTGCATAATCATATTTGCGAGCAAATAAAGTTAGTTTTTGACTCAACTAGTAAGTATTTATGATTTAGTAGGACAAATTAAAAGCTCCTCTAATTCTTATTTGCAAATTTAAAAGCTTTTACTCTTATAATGCTCATTTTTAATTACTGTTCGCAGAAATGGACCATGAAAACATTCGCACGAATCAAAGAATAGCTGACCACGTTTGGTAACAAACAAATTTGATACACCTCATATAAAATACTGAATTCTCAGTACTGCTGCTAATTCTATACTACTATAACTAACAAAATTTATTTGAAACCTGGATAGCAAACTTTCAGATACGTGTTACAGGATATATATTTCAAAGGTTCACACGCTATCTTTGCCAGGAAATGTGCCTTAAAACACTTCGTTTTTGTGTTTTGCCCTTAACCTTCGCTTTAAGTGAGAATGAGACATAAACACTTTTTTTTATTGTGACGGATCAAGCATGAGGCCCACCTGATGTTAAGCGGACTAACATCTGCCTATTACAGATGCATTTTGTCACAAGTCACGTATATCACTGTACCCGTAACCTTGAGACATAGTTGTTAAGTCTCATATGCCTGTAATTTCAATGGCTCTCAAGGACTGCTGCCGGAACGCACCGTTAGGTGCTTGGCGATAGATTTTCTACTTGAGGGTGGTCGCTAGCCAGGCGGGCATTCGCAAAATGCCCTTCCACCATGCGGTGAAGCTCAAGCCCGTGGCGGGATTCGAACCATGGATCTGCGGCACGGCAGTCCATAGCCAATGCCACTGAGCCATCACTGCTTCTCTTATTTAATATCTAAACTATTTTTTTAGGGAAGTTTAATATTTCATGTACTCCGGTGCTTTTATTGAGCCTGCTTATATTTCAATAACTAATAACAATAGTAGATAGAATATAGCGGTATATTTTTGTAATTGCCCGAATGTCCCAATCCGTAAGCCTGTTTTGTTGGAATCCAGTAACGATGTTACAGAAATTGTATATTGGATATTTTCCGGTCACAGGTCTACATAACCTTCACGCGCTCACTGTACTTGAGCAACACAGTGATTGAGCTTGCTCATGGTCAATAGTATGATACGAAATTCTGTACAAATAAGTCCTCGGCACCCTTATAATTGTAAATTACCCTGTTGGGTGCCGTTACCCTCGATTTGCGACTCCTACGTTGCAGGTTTTATTTTTGGAGTCCAGGAGCAGATTTTATGGAGGGATAAGCTGGACTTAAACCATCTCATCCAAAATTTTTAAGCAATGATGACCGAGCGGTAATAGCTATGGAATGCCGTGCCTCAGGTCCCTGGTTCGATCCCCACCGCCAGCTTGAGCTTTACCGCATAGCAGAAGGGCATTTTGCGAATACTCGCATGCAGACTTGTATAATTTTATCAGTTGACAATAAATATATTCTGATTCTGATTCTGATTCAGCAGTCCTCCAGAGCCATAAATATTACAGGTACAAGAAAGTTGATGAGACATAAGATTTAACAACTGTATGTCTCAGAGTGACGGGTGCAGTTCAATTCATAACACGACGAAATGCATCTGTTATAGGCAGAGGTTAGTCCATTTAACATCAGGTGGGACTCGTGCTTGTTCCGTCACAATAATATAAAAAAAAACAGTAGATCAATAAATACACTATTAACTTTTACTTGTGACGTTATCTCATTCATTTCAATATGATAATATTTTGAAATTGATATTGGTATTTTATAATGCTTATCCAAATTATAAATAATTATATAGATTCATAGTAAGGTCTTCACGATCAAACACCCGTGTTTTCAACCATAAATATGAAATTGACATTAGATTTTTCTTTAATTATTCTTGCGCGTTTCACCACATGCCTGAAATAATACGAACACAATCCTTTTATGAAGCTTAGATACTGCAAACACTGTTCTATAAAACTCCTTCGCACCGCCCTTTACGTGCACGTCATACAAACTCAGTCGCCCCCAAATATTGTATATTTAGTGAAGGCAGGACCCAATTGTAGGCATCTACCGGCAACAGAACATTATGTTTATCGGCATTGTAGTTATATTTGTTGTAATATAATATCAGTTATGAGTAGGTAGTTACCAGTATGTGTTCAATTTTAAATACGTTGAGCGAACAAGTTGTGTGGAGTGCTTTTGGAAGTTGAACTATTATTTGGGAGAAGCACAACGCGTACTACCATAGTGGTGCGCAGGCAAACAATTTGTAATGCATTAGATACAGAGACTAATATTGGTGTGCGAGATTTTTTTAAATATGTAATGATTTAGATACAAAGTTTTTGCTCGCGTTGTACGCTTTAGACCAATATATTGTCATTTGATTAAATACACGTAGTTGTACCTAATCTTAGATGTGAAGAGAGCAAAATAACAAACACTTAATTAGCGTAAAGTGCTCCTATACCTCCTTGGTAGTACGTGTTGTGATTCGCCCCAAGTAAATAATATTGAAAGTGCAATAGAAGTATGGAACACCCAACCAGCAGCGTCCCTATTTTCCCAATATATATAATATGTATGTCTTCAATAAATAAGTAAATAGAAAGTCGGTCGCTAAGCACCTAACGTTATGTTCCGGCAGCAGTCTATAAGATCCAGTGAAATTACAAGCCCATGAGACTTAACAACTATGTCTCAAAGTGACGGGCGCAGTGCTATTCCTGACTTGTGATGAAATGCATTTGTTATAGTCAGTATTATAACTTGTTCCGTCACAATAAAATAAGAAAAAAAAATTGGAATCTACTATGCAAGCATGTTCCACCGTCAAGAGTGATCTATAACTGACCCATAACATTTTCAACCTCTAGGGCCAAAAATAAATTTAAAGCAATAAGTATCTTCCTTTTTTATTTAATTTATGTCAGTGCACTCAAAAGATAATAAAATGTATGGAAGCAAATATGTATTTGAATACATTTACTTCTACACTCGGTAATGCACAATTTCAGTACAATGTCTTCAAAACTTAACCTGGGAAAAGATTCCTATGGGACGCTATCACCGACTATTTACGGGTGTAAATACCTTGGTATTATCTGGGCGGTATATTGTGACCTCACGTTCTTACTCGCAATTGTCTTTCTGATTTAAAAAAAATATTGTTTTCATTTATATAGAAAAGTTTAATGAAATTTTAGTAATACGTCATAGATTGATAATTAACTTCAGAGAATATTATATTTTTATCTCGTGAATTTCTAATTTTGTAACATATATATATATATATATATGTTTTACTACCAATTTTAAATTTTGCTTAACTCCCTCGTTATACCTGCAGTTTTAAAGCTTGTCGTGGTTCTCCTTATTATGCGGACTTCCGCTGATCAACGCAGGCATTTTATTATAGTATCTTAAACACGCGAAACTCTCTGTATCTGTTGTACAACTAAGCAGAGCACATAGCCGTCGCTCGTATGTAGGGTCAATTTCACCACATGTCGGCGATGCATGCCACGCTCTTATGCTACGATTGTATTCCCAATATATAACTATGATAGGTTCGCATATTGTATTCATAAAAAGGTTTTTAAATGTCTACCTACAGTCAGATTATTAGATTCAGATAAAGTTTCTGATTTTATTAGTAATTAAACAACTTAAAACGGTTTATATCGGGTATATTTATCATTATTTTGTTCACATTTGATCACTTTGCAATGATCGTGGTCACGGGGTGACTTATTGGTTTTATATGTCACTTGACTTATTAAGAAATTATTTATACTACTGTCAGAGTAACAACACAAAAGCAGTGATGACTTAGTTGCATTGGCTATGGCGCAGCAGGTCTATGGTTCGAAACCCGCCACGGGCCTTAGCTTTACCGCATGGTGGTAGGGCATTCTGTGAATGCCCTCCTGGCTAGCGACCACTAAGTAGAAAATCTGTCACCAAGCACTTAACGGTGTGTTTCGGTTCTTTTGAGATTCAGTAATTCTAAGTTAAGCCTGTTAACACTTTCGACCACATCATCGCTTACCATCAGGTGAGATTGTGGTCAAAGACTTACCTATCAGGAATTAAAAAAAAGTGTGATAGTAAATTCTATGGTTTTCTCTAAAGATCACTTTCCTGTAGTCCACTGAAACCTCTTATTTAATTAGGTATCGCTGCCAACATATATGTTCATAGAATACAATAGAAATTATAATATAAACATATAGTATATAGTATTGTATAATAGTCCTAGATATTATCTTTGGACGTAGTAGTTCGTCCTAGTATATTACCGTCAAAATATAGATCTTGATAGAAGGCACATTTTACCCGCATTATCTTCCCAACTCGATTTACCTATGTAACTGAGACATAAAGCAAAAAGCCAATTATTTTTTCCCGTCTGATAGCTAGAACAAGGACAGACCTTCTGACAAATTAGTTTAGGGACAAGTTTCTCAAAGGAGAAATATTACAGCAAAAATATATAGTAGGCTTCTGCATTTTTATATGACTAGACGTATGTAATTTTTATGGTTTTCGGAATACCTTTTAAATCTTGAATTGTAACTTTATTGGTATTCAGATTATAATTTCTGACCACAGTAAATTGAACTACCAATAACTTTGTAGAAGGTGACATTAAGACCTGCCTGTGTGCTAATAGGGTAATGAGCAACAATATAGATGTCACAGTAAAAAAATAAGTAAAAATAAGTTTAAGAGCGGCGACTGAATCAATTAGCCATCCAATGTACTGGTACCACCCGCGTGCAACAGTCATTATTTATTTTTGACCTTTTTAAAAAAGTAGGAGGTACTCAATTCGACTGTATTTTTTATGTTTGTTACCTCAGAACTTTTCACTTACCGATTATGATGTTTTTTTTCAACCCTCAAAAGTGTGAAATAACTTGTCGAAGTCGGTACCATGCGCACAATATTGTGATATTAGGTTACTTTTTAACTATCGTGTATAGACTTCAACAAGTTATTTCACACTTTTGAGTGTTGAAGTTGGTTCCATTATTAAGTAATTTTTTTTTCATATTGCATAGCTGAATTGCGTTTGTTACCGAATACTAGTTATAAATAGGTCACTGTGCTAATAATTTCACTAGTTATCTTGACCTTATATCAGGAACACAGGCATGCAAATACAGTATACCCATCGCGTGCCCCGTGACAATAAGCACATTGACCACTTTTCTCATCTTTTGGCCACTTTAAGGTAAAATTGGTTCAATGACTTCACTTTTAGAAGCACCTGGGCATTACTCCTTGTCTTGTTCACGAGTATACTCCTTTCCTCACTTTTATCTAGACATTTTAGCATGGAGGTAGTGCATTTAGCAAAAGCACGCCTAAGAAGCTATCGCTCTCAAGTAGAACAGCTGTCGCCAAGCACCTAACGATATATTCCCGCACTTGGCATTTAAAACCAAGCATCTAGATTAAGCCTGCAGACCACATCACACCTTGGACCACATCATATTTTTTTATGGTTAAAGACTAACTATTCGCAAAAAAATAAAACCAACTACGTACCATGTTTTTTTATGTTCTTAATTTTATAAGAGTTACAATATTAAGTTAGAGTTCTGTCAATTATTATCAGAGATTTATTAATAATATAGCTGTATATTCAGTTATAAAAACTTTCAAGTCATAAATCAAATCCTACTTAGGTACTCTAAAAATTACATGAGTCACTCCAAAAACACTTACGATTTTTGTGATGCCAATACTTGTATTGGGTGAAATTCTGTACCGCAGCTTTTTAGGCCCTTTTTGCTAGATCAACCTAATCTGAGTGCCGACGCAGTGCTGACTGTTGTGTACCATGAATAACAAGTATAAAAAAATAAAAAAAAGTAAAAAACACCGACTGCAAATTGTTTATTTTCGTGTTTTATCGTTCCATTGAATTTAAAACTTTAAATTATATATATTTATGGTATTGTTTCTTAGAGCCCTTCATTTTGATATCCCACTCGATAGGTTTGGAAAAAAAATATCTCATAATATGGCGTCTAAAATCCGGCAGTTTGTGTATTTTTATAATTTTATGTACCTGGTGTCAAATGCTTATTAATAAAAAAATATCAAGACAAATCTAATGGTCATTAAAGTCAGTTAAGCCGTTTAGAAGTTATAATCGAAGAAATAATCTCACAAACGTACATGCACCCTGAAAACATACCACTCCTTTTTTTGGCTGGTAGTGTAAAATTATCCCTTCCGGCGTATTTTGAATGTGTTTAACGTTAAATTTTTGAACGTTCAACCCGCGCATGTCCTTCATGACTTTTTAATGCAAAAAGTCAGTGTATGTAACTTTTCCTTGTCATCTTGATTTTTCCTTCAGGAAGTTGTTTTTATTTTCATTATTGGTTGTTTTTGGCCGGGCGCTTTATTAGAATCTTGAATGAATATTTTTTTTTGTAGCTTCACCTCTTGGATCTATACCGAGATGACCAAGATTTTGTGATAAGTTCTTTACCTGACTTAGGTTGGGATTTTTGGAGACAAATGTCGTCTTTTTGATTAACTAAACCTGTTGTTATTTGAACGTCATTTCGTTTCATTTTTTTCTTATAAAACAATTAGTAATAAGTAAATACGAGTATTTTTAATTATGTATTGTTTTTTTGAATTTCTGACTATTTTGGTAATGCCTATTTATGCCCACTCCGGTATGGAAACTAGTTCCGGCTGAGTGAAACTTTATTTGAATAAACTCGACATAACATGTGACAAGACAATTTGACCTGACTTATGGTAGGCAACGCCTCTACCAGTATTTGGAACATACGACAGAGTGTGTTTAAATTCATATTCATATTTATTTAATTCTGTTGTGAAATGCTGATCTTAATAATATGAAAAAGTAAATAAAAATGTGAACCCTGTTGGGTGCTACAGAACTACTATTACTTAACAAATGATAAAATACGAGTAATTAATATTTAAACTAGAGAGAACGAGTGAGTTTCTTTTTGTGCCTATCGTGTACCGCTATAGGTACACTTAGTTTCTAACCTACCTAACGTGGTAGTAGGAGAAATGAAACTAAGGTACTTTGATACAGTATAAAAAAAACATATAATATAATATGATTACAAAAAAAAAAACAATATGATAAAATGAAAAGAAGTGAATGAAGTTATGAAAGATGATTAATGAGAAAAAAAAAGAGTAGTTAAGTTTAATACAACAAATTAAAAGAAGCTAAACTTTATGAAACAATAATAATTTAAAAGCGGGTACATAAATTTATGAGGTCGTGGTTCAACCTTAAGACTTATTTCTGCTTCCGTAGTGGCGTACTTCCCTATATCGTTGGACCAGGTGATGATGGTGAATAGCCTCAGGTGTTGAAGTACGCAGTGTGGAGTCAGGAATTTGTTGGGGTAGACAGCCTCGGCGCTCGTAGTTACAACCAGCTCATTGCACACTGAAGGCCGGTTATACACTTTTGGACCACGACGTGGTCCAAAACTAATGTGGTCCAAAGTTGGTTCCAGTGTGTGGGCGTCCTTATAAGCCCCGTGTAAAGGAGATTAATCCAGACAGTGTTCCTGGAATGCGTAAAATCAAACATTTCACATTCACTGATTTATAGGGCCCGTTCCGGTAGCCCACCACGGTGTCACAAAGAAATAGGTAGGTACTTACGTAGTAGTTTTGCCGTGGTGGTAAACAACTATCAGAACGGAGTTTACATTTTAGTTTTAATGCAGAAAGTAAGAAAAAAGAAATAATGTTAATGTTAATATACAAATGCAAAATCATTCTTAGAATGAGAGGTAGATAAAAAAATGGATGATGAAATTTTATAGGGAAATGAAATGTAATAATTATGTTTCTGCTAATGAACTTGAATAAAATAAACAGTTAAGCTGGAATTAATTAATGAGGATATGACAATATGTATGATTTTAGTAATCGCAATTTATTGGTGTTTTGTGTGCTATTCAAAACTTACCCCTATCGCGGGAAACACTTAAAGTAATTTAACAATAATGACTTGAAGTGTATTGGTGCTTTTCTAGACTTAAAAAAAGCTTTTGATACAGTTTCTATCCCAATACTATTAAGTCGATTGCAAAACATTGGAGTCAGAGGAGTTGCTCTGGATTGGTTTTCTGACTATTTGACAGCCAGATCGCAATGTGTTTGTATCAACAAGCATGTAAGCAGTAGTTCAGCCTGTTCATATGGTATACCACAAGGAAGCACGATCGGTCCTACCCTGTTTTTGCTCTACATTAACGAGCTGTGTAGAGTAGAAATGGTAGGAGCTGATTTGATTACGTTTGCCGATGATACTGTCATTTTATTCCACTCAAATACTTGGGACAAAACATTTGAGCTTGCTGAACATGGTTTGATTAAGATTACATCATGGCTCGAGGACAATTTACTATCGCTAAACGTATCTAAAACGAAATACCTCTGTTTCACCAAAACAAATATAGCGACTGCAGAGATACTGTTGGAATTGACAATTCATACTTTTCCATGTAACCGTATGAACAATAACGATCTAAAGCAAGTCAATTTTAGCTGTAGTTGTGAAAAGCTGAAAAGAGATACGAGTGTCAAATATTTAGGAGTTTATATCGACAATAATCTAAAATGGGACAAGCAGATTACGGCTGTAGTGCAAAGAACACGCAAACTAATATATGTTTTCAAGTCTCTAAGGGAAGTTGCTGACTACCCGTTAATAATACGAACATATAAAGCATTATGTGAATCTATTATTAACTATTGTATCAAATCATGGGGTGGCGCAGCCACGTATCTCATGTTACAGTTAGAACGTGCACAAAGAGCGGTGCTAAAAGTCTCATTGAAACTTCCATATCGTCACCCTACTACCGATGTCTATTTGAAAACGGGAGTTCTTTCAGTTCGAAAACTCTTCATTTACCAATGTTTGCAAAGTCATCACAGAGTGACGGACACTAACTGTACGTTGATAGGAAAAAGACGAGATAACTTTCCAGTCCCACGCATACACAGTACGTTTGCTAAGCGACATTTTATCTACCTTGCCCCCTTTTTATATAGAAAATTCTTTAAATGTCCTAAAAATGCCAATGATGAGTCTAAAAAAGCTAACAATTATTTAATGAAAAGAGCCATTCTAGATTGGCTATCTAATTTTGACTATCATGAAACCGAGGAATTGCTCATTCCTGTTGTATAGTTACAGTTATAATTAACATACTACAATTAAATATTATAGTTTAAATATTAATTTAATTAATAATAACACACCTTTTAAGCTAGAAATCACATACTCACAAACACGCTCTCTACGCATACACACACACACACACACATACATACATACACACACACCCGCACGCACACACACTGACACACACGAATACATCATCATCCCATACTTGCGCTACAATTAAATTGCCAGACAGCCAAATTGGTTTATAGCCTCGCCTATCACATTATGTAAAAACTTTTAAATAATGTTTTCTATTTTTGTTTACAAGTACAGTTAACTTAATTTATATGACATCATTGTGGAAAGGTATTGTCTCTCATTATACAGGTTAAACTCCTAGTATGAGAGACAGTGCTACATTGAGTTTTGTAACATGTTCTATTTGGTTCAATAAAACATTATTATTAATTTGGCACAATATCAAACAGTAGGTAAAATCTATCACTATTACGATCCAGAAGGTTTCAAAACTAATAATTACGCCTCGCAACCGGCTAGAGCGCACGGGTTGACGCAAGATGGCGTGGACTAGCCGTCGGTTCTGCCTAGTTGCTGAGCGCCGCTTCGAATAACCGTCGCATGCGTCTCCCCGCTCCGCGCTTGTAAGGCGCGTTTACACGATAAGGAACGTTTACATTATTAAGATTTAAATATATTTGATAGGTTGTATATTAGAAGATTTTTTATAAATTTTATTATTAACTTGTATATAGTTGGACAATATATATTTATACAATGTACTAAAAATTAGAGATTAAAAATATTCATGTAACGCTTTGTTACAATCGTCAAAAAGTTCTTGCAGTGAAAAGTATCACTTATTATTTTTTAATATTGTTAGGTTTGCAATAACGCCTGCTATGTGCATTACGTATATTTGTGATTTTGTAATGTAATCAGCATAGCAGGCGTTATTGCAAACCTAACAATATTAAAAATAATAAGGTTGCATCATCATTTACAAGTATAAAACCAATTGCAAAATTGGTCTTGTTTGTAGTACAACGCAAGTGGTACTATAGATGTCGCTCTATCCCAATACGATGGTTAAAGAAAGGAAGGATAGGAAAGATTTGATTTATGACGTCATGTCATGTTAGCTCAATTGGTTAGAGCATACTCCGGCTCAAGGGGTGGATGGACGCGGGTTCGAATCCCGCACATGACTTAAATGTTTCCTATCGTATATTTGTGATTTTGTAATAACATTTATTAGTTAGATATAACTTAAATTTCTTGAAAATTGCAGATTTATTATCAATGTCTTTTAGATCCTGAGGTATGTGATTGTAATATTTTATTTTATAGGTGCTTGTACTATGCATCTTCAGCTTAGAATTCAGAAGTGCCAAACTATTTTTATTTCTAGAGTTGCGTTGATTAAAATATCCGAATATTTGATAAAGCTAAGTTTTTTTTCACAAATTAACACATAATATGTTGGAGGATGTAGGGTTAGAATGCAGTGTTCTATAAATTGAGGTTTACAGCATTTTATACTATCAATATTATGTACAACATCATACTTTACTTTTATTTAAAACGGTTATTCGGTAGATACTAAAACTTTATTAGAGTATATACCCAATATCTAATATCAGTTTTTTTTTGTGAAACCTTTATTATTCAATTGAAGGCATAAATAATAAAGGTTTTTGATCGGCGATGTATAAAGTCGTCTGCCATATACATATATATATATATATATATATATATATATGCCGTTGGGTGCCGGGTTAGAATGTCACCTCCCCATGTCTTCCCGTGGATGTCATAAGAGGCGACTAAGGGAAAAGGGCACCAAATGAGCAGCATCTCTAACGTGGATGTGAGTAGGGTGTTGTGTGCATTATACGCACCAAAAGAGATTTATACCATCTTAGTGCCCTACCAGGGTTTCACACAATATGTTATTGTGTGCCTGTGTTAGATGTTGTTAGCATAAACATGTTATTCGTAATATGTTCTTTCGTCCAGTGTGTTTGAGAAAACATTTTATATTACTCTGAAACTGTGCCCGGTGAATGGTAATGCCTCCTATTACATGGGACTAATACCCAATTAGCAAAACGTGGGTGTTTACACATCTCTGCCTGCCCCCCTGCCTACAGGCGTGATTATATGTATGTATGTCATATGTGCAAGGATACTGGTTCACTTTTTTTCAACCACGAACAGTTCATCTACGGCAGTAGAGTTTCCTAACAGTATGATGCCGTACTGTAACCTGGCGTGGTAGTATGCATAGTATGCCGAAGGTGTGGTCACAATATTTGTTGTTTTTTTTCGACTCAAAGAGCGCATAAGTGAAGTTACTTACTTTAGATTATAGATTGTATATTTGAGTCTTCTAATAACATTTAACACATTGAAATTGTATGATGTTAAAGCATTTCTTCTTAGCCTGAACAACAACTTCGAACATATCATCACTCATCATCAGGTTAGATGGTGGTCAAGGACTAGCCAGCCCATAAAATATAAATAAAGAAATGTATGCGCAACATAATTATAACAACACAAATTATATCCTGCTATTAGAAAAGCATTTTGAGTCATCTCAGCCGAGGTGATTCTATCTAAAACTAATTTATTCTTCAGCAGCGTAGTGAAACTCAATTAAACAGTAAGTTATCACGGCTTCTTTTACAGACTAAATAGTTTAATTCTATTTTCAAGCTACCTTCTGTTTATTAACTGTGGCAGTAATTATTGCTTTATTATACTTCTAATTCTTTTGGGACAAAGCCATGTGTTTTCTAGATATGGTTAATATAAATATGACAAGAATATGCTTGAGGTATCGTTTCCTTTTGCAAAAATGTTGATTTTTCTGCTACGTATATACCGAGAAGTATTCAAATCAAAAAAATCCTGTGAAAGATATAAAAGTTTTATAATGTAAGCATATTCATCAAGTTTTGATGCTACAGAATTTTAAGTGTACATTTACAAAAACAGTTTACGGAACAACGAGAACGTTTATTCCGTAGAATAAAACCAATTTTTCCCAGCGGATATTATAACAAGTATTATAGTAAAAAAAACAACATTTCTAACTATCTTAGTCAGTAAGGGATATCGTTGCAAAAATATTCCAGGACTTAAAACTTGTAAGAGTGAGTAAGATTTGACTAATATGTCTGATAACTAGACATAGGAAATGGCAGAGCCAAAAATTCTCAGGAACTACATTGTGACTAGTAAAATACCAAACAAATGTAGTTCAGGACAGAGCTTAAGGACAGAGTCTAGCAGATGTTCGGGAATCGTCGATTTATTTGCCTGGCAGTTCTCGACAGCAACAATATGTCTTATGACTCTTTAAAATATGATTCGCTTTGTTTGCCCAATATTAAAACTGCCACAACTGCAATTGATCTTGTATACATCGGGTACTAAGAAGGATATAACGTCCTTTGGTGTTCTAACAAGCCTCAAAACTTTGTATGAAGGGTTTGTATGCGATTATTTATGTTCTTATTACTGTTCTTATGGAATATAGTTTTTTTTTGTTTTTTGTTTTTTATGTTATTGTGATGGAACAAACGCGAAGCCCACCTGATGTTAAGCGGTATTTTCTGCCTATAACAGATGCATTTCATCTCAAGTGACGAACTGCACTGTGCCCATTACCTTGAGACATACCTGTTAAGTCTCATTTTACCTGTTATTTCGATGGCTCCCAAAACTGCTGCCGGAACACACCGTTAGGTGCTTGGCGACAGATGTTCTACTTGAGGGTGGTCGCTAGCCAGGCGGGCATTCGCAAAATGCCCTTCCACCATGCGGTGAAGCTCAAGCTCTGGGCGGGATTCGAACCATGGACCTGCTGCGCGGTAGTCCATAGCCAATGCCACTGAGCCATCACTGCTTCGTTATAATGGAAAATGTCTGACTTCTATGCTGAGCAGCATGTCATCACTTATTTGAGGGGTATAAACAAAATAGCCGAACGGGTATAATCGGAGATGGTCGATTGAATAATGTAGTAACTACGTTATTGACTTTTGAATATAGTAGTCAAGTATTTTACCTAATTTGATATTTACTATGTCCATACTGGACTAAATATTTGTGTTGTTTTATTTACGTTTGTTCTCGACGATATTGAGATGAGAGCAGAATATTTTTATTGAACATTCTTGGTTTATGAGTTTCCTACAAACAATACGGCGTGTGCGGCATATGAAATAAATATGTTATAGATTTTCTAAATAAATAAAAAAGTGTCACAAACAAATAGTTTGGATATTGGGCTGATCAAGAATCTCTCGGACCTAAACGTAAAAAAATGTAATTTATTTGTGTTTTGGATAAATTATTTGCCGGAGTGTCCTTGGCTTAAGAATGATTATGGAGTGTACCATATAGTTTAGATGTATTTCATAAAAGGCACCTATGAAACAACATGTGCCTAATAATCAGCATGTCAGCCCTCACTTTGATGTGAGTGGAGTGTTGCTGAGCAGTAAGCACACAACGGAACTCTTTACTATTTTATTGCCCTGTTTACCCAACCTATTTAGTCCAACTAAAGCATTCCTTGTGAGTGATCTGGTTGTAGCTGTATGATCACTAAAGGATTTATTTAACCCTAAAGTAGGCGCGCTATAAATATTTTGCCGCCTTTGCTTAGAAAAGATAACCATGTTTTTTTCCTGGCACGCCTACTCAGGTAGGTAAAAACTAAAGGTATTTATACGTTTCAACTGGAATTTGTAGCCTTTTATGTAGATAATCGTTTTAATATTCCTAAATTAGCTGTCTCGCCTTGAATTATTACCGTTAGTAAAAATCAACTTTTACATGAATTTTACCTCACTATGTAGAATTTGCGAATTTATTCGTATATACTTTTACGTGCGGAAGACTTCAATAATTTACAAGGCGAAAGATGTCATGATTAGGAGTTTACTTTAAGAATTAGAACTAAATTATTCCCTTGTTATCATCAGGAAGACAGTAAAAATGTCTATCTAATAAAAATATGATGACCAAATAAGGGCCAGATATGTATGCTCAATGCTAACTTGCCACGGCCACTGTCTGTACGTGTATCAAGGAAGTTTTGCTGAAAAATATGCTACAGCAGATTATATTATTTATATACTACATACCTAACCTTTTTTAATTTTGTACAGGTTTGGAAAATTTTATCCATAAAAACCAGATGTTCCTAAGCGAAAGGTAATTAAAATTAAAATTCTATCATTAAATATTATACTTTATAAACATATATTATTACACCTACAAAAAAAACATGATGAACTAAATGTTCTTAAAATAGTTCAATAAATGCGGGCGGCAAAATGCTTCCTACGTGCCCATTAACGTTCCACGCAATAATGCCCCCAACCGTAGGGTTTAAAAAAAATCAATCCACGTAATAAAAAGTCCTTCTTAGGTAAATGTTATTGATACTCGTACCTATTTTAACCACCCAGCAGTAATGTTCACATTACTTTACGGGCATATGTGACTTAACAAATGTATCTCTAGGTGAAGGGCGCAATGCAGTTTGCCACTTGTGACTTACTGCATCTGCAGTGTTACAGGCATCTATTACCGCTTATTTTGATTTTATTTTTAATCTATATGATTATATACATATATTGGACTTCCCAATATACTAATAGCGATATGCGATACCAACAATATTTTGATCAAAAAATATGGTATGGAAGTAAGTTGTGATGATAGACGTTGTAACGCAATGATGGCTTAGAGGCAAAGGATTGCATGGCAATTTTGAAGCGCTTGTAGCGAAGTTTACTTAGCTGTTCTCAACAGATCAGCAAAGTTAAACAACGTCGCACGCGGTCATAAGTTGTATAGGTGACCGCTAGTGACATTACTACATTACTACTGAGCGTTTCCGTGCTTCGGAGGAATACATTGGGCAAACAAAGCGGATTGGTATCCGGGTAAAAAAGCACATTGCTGACATGAAGAACAGACGCTCGACCAAGTTTGCAGTTTGTGAACATTCCCAGGATAAACTCAACCACTACATTCGGTTCGACAACCCAAAAATCCTCACCAGAGAGACCCGGTTTATGCCAAAAATGTTACGCGAGGCTATTGAAATCAAAAAGTACCCAAATTTCAATAGAAATGATGGTTGGCAAGTACCACCTGCTTGGGATCCTGTTATCAAATTAATAAAATCCCAAGGCCGACACAAATCTGCAAGACCTCTGGACACTGTGAGCGAATACTGCGTGAATAGGAAATGTTATGATTAATATAAAAAAAAAAAAAAAAATCGGGCGGTAGGACAAATAATTTCTTAATAACTCATGTGACAAACAATTAATCACCCCGTGACCACGATCACTGCAAAGTGTTTGAAACGTCGGGACAAAAATAATGATAAATATACGCGATTTAAACCGTTTAAAGTTGTTTAATTACTATGAGATTGTGGTCAAACACTTACTTATTGGCATTAAAAAAGTCATGTACTTACCCGTTACGTATAGATTTGCGAGATGATGCGTTTTCTCTATATTTTAGGTTCTGTAAATAGCGATACTAAAATGTTCACGACTCTGAAATCGTTGGAAAAAGGTCAAAAGTGTTTAGGTATACCTAAATACTATTTGAATTTCTTAACAAAACCCTTGCTTCAAGGTGAGTACACAAAGCATATATAAAAACCAACTAACCTTAGAACAGGGCTTAGTCATAAGCAAAACTAGACTAACTGTAAATCGATAAGAATTGTAAAAAATTCTGTTGCAGCCAGCGAGACTTAATACCAAATTGCAATTAAACCCTGCAAATCAATTATAGGTTTTGCTCACTAACCTGACAACGTTACGGGTCCCGGTCGCAGCTTGTTTCGCCAATTACGGCGAGATAATCATGCGCGCGCGCGAGAACCATTCAACTTGTCACTGGCGCTGATGCCGTTGCACACCTCGCGGGGGGTTGTTTTTACCTGCCCCCGCACTCTCTTCGAGCGCCACGGATAGGTCCCTCCGTGCCGGGTCCGTAAGCAGCGCCGCAAATTAAAATGCAGACTAAAATATACAATTTGGCTCAAACACAGCCCCCAGCTTGAAAGGTTCTCTTTCAACAAAGAAAAGAGAAAAGAAAAATTGATCGTAGTTCTAGTATCTCTGGTATAAGGGTAAACGACTCTGGATTAAAGTTTTAATGGGAATTTAAACTATTAAACTATAAAATAATGATATAATTATGATTAAATATATATACATATTATGAATATAGGTATAGGTATAGGTATGTATAATGACTTAATTTATTATTGCGACGGCAGCGGACAGAGTTTCACTACAGGTCGCATAAAAGTCCCAGTTTTAGTTTTCACTAATACGACCCTAGTTCTACGATCACCTCCTGGATTTGTTTCTTGTATTATACCTAAAGGCCAGTGTAGAGGAACCGTATTAGGTTTCATAAGCACAACTACGGTGCCCTTGTTAATAGGTTCCTGATCAGTTAACCACTTTTCTCTAGTCTGCAAAGTATGCAGATACTCGGCATTCCATCTGCGCCAGTACGACTGAACTAGTTGATCTAGTAGCAGATATCGCGAAAGTAAGTGCTTACGAGTTTCTACTATCTGAGCAGCCGGGAGCGACCCAAGGGGAGTTGTATGGAGAAAATGAGCAGGAGTTAGTGCTACTGGTTCAGCGGGATCCGAACTGAGAGCAATTCCCAACGGGCGAGAGTTGAGCACTGCTTCTATTTGGCACAGGACTGTAGAAAACTCTTCGTAGCATAATACTTGTGTGCCCATAACCCGAATTAAATGGGATTTAAATGATTTTACGACAGATTCCCAGCTACCACCAAAATGCGGGGCGTTAGGTGGTATCATTTCCCATTCAATACGGTTGTTGGCCATGGCTTCACTCCATTTCTTAGTATACCCTTCAGATTTCAGGAAGGTATATAATTCGTTAAGATAAGAACGAGCGCCAAGGAAATTACTTCCATGATCAGACATAAGTTTTTTGACAGGTCCACGACGTGAGAGGAACCTTTTGAGGGAGTTCAGAAATGAATCCGTTGTCATGTCCGAAGAAATTTCGAGATTAACACTTCGAGTGCTCATACAAATGTAAACGCAAACATAGGCCTTTTGTGTCCGTACGCCGCGACCACGCGATGGCGTTATATTAAAAGGTCCACAATAATCGACTCCGGTATATGTCCACGGTTTAGTAATCTGTAAACGACATTCTGGCAAGTTTGCCATAACCGGTGCCGTATAAGGTTTTGGTCTAGTACGGAAACAAATATTGCATGCATGCACGCGTGAACGAATCAGATTACGGCCGGAGAGAATCCAAAATTTATGCCTTAAAATCGAAAGCAGTAAATGTGGACCTGTATGGCAATGCTTTCGATGCGTGTCATCAACAATAAGGTTGACCACGTGATCCTTTTGTGGTAACAATATCGGGTGTTTGTGGTCGAATGTAAGATTTGCTAATTCGAGTCTTCCACCTACTCGCAACACGTTATTTATTAATATTGGTCGTAATTTTTGTAAAAACTTTGCACATGGTTTATTTGCGCGGACAGATTTGATCGCATCAGAAAAATAAACCGACTGGACAGCCTGAATAACACTCGATTCGGCATTACATAAGTCATCTGCATTTATCTCTCCGTGGCATTTCAATCTTCTCACAAATCTTAAGACGTAAACTGTCACTCGGAGTAGTTTTTGCCACTTTTGACTTAATCATTTTTTTCTCCAACCCCACGAAACGTTTTTTTGCAACAAGAAGAGAATCTCCCATGTTCGCTGGATTTAATTTTAACGGAAGAGATACGGTATATATCCCAGCCTCATCTCTTGTGGTGGTATTCTTGTAATGTTGTTCACACTCTTGCTCAGCTTTACTAAGACGTGCAGAAGCGCAGGAAGGAACTTCTTCTAACTCCCAAAATTTCCTTACTACGTCATCTAACTGGCAACTTGTGGAGACATGAAATGCCTGTACTGCATGTTGCTGCCCTGGTTCTGTTACTGGAGCATCCGCCATCAAGACAAATCCTAGAGTCGTTTGCATTGCATCGGGTCGCCCAGGGGGACCATAAATGCGTTTTGGCAACATCAATTTCATAAACATCTGAGCCCCTAGCAGCATGTCTATTGTGCCTGAGCGATCAAATGTATCGTTGGCTAATGGAGCGCCCTTTAGATAACTCAACATCGATCTGTCAATAGTTGTGGTGGGGAGCTGTTGCGTTATATTCTTAACTACTAATGGACGTACGCGGTATGGCCGACTTCGATCGAATCGGGAGAAAAATTCCAATTCTGCCTCGCCTATTATTGGATTAGAGCCACCGCCAAAGCCGTTCACTATCATTGGAGTACTGAGAGACTGCGGGGCTACTCCTAACTTTTCACAACACTCCTTTGTGATAAAATGATTTTGTGATCCACTATCCATTAAACATCGAATTAAATGAGCCTTCCCAGAGGAATCTATCACCCTTACTCTTGCGGTGGCTAACAATACTGTGGTTGAAGCTGTATTTACCTTGACTTTATCCAAATCGCTGCCTTGCATTGAACACAACGTCACTCCTGCTTCACCGGAATACTCTTCTTCGTGAACTTCGTCAGTCTGATCGCCTTCGCAGATTTCCTCCGTATATTCTTCCGAAGTGTATTCAACCTCTAAGTTCTCATCACCACTGGCTGCTGGCAATGATGTTACAGTTCGTGGCTTAAAGAAATGCAAGAGCTTATGATGGGTTTTTGCTTGGCAAATGTCGCAGCTTCCCTTTATATTGCATGCGTTAGTTTTATGCTGAAAACTCAGACACAACACGCAACCTCCTATGCTCTTTACCGTGTTAAAACGTTCCATTGCTGACAGATTTAAGAAATCAGCACATCGAGAAAGGTTTACGTGATCACCTTTACACATTGGGCAACCGGTGCTTGACGTCACTAACGCTCTAGTAGCTCTATTAGCTGCTGGCTTGTTCATTGGAACTGGCACTCGATATGACGCCGTGAAATTCCTATTGCTGCTAGCAGTGTAAGACCCCGTTCTTTCGATAATCTTTGCCTGTTCCCTCACAAATTTTGCAAAACTATCGTATGAAGGTATTTTTTCGTGACGTACAGAATTTTCGTACAAACGAGCCGTTTCATTGTCTACCCGATTCAGTGCTAAGTGTAGAAAAACAAAGTCTGACTTGGCTGGAATGTCAAGTTTCTGAAAAGCCGCCACAGAAACGGAGAATTTATCAATAAAAGAATTCAATCCCTCTACCGATGAGCCTTGTAGCCTTTTCAAATTTAGTATTTCGTCTAAATACGCAGTACCCATAGAGCGCACGTCTTCAAATTTATTAATCAGAGTATCATAAATAAGCAAATAATTATCCCCAGTTGGAGTAATCCCGGCAACGCATTCTAACGCCCTGCCCGACAATTGGCCGCACAGATAGTAAACCTTTTCTGAATCTGACAGCTGCGTATTCTCGTGAATAATGCTGTTATAACATTCAATAAACATGCGCCAAGATTTGGGATCTCCACTGAATTTAGGAAGTTCTATTGCAGGTAATTTCATCTTATGGTGTGGTTTTTCCGAAGGACCATTATTATTCGTAGTGTTACTATTTTTACTAGAAAGAGCATTGACCCTCACTTGCACAATAGCAAACATTTTCTCAAATTTATCTAAATCTGTCATATCTGGTTCTAGTTCATGATTTAATTCCATTTTCAGTAATGTTAATTCGTCAAACTCCGAATTAAAATAGCTTCTCAGTGAAATTAAATTACCACTATTATCCAGTAAATAACACACGTCATTTTGATTGGTCGGGTCTAGATTAACAGCTTTGTCATACAACCCGTGTATCCTTCCATAATATGACTTAAGCCTAGCTACTAAACTTTTCTTCCACCTTAGACATCTTGAAGATTAATCAAATAATTTAGGTAAATTAATGATTTAATATTTTTCAAATATAATAAAATATAGCTTTATATATTAATTGCGTATGAAATGTTCGATGAACTTATGATAATTACGTGAAATAAGTTATAAAGTATACAGTGAAAGATACCACAACAATACACAGATTGTAATAATAATACAGACAGATTACCCGTAAGTATCAAGTAATCATTAATTAAATCCTTCCCGTTCTCGAAGTTAACTTACTGTTTTATAATTATACGACACCGTGATCGCTACGCCGATAAGCGAGCTAGCAACCGAGCGACGCGCGAAGAGCCGGCCCGCTTTAATATTATCTACCGGGCCGTGCGGCGTGCGGCGCGGCGGAGGCGCTGCGATGCGCGGTAGGCGATTTACTCTTCAAGATGTAAACAACACGAAACTTGCCTTGACTAGGTGTCTAGTAGTTATTTAGGTAAGTAACGAATCATAAACGCTATACAATTTAAGATCGAGATCCGTTAATTAATACGAGTAAATTAGGTACATATGCAAATAGTAGATATGCAATTGTAACTAAGATTTTTATTTTTAATTGTACGGGCACCTGTATGCAACCTGTAAGTGTTAGTAAGTGTAAGTACCTACGCAACAAATATTATTTATAATACTTATATACCTACTGTAATATACTACAAAGGTACTTACTTTAATGAATGAATATACTACTTACTTTAAATAATGTCTAAGATAAACTAAATGTGTAACGTGTAACTTACGAAAACTGTAAGAACAGCTTGGAAATAAGTAAACTAGGTAATTAAAATATCTAGGTAAGAACCTGGTAAGCATTTACATAGAAAACACCTAAAACATGAGAACTGTAAACACAGCTTCCGAATAAGGTACGATAGCTAGATATCAGCGAAGTGATATACAGTTAAGTAGTTAAATTCCTTCGAAACTAGTGGAAAGTAGGTAAGTACCGAAAAGCCTAAATAGAACTAAACCTAAAAAGGAAAGTCTAAGGATTAGGTATAGGTACCTATAACTAGGTCGGCGGAAACCGATAATCCGGCTCGAAGGACCAAAAATTATGTTGCAGCCAGCGAGACTTAATACCAAATTGCAATTAAACCCTGCAAATCAATTATAGGTTTTGCTCACTAACCTGACAACGTTACGGGTCCCGGTCGCAGCTTGTTTCGCCAATTACGGCGAGATAATCATGCGCGCGCGCGAGAACCATTCAACTTGTCACTGGCGCTGATGCCGTTGCACACCTCGCGGGGGGTTGTTTTTACCTGCCCCCGCACTCTCTTCGAGCGCCACGGATAGGTCCCTCCGTGCCGGGTCCGTAAGCAGCGCCGCAAATTAAAATGCAGAGTAAAATATACAATTTGGCTCAAACAAATTCAAAGAGAAAGTCAAGGCTACGGTTGTAATAGGTACGATTTTTTCCTGCGTTTTTGTTGTAGACTAGCTTAGGTCCTGTATTTTTTTTATAAATGTACCATTGAAAATCTATGCTTACTGCATATAAAATAACACTATCAAGAAAAGTCTATTCCGAAAATTTCAAAGACTAGAGCTTCTACTTATTTTTTTAGGGGTTTGTATTTGTATCATTTAATAAACTTCAAAATTGCAATAGGTTATGCTAATACTTGGAACATGTACATGTTTGATTTTCTATTTAGTAGTGTACTCGAAGGCTGTTAGCTCGTTTTCCAGCCATGAAAACTGTGACCTTATAATATGTTTGTGGATCACTTACCATCGGGTTAGATTGTGGTAAAGGCTAGCATATAAGCAATATAAAAGAGGATATTTTTGTTTCTACTTGCTCCATAACAACCTTGTGAGGTTCAGAGTAACGATTAACTATGCTCATTATCATCTTTTGAAGCAATTATGGCCGAGCGGTAATAGCTATGGACTGCCGCGCCACAGTACCCTGGTTCAATCCCCACCGTCGGCTTGAGCTTCACCGCATGGTGGAAGGGCATTTTACGAATACTTGCCTGGCTAGCTACCACCCTCAAGTAGAAAATCTGTCGCCAAGCACCTAACGGTGTGTTCCGGCAATAGTCCTTGAGAGCCAGTGAAATTACAGACACATGAGACTTAACAACTATGTCTCAAGGTGACGGGCACAGTGCAATTCGTGACTTGTGACGAAATGCATCTGTTATAGGCAGAGGTTAGTCCGCTTAACATCAGGCGAACATCGAGCTTGTTCCGTCAAAATAGCATAAAAAAAAACTTTTTACCGATATCCCTTCTCCTGTACGTTGGTTTTGGTTACTAAAATATTGTTTATTGTAAAGTTCTTGGCTTTGGTTTTTCCGCCAGCCACTGACTCCAGTTGCCCTTGAGAGTCTTCGTTAGTGGTACATCCTTGGAATCACAGAAGCGGTAAGATAGAAAAAGGCCCATTGTGTACCTAACGTGCTGCAACACTACTAAATACTGACGATTGTAATGGTATGCTTTGGCGCGTTGTATAATTTAATTTATCCAGTAGGGTATGGAACTGTTCAAGAAGCCTAGTAGTATCAATATGGAATTACCTCTTACTATCCTTATCTAAGATGAGGTCCGTTCGCACATTGATTAATGTTAAGTATTTGTGTTAAGTGCTCGTGTTTAGTAGAGCGTTCTATTTTTTTGCGAGTCACCTTCACTCTCAGTGTACCTGGCACCTAGCGCCTGCCGCTTGGACGAGCGCTTGTTTTCAGACAGATGCTCGTAGCATAGAGTTTAACCCCCTTATTCATAATCGTTTCATAACTTTACGATAGGTTTATAAAACGTCATTAGTACTGCGCAAAAGATTTTTCTTTTGCGCAGTATCAATGACGTTCCATAAACCCACTATAAATTTATGGAGGGATTATGAATAAGAAGTAGTTTGCAGTATGTACCTATCTCGTTTTTAAATAATGGCAAAGTGAATTGAAGATCTCACCTATCAACTTATGTATAAAAAACGAATGTCTATATTGTAAACAACTGAAATACAAAATAAACATAATAATATCTTTTATTTATCGATACCTTCCAGTGCGTTTTATATTTCTTTCAAAATTGCGACTATGATTTATCGTTCATTTTAAATGAATACCTTGTTTTATAAAATAATATTGGACGTGACTGTTCTACTAAAAATAACTGCTAAACAGTATTGAACACTGCTTGCACTAAACACATATACTAAACACTAATCACTACACAGCTCTACTAAACACTAATAAATGTGCAAATAGGCTTTTTTTGTCACACCGGACAAAATAAAGTTCGGACTTTGAATTTGTGGCTGACTGCATCCCTTTCTTAATGTCTTGAAGTGATGAGATGGACAATCCACCTGTCAAATGGTAAACGTTCATTCCTGTACATTGCACGGAAGCAGTTTGAATATCCTCGTTCGGCTTGACACTCCATTGTGCTCATCACTTCGAGATGCTCGTTCTACGATGTAAGGTAGGTCTCGTTTGACCAGTTATTTCACTTGCTATAGTGCCTTTCACATTTATATACAGTCTTTGTACACTACTGCTTCGAGGCAGAATATCTTACAATAAGGTGGTACTACCAAGGAGAACTCTTGTTGAAGATACTTTGCCAAAAACAGTACTCGCCATTTACGACATGAAAAAAAAATATATAAAAAGTTTTAAATATCCCACCTTATGGAACAAGCCACTAACGTTAAGAAATTGTCGTGTTAATTTAGATTATGGCGTAATACTAGCCAATGAAAGGAAAATATTTTGTTTAATAGGTACAAAGCGTGTGAACACAATTTGTATGGCAAATTGCACAATACAGTAATGTGCCACTAGGGGCGCTGTGCGTGTCGTCATATAAATTCACGAAAACGCGCTCATCTGAAAATTCAAACTGGACATGTACACAGATTAACTGTTCCTACGGGCATCTTTACGAGATGTATTTAATATAGTCATTGAGTAGCTAATTATATTTTTTCCAATTCTAGGACCCTTTTATGTATTGCCGTAAGCAATCTGACCTTCTTGTACAACCGGCAGAAATTAAAGGCGCTTACAACACAGCGTATACTTGTACTTCCAAAGTATTATTCAACTTTGGTATGTTCCCACACAAGGTATTAGTACTTACTGTGATTAAAACTAGTTTCACAACTTTTGCAGTATTACATTGAGCTGCTACCAATGTAGTTGTGTATTTCACCGCCGGTAATTCTACCGAAAGATGGGATTTCATAGATCTACACAATATAAAAAATTTGTTAATATCAATAATCATAATAATAGGATTGTGATGGATCTAGCTCGAGACCCACCTGATGTGAAGCGGTATCCTCTGCCTATAACAGATGCATTTCATAACAAGTGAAGAACTGCACTGCGCCCATCACCTTGAGACATACCTGTTAAGTCTCATTTTGCCTGTTATTTCACTGGCTCTCAAGGACTGCTGCCGGAACACACCGTTAGGTGCTTGGCGACAGATTTTCTACTTGAGGGTGGTCGCTAGCCAGGCGGGCATTCGCAAAATGCCCTTACACCATGCGGTGAAGCGCAAGCTCTGGGCGGGATTCGAACCATGGACCTGCTGCGTGGCAGTCTATAGCCAATGCCACTGAGCCATCACTGCTTCAGATGCACAGCAGATTTACATGATGATGCGTTTTCTCCATATTTTAGGTTTTTAACATCTTTTTACCGATATCCCGCCTCCTGTACGTTGGTTTTGGTAACTAAAATATTTTTTATTGTAAAGTTCTTGGCTTTGGTTTTTTGCCCAGCCACTGACTCCAGCTGCCCTTGGGAGTCTTCGGTAGTGGTACACCTTTGGGATAACAGAAGCGTTAAGATAGAAAAAGGCCCATTGTGTACCTTACGTGCTGCAACTCTACAAAATACTGACGATTGTAGTGGTATGCTTGCTATGCGTTATATTCTTTAGTATATCCAGTAAGATATAGAACCGTTCAGGAAACCTACTAGTATCACTATGGCATTACCTCTTACTATCCTTATCTAAGATAAGGCCCGTTTGCACATTCGTTAATGTTAAGTATTTATGTTTAGTGCTTTGTTTAGTAGAGCGTTCTATTTTTTTGCGAGTTACCTTCACTCTCAGTGTACCTGGCACCTAGCGCCTGCCGCTTGGACGAGCGCTTGTTTTCAGATAGATGCTTGTAGCATAGAGTGTATGCAGTATGTACCTATCTTGTTTTTTAAATAATGGCAAAGTGAAGCGAAGATCTCACCTGTTAACTTATGTATAAAATACGAATGTCTACAATTGTAAACAACCGAAATATTAAAAAAAAAAATTTATTTATATATATACCTTCCAGTGCGTTTTCCTCCTCACTTCGAGACGCTCGTTCTACGATGTTAGGTAGGTCTCGTTTGACCAGTTATTTCACTTGCTATAGTGCCTTTCACATTTATATACAGTCTTTGTACACTACTGCTTCGAGGCAGAATATCTTACAATAAGGTGGTACTACCAAGGAGAACTCTTGTTGAAGATACTTTGCCACAAACAGTACTCGCCTTTTACGACATCCGAAAAAAGGATATTAAAAAGTTTTAAATATCCCACCTTATGGAACTAGACACTAACGGTGAGAAATTGTCGTGTTAATTTAGATTATGGCGTAATACTAGTCAATGAAAGGAAAATATTTTGTTTAATAGGTACAAAGCGTGTGAACACAATTTGTATGGCAAATTGCACAACACAGTAATGTGCCACTAGGGGCGCTGTGCATGTCGTCATATAAATTCACGAAAACGCGCTCATCTGAAAATTCCAACTGGACATGTACACAGATTAACTGTTCCTACGGGCATCTTTACGAGATGTATTTAATATATTAATTGAGTAACTAATTATATTTTTTCCAATTCTAGGACCCTTTTATGTATTGCCGTAAGCAATCTGACCTTCGTGTACCACTGCCAGAAATTAAAGGCGCTTACAACACAACGTATACTTGTACTACCAAAGTATTAAACAACTTTGTTATGTTCCCACACAAGGTATTAGTTCTTACTATGATGTTATCAAGTAGATTGCAATTTTTGTACCAAAACGTGCGCGGGCTCCGAACTAAAGTTAATAGTTTTTACAATAACACACTATTATGTGAAGCTGACATGATCCTCTTGACAGAGACTTGGCTATGCGATGGCATTCTCGACTCTGAGTGACCGGTGATAAATACGAGGTGTTCCGAGCTGATCGTGGTTCACTTGGTGGAGGCGCCATGATAATGTGTACTCCACGGCTAGGTGCGCGCGCGCGTCCCGAGTGGCAGCGCGACCACCTTGAAAGCGTATGGGTCACTGTTCCCAGGTACGCGCTCGCACCGAGCGCTGCTAGCCCCACCTCCGGTTCCCTTTCTACTTCCTCGCGCCATAATCTGCATATAGGTGTTGTATACGTACCGCCTGATAAATTAATACCCAAACGTATAGATATCATACTTGATGTACTGTCGACGATTGTAAATAAGCATCCGAATGACCACATTTTATTAGCGGGAGATTTCAATTTACCTTGCATTCGATGGTCTATGGGTGACCCGATAATTTTAAAAAAGGGCTCGGTTGAGATCCAGGATAGCGCGTCACTGTTAGTTAATGAAACTTCTTTCATGGGATTAAAACAGTTCAACAGCTTCGTAAACTCGCACCAAAATACACTAGATTTAATTTTTGCGAACTTTTCGTTGGGGTTAAGTAGGTCAGATAGTCCATTAGTCAAAGAAGATACATTTCACAATACTATTGAAATTGATGCTACCGACTTATTAATACCTCCTTTAAAAAATGCTCCGCACACTTTTTTGTTATTTCGAAAAGCAAATTACTTTACTATTAATAAATACCTTTTAGCAATCGATTGGCCTAAAAAACTGTCATGTTGCGATGTTGAAAATGCGGTTATAAATTTTTACTCCGTCTTAGACGAAGCCATAAAACTATTTGTGCCACACGTAACCAAATCCAATAAATATGTTTATCCCATTTGGTATAGTAAAGAATTAATAAATTTAATAAAAGAAAAAGCAAAAGCTCATCATAACGCGAAAAAATATAACAATAAGTTAGAATACCAACAGTTCTCTGATTTACGAACGAGGGTCAAAAATTTACAAGATATATGTTACCAGTCATTTATTAAATCATCTGAAGAAAAAATTAAGACATGCCCTAAGCTCTTTTGGTCTTATATTAAATCAAAAAGAAAAAATAAAACAGGTTTCCCCAAAGTAATGTACTACGCAAATAAAAAACTAATAGGTCAAAACCAGATATGTTTCGCTTTCAATGATTTCTTTTCTAAAAGCTTTACTCAACCTACTTTCAACCAAAACAGCATTACACCTTCCAGCTCTTTAAATGCTGACACTTTACACACTATTAATATAAAAGTAGAATTCGTTAAAAAACTTCTTAAAAGCTTTGATCCCAACAAAGGTGCTGGCAGTGACAAAATTCCCCCTTTATTTTATATTAATTGCGCTGAATCTCTTGCCGCGCCCATTGCATTTATATTCAACAGATGTTTTCGTGAAGGCTATTGTCCAAATATTCTTAAGACTGCACATATTATTCCTATTCATAAAAAAGGCACAAAAACATCTATTGAAAATTACCGTCCAATTTCAATTTTAAATACACTTAGTAAGTTAATGGAAAAAGTCGTACATTTCAACCTTTATGCATTTATACACCAGAATATTCCCTCTCAACAACATGGTTTTATAAAGGGTCGTTCTACAAATACAAACCTAGCTATATTTACAAACGCTATTCTACGTGGTATGGATGGTGGTAAGCAGGTTGATGTTATCTATACGGATTTTGAAAAGGCTTTCGACCGCGTCGATCACAACATCCTGCTCCGCAAAATGCAAGAACTTGGCATATGTGGAGATCTTTTAAGATGGTTAGAATCTTATCTGCGCAATCGCTGTCAAGCTGTTATCGTGGGTGGACATCGTTCGGATTTTATAAATGTCCCTTCAGGCGTCCCGCAAGGATCGATTCTCTCTCCTTTGCTCTACGCGGCGTACCTATATGATATTGGAAAATGTTTTAAATTTGCTAATTACTACCTTATGTACGCAGATGATACAAAAATTTACTTTCCGATCAAAAACCATGCTGACTGCATAAAGCTACAGCAAGATTTAAATAGATTAAACGAATATTACAATGATAATAAAATAACTATAAATATTAATAAATGTATGTTCATGTCATTTACAAGAAAGAAAATACCATTTGTTTTTCAGTACAAGTTAAACAACACTTCTATCCAAAAAACACAGTTGGTTAGGGATTTAGGAGTTCTCTTGGACAACAAACTAATATATAATGAGCATATTTCGGATATAATCAATAGA
This sequence comes from Plagodis pulveraria, assembly GCA_963890685.1. Taxonomy (NCBI): domain Eukaryota; kingdom Metazoa; phylum Arthropoda; class Insecta; order Lepidoptera; family Geometridae; genus Plagodis; species Plagodis pulveraria. The sequence continues at coordinate 31,176,038 of OY982960.1, read as the reverse complement.
TCCTACAAAAACCTAGGTTTTATTATAAGAGCTAGTAGACCGTTCTCTGATATCAAATGTTTAAAAATATTATATTTTGCATATGTCAGAAGTGCTCTTGAGTACTGCAGTAACATTTGGTCACCACAATATATAACTTATACACAAGATCTAGAAAAAATTCAATGTAAATTTATTAAATATATTAACTATCGAGCAGGCCATAAATACATTGACTATGAAGAATCGTGTAAATTTCATAATGTAATGACTCTCAAAGATAGACGCAAAATGTTAGACATGTTATTTCTCCATAAAGTGTGCCACGGCGATATTAACAGCACAGAACTCACAGAACTTTTCCTGCAGCTCGGAGTCCCCACGTTCCGTACCAGACACACTAGCTTGTTCCACATACCACGCTCATATAGTAATTATTCAGCGAATTCAGTAATCCTTCGAACACAGAAATGCTATAATAATAATTTTAGCTCAACAGACCTTTTCAACAGCTCGAAAGGTGTATTCAAAACAGACATTATTAACATTATAATTGATGAATAAAGTGAATATAGTATGTTTTCACCTGTTATTAACCCACCACTTACTTTTTTATCTTCTTTAATTAAATATGTATTTATTTACCTGTTGCAATTGTTTGTGTAACTTTTATGAACAATGCATATTTTGTACTTCTGCTCTCTTTGTTATAAAATTATATAATTAGAAAGTAAATCCGTCATTGGATGTAAGAATTAATATTTTTATAAACTATTGTAAATTAAGTTAAGATCTGTGGATTTTGTGAACTCAATAAATAAATAAATAAATAAAACTAGTTTCACAACTTTTGCAGTATTACATTGAGCTGCTACCAATGTATTTGTGTGTTTCACCGCCGGTGATTGAAACCAAAAGAAAGGATTTCGTAGATCTACACAATATAAATAATTTATGAAGTATTTTGAACTATCTCACCTGATGGTAAATGATGACGTGGTCGAAGATGTTGTTCAGGCTAACCAAGAATTACTGGCTCTCAAGGACAGCTGCCGGAATACACTGTTAGGTGCTTTCAGCCTTCTTGGCAGTCAGGTGGGCATGCGCAAAATGCCCTACCATCATGCTGTAACGACTGCCATCCTAAGACAACATGCGGGACTGACGGCTTAACGTGCCCGGTCATTTCATCGATAACGAAATCGGTCAGTAGTAATGTCACTAGCGGTCACCCATCCAAATCATGACCGCGGTAGATATTGCTTAACTTTACTGATTGGTTCAGAACGGCTAAGTAAACTTCGCTACGAGCGCTTCAAAAGATAAGCCTATGACCACAATCTCACCTGATGGTAAGTGATGATGCGGTCGACGGTGTTAACAGGCTTAACCTAGAATTACTGGCTCTCCAGGACAGCGGCCGGAACACACCGTTAACGTGCTTGCCGACAGATTTTCTACTTGAGGGCGATCGTGCGCTCGATGAGTCAAGACCTCCTGAGGATGCTGCGTGGAGAAGCGACTCGCGTCGAAGATATACTTTTAAGTGTTTTATTAATATGTCGGAGCGTAGCAGTTAGTTTGATACGAGAACGGCAACACTATGATTTACCGACGTTATTCTAGTCTGTGGTCGTTTGAGATTCTGTGATGGTGACTCAAAGTTTACTTCACGAGACACTGCAGTTGACAAGTCAATCGAGCGCAAGCCGCTAAAAACGCAACACCTACATAAGGAGTGAAACCAGTGACTTTAGCATATGGAGCAGTATACCTGAAGATGACATACGTGATACTTTATGGCACACATGCTAAAGTGATAATGGAATTTGACCAGAAAGGTGTTCTTTTCTGGTCAAATTCTCACACACTCTCTGCACAATCTCACTCTGTTGAGTGAGATTGTGCAGACAGTGTTCTACAAGGCGAGGACTGGAATCGCTATAGGGGGTGGACGGAGGCTATTTTGGGGGTCAACCCCCATAACCTGTGGATAGAGGAATAAACCAAGTGTTCAAGTGATATGTGTCTTCTCATGTGCATGATACCCACATGTACGCCCACGTTATGAGTGCTCTGCCATTAAACCTGATGATGTCAAAAAAACAACCCTTAATTTCTTAAAATATTTTTGATATTTGTTATCGTTGTGTTGTTGTTTTGTCGAAATTATACTATGCGAATAACACGCTTTTCTTTAGATGGGTCTAACGAAAAAGGGAACTTTTTCGTCTTTAAGATAAAGTTGTTACTTCACTGGTTTAAGGCATTAAAACTCGTACAAAACCCCTAGTAAGTTATTTATTTTCTCGATTTATCTAACATAAATTTGCAATTTCAATTACTCATGCAAACCACACAATCTGTCAGGCACATACACAAACCACAAAGTTTGTTAACATACTAACAGAAATAGTAAAATACATCTTGAAAGTTTGGTACACAAAAATGTTTTTTTTTTATGTTATTGTGATGGAACAAGCGCGAGGCCCACCTGATGTTAAGCGGTATCCTCTGCTTATAACAGATGCATTTCATCACAAGTGACGAACCGCACCGCGCCCATCACCTTGAGACATACCAGCTGTTAAGTCTCATTTTGCCTGTTATTTCACTGCCTCTCAAGGACTGCTGCCGGAACACACCGTTAGGTGCTTGGCGACAGATTTTCTAATTGAAAAGGCATGTACTAAACCTTTTTCGATCACAAGTGGCGACTACTTGAGTTGCACAGAGTTTTTTACGAGTATTGACGTTGCCTAATAGCAAGAACTTTTAAGAATACGTACGCACATAATATTTATTTCCAGTATGTGCCTCTATACGTTCATATGTTTTGAAGAAATTATAGCCTAAAGGTAATAGCTCTGGACTACACTGCCGCAAGTCCATGGTTCGATCCCCACCGCCGGCTCTAACTTCATCGCATAGTGGAAGTGTATCTTGCGAGTGCTCGCCTGGCTAGCTACCACCCCAGGCTAGAAATTCTGCCGCAAAGCACCTAACCGTGTGTTCCAGCAGCAGTCCTTCAAAGCCAATAATTAAGAAATTATAGTCAATTAAGAGTCAAGAACTGTATGCCTCAGAGTGATAGGCGCAATAAGCAGTTTATCACGTATAACGTAATGCGTTATAGACAGAGATAACCGCCTAACACCAAATTAATTTACTGCGTGCTCCGTCAAAATCCATAGAATAAATAGATGACACTATTAAATTCGATCAATTTTAAATCTATTCGCTTAAGAATTCGTAAATCTGCTTTACCTCTCTAGATTAGTCAAATTAGCCTCAACCAAGTTAAAACTAGACTAAAGTAAACAGTTAAAGCTAGACTAAAACGTTATGTGATCCTTAAACTATCGCCGAATACATCAAAATCTACTCCGTCTCTAAAATGTTTAACGAATAGAACAAAACTCGAACTTACAATGCAAAAGTTTAGAACTTGTATTTCTGGCTGGTTCCCAAACTTTTACGGTAACATCCGGATGAAGTGTGGTCCCGCTGTGCATTCTGCTTAATTTAAGGTAATTATTTACCTTGCTGAAACCCCGAATTTTTATTTGAATACTTTTTATAAAAAGGTGTCACACATAAGTTTTAAGATCAGTTGAAAATATGGAAACAGATTTTTATGATGATGCTTTCGTCTTTATATTACGTCATAATGGCCGTTGTAAAGTAATTATGGTTATTACAAAGAATAATTTAAATGTATATTCTACTAACTTTAAATTTAACTGTGAAAGTTATTTTTAAGTATTAAGTTTATGTATTTTAGTGTAGATGTAGTTAAAAGATGATGATTCTGAAAAAGTGTGTAGATTTAATGAAACTCTAAGCATTGTCTTACATATACCTAGCAGACTAGCAGCACTACCTAGGCCGAAGGAAATATTGTCCCGAAGTTAGCGTATACCCAATACATTAACTATGGGACAATAGTTCCTTGTCTATTGTTACATTTTTTTTTGATAATTAAGTACATAATCGCTTTAATAGAGCTTTTGAAAACAAGCCATCACCTTAAATTTATAAAATATAGAGAAGGGTATTCAAATAATCTTTATTATCATAATTATATTGAATTACGAACAAAGCGCAATTGGCAGACAAAGACCTAATAATATATTTTAAGAAACTCTTGGTAATAAATTAGCGTAGCTAAAGAATAGGCTTACTAAATTAGAACGCAATTTTTTACCACTGCTTGTCGTGGTTCATATTAATAAAAATGTACTGTACTGTACTGTATCAGCCAAATTGTCCACAGCCTCCCCCATTATGGGATATTTGCCATAATCCGACGCTTGGCAGGCGTCTTGGGGATCACAGGGTTAGATATCAGTTCCTCAGAAAGCGCTGCTGCCCACCTTCTGGTGTGTTGTCCTAAGTCGTCTCTTACGACACCCACGGGCAGAGATGGGGTGGCGAAGGTGACATTCTAGCCCAGCACCGGACGGGCAATAAATATGTAGTAAAAGTTAACTAAAAGGTTTTTTACAGCCTTTGACCATGATCCTATCTGATGCTGTGTGGTCTGATAATGTGGTCGATGGTGTTAAATATGCTTGTAATCTTAAATGGGACTCACATCAAGGACAGCTACTGGAACACACCGTTAGGTGCTTGGTGACAGATTTTATACTAAAGCATGGCAGTTAACTAGATGAGAATTTGAATAAAAACCCTATTACCGAGCTATAATGACTGCCATCCTAAGACAACAACCTGGACAGACGGCCAAACATGCCTTCCGAAGCACGAAAACATTCAGTAGTAACTGCCACTTGTAGTCCCACATCCAAGTAGTGACTGCCGAGAACATTGCTTAACCTATTAAATCGGCTAAGAATGTCTAGACAAGCTCTACTACTAACACTTACTACTACTAACCATAAGGTAGGTAATAATCACAGCAAACGTTGCTTAAGAGTAGAGTTCACGGAGCGCTTTTCATACAAACGTAGTTAAGTCATATTTTAAATACCTACAGCCTTACTTATAAACGCTACTTAAATTTTAAACATTACTTAGCCGCTGATTAGCAAAATTTCTTACTCATAAACGCTACATAACTTTATCCAGTACCTAAGTACTGCTTAAATCAGCTGTCAATTTAAACACCGTCCCACCCTTGTTTAAATTTTAAGTAACAAGATGGCGCCCATATTTCTGATCAGCTAATTTAGTTACAAACCCACCAACTTATGTTCAGGTGGCAGAAAAAAGAACTACAACATTCCTTCAAATTGTGACAGTTCGTAGTTGATTTCCTTGACCAGTAGCGCCCTCGAAAACTGCACAGTTAAGTTGGTGGTACTATACAAAGAAAAGTATTATATTTACTTTTTAATTTCAAGATATTTAGCACTAGATACATGCTATTTGGCCATTTAGGTCATTCATAATACTTTTTAGTACAATGTTGTCAGTTTAAAATACGTTCGACCTCATTATCCATTGCTTAGCTAAACAGGTGCTATGTAGCGTTTATAAGTAAGGAATATTTAAGCATTACTTAAACACTGTTTAGTTATCCATTACTTAGCAACTACATAGCGATGTTTTTATAAGTAAGGGGGTAAGTGTTCAAACTCGGTGAAACTTTGCATGTATGTCCATAAGCCATGAATAATATTCATGTTTTTTTATGTCATTGTGACTGAACAAGCTCGAGGCCCACCTGATGTTAAGCGGAATAACCTCTGCATATAACAGATGCATTTCGTCTCCTGTCACGAATTGCACTGCGCCCGTCACATTGAGACAAAGTTATTAAGTCTCATGTGCCTGTAATTTCACTGGCTCTCAAGGACTGCTGCCGGAACATACCGTTAGGTGCTTGGCGACAGATTTTCTACTTGAGGGTGGTCGCTAGCCAGACGGGCATACGCAAAATGCCCTTCCACAATGCAGTGAAGCTCAAAACCACGGTGGGATTCGAATAATGGACCTGTAGTAATAGATCTGTAGCCAATGCCACTGAGTCATCACTGCTTTAAAAGCAATCACTCATTTTGTTACGGAACTATTATTTTGACATTTAGAGGTATAATAAATTGAAAAACTGGCAAACCAAAAGCATAGATATTAGACTCAGCAATATGCGTACAAAATTTCACCCAGTTTATACACTTAAATTTAAAATATCACGAAATTACGTTTGGATCGAAAGAGCTTGAACTCTACTATATTGTTTAAGAACGACTCCGCAAGCTACGCTACGAGGGTTTTATAAGATGGTTAATTTCCGGCTGAAAGCTGAAAAACAAATATATCGTTAAACCTGTTATTGCCCTTTCAAGTAAATAAAAGTTTCAGAACTTCCAAATTTAGCCCGGTTTGTCTTGAGTTCGTATTAAATACTAGAGTACACGCGTGGCCTACCTATATGTGACCAAGGTAGCATATTTGGTTATATTTTTTTTAATTCTTTGTCGCACGGTTGACAGGCAATTAATCTATGTGTAAAGCTCTTGCAAACATAATCATATTTTTAGTAAATATTTAAGTAATTTTCAACAACGATCGTATACAAAGTTTTTTAGTGTCCCGGTGGACATTTCCAGTCAATAATTGTGTTTTAAAACTTCCAAAATAAGAAAATATTACTACAAAACATTGACGCTTACATTCCACGCGGAGCTCGTGTGACAGCACAGTGACAAGTAAGTGCAAGCGATATTCGCGGTTACGCACGGTGCATTCGGTTGAAATTGGCGTATGGCCTATTACATTGACACATAACGTCAAGTTACCGCCACGGCTTTGCACTAGCGCCAAAGAGTGGATAGTACAGAAGAGAAGCTCGTTCGGAGTAAATATTGCTGCCTCAGTGAGGTCACTTGATATTGAATTTTTATTTTTTTATTTTTTGCTAATAATCATCGATTATGCAGTGCGAAGGATGCCTCGTGGCGCTGGTTGGGGAAGCCTTCTATAAATGTAGTATGTCGTCTTGTGGAAAGAACTATTGTGCACTATGCGCAAACATCTCATCTAAATCCGTGTACATTCAAGAATGGAAATGTCCAGCTTGTTGTACGAATGAGAAGAAAGTAGGTGATAATAGCTCCACACCAGTTCGGTCCGGCTTCCATTCTCTAAACGTCACCACTCGCAAGAAGACAAACTCTGCGTCGTCGACGACATCAACAAGTGCTGAGGCATCAGCGACGGAAGTGAGTGAGCTAACGACTGAAATTCGGCTCCTGACACAGGAAATAACCTCGCTGAAACAAAAATTAGAGGCAGCTACTTTATCTTTGACCAGATGCCATGAGCGGCTGGATGATTTGAGTGCTACTGCGACCTCTCAAGACATCCGTCTTAAAAAACTTGAAGGTAAAGAACAAGAAATAGTTTCTCTCCAAGCTACAGTAAGTTTCCTCCAAAATGAGATTAATACACAAGCCCAAAATCATCTCCGTAATGAGATTGAAATTGCTGGCATTCCAGAAAGCACAAATGAGAACTTGTTGCACACGGTGCTGCTAGCCGCCAGGAAAATTGGAGTTGATCTCCATGAACAGGAGATAGACTGGGTGACCCGTGTAGGTCCACGTCATTCAAAAGGAGCTAGGCTTCCCGAACAGCCCGACGGTCCCCGCCTGCCTCGTCCTGTTGTCGTCCGTCTACTTCGCCGTACAAAACGCGATGCTATTATTAAAGCATCAAAGCCCAGGCGAAACCTATCGAGTGCTGACCTGGAAATTTCTGGACCTAGCCAAAAGATCTATTTTAATGACCGCCTTACCAAAGAAAATCGCCGGTTATTTCGAGAGGCCCGCCAAGTTTCTAGACAGCGAAGTTTTCTACACTGCTGGAGTAGCCAGGGCGCTATATACGTGCGGCAGCGTGAAGGCATGCCTGCGCAACAAATTCGGTCCCAGGAGGAACTCGCCCGTATATTTGAAGTCACTGGTGCTGTGGCATGCTCTACATAATTTATCATTTAACTTCAATCAGAAACATATGCACAAATTTGTTTATATTTACTTATTATGTTATATATAATATTTATATCATATCTGTCTACATATTTTATTTTATATATACTTATTTTATTATTTTTTTCTTATTTTGAATTAACACATATTTACATATACTTAGTTGAAAAAAATTATCACAATACAAAGTGGCTACTACAAATATTTGAATTCCTAATTATCATTAAAGTTTTATGGTACAATCAACAGACCTATACTAAAAAAATGTCATGTCAAGTACAGCCTTTTCAAGAATATAAATTGATCTTAAATTTTGTTATTGTTAGTAATGATGGAGACTAATGAAGAAAATTAGATTCAATCAACATTGTTTGTCATGACATTGACGAAATCGAACAGTGCAAACTGTTACTGAACACTCAATACAGATTTAAAATATTAAGCTTTAATATTAGAGGTATATCAAAAAACTTCGATACATTTTTAATTGCTTTAAAACGCTCACACACAGTATTTGACATCATCATATTAACTGAATGTCGTATTAATGAATCATCAATTATTCCTTTAATTCCTAACTATAACGCTCACAGAACCAACAAAACAATCAACCAAAACAGTGGTGTTGTAGTTTATATAAAAAATACTCTGACTGCAACTGTTTCAGAGCCCAACTTTCAAGAAGCAGATTGTTTAATAATAGATATACCCGGAACGATTGCAATATTTTCTGTTTATCGCTCACCATCTTTTAGAAAAACTGACTCGTTTCTATCTGATCTTGATACTCATTTTGAAATGTATAAATCTAGACCTCAGCTTGTACTTGCAGGTGATATTAACATTAATATAACACCTAACATTTTGGATAATTTGAATACAAAATATTTATGTCTAAACGCAGAACATGGACTTTTACCAGCTATTACTGTGCCAACTAGGTATGGATCCTGCCTCGATCACATATTTGTCAAAACTACAAAAGATTGCATAGGCATATCTTGTAAAACTGACGTTACAGATCACAATATAACAATAGTTGGTTTAGCATTTAAATCAGAACGCTTAGATCCTAATAAACGGATAATTCTAAGAAGAAACATTAATGCAATTATGGCTGATCTAGCAGAAGTTGACTGGTCTGACCTACTCTGCAAAACTGATGTTAATGACGCTGTTAATCTTTTCTCGCAACGAATCACTACCATTATCAATAAACACACCAAAAAAGTTATCATTAGTCGATCAAAATTTAACCTTAAGCCCTGGATTACTCCAGGGCTCATCCGATGCATGAAACACAGAGATAGACTACACATTCGTGCAAATAAGAATCCCAGCAACGCGGTACTGCAGGTCACATATAAACGATACCGTAACTTTTGCAATAAACTTTTACGAAAAGTAAAAACGCAATATGAAAATGCACAGTTACAAGGAAACCAGCGAAATCATAAGAAGTTATGGAAGGTTATTAGGGAAATATGCTACACTTCATCTAAGAAACACGAACCTATAGATTTATTAAACATACCAAATACGACTAATGAAAAACAGTCCTTAAATGTTTGCAACACACATTTTTCTACAGTTGGGCAAAGACTGGCTACTGAAATTCTGTTACAGATAAATAAAAGTGAGGACGACCTTGCATCTAAAATTACACAAAAAAGCGTTCAGAAATCATTTTTCATGCAACCAATAGATACCGTTGAGATAGAACAACTAATTATGCAACTAAAGAACGATAAGGCTCCAGGTGTTGATAATCTTAATAACACGCTTATAAAACAAATAAAAAACTTTATTATTGAACCATTAACATCAATTTTTAATCTGAGTATTTCCAGTGGAGTTTTCCCTGAACCATGGAAAACGGCAGCAATATATCCTATCCATAAACATGGCATTAAAAGTATGCCTGACAATTATCGACCCATATCCTTGTTGGGGGTTTTTTCAAAACTATTAGAAAAACTAATGAACAAAAGGTTAGTTACATTCCTGGAGTCTCAAAATATTCTTTCTTCTCGTCAATTTTGCTTTCGTCATAAGAAATCAACGAATGACGCTTTATCATTACTAACATCAACTGTTTCATCTTATTTAGATCGAAATATGTATTGCATTGGAGTTTTCATAGACCTGGCCAAAGCTTTCGACACTGTTTCTGTTCCCGTACTAATTAAAAAACTTGAACGAGCTGGGATAAGAGGAATCTGCTTAGACTGGTTTGTGAGCTATCTTAGGGAGCGGAAACAGTGTGTTAGGGTGGGCCAACATTATAGTGATTTACAAATGGTAAATTTTGGAGTTCCCCAAGGCAGTATACTGGGACCTACCTTGTTCAATTTGTATATAAATGACTTGCATGACCTCTCCATCAGAAATGCAGAAATAATCTGTTACGCTGATGATACAGTCATATTATATAACGGTATCAACTGGCCTGATGTATTCCACATTGCAGAGGAAGGCATGTTCCAGGTGGCTCAGTGGCTCCAACAAAACCTCCTAACACTGAACACTAAAAAATCTAAATATATATGCTTCCATAAAACGCTTGCCTCTGCCCCGCCTTCTTACAAAAACATTAAAATTCATTTAAATGGTTGTAATGGCAAAGACTACTCGTGTTCTTGCGAAAATATAGCGGCAACAGATACTCTTAAATATCTAGGAATTACATTGGATCATAATCTAAACTTTAAAGCTCAAATCTCTACGCTATCGGGTAGGGTTCGTAATATAGCACGCATTATGCGACTGCTACGAAACTCAGCATGCATGAACACTCTCAAATGTGTTTATTATGCCCTGTGTCAGTCCCTTCTAACATACTGTATCTCCAGTTGGGGAAGTGCAGCTAAAACAGTGATGATCCATATTGAGAGGGCACAACGCTCGGTTTTAAAAGTCATGCTTAAAAAGAAATACACATACCCTACCTCCAAATTGTATAAAGAGGCGCAATTGCTGAATGTTCGTCAACTTTTCATATTAAACGTTGCTATTACTAAACACAAAACTGTTAAAAACTCAGATAATTATGATCATTTGTTAAAGCGTCGGGTTTTTAGAATTAAATTACCAACTATAAATACTGCACTTGCTCGAAGATTTAGCCCATTTGTAGAAACACGTATCTACAACAAAACACTAGAACAATGTGTTATTAAAAATCACTCAATATCCGAAGCTAAACGTGCTATAACCAAATGGTTGGGTTCACTTACTTACGAACAGACTGAACATATTTTGGACAAATAGTTAATCAAAGTAAGAATGTAGCCTCACTTACGTATCTTAATTATCTTTAGTTAGATTATTATAAATATTTACATAATTAATATATACTATGTATCAAATATATATTATGTATGTTTAACTAATTTAATTATGTTAATAAGTAATAATTGATTAGTACATAATTTTATAAAGGATTTATATATATTCTTTAGTCCATTGTTTTATTCCATTATTTTATTTCATTATTTTTATATTCTATACTGTTACTGTTTCGCATATTTGAAAATTAAGCTCTTAATTTGCAATCTTATTCAATAATTGTCAACTTAGCACAAATACATCATTGTAAATCTAAATAGGACATCACGATACAGACTTAATCGTCTAGTGTGATGTCTACAGGTAACCTATAAACGCATATGTGCATTTTGGTAAATAAAGTATTTGTATTTGTATTTGTATAATCCGGGTGTAAGAAGGGTGAGATTCCAGGAAAGCTTTCTTGAATATTTTTTCAACATGCCAATATTGAGCGTTAGCTTGACTTGTGCGCTTTTTCAAGGCGATTAAATTTTTAAGACTAGGCGACAAAATCTCAACCGCAATAAATTTGTTCAAGAATTCTTCATGACTTGGTTTTGTTCGGTTTAATAAGCCCTAGTTTGTCCTTAATGCTACAATAATTATGGTGATTAATTATTAAACCCCCGTGTTAGCAAGTATGGGTGCCGGGTTAGAATGTCACCCCTCATTGCTACCTGTGAGTGTCGTAAGAGGCGACTAAAGGTTCTTACTTATAATACTGGATGGTGGACAGCAGCGCCTTTTGAGCAACTGATTTCTTAAACTGCCATCCCAAAGACGCCTGCCAAGCGTGGGAATTATGGCAAACCTCCATTAATAGGGGAGGCTGTGTTCAGCAGTGGACAGTCCGGCTGATACAGTAAATAATTTTAGTTTGTAAAAAAGATACAAATAGATTTTTGTATTGCCATTTTTATTAACTTTCTATAATTACTTTACTACCATTCAAATACCTAATTTTTCCAACTCACATATAGGATACATATAGAAACAAAAAAATGTTAGGTACCTATGTAAGAGTAGTTTTCTATGTTCAAATATTTTTTACGACTTTGTAATTAATATGTAATTCAACCTGAAAACTAATATAATCATATAATGGGATGCGTATACACACGCAATTACAGCATTTTTAATAACTGTAATTTTTCTCATAGGGCGGTCTTTACCTCCAAATATTTTGGAAACGTGATACTGTAGGGTACAACGTTACTTGAAATTTTTTGTTTGTGTCTTCTTTCATCGTGCGCGGAAACTTTGAAAAAGCCCAAGATAGCGGCGGGTCAATATGCCACAAAGGTTCTATCCCCTTTGTGAGTGAATTTTAATAAATAAAGTTAATATTCCCTGTATATTTTCATGTAAATGTTACAATAACTAAATCATTTACATTCGAAATGATTTAATTTAGTAGACCACGTAATTATTCGTTTTGAAAAAGTTATAGTGTTATTAGAGAACGAGCCCATTGCAATCTATCATGCACAAGTCCACGTCGTTGCTGGACTTGTTCTACTACCCTCGTATCAATGACGTAAAAAAAAAACTAGCGACAAAATCGAAAGCAATTATGAAATTTGAATTTCCTGCTGAAGCCGTCAAGAGTTTACTCTGAGGTAATATTTTTTCTTGACTAATTTCAGTGTCGGACTCCGTTTGATAAATAGCCCCAAAGCGCGTCGGGCTAATTCTACGTCACCTTTATCGCAGTGATATTTGGGACGTGCTTGCTGTATTTTAATCAAAAACTACATCTAAGATACATCTAAGATATATATATTAGGTCCTTACATATGAAATTGGCGTTTTGTATGGGAGGAACAAAAAGTCGAATATTTTTTAATATAATATATTTAATTAATCAAAGTATGAACCATTATTTTCTATGCACTTTTGCCATCTCATAGGTAGTTCATTGATCCCTTTACTAAAAAAACCAGTCGGACGGGAATCAATAAAATCTTTGAAGGCGATTTGGACTGCCCCATCGGAGTTGAATTTTTTCCCTTGCAAGAAGTTATCCAAATTTCGAAAAAAATGGTAATCTGTTGGAGCAAGGTCCGGGGAGTACGGAGGATGTCTTAGACTTTCCAATTGAAGCTCTTCTAATTTAGTAGCCGTCTGTAGCGCAGTGTGTGGTCTAGCGTTGTCGTGAAGCAGCAGTGGCGTGGAGCGATTGACCAGCCTAGGTTGTTTAGCCGCTAGCTTTTCCATCATGGTTTGCAATTCCTGACAATAGACATCAGCCGTAATAGTCTGGCCAGATTTGAAAAAACTGTAATGAACAATACCGGCACTAGTCCACCAAACGCTTACAAGTAACTTTTTTGGGGTTAATTTTCGCTTGGGGCAGGATTTGGCTGGCTGGCCAGGATCTAACCATTGCGCTGAGCGCTTCCGATTATCGTAAAGAACCCATTTTTCATCACAGGTAATGATTCGGTTTAAAATACCTTCATTATTGTGCCGGTTTAGTAATGTAACGCAGCAGTCGACGCGCGTTTGCCGGTTTGTTTCAGTCAATTCGTGAGGTACCCACCTTTCAAGCTTTTTAATCTTCCCAATTTGCTTCAAGTGAATTAAAACAGTTTTATCACTAACATCGCAGCCTGCAGCTAACTCGGACGTGATTTGCGATGGATCCGCTTCCACAATAGCCTTCAACTCTTCATTATCAACTTGAGTCTCAGGCCGTCCACGGGGCTTGTTCTGCAGGTCGAAATTTCCAGAACGAAAACGTTGGAACCAAAAACGAACTGTGTTTTCTTTTGCAACACGACCGCCATACACATCATTCACCCTTCGAGTTGTTTCCGCAGCACTAGTGCCACGGCGGAACTCGTACTCGTAAATAATGCGATATTTAAGGTTTTCCATTTTGTAAAATGAGTGACGCAAACAGAAAAAAACAGAAGAAAAAAAACAAATGAATGACGATCATCGAAGCACAAATACATGAGTCTATAGCTGTACAAATTTGAATTTGGAATTCCTTACCAAAGAGGAGAAATTCGTGATTAAAGTGGCCAGTACGAAAAACGCCAATTTCATATGTAAGGACCTAATATATATATATATTTATACGTAGTCAATGTGTACCTACGCCGCCGTAGCAAAGTGTAGGCAAATGACATTGTTTGTTTTTAATGATTAAAAAAATGGCTTTTAAGGAAATGAAGAATGTTTTTCAAGCATTCCCTAAACTAGACTTACTGGCTCTCTAGGATAGCTACTGGAACACATCGTTAGATGCTTGACGACAGACTTTTCACTTGAGGGTGGTAGCTAGCCAGGCGGGCATTCGCAAATTGCCCTTACACCATGCTTTAACGACTGCCATCCAAACACAACACCGACGACTTAACGTGCCCTCCGGAGCACGGAAGCGCTCAGTTGTAATGGTCACTAGCAGTCGCCCGTCCAAGTCAAGACCGTGGCAGACGTTGCATAACTTAGTTGATCGGTTAAGAAAGGCTAAGCAAACTTCGCTACGAGCGCTTCAAAATGTATCAAGTCTCACAGGAAATCAATTTCCTTAAAGACACTATCAGTCTTTAAAAGTGAACTGGTCGGTCACCACTCCATACAATCGTCGAAGGGTGATAACACTTTATTAAAGGTTTTACGTCGAGAACTAAGCATGAAATCTATACATATATATATTTCTTATAACTTCACTATCTAGGTTTCCTTTATATTAACAAATTTGTTACAAAAAAGTAACTTGTCAGTTAAAGCATCGAAACATTTTCACAGAAATGTTTCCAGGCTCATAATTATTAGTTCCTTGTCGCCCACACTAAGCCAATACTTAATCTAACCTAACCTAAAGAAATGAATTGGAATTAATGACTCAGAAAATGTTAATAGTTCGCAGTAAATTTCTTTCGATTTCCCAGATATATTAATCATATAATGTTACCTTCAGACCTTTAACTTTCTAACTATTTTTTTGGTTGCCGATAAGCTGGCCTATACACCACAATCTCAACTCATGGTGACTGACGATAAGCTAATAGATGGTAAACAATCATCATTTAGAAGGTAAAGTGGCTATTTAAGACAGCTGCCGAAAATAATACGTGCTTGGCGACAGATTTTCTCCTTTAACGTGATAGTTATCCAGATGGGAATTAACAAAATACCATAACACTATGCAAAGTGTTACATATATCAGGCCATTTTTAGGCCTCAAAATTTTCTGTTAGTTGTTCTTAAGAATGCCATCCTAAGACATCAACTGGGACCGATTGCTTAGCGTGTTTTCTTCAGTTTGGAATCGCTCAATATTAAATAATACTAGTGGTCAGGTCACCCATACTATAGTAATAATAATAATGTTTATTTGACATATTTCTTAGGTGGTAGGTACTTACAAAACATTAGGCTTTGGGTTGTACTATTTGTACAAACATGGACATGAAACATTTCATAGTCAAATGGTTTATGCCTGTTGTAGTATTAACACTGTAGTACAGACAACAACGCCCTCCGTTTTTAGCAAGACCTAACTATACCCCAGGTAGTGACCGTGGCGAACTTTGCTTGCTCTATCTGTTAAGAATGTCTAAACAAGCTCTGCTGCTAACGCTTACTACTAACCACCACTTAGCCTGTTCGTTTAAAGACCGTAACGAAGAGGTCGTAAAGGAGCTGCTAAAAACGTTAAAGCCAAAAAGGAACCCGGAGTCTGTAGTGGGTCCTTCCGGAACGTAATGAAAACAAAATGACAGCTTTAACATTATTTTTTTTTAATAACTTAGCATGTTACTCACTAACAATAACATGATAGCTTAAGAGAAAAAAATATGAAATAAAATTATAACAAAAAAAATTACTAACATAGTTTATAAGATAGAACATAAGCTTACAACAATTAAAATCCTAGTTGTTGATAAATACATTATGCATGGAGTGTGATATGTATTGGAAAGAAAATTTTATATTCAAGTTAATAAGAATCCACAAAGAGTACGGACATTTGTCTGTATCGTGTAGTATCATAATAAAAAAAAAACCCTGTTTGTCGCTTTGGAACCATCTACCAAGCTGGTTAGCATCACTAACCAGCATAAATATACCGGCGTAGGTATTCATAACTATCAAATTGACTACACCGTAGCAAAAATAATCATGTATACTATAAAATGTCGAAATCGTTTGTTTGAAATAAATCAATTTCAGAAATAACATTACACTTTTTATCCATTTTACCTATTTAAGTTTTAAGGTATATAATATATTTAGGTAGTTGAAGCAAATTAAATGTCATCTACCTATAGATACATAGTTATGTATCTATATTTGATGTAGTTTCCGGCTTAACTATCTAAAGATGATTCCATTCCCGATTGAGTAATCGTAAAAGGAAACTGAAGGATTAAATGCGTTGTATGAGCTGTATCCCACTACTCAATTTGACGTGAGTGATGCCATACTTTCTCCTGGGGTGTTGGGTTAGAATGTAATTCCCCATTTCTTCCCGTGGATTTAGAATCTTCTTAATTTTCATCTTACAAACTCTAGCCATCGAGAGTGCCATCAATTATTTCTAATCTACTCATCTCCCTTTATAGCTGGTAGAGTAGAACAATAAGAAAATCGGTTATCCGATAGACTCACCTAACGGTGTGGTTCACCATTAGTTCTAAGTTCAACCTGTTAACATCTTCAACTAACCATCAGCTGAGATTTTGATAAAAGACTAAATTCTCAGCAAAATAAATAGCCACAACCACCTGTTCTCTAATATAGGAAGAAGTATCTAAACAACTACTTTTCGCCATTGCCGTACCATTTAATTGTGACTGAGCCTATTGCCACCTACTGGGTACTGCTCCAAACCGTACCCTGAGAATTTCTAAATAAATATCTACTAACTTACCAAATAAACTCGAATCCAGGATGTCAAAATAACAAAACGACGTGCCACTCCACTAAAGTGCCTGTCAGTGTTTCTAATCAGTGGCCATTTCATTTATATATACATAAAAATCCTACTATTTCTAATGATTTCCCCTTTGAAATTTAATATATATGTATTTTAGTTTTGTTTTTAATATTTTCATATAGTTTAATGTACATAATAAAAACATAAAACACCAGAACATTTTTCACCAAACATTCAAGCATATATCTTTGTTTCAATCTCAAAAGTTTCACATGAATCAAGCTTCAAATGGCTGTCGCAGCCATTAAGAAAATAGGTAACAATCCATTGCACTGGAACTACATGTGGGTTCGTACATCGTAAGTGGAATGGGACGTCTCCCTACAACTTTCATATTGCTCTTACTGGCTTACATTCCCTCAGTAGCGTTTCAGCCACCGACCGAGCTGGTAGCCCTTACCGCCCTTGTACTACCCCGTGCGCCGCGAATTTAGAACTCCGAACGTACGTGATTTATTTTCAAAGTAACGTGCCAGTGCTTTGTTGATTTATAATTTGCAGTGTTGTGATTGCTTTAGTTTTGATTGACGCTGTATTTTTGTTTTTCGGACTAAAAGGTAAGTTTTTAAAGTTAACTTTATATAAGTACAAGAAAATTGGTGAAGTATGAAAAATAAAAAACTTTGTTACGGGTAAAGATGATATTAGATTCCAATGTTCAGGTAAGACTTTAGTTGTAACAGTGTCTATATTTTTGCAAAAAAATGTGACTGGAAACAATAGAAAAATATTGGATTATTAAAATAATGCAAACACAAAAATCATGTGCTTGAGTCGGTAATGACAATAATTAAGTACGGGTAAAATTATTTATTTAAGTTGAGTAGAAATATTCCACTAGAACTTCTTTAGATTTTCTTTTGAACTTTATAAATACTTGTTTTACTTACGTTTTGTAGGTATTATTACTGTCTTATCTTAAACAAATGCATATTTATTGAAAAAATACTTGCAAGAATATTTTATGAAATAGTTTTAATGCATTTAGCTTTCCGGGCCGCGGCTCCGCCCGCGCTTGTGTCGGTTATCGCGAAAAACCGTTAACCGCTTTTTGTGCAGTTGGATGAAAACTATTCTAAATCAAAGCTAAAATCATTTATTCAATTTAGGCGTCTACGACGTTCTTATGGAGGTCAATCCCAAATTTAAGTCTTTCAATATTTTAAATTGTACTGCCACGTTCAGCTAAAAAAATTGTATGGAGCCACTGCGAGAAGAACGGGCAAGAAACTCGGGGCCATTCTTTTAAACGTCTTGTAACACTATTTTACAATTTATCAATTCTTTTAAAAATGTGTTACATACTTACAATATAATAGAATATTACAGTATTTGTTTAAATTACGTAGGTGACAGGCAATAGCTTGGCAAAGGTAGAATTGTCCAGGCATTTTTGTCGTTTAAGTAATCAGAAACTGTGTAGTAGGCTTTCTTAATCAATATGTTTTTCACGTGCAACTTGAATTTCCCTTCTGTGAGCGTTGTAATATGTTTAGGAAGTATATATATATTAAACCGAACACAATTACCTAAGAAGGACCTTTTATTTGTCTTTGCTCATCTCAAACCTGGCACCGCTATTTTATCTTTATTCCTAGTGTTGTAATCGTGATTGTCACTGTTAAATTTTAATTTACTAAATTTTTACGAACATTCATAATATTTTCAGATATATACAGCATTGGTAAAGTTTTAATATCAATTTCTTTGAAAAGATCCCTCACAGATTCCCTAGGATCCATTTTATATATGGCTCGAATTGCATGCTTTTGTATGATAAAGATTGTCTCTATCTCAGCAGCAGCTCCCGCAGCAATACACCATACGACATAATACTGTGGAAGTACGCGAAAAAAACTAGGCGAGCTAAATAAATAATGCCGCAAAATAAACTAGATTTTATGTCCTTTCCCGGGTCTCAAACTATTGCCACACCAAATTTCATCCAAATCGATCCAGCAGTCTTTTAGTTTATTCGTTGCTTACAAAAATACAAATATTTCCTCTTTATAATATTAATATAGATATAGACCAGCAGTTTTGAAATGAAGTGAATCCCAAAAATATAAAGTGTCGCAAATAAAGCTGAATGTTTGTCCTTCTTGCACAGAAAGATATATAAATTCGTATTTTTTATAAGAAACTACGGGTATGGTACGAGGTATTTTTTTTCCTGAGCTTTCCCAGATGGAGCGCGATGTAATTAAGTTTCAGACGGGCAAAACTACAAGTAGAAGCTAGGGTAAATATCAACGTTCATTCTAACAAGTTTTGTTCTAACGGATCATATATATGTGTATAGTAAATTCTGTAAACGAGACTCTAAGGTAAGTAAGCTTACACAATAAATTTTATGTTGTCATACTTGTATAAAAATAAAATATTCTGTTCACGTGTGAAACATCTTATCTCATTATTTACATATGTCTGTTGTTAAAACGCAATTAAATTTGACATATCCTTACTAGCATAACTATATCGAAGTAAAATTAAACAATACAATAAATTCTTCCTTGTTAACTTCAAAAGATTAAACGTTTTACCGCACTTGTCGTCAACTGCCTTAATCAAGGGGGGCTTTGCCTACGATGGGTGGGCGTCTTGAGGATCAGAATGGATGGTGACAGATTTATGAGATATTGAGATATCAGTTACTTGTCTAGTTCTTGAAGATGGCAGTTCTTCAGATGGAGCGCCATCTGAAGAACTGCCATCTTCAAGAACTAGACAAGTAACTGATATCTCAATATCTCATAAATCTGTCACCATCCATTCTGGTATTTTACACTTTGTCGCCTCTTACGATTCCCACAGGAAGATATGGGGGTGCAATTTAGCCCGGCACCCCACGGGAAATTTTACCCTTACAAGAAATTAAAATATGATCAAAATTGAATTTATGATTAATTGTAGAGCAAGAAAACGGTAAGCAATCTAAATCTCAGAATTAGGCTTTGTCTCAACATTGTGCTAACTACCTTAGACAAAAGTGATGGATTCCAGTCGAGTCCCTGAGGAAGAAATTATATTACTTATTTGATCAGGGTTACTATTTCCAGACTGGGTAAAAGTACATTAGCTTCTTATCACTCAAGTTACCTACTGGTTTCCCTCGGGTAAGACAGTTATTGGTTTTCTCTGACCAAAAATGTTTTGTATCACTTCGGAGTCTAGAATACGCTCGCCCTTACACTGTAATATTTCTGTTTAATGGGTTAAATAATCATTATTTGATGATAACATTTTATGCTATAAAGGAATAAATATGTAAAAGTATTATAATTTATTTATATAAGAAAATATATGTACCATTACTTGTTTTTACTAACTAGATAGATATATGACCCTACCTAATAATACCGAGTAGGAGTTTTTTTTTATCTAACCGCTTATATTTGTTGGTAAGGTGCGATGTTGCTTTTTCATGCAAAACTTGCACACGTATTTTAAAGAATTCTCCAAATGAGATATTGACCTTTTTCCATAAAAAAATCGGAAGGTTCCCAAATCTACGGGAATTTTAGGGTTCTGTACCTCAAAAGGAAAAACGGAACCCTGATATGATCACTTTGTTGCCGGTCTGCCTGTCTGGCAAGACCCTTTTTCTTAAGAACGCGTGGAGGTATCAAGCTGAAATTCAGATTTGAGTATATGATGCTCAAATCTACTACTGTCCCTTAAAGCTGTGAAAAAATCAAACTTCTAAACCAACGCAATCAAAAGATAAAGCCGTTTATGCTGCAATTTTTCGACAATCGCAAGGGAATCAAAACCTATAACTATTTTATATTATAATGTACTCATAAGTGCATGCGACCAAATGTGACTTTTTGCTGGATTATTTACAACTATTTTATCAATTTTTATTTTTTGGGTAGAATATACCTTCAAGTGGGTCTCATTTAAATTCTATTGAGTAGTTGTTAAGTAACACTCAATTAACTGGAAAAAAATAAGCTGAGTTATGACGTACACGAGGTATATCTGAACGATTTAATTGCAACTGATGCTGATGTTCAACAGTTTTGTCCGCGAGAGACATAATTGATCTTGCAAGCAGTATTCATCGCTGAAAAGAATGATAAGAAATTGGAAGGGTTGTTTGAAATTACTGTGAGTTCCATGTTTTTTTTTCTAATTCTTTTTTAATGTCACTAAATACAGATTGTCCGGTAAATAATGGATAACCCTGCATGCACATGTCGGGGGCATCTTGGCCGTATGGCAAAAATATTTATTATATAAGAAATAATAAAAAAATTGTTCATATAATATTTGAAATTTGATTCCTTCATTCTCATTATTGGGTACTACGGCTACAAATTTAATAATAACGAATTGATTTTCTCTGCAAATAACCATGAGTATTCGGCCTTGCTATTCCGCTTTACAAATTGCTTCTGACCCCGACTGTTTTTTTTTTCATACTAAAAGTAAAATAAAATTGCGGTTTAGATATAGTAAGGAGTAAGTTGGAGTAGGTATCGAAACAGGTGCATTTTTTTTACAAAAGTCAAATTTTATTTTTTTCTTGTATTTAAATTGCTTATTTACTTAAAGTTTTTCTACAATTTACATACAATAAACATTTTATAAACTTTTGGGTTAATATTCATAGTAAAATGGACGAAAACCCAACAGGTTATACAAGAAAATAAAGATTTTTGTTAACTTAGCGTAGATTCTAGAAATAATATCTCATTTTATAAAGGCTGATATATAAAGCTGTACATATTAAATTATTTAAGATCTATTGTACACATGAAGATGGAGAAATAAATGATTATGATTATGATTTGGTTATTAGTCACATTTACTTATTAAAAAATTAAATTTTTTGGCTTGTTGTATTTGTTACAATTATTAGTTATGAATCAACTTTTCATGAATTAAGAATACTACAAAAATATTTATCATAGGTTTCCTAGAAAATATTTTTTACACTATCGCCCCAAACTTTCGGTCTTTGACACTGTACGCGAATATAGACGTTACAAATCAGCTTTGCTCGGGCATAGTAAAGTAGACGGTCAAAAATCATCTTATAAAATGATTTGGATTGTTTCTCAATCGTGCGATCGAACAGTAAAGATTTTCTGAAGGTGCTTCATGTCCATTGTCCCATACATAATTTATAGGGTTCCGTATTAGAAAACGGGACCCGATTACTAAGCCTCTGGTGTCCATCCGTCCGTCCTTTAAAGGGCTGTATCATTAGAACGGTAATAGGAAACTAATTGAATTTTTCACAGAATATTTGTTAGTATGGCGGATTGCCTGACAAATAACAATAATAACAAACATTTAAAATTAAAAGGAGGAAAGAAACTTGTTTGTTTTTGTTCTTTCGTAGTAACGGTAATACATTTCGTAGAACGTAAGCTTTTAGTCCATTAACTAACGTACCAAAAAAACTCAAAATTTGAACATTGTTCCAGATTGTGTGTCATTATTTTGAAAAACATATCTGGATCTTTAATACCCTATTATATTGATATTTTTTTAAAACTGAGGCAAACTTCTCAAATTAATTATATTAAAAGCTGAACCACATTGAACAATAAAATAAATATTTTGCACTTTAATGCACTTGTGCTTTAAAACAGGCTTTTATACATTAAAACCTTTACACCGGGCACAGCCAAATAATTTACGAGTATTAAAAGTGAAAGAAACTGTTTCCAATCTCATATATAGTAATAACAAATCACATATAATATATACAGGCCTCATGAGGATGCTTCGCGTAGAAGCGTCACGTCGAAAATTCTTTCGGTTTGGCTGCGTGGCCTTTGTGACGTCACGTCAGCTTACCAGGAAAATAAGGCGGAATAGTCACTAATGTATTTTAAGGTGTTATTAAAATATTTATTTGATGTTTTCTGAAAACATTTAAAAAATATTTGTTACTATTAAATATGGATTTTTGCAAAGTAAAGCCTGAATCTATTCATTATCATATAAAGTGTTCTGTAAATATCTTGTGACAATTACCTATTTCGCAAACAAAAATAAACATCCGCTTATTTCTTAAAGATCGTATAACTTTACAAGTTTATTAGTATGTCCATTTTTTTATCTATAAAGAGGGTAAGAGGAAAAAGAGGTCTCACATAAAAACAAATACAAGCAGAGCTTGTAACTGTCATTATTTATGTACTAATTTAATAAAGGAGGTCTACTCCAAATGAAAATAAACGCGATAATGGTTACGTGCTGGAGAACAAATTAGATTTTCTTTTCATTATGTTTTCTACTGAAATTTACTCGGAAATATGCTTATTTTTTATATATTTTCGCTTTATAACTTGGATTACGATGAGGGAGCTTGTCATTGTAGTCCTTTACAAATTAGACGCTCTTTATGACTCTTGGCCTAACATCCGTCCGCGGGTTAATCCGCGTAGGTATCGGTTTTATCGTACACTAAATTATAATAATAATATAATAAAATATATATTTATTTGCTCAAATATATGCACTACAAAATACATCTATTAATCTATATATTGAGACGTACATACCATTGAGTCCGTCTTTTTACGTTTCCACTCTAGGCGGTACATCTGTACATTATTAACTTAGTGATTAGAGGTAGTCTCTAGTTCACACTGTAGGATTCCCTGAGTTTGTGAGGACTAGTTCACTTCCAGGGTGCTAGTAGTTATATAACGTTAGTTCATGAGCAGTGTTCTAAGCATGATTCGTGAAGTGTGTAATTTAAATGTTGGCTAAAGCTCAAGAAAAAAGTGAATCACAGTAAAGTTATGTTTCCCTTTGTATATTTGATTATGCAATAAAAGTAATAATTATAATAAAAAATATCCTTCAAGTAAGTGATATTCCAGAGCCTATGGAATATTATGTTCAATAAAGTTTCATCATAATCAAATAAACAGAAACACTTTCCCTCGCATTTATTATATTTTTGTGACTAGATTCTTTGACCTGTTTGCGACCGCCTACAGATTTGTATACATACATCGAAAACTATGTATTTAAACGGTAAAAATATTACTTATCGCTATTGTTATCGCTCTTTCAAACCGGTATGTTAGAATTTTAATTTAAGCAGGGTCTAAGTAAGCGGCTGCGGAAAAAAATAGCTATAGTTAATTTATTCTGTAACGTCAAAAAATTGTCTGAACGGTTTAAAAGACTTTTTCATAATTTGATGCATCTTAGGTACTAATTTAAGTTATTAATTAAATTAGAAATAGTTTAGCTATTTATTTAATATTTGTTAAATAATATTTGTCCCGTAAAATGCAACCTATAATCTAAGATGGCAAAACAAGGGTGGTATGTTTGAAGCTTGTTTTTGTGCGGTTCTGTCTTGTTATATCGAAGTCACTAAACCGCTGAAAATTGCGATGATATTTATTTTTATTTCATAGTAAGTACTAATTTATGGTTCTTAGCTACCTTTGATGAAAAAAAGTTAACTTTTTTCCAAGATATTCAAATTTACGTACATTTACAATTTAATTTTTTTTTCCCGCATCGTGTAGTACCAAATCTATGTGAATATCGTAGCTAATTCAGATTTGTGCTGAAATGTTTATCAGGCCAAGACAATACAAAATGTCCTACCACCATGCTATAACGACTGCCATCCTTAGATGACAACCGGGACCGACGACTTAACGTGCCCTCCGAAGCACGGAAGCGGTCAGTAGTAATGTCACTAGCGGTCACCCATTGAACTCATGACCGCGGCAGATGTTGCTTAGCTTTGCTGATCGGTTAAGAACACCTAAGCAAACTTCGCTACGAGCGTTTGAAAGTTTGACTTGCATTTAGGTAACATCTTTTTAGGGTTCCGTAATAGAAAACGGGTCTCTATCTAAACGGGTCTATTACTAAGCCACGTTCGTCCACCTTTTCGTACCGCTCTTTAAAAGCCTGTATCTTTGTAATAGGTAACCAATCAAAATTTTCACAGAATATATGCTAGTATAGCGGATTGCCTAGCAAGAATAAAATAGCAAACATTTAAACGGAAGGAACGTGAAATTAACTAACATTCTTCTTATTGCTCTATCGTATAAACGGTTAGTTGACGAGTGACCTCATGAACAGCCCGGCACACTATGGGCAGCCCGCACCCCATGGGCAGCCAGGCACCCCAACGGTATCCCGGTACCCCACGCGAAGCTCGGCACCTTTATTTAGTTATGCAAGCTTAATAAAACTCTAAAATCTGGGATATTTGCCATAATCAGTTTTATTACTATCTATCATTTACCGGATACTTTTTTTTCCACATTCTAATATACATATTTTCGTTCTACCGCTAAACGAGGAGAACCTCGGAAAAAGACGCCGTTTTAAAATCGAAATTCGAAGACAAAGTACTTTGGTTCAAGATTTATTGTGCCTACCACGAAGGAACTCTCTGAGTTACTTAACTACCATCTTCTGAAAAATACAAACCGGGAGTTTTCAAATCCAAAGTAAAACTTTCTGAGCTATGCTTTACTAAGAGTGCTTCACCGCAGACTTCAGTGTTTATGATATAAACAGTGCTCAAATGTGAATAATTAGTCTGCAGGTAAGGCAAATGCGAACGAAGTCGCAGGTACAGCTAGTATACAAAATAAAGAGTCGAAGCGCTCCTAGCGAAGTTTGCTTAGCTGACCTTAACCGATCAGCAGAGTTAAGCAACGTCCGCCGCAGTCGTGACTTGGATGGGTGACCGCTTGTGACATTACGACGGCTTCCATGTTTCGCTGAACACGTTAAGCCGTCGGCTCCGGTTGTTGTCTTACGATGGCAGTATATAAAGCATGGTGGTAGGACATTTTGCTAATACCCGCCTGGCTAGAAACTACCCTCAATCAGAAAATTTGTCACCAAGCATGTTCCGGCAGTTATCCTCGAGAGCTAGAACTTCTAGGTTAGCCTGAACAACATCTTCGACGACATCATCATATAAAAAAAAGAATCTGACAAAACTATTCACTAATTTAATTAAACTATAAACACTGTGTCCAAAATCGTCAATATTAGACAGTTGCCAAGAAAAATCTAGCGAATACATCTGGTTGGGTGATTTGGCAATCATTGCTTTCTGCTGTACGTGTTCTCCATTCTCGAAATTGCATTTTGGGACTGAGACAATGATAGCCCGAACGTATTCGTAGTGGAAATTGACAACTATCGAATCGTGACTATAGATACAAATTTCAGCTCGAGGCTAGAGTTGCAAATCATATTGATGCTGGATTTATCTGCTAGCCTGACTAGCATGTAAAAGTGTATATATTATGTTTAAAACAGGTAATTTTCTTCTAGTTTACTGTATCAGCTGGATTATCCACTGCTGAACACAGCCTCCCCCATCATGGGAGGTTTGCCATAATCCCCACGCCTGGCAGGCGTCTTGGGGATCGCAGTGTGAGATAGCAGTTCCTCAAAAAGCGCTGCTGCCCACCTTCTGGTATGTTACCCAAGTCGCCTTTTACGACACCCACAGATACAGATTGGTTAACATTCTAGCCCGGTCTTCTACTTTAAATGTCAGATATACCTATTTTATAAATTTTATGAAGCTGGTATCAAACCAGCAACCCCAGGCACTACGCAACGGATGCCTTAATCTATAGGCCATTGAGACGCGCCACGTGTTTGGAGGGCAAGATAAGCCGTCACGTTCGTCCTGATGTTGTCTTAGGTTGTCCGTCTTTATAGCTTGGTGAAAAGGCATTTTGTGAATGCGCATCTGGCTACCTACCACGTTCAAGTAAACATTCTGTTGCTAACCACCTAACAGTTTTTTAACAGCTGGCCTTGCATATCAGTGTCATAGTGGAATTTTTCAGTAGGTACTTTATTTATCCGTGGCATAGTGGGACTATCGCATACTGATAAACATAGTATGTAGCCTAAATTGAAAATACGAAACAGTAGTTATGACAACACAAACAATCGAGCGGCACCAGCTGTTCTCCGCCAATTGGACGACGCGACCATCGCCGCTAATACCCACTGTTCGTATATTGCGGCCACGAAATTGGGAAAAGTTTTAAATGACAAAAAAGCTTGCAGTTTTTTACAAATTTGGCATGCAGTTTGTCAAATGGCATTAATAATTTTATGGCACACATTACCGTTACATCGATTGCATCGTTGGTTGCGTGGCGTGAAGGATCAGAAAGAAGGAATGAAAAGATGATTGATTAGAACAGTGATTGGGTTTTGTGGTCAAATTAATTATCAGAAGTAGTTTGAAACATTTTTCGGTAGAAATCAGTAGACTTGCCCCGTATTACATAGAGTTGTCCCCCGTGGGGTGCCGGGTTAGAATTGCACCTCCCCATATCATCCCGTGGGTGTCGTAAAAGGCGACTAAGGGAATAATTTTACTGGAAGGTGGGCAGCAGGGCCTTCTAAAGAACTACTATCTTACACTGCGATCCCCAAGACGCCGGCCAAACGTGGGGATTATGGCAAATACCCCCTTAGGGAGGCTGTGTTCAGCAGTGGACGATCCAGCTGATACAGTACATAGAGTTGAAGTTTTGGCGAATCACTTCAGGGAGGAATCGGCCACCAGGATTCCATGACCTGATCCCCCAGGGGATCCCAGTGAACTCATCGGTTAACCAGAATCCCCTTGACATAATATGTATAAAGATGTTATCACACAAGATGGTCACCCTGAACAGATTTACATTAAAATACGTACTTACAATATTTTGATAATCTTATTTAAAATAGCATGATGATATTTATATTTAATAAAAATAAATTAGGTCCAGTCAATTTCAAGTTGCGTAGAAGTCGTATAGACAACAGTATTGTGCAAGTTGTGTTGAGAAAAGTTGTAGCTACTAATATAAAATATTCATTTATATAAAAAATCCTAAGGAGTTTGGGCGAGAATGATAGACGAAATGTCTTGTTATTGTCATATTTGCCTTTACCTTCCGCGTTCAACATTTAGGCACCAGCCGCACAGCGAGCAGTCTACAGTTTCAAGTTCAGATTTCTACGGTCTGTGTTCATTGGAAAGTATACAATCGCTTGGATAAATGCATACACAACAGCTATCAGGCAGTGGAGTCAAGAAAAAACCATCTCTAAGTAGCAATCATTGCCAAAATGTGCAAAAATATGAAAAGAAAATAGTGCGAGAAAAGCCTTTGCCTTACGATTAAAGGATATTATAACTATATAAATCTCAGTGACGAGTAAATAAGAGCTTTTACAGAACTGTAGAACTCGCTCGCTGTATGTAGTACAGTGTACAAAGACTGCAGAACGTTAGACCGCTTGCCCACTTGTGCGCCCGGTGCCTTAATTGTTATGTCACGTTCACACGCAAAATTAGTTAATTTTATTGGTTACCTGATGGTAAGTCCGAGGCCCCTCTGGCCTCTTCCTCTGCAACGCTGTGGACCCAGCATCCGCACGGTGAATCCATGGAATGCTAAGAAATTCATCTCATTTTATAAACACAATAACATAGCTTCGACCATTTACCAAATATAGGTAGAACCTCGAAGTAACAAAGACGTAACATTACAATACCATGCGTATGTTTGATAAACTTGTAAGTTTCTGAGTTTATCAATACAATTCTACCGGATTTAGTATACTTGTGACGAATATTTATTGGCAAAAACATCTGTACTCGTATATATCAATTTTGTTATCACAATAGCTTGGCACGTTGTCTTGTAGCGTTAGGCAATATTTAATGTCTAGTGCCAGCTGTAGATACTTTTATTATATTCTGTTTTAATTCACTTGCGGACATTGTATCTATCTGATAAATTTAGAATATTATAAAATCAGTCGCGTTCATACCACCGACAAGGGCAGTCGCTTCAATTATTGATTGACGGCTTCTCTAATGTCGACCTACTTTCCGCGTGGCGCGGCGTTTACGTGAGCGCTGCAAAACCGTGATGGCGCAATCTACGCGCTCGGACACCCTCGTGATCAACGAGTTTTTTGCCTTCGTGCAGAACAAGCTGGACGTCATGGACGAGCTGATATTGCAGCAGATATGTCTGTCTAGCTTCAAGGAGGCAGACATCCTCGCAGCTAAGAAGGTCTTAGCGGACACTGCCAAGACGTCGGTTCGGCTAGGAACACGTCAAAAAGATGGAAGCGGCAAGAAAGACCTGCAAGACATCTTCAGGGTTTTCAAGGAAACAGATCCTGATGAGATTTCAGTGACCTATGTCGCCAGGGACCTCCATTTGTTACCACCGGTAGATTTTTCTTCAGTCGATGTGACCTGCCTTTTAAAGGATACCATGCGATTGAAGTCCGATGTCACCGATTTAAAGCAAAATTTGGAAAAATCGAATGCTGTGGTTTCTAGTTTGCAAACTGAAATCACAGCTTTGCGCAATAACGCTGCTCAGGGAAAACTGCCGTCACCAGCGTCAGCGCAAAATGTGACTGTGCGACACGCTAATCGACAAAATGCGCGACTCAGCAGTCCCGTGGAATCAAATGCCACCGATTCACCGCGGGGCATTGACCGAACATTGCAACCAACCTCGATCATCGAGACTCCCCCTGAAGTAATGATTTCTTCCGACTTACCATCAGTATCCAGGAAGCAGAAGAAATCATATGCACAAACGGCAAATCGTAATCAGTGTACTCTACCACTTACCAAGAATGAGGTTATGGGGAGGCCCACCACAAATATCGATAAGGAAGGATTCACTCTCGTTAAGAAGAAATCAAGAGTTAGACCGACGCGCAATAATCGTGGCACAGCTACGCCTACAGCAGAGAAGACTGTACTTCATGCTGTGGAGCCGACCATCTCTTTATATCTCTCTCGTTTGGACCCAACAACATCCGGGAACGATATCCTTCAATACATTAAAGAGAGGTGTGAAAGACGTCGCGTACCGTTTGAAGTGACGTTACAACGGCTGGAATCTAGCCGTGTGAAAACTTTTAAATCATACGTGCTTCGGGTTCCAGCGAAGAATAAGGATGCGTTCCTAGTTCCCGACTTCTGGCCGGAGGGCATAGTATACAGGCGCTACAGGTAGGCGAGACCGAAAATCAATCCCAAAACTGTGTAAAAGTGTTTTTATTATATTATTTATGTTAGTCTGTAAGGTATATATTTCTATGGGTCTGTGATTATTTAATCCTGTTACCTGAAATAAAGAGTTATTATTATTATTATAAAAGGATTTGGTTTTTTTTTGTGTGAAATCACACATCAATATGATGTGTCATTGTTTTTTTTTTTATGCTTCATAGGTTGGCCTTTGACCACTATCACACCTGATGGTAAGTGACGATGTGGTCGAGGATGTTGTTCAGGCTAACCTAGAAGTACTAGCAGACAGCTGCCGGAACACACCGTTAGGTGCTTGGCGACAGATTTTCTACTTGAGGTGGTAGCTAGCCAGGCGGGCATTCACAAAATGCCCTACCACCATGCTATAACGACTGCCATCCTAAGACAACAACTGGGACCGACGGCTTAACGTGTCCTCCGAAGCACGGAAACGCTCAGTGGAAATGTCACTAGCGGTCACTCATCCAACTCATGACAGCGCGCGATGCTGCTTAACTTTGCTGATTGGTTGAGAACAGCTAAGTAAACTTCGCTACGAGCGCTTCAAAATTTTCAATATTTGATCGTTAAATGAAGGACATTGTACGTAATATAAATTTCAAATATTTGAGAAAGTAATAGAAAATGTCTGAAATCAATAATTTTACTGGGGCCATCAAAACTGTTAATTTGTAATTATAGTGTAAGCAATAAATAAAAAAAATCAAACAATCTTCTTAATCAATGGTGGAGTTAACATATATTTAATCTACAAAATAAATTCAGGATATCAAAAAGATCAGCAAAGGTACCTGAAACATTACGTAGTTACAACGCCCTTAAATTAAACTGACATGCAAAAATTAAGTTGTCAACTCCAGGCTTGGGATTCCGGCTAGAGACCTTTATAAGAGCTCTCAAGTTCTCGATACGCATTTAGAAACCCTCATCCCATTTTGTGCCGGACTAGTAAATGACCCCTCGTCTTAACTCGATGCCCAGCTGACCTACCGAAGAAGTGGTTAGTGTACATGTTTTAAGGTATCGAATCTATAGGCCGAAGCCATAGTAAAATCAGAACAGTAGTTCGATTGGAGGCCCGTTGGAGATTCAAATGCTTACTCTGTAAACTGGAAACGCAGGTATAAGTTTTATAGGTATCTATGTAACGTGTATAGGAATACCATAGCAAATCAATTCGTAAGTACAGACACGATTTTGATGATATATAATATGTATAATATCATCTTTAAATAAATCTTCGCACTCTAAAAACGTATACGTATATATTTGTCTTAAGTGCTCACATACAAGTTGCGTTCGGTACCGCTCTATGAATTCAGTAATTTTTTTTTATTTTATTATGGCGGAATAATTAAAAAATAAAAAATAGAAATAAAAAAGAACTAATTAATGTCACTTTGCTGTCTGTATATTTATCTGTCCGTAATATACTAATATACTTACATTATAATTTATAGCGTACATTATATCTAGATCGTAAATGGAATGAGTTTCAAACCTGCATTTAATTTTCGCAATTGAAACATTTTTTTTTCCATAATCGTTAGTAAAAATAATAGTATCAAAAAAATGTTTTCGACTCTTACTAATTGTATCGTCTTGATCTTATTGAGTGGAAGACATTTATTTTTCGTCCAAAAT
This sequence comes from Plagodis pulveraria, assembly GCA_963890685.1. Lineage (NCBI taxonomy): Eukaryota > Metazoa > Arthropoda > Insecta > Lepidoptera > Geometridae > Plagodis > Plagodis pulveraria. Next base: position 31,144,111 of record OY982960.1, on the reverse strand, counting down.
GCACGAAAATTATAAGAAATAAAACCTACTTTTCATATAGATGCGATCGTTTTTTTTTAACGATTTCTTACAGAATTAATCGGTAATTTTTCAGCAAAAGTTTTATGTCATAATTCGTTAACCGGGGTCCGTGAGGATTAAGACCTAAGACTTATCAGAATGCTTGGGCGATGCGACGCGTGATTATTGTGATGCGTGATGTTATTTGGGTCAACGAGTAGGCATTGTAATCCTTAGGGGTAATGCTTTCAGATTACTGGCCACGCCGCCATCTGGTAATGGTCTGGAGCACTTGGACTACCTGAAGTCCTGCAATGATCTTTAGGTTGCCTGAATGTTTCCAGAGTAGTAGATGTAGTGTTGCATATAATTTATAGTTTTTTGTTAATAAAACATACCGCCGGTATATAATAGTTAAAAATTAAGGTTACTGGGCCAACGAGTGAAATCCTAAGATCCTAAAGTGACGGGCGCAGTAAAATGTCACGCAGAACAAGGACGATGACATTGCTATTGTAATGGACAGGTGTGATGCTTACCACCTGGAGAGCGGTACTTATCTGTCTCGTCATTTAAATAAAAAAAATCGGGATACCCCAATCTCTATCACCACGTCTTGATTGTTTAAAACGTTAGAACGGCGAACTCACAGCGTCTAAAGGCCTAATTTTAGAGTTCTGCGCTCCGCGTTCACCATGCCACAGTACATATGGAGGTACAATGGAGGTCTTCAAAACGCCAGTGAATTGTTAGTTACCTTCTGGATAAACACGCTCCATCATCGATCGCATCATCACTTAAAATCAGGTGAGATAGTGTTCAAGTGGTACCAAATTCAGTACAAAATAAAAATCCTTGACGTACCTAGCAATATAGACGAATGCAAACCGTTGTTGAGATGAAAAAGATTAGATCCAATTTGTAAAATGATTCTGCGACAACAGAGTCTAATAGAATTCTGGTAGAACTCGCGTTCTTTCGTGTGTGCGTCATCTAAGCGATTGTATAATTCATAATGAATAGAGACTGCAGAATTCAGAAAAGATCTCTAGAACACTATGTGTGTTCGCCGCCTAAACCACGCAGACAAAGCCGTAGGTGGAACCAAAATAAAGTATACTGTTTGTTAATGAATAGATTCAGGCGTTACTTTGCGGAAATCCATTTTTAATAATAACAAATACTTTTAAATATATTAAGAAAACATCAAATTAATATTTTAATAAAACACTTAAAAAATATAAAAATATATCTAGTGACAATTCCGCTTAATTTTCCTGCTAAGCCGACGTGACGTCACAAACGCCACGCAGCCAAACCGGAAGAATTTTCGACGCGTTTCGCTTCTACACGAAACATCCTCAGGAGGACTTGACTCTTCGAGCGCACGATCGAGAAAGTGTGTTCTCTGGCGTTTGTGACGTCACGTCGGCTTAGCAGGAAAATTAAGCGGAATTGTCACTAGATATATTTTTATATTTTTTAAGTGTTTTATTAAAATATTAATTTGATGTTCTCTTAAAATATTTAAAAGTATTTGTTATTATTATACTGTTTGTTCATTAAAAACTTTCCGTATGATTGTTAAGTTGGTTTTCTCAAACGAAATAAAAAAATCTTTGGAGTTTTTTCAACAAGATATTATAAAAAAGTTGACGACGTCGCGTTTGAATATTTCAAACGTTATAAAAAGTTCCACGTTTGTGAATATCACATTACGTTCCGTTGTATGTTTACTTAGTTTGGATCCTTAGGGACGTCCCTTTTTGTGGCTTTACACTTCGCGGATTCATAATTTAGAGTTTGAGAGCTTCTGAATTATAAAGTACTTAACTTCTGCTTTGTATGAAGTTGTAAACAATTTGTTGGCCATGAGAGCTCTCAGAGCCATGGATAATGGATAAGTTCTATAACATATTTACCACATATAATGGTTACAAACAAATATCTAATAGACGTTCATTGAAGCGTTTTATGGGGAGTTCCTTGTTCAACAGAGGATGACTTCCGGCTGATGATTAAATTGATAGTTTAACTCTTTTACAAAATATATCTACGTCTTGTAATCACTATGAAAGGAAAATTATGAACCTGAGTGGCTGGAACATGACTTCGAAACTGACTTTGTTCTTTCAGTTTTAGGATTCCTTACTTGAAATCACGGTCCTTATACTAAACCCCCGCATTTAATCCGCCCGTGCGAACCTTAAAGGTCCGTACTTTTGAAACCGTAAAATGTTTCCGATTGAAAATGAAGATAATTTAGACAACAGTCAAAACAAAAGGCTTTAAGTTGTTTCAATATAATTTCATCTGAACAATGAATACAAATTTATCTCGTTGAGATCACACTGAACTCTTACATTTCCTACAATAGCTACATTGAAACGCCGTTATTGCTACAATTACTCCAAAGCTATTGCTGCGCTCAATTGCTACGCCGTAGGATAACGCTACAAGTTAAGTGGCTACGTGAACATTTTATTTAGTAGTCTGTTTAATAACGTTCCAAAATTTCCATGGAAACGAATATTGTAAGTAGTGCAATAATATATGTGATCTATTACGCGATTTGTTACAATTTGTTGAAAAATTCAAAGGCTTCGTGTTCAACGTATTTAGATGAGCTAAGCGTAAAATATCGAGTAATTTGTAGTTATTTGTTTTACGTTACGTTCTACGTTTACGAAAATTTCAATTTATGCAGGTTAAATACAAATAGAATCTTTGACCAATCTAACGCATGAACTGAGTTAAGCTTGAGCTGATTACATTCAGTTTCACCCATAGAATCCGCAAAACAAGTTCAGACGCAGGCCCTGATGTAGGCGCCTGAATCGTAATTTTAACAAGTGCGGGCACCTTGCTTACTTGTTTTAGCATTGGCTGCGCCCCCGCCAGTTGCTTGCTGAACGTCCCGGGTGGGACGTGTGTAAATAATGTTATGGATTCTGGCCTCCAGGTAGCCTAATTCTTAATAAGAACTCAGGTAACATGCAAGCCTAATAAGTTCCTACTTTTAACATTTTTTTTTAGCGTTTTGTAATTATAGCTCAGGGGATTTTGTGAATACCTGTCTGACTAGCTATCGCTCTTGAGTGCAAAATGTTTTGTGAAGCACTTATATTTTACGTGTTACGGCAGCTGCCCTTGAGAGCACTGGGTCTCCTAACTTAGAATGGGAACAGCATCATTGATTATATTTAAAATATTCGACCACATTACCAATTTTAAGCAGTAGTAAGAAAGCTAACCATCTATATCCTATATTCTTTCCTTATCGAAAGCTACGTGGAGACAGTACAATATAAACTCGATAATCAACAATCTAAAATAAAAAAAAAAAAACTCATAGGTTTAAAAAGCTTTCAGGCTAACTAATAGTAAGTAGTTATGTGGGTAACGTTGGTAATCAAGCTTGGGCAATGCTTTAAACAGCTGTTAGAACACACTTTTTTGATGCAGTGATGGCTCAGTGGCATTGGCTATGGACTGTCGTGCAGCGGGTCCATGGTTCGAATCCCGCCGCAGGCTTGAGCTTCACCGCGTGGTGGAAGGGCTTTTTACGAATACCCGCTGGGCTAGCGACCACCCTCAAGTAAAAAATCTGTCGCCAAGCACCTAACAGTGTGTTCGGGCAGCAGTCCTTGAGAGCCAGAAAAATTACAGGCACATGAGACCTAACAACTGTACGTCTCAGTGTGACGGACACTGAGCGATTCGTCGTTGACGAAATGCGTCTGTTATAGGCAGAGGTTAGTCCACTTAACATCAGGTGGGCCTCGGGCTTGTTCCGTCACAATAAAATAAAATAAAATGTTATGCTTAAGTAATGTCACGAGTAAAACAATCGTTGCTTGGGCGTTCTTTCTTCAGTTTATCGAGCCCTCATTGGCAACACTAATTAAAAAATAAAAACACGACCTGCGAAAAAAATTATAGCCAATGTCACTTAGGATGATATAAATATTTCAATGAAGCCCTATAAATCCAAACGATTTGGTATGCTTTAAGTTCAAGCATTTAAAGTCATAGAATAAAGAAACTCATATACATACATAATTATAATATGAACCCTGGAACATTACACTCATTACTCAAGCTATGTTGTGTTATATTACTCCGGAAACACAGACCGCGGCAAGGCGTTCCCTTGCCTTTCTTAATATAAAAGTTAAGCGATAACTTTTCGTTACCAAGAAAGAGGCTTTCATATTATAAAGTGATGAAGTTCATCGTGCGGAAAGATTAAAATAGAATTACTAGACAACACACCATGTTTTAGCAGTTACGTAATATTTATCGTAATATTTTCTGACTCCTGCTTTTTCACAGGAAAACGCAGTATTTTTAAATTTAGAGTATAATGGATTTATGAAATAACATTAATACGATTGACATATATTATATTACATATATTATTTTACGTTTTATTTGCATACAACATGAGTATTATACATAGCAAACGCATGCATATTGGTGTCATAATTAAATATAATGATCATCATGTTTTGCCCATATAGGCGTACACATTTTTGAGAGGCGGCAATCAATAAATCAAATTAACGCTGGATGAGTATAAGCTCCTTTAAAGGTTACAATTTTCTTGCCATAATTTGTCCGGACTCTTAGCAAAACTAAAATAACTAACTGAACGGTGTCTACGCTTACTAATATTTTTTGCTTTAGTAAATTTCATGTTAGTATGTAAATATTTGTTTAGAAATTTTCTAATAAAAGTACATGTGCAATATGTTTTCAAATGTTTAATGTGCATTATGTTCATTTTTGTAAATTTTAGTTATTGCAGCCGAAAATAGATAGTTAAAAATCAGCTTCATTATATTTTCATTTTATTTGAAGACACCTAGGTTATTCTTAGCAGTGCTAGCCCAGATTTAAACTTGTTATAATAGATGGGGTTTTACCAAGGTGTTGTATATAGTGTAGCGCAATCGGTGAGGAACACAACTGACATAATACGAAGTGAGACAAATAACGAAGAAAGCTTATTTTTAATGTTGTCTTTGTGAGCGTTCCAAGTCAAACTTCTGTCTATCCTAATATACTTTTCAGTCTTCTTTCGCTGAATATGTGAGGTATTAATTTTAAACGCTTTATGCGGTGCAATAAAAAATGGCTTTATATTTCACATAACTATATTGTAGTGTCAAAAGAGAGAAAGAACAACCAAAAGATAGTTTCACTCTAACTCGATTCGTGAAGTAATTTGCCGAGGTGTTTTTATAAATATATACCTATTTACACAAAATATACTAGCTTGGTTTGGTTTGATTATTCTTCAGAATCTGTCACGCAATCAGCATATTAGCCATGAAAAATTGCTTCAGCACATTAATCTTGTTCATTACTTTGTTAGAGTATGAACAAAAGTATCAGTCTATTGTTGTTGGAAACACAATGTACGTGTACGAAATCTAATTCGTACAATCTGCCGCGATACGCGGTGTGAAATCATCAATTGCTACCTACTTTAGAGGTAACCTAACCCAAAGTCTGAGGTTACAAATTAATAAAGGTCACTCACCCAACCAGTCCCGACGTTTTCTTCTGCCGGTTGCAGGTCGCGCTCGGCCTGCTGGTTTGTAGCTGTTTGAAGGGACTGTAGAGAAATGGGTTAACCTCGTGATCGCGGTGTGTCGATACTTGTTTCAATTGCGCACCGGTTTGATCATGATCGATCGCGCTTGCTGCTCTTATTGGCTTCCGAAAAACACTTAAAACTGGTACTATTTCTATCATAAAAAACAAAATACTTATAATTATAACAACTCATTTGATATCAAAAATCCTCCATATTGTTCTTATTATTTATCTTAGCTATCAAAGTTCCTTCGTCCACCGACCGGACCTGCTACAGACAAATCGCTGTGTCGCCTGCGCACGAATTTTAAGCACGGTCCTAGTTTAGAACCGAATACTACGCATACACGTTATATCATAAATATTTATATTTCGTGATAAAATTAAAACTCGTCGTATCAAAAATTGCTTTCCTCTGATCTGTAAAGTCTGATCGGTCCTTTTCTGCTTGTTCTCATTACTATTTATTTTAGTTGAAATCTTGACGATAACATGTAAATTTACCGGTAATTGTTAATATCCTAGCCTTTTTTCACCTGACGTGAGGTATGCACAATGTGTTTACACGATACATCTGACTCTTGATGATTTGCATTTCTTACGCAATTATATTGGGTTTTTCTTTTCGGTGGATATACCTAGTATTTTTCAAACACAGTTTTGACTACATTCTTGTTTTTGAGCCTCACATCTATGCTTCTATTTGGGTAGTATTTCGTTTTATAATATATATTACCGTGTTGAAATAAAAATAAAGCAAAGATATGAATAACGTGAAAATAAGAATTCCTATACAATAAAGATATTTTCGATCAATTTGAAATATTTTGTAAGTAAATATGATTCGCACATGACCAGTAAAATAGACGCATATATTAGGCTCAAGAACATGCACGCTGTGTTTCATCGAGTTTAAACACTTTTTCAATTATGAAGGAACTACGAGTACGTTTGTAAAAGCGCTACGTTGACACTTACCATAACATGTTAAAGTTACCTGTTATGCTCTTAATGCACAATACAACCCAAGAATGCACAATACACCCCAATACACAATACACCCCAATGCACAATACACCCCAATAATGCACAATTAGAATAAGAAGAATAAAAATAAGAATGTACTTAATGTTACAGCTACAACTTTTTGTGCCGTCCTGGGTGAACCATCCTACTGTATTTACGCCTATGTTTCCTACTCTACCTACCAAGTCAGATGATTTAAGACTATCCTGATATAATAAAATAAAATGTTTAAAAATCAAAAGTGACCAGGCTTCAAACTACAGATGATTTTAAAACAAACTTCAAAGCGGCCGCAGCTGCTACATAAATACTGCACATTCAAAAAATGTGTGAGAATAATTTCCGCGCGTCAGTCAGTTTTCGCGCTTTGGCAATATAAACAAACAAACAAATCATCGAACTTCCAAATTGAACCTTGTTCAAACTGCAACGTTCGCGGTTCGCGTCGGGTGATCTAAATCGAACAATGAGAAAACAAATGAAATAACAATCTACGGAATACATAAATGTATTAGATACGAGTGTTTCCTGTAGTTAAAGAAGCCTTTATACCGAAAACCTGTCGATAAAAGAATCGTAGTATCGTATTTAGCTCATTAGGTACCGAAAAAAATTCGGTAGGCTTACCTTTGACCACAACCTCTCCTGATGTTTAGTGTTGATATTTCAAAGATGATTAATAAGCTAAACCTTAAAGAATCTGACCCTCAAGAAGAAAATCTGTCGCCAAGCATCTAACGGTGTGTTCAGTCCTTCAGAGCCAGTAATTATTGGTTAGCCTGAACAACATCTTCGACTACATCATTTACTATCAGGTGAGATAGTGGCCAAAACCTAACCTAGCAGACATAAAAAAAAAACTACCGGAACACACTGAACGGTTTTTGGCGACATATTTTCTACTTAAAAATGCTAGCTAGCCCGATGGCCATTCAAAAATGCTTTAATTTGCCCAAATTAAGAGTTTTCAGGTCATCAACAGACTCCGACAGCATAACATGCCATCCGAAGCAATTAAAGCGCTCGGTAATAAACGCCACAACATAAACATTCCTTAAACTAGTTGATCAGTTAAGAACGACTGGGCAACCTCCATTACGAGTGGAGTGAATAATTCAAAATTGACGTGATCGTAAACTATTTTAACAATGATTGACTTACTCCCAAGCCCTCTAAGGGGAATACTGCAACGCAAGCGACGTTGGGACATGCTTGTCTATACGATAGGTAATGACTGTGTCCTTGAGAATATTTGAATTGTAATATGAATGAATGAAATATATTTATTAACGACAGCTTGTAACACCAAATTAACACACAGATTAGAAATTATCAAGAAACGAAGTATTGAACATGCAACATTAGGTGGACATATATTAGAACCATCTCAGCATATGCTAGTTATAAACCAGCGCTGGTCTTCCGATGGATCCAGTGAGCGACGTCACCGAAGAATATCGTCTACAGCGGTGATAAAAAATAAAAACAAAATGCTACAAAATTTCGGTATATTTTAAAATTATAAATGGCAACTTAAAATACAGCAAAAAAAACATACCTCAAAAAGATTATTCATATTACATGCAAAATCAATACCTAATGATTACTTTTAATTATATAAATGATATATTTTATTTCAGTTTTCAATTATAAGGATGACAAATGTATGTAAAATAATGCGATCTTTTTAAATTTTACAAAGTGATGAGGTCAAGTAAGCAAACAAGCTTGATAGTAAGCGCCTATCGGATACAGTTGCATTGTGAACGTTCTCGTCCTGATACCGCGGTGCGCTCGTAACTCCGAGACGTTTATTCTTATTTTTCGTTCGCCCAGTAATGTCGGCACTAGCTAGAAGAGTGACCTTTACGCTTATACTGTACTGTAGTGTTTACACTATTGCTTCGAGGCAGAATATCAGACACTGTGTTAGTATCCATCAAGACTGTTTCTGATCACCTATCACCTGTGGTCTAATTATGTAATTTGTTACCAACAAATCTGCATGTAATCATTGATTCCATGCAGTGATGGCTCAGTGGCATTGGCTATGGACTGCCGCGCAGCATGTCCATGGTTCGAATCCCGCCGCGGGCTTGAGCTTCACCGCAAGGAGGAAGGGCATTTTGCGAATGTCCTCCTGGCTAGCGATCACCCTCAAGTAGAAAAGCTGTCGCCAAGCACCTGACGGTGTGTTCCGGCAGATGTCCTTGAGAGCCAATAATTCTACACACATCAAAAGTGTCTAGGGATGTATATATTGAATTATAAAAAAATATTCAATTAATATCTAATTATCTAGACTGTTTTTTTTTTATTTAATTCCTATGTTTAAGTAGTTAACAACGAATCCCTATATTATTTTTGAACAAAGAAAAATTAAATTTTTGCAATTTGAAGAAATATAACCCAAGTTAATGTCGTCAATCAAATGGCAGAAAAACAAAAATAATTAGGATTTTTGCTATCATGTGTTTATCTGTATTTCTACCAGTTACACTTATCACACAAGCACAGCGATTTGGTATGCTTAAAGCTCAGTTCCACAAAATCACTTTTAGGAATGGCCTCAAAAAGCTGTTGTGGGGTATGCGCGGCATCCATATTTACCAAAGCTGTTATTTACTGAAGCTTATCAGTTTATAAAAGCTTTAGTTAGTAACAAATGTGCATTGGAAACTACCATTTTTGAATAAATTCAATCTGAATTTAGTTATTGACAAATTACATAATTGACCTCCTGGTAAATAACTAATAAGCTACAAATATTTTATTTATTCGTAGCTAAAAAGTTATATTTCTCGAATATAACTCAGTTTTCTCTTCTTCTTATTTAAAAACAAAATTATAAAAAAAAAAACTATTTAAAGTATGCCAGTACGTTAAAACAGCAACTTAATTGAAATGTACGTACTGAACTACATGCACCTACATCTATATTGCGAGAATTTCTTTGAATAAGTAAAACTCCTTTATAAATATTACCTTCACGCCTATATACCCCGAAGGATTAGTAAGTAGTGTATTATTGCACCAACGTTTTTCTATACATGTTTAAAGCACATTTAAAAATAGACGAGCGTGCTGCCATCTATCGAGCACAGTCCCAGACTCGAAGCTATTACTGGAATATAAAAAAAATGTTTATGATTTTATAACATCTGCCTCTTACAAAATTACGTTGTTTCAGAGAAAATAGGTCGAAGTTCATAAATTAAACAAGTAATTCCCAAGTTATACGTCTCATAAGTCTAATTGCCTGTCTTATATGCTACACTTGTAATTTACTGCTAAACAATTGTTATGAAGCATTTACAACATTTATTGAGTTTGTCACAACTAAACAAGTACTTGTGATATCGTTCAGTGACATAAACCGTTTGTTTAATTTAAATAGAAGCCAGAAAAAGGAAGTATTTTGATATTGATTTCTCATCAACTCTCCAGGAAAGCGCTGTAGTGGTCAGCGTAAAACAAAATAATTTTGTGTGATTTTTTGGTTTGGAAATGTCATGTTGTTGCCGTATACATCTTGTACAATATTATGAAAGTGATGGTGTGCTTAGCTTTATCGATTTATTTATAGACTGGTTAATCCCTTCGGTCATATAAAAAAATCACAACAACATAACCTTACCGTTTAATAATTAGCATAACGTTTAATTTTACGAAAACAATTATATTAGGTCCTTACATATGAAATTGGCGTTTTTCGTACTGGCCACTTTAATCACGAATTTCTCCTCTTTGGTAAGGAATTCCAAATTCAAATTTGTACAGCTATAGACTCATGTATTTGTGCTTCGATGATCGTCATTCATTTGTTTTTTTCTTCTGTTTTTTTCTGTTTGCGTCACTCATTTTACAAAATGGAAAACCTTAAATATCGCATTATTTACGAGTACGAGTTCCGCCGTGGCACTAGTGCTGCGGAAACAACTCGAAGGGTGAATGATGTGTATGGCGGTCGTGTTGCAAAAGAAAACACAGTTCGTTATTGGTTCCAACGTTTTCGTTCTGGAAATTTCGACCTGCAGAACAAGCCCCGTGGACGGCCTGAGACTCAAGTTGATAATGAAGAGTTGAAGGCTATTGTGGAAGCGGATCCATCGCAAACCACGTCCGAGTTAGCTGCAGGCTGCAATGTTAGTGATAAAACTGTTTTAATTCACTTGAAGCAAATTGGGAAGATTAAAAAGCTTGAAAGGTGGGTACCTCACGAATTGACTGAAACAAACCGGCAAACGCGCGTCGACTGCTGCGTTACATTACTAAACCGGCACAATAATGAAGGTATTTTAAACCGAATCATTACCTGTGATGAAAAATGGGTTCTTTACGATAATCGGAAGCGCTCAGCGCAATGGTTAGATCCTGGCCAGCCAGCCAAATCCTGCCCCAAGCGAAAATTAACCCCAAAAAAGTTACTTGTAAGCGTTTGGTGGACTAGTGCCGGTATTGTTCATTACAGTTTTTTCAAATCTGGCCAGACTATTACGGCTGATGTCTATTGTCAGGAATTGCAAACCATGATGGAAAAGCTAGCGGCTAAACAACCTAGGCTGGTCAATCGCTCCACGCCACTGCTGCTTCACGACAACGCTAGACCACACACTGCGCTACAGACGGCTACTAAATTAGAAGAGCTTCAATTGGAAAGTCTAAGACATCCTCCGTACTCCCCGGACCTTGCTCCAACAGATTACCATTTTTTTCGAAATTTGGATAACTTCTTGCAAGGGAAAAAATTCAACTCCGATGGGGCAGTCCAAATCGCCTTCAAAGATTTTATTGATTCCCGTCCGACTGGTTTTTTTAGTAAAGGGATCAATGAACTACCTATGAGATGGCAAAAGTGCATAGAAAATAATGGTTCATACTTTGATTAATTAAATATATTATATTAAAAAATATTCGACTTTTTGTTCCTCCCATACAAAACGCCAATTTCATATGTAAGGACCTAATATTATATTTATTAGAAATAATATTATACTACTTCCACTTCGTATGTTCTCTCGCACTTTTTCTTCAAGACGATAATCATTCACTTCAAACACCTTACGTAGACGCCATGAATTTTAAACTTACTAAAAAAATATAGGACCCTATTTGCGCAATTGATACCAGTAGCACGCTCAGAGCTGGTCCGAATTGTACGAAGGGCATTAAACGGTTTCACGGGTGACAGGGCAATGTCATCGATGACGTCACCACTCATCGCTGACAGTACTTACGGTCCCGCGGATGGGTACCGTGATCACTGTGTACTAATAGTGTCCTGAGCGTAATTCGAAACAAGCATTAGCCTAATTGCGAGTCTACACGGCTCAACAGTAATTAAAATTAAAAAGTTAAAAGCTGGAACCTTTTACGTTTGTTTTACAGCACGTAATTCTCTCTTTCAAGTACTATATTATATATTTTTACTTTTGCAATAACGCATGCTCCACGAATTAAATTACAAAATTACAACGAGAAGAAAAAATATTGTCATGTGCGATCAAAGCTTACCCAGCCATAGGGGTGGATGCCGCGGGTTCGGACCCCGCAGATGATTAAGTTTTCCTCTCGTTGTGATTAAATCCGCGTAGCAAACATTATTACATAAAAAAAAACAGGGTTGGGTCATCGTTAAGAAGATAATTGCAAAAAATTGTTGAACAACACATAATTTGAACTATAGGTGCCGCTCCATCCCCATGCGATGGTTAAGATTAAGAGGTCAAATTAGAGTTGGAGAAAGGTGCAGGTTCGAACTCCGCACATGACTATAATTTATCCTCTCGTTGTAATTTTGTGATACTCTCGGCTAAAAATCTGTTCATATTTTTGAGAAGGTTAGGCATTGTTGTCAATTTGTGTAGGTAAAGAAATGATGACATATGCACGCCTTTTCTTGGTCCAAATTGAGAGAAAAGCAATTGATAAAGTAACGGTCGTCAGCGTGCATATGCAAATCGACCCAATCTTTAGTACTGTTAGGCACCGTTAGCACTATTGGCGCGATTTGGACTGCACCTTAAGTATCAGTGAACTATATATACATAGGTATATGCATACATACGTCATAACGTCACGCGTGTTTCCGGGAGGAAAGGCAGCGTTATAATAAATAGCTCGTTGTCAAATGTGTGAGTAGGTTACAAATTCTACCATCACTCGTAGAATATTACGGTATCGATAAATTAGCAGGTCCTTTCATGTAACAATCTTGACTGATTACCATATTCTTGGAGCCGTTTTCCTCATCGATTCTATCACTCTCCAAGAAATTGTCAATTTGTGAGAGAGCGTTATTTCGCCGCGGGTGAAATTTATTTGATTCGCATAAAATTTAGAGTTACCATAGATTTACTTTTTCTGTAATATATCAAATTTTTGTACCTCTTATAAAATATTATAAGTGTATATTTGGAACTGAGATATTATGTATCGGTCCTTTATTTTTCCTTATTATATATAAAATTAATTGTAATAATCTTTTGCCATAATTGGCAAGCAAGGTTGGATTTTATGGCAGCTTGGCAATTATAATGACGTGTTGCGACATTATGCGCCACGTAGTTCATCTGAAAGAATAATTAGAAAAAACATATTCAATTTTATTTTGATTATGATTTATAAAACATTTAAGGGTAAAGTTTAATTTCATTTTAATTGACTTATTAATTCAATATCGAATTTGTTTAATATTCTAATCATTCACTTAAAAGGCAAATTCCAAAGTTATTATCCAAAAATTCGCCAAACGCGATGTAAGAATGCCAGAAGTGAAGTGAATTCAGGACAGCAATCCAGCTGCGAAGTTGAGGGGCGAATAAGAGCATGCCTGATTAAATTGAGATTCCGAATACTCCAGTAACCCGTCATTGGATATGTGGAATGAGATCGGAAGCATCAATCGATGTTAATATATTATAGTACATATTAAGGTTAAAAATGCCTGCAATTGGAAGTTTATGTACAAAAATATCTAGAAGAAATATGGAATTATAATAATACTAGGTTTCCGGCCGCAGCTCCGCCCATGGGTGTGTCGGCTATCATGAAAAACATTAACCTCTTTTTGCGCAGCAGGATAAAAACTACCATATATCCTCGGGTCTCAAACTATTTCCATACCAAATTGTATCCAAATCGGTCCTGTAGTTTCAGAGCCTATTCAAAGCAAACAAAAAAACAATCAAATCTTTCCTCTTTATTATATTAGTTTAGATGTAGGTGAAAACCTATTGAATTTCGTGGGATTCTCGCGAATAAACAGTAGAAACTGTTAGAAGCACGATGAAAATGTTTACATATGACATATGCATATCATACCAAATTCCTATACCTATCAAAGTACTTTTTTATGTCGTTGTGACGGAACAATCTCGAGGCCCACCTGCTGTTAAGCGAACTAACCTCTACCTATAACAGATGCATTACATCACGAGTCACGAATGACACATTTTGAGATAGTTGTTAAGTTTTCATGTGCCTGTAATTTCACTGGCTCTAAAGGTCTGCTTCCGGAACAGACCGTTAGGTGCTTGGCGATAGATTTTCTACATGAGGGTGGTTACTAGCCAGGCGGGCAGTCGCAAAATGCCCTTCCACCATGCGGTGAAGCTCAAGCCAGCCGTGGGAATCGAACCAGGGACCTGCGGCACGGCAGTGCATAGCTGTTGCCGCTCTGCCATCATTGCTTCAAAATTTATTATACTACGGGTGTTATCTAATTTTATTTATAAATCAATGATATCTACATTGTGCTTCCACCAAATGTAAGGTAACAGATGTATTATGTATTTGATGCTAAGTCGATGTTATCATCATCACTATCACTACAGATCAGTGGTCAATTTTTTTAAACTTTGCAATCCTTGTAGTAACTTTCACCACCTGCAATTAAATATCGTTTATTAAATGTTGACGTATGCTCTTATGGAGGCCAATTACAAAATTTGACTACAATAATATTCTACTGCCGCCTTCAGCAAAAAGAGTTTAGAGCAACTTCGAAAAGAATGGGCAAAAACTTTGTGTTTTCACTGTTTTTCAATTTGAAGATAAAAAGATAAGTCTATTTTAAATTATAACAATATTTTTAACTTATGTGACTGATAGTTTGAACAGTGATGGCTCAGTGGCATTGGATATGAACTGTCACGCAGCAGGTCCATGGTTCAAATCCCGCCGCGGGCTTGAGTTTCACCGCATGGTGGAAGGGCATTTTGCGATTGCCCGCCTGGCTAGCGACCAACCTCAAGTAGAAAATCTGTCACCAAACACCTAACGGTGTGTTCCGGCAGCTGTCTTTGAGACCCAGTAATTCTAGGTGAGACCTGTTAACATTCGACAGTATCATCACTTACCATCAAGTAAGATGGTAGTCAAAAGCTTAACTATCAGCAATAAAAAGAAAATTAAAATATTGGGTTCGCAGGGTAAAATGTCGTTAGCGTTTTTATCTTAATTATAAATTTTCACACAATTTCCTAAGAAAGACTTTTATTTGTCTTTGCTGGTCATTCCTAATGTTTTGATCGTGTTGTTTGCAAGTCACCTACTCAATTCAAACTTTTTTTTAACCTTTTAAGAAGCGATACACTGACCTGGCTTACGTGTTGATTAGGTATTCGAGACTAAAAACTTAAGAGTACGTAATTTCGTCTGTATGAGTATTATAAAGAATATTGTCAGTGTTACTTGGAAAATATCATAATTTTGCATTAATATTAAACCACTGCAGTGTTTACCAAATATTGTCCACATATTAAGTTCAAAAGTCAAACATATGCAATGTTACTCTTTGAACCAGCAGCTCTGAGATATACGACGTGCACTCCTCGCATGTAAATATTGAATCTTTGAAGCAGTTCCTCGCTCAGTTCGCTCCCGAGCCGGTGGCCTCATAACTTCACCTTACAGTAACTTGTATATTTATGTGAAAGCGTTCACCTGTTTGCTTATTGGGGAATTAGATGAACATTTTTGTTTGAAGTGAAAATATGTTGTGGAATACCTAGTAATATTCTTTACAGTGCGAACAACCGAAGATTGTTTGATATTGTAGTTGAAAGCCTTTCGCCGCGTTATGTCACATTCGCGGAATGTCCCGCTTGAATTTGACACCCTTCATGTCACGCTCTCACAATATCACACTCGCTCTGTGTCACACTCTCACAATGTCACACTCGCTCTCTGTCAAACTCGCGCTATGTCTCATTCTGCGTGTACTGACGAATAAAGAGGAGGTTCTCAAATGTTTAGTATAAATTATAAAATGTACCAGGAATCTTTGATTTCATTGAAGGTTACTAGACTTTTTTATATTAAAGAATAATTCATACAGCTACCTCCTAAGATTACAAAATCACAAATATACGATAGGAAAAATTTAATCCCGCACATGACTTAAATTTTTCCTATCGTATATATGTAATGTAATCCGCATAGCAGGCGTTATTGCAAACCAATATTAAAAAATACCTCCTAAGAGTTTCTTGCCTCCTAGTATATGACTCAATTTCGTATTATTAGAGTACATAATATCCATTTTATTATTGTACAACAATTTTATAGCATCTTTATATAATCCTCGATGATAAAGAAGCACAACTAGGTTCTATAAATTTCCCAGCGGAGGAACCTCGTGATATAAATATCAGGTTGATTTAATTACTGAGCACTAAATTTCTGAAAATAGAGACGTTATCTTTGATCTATTGTACTCTAATTGTAACTTTAACAGTCATAGGGGATGGTCGGCAGTCATCAGCCAGACTAAAGACTGTTTTTCCAAACACTTAACCCTTGTCATGATGTCGCTATCCTTCATGTATTATACCAAATTCGGGGCATGTGTGATCGGCCTATAATTTACACTATCTTATTCGTTCACCACTCTTGTGATAGAGGACCTTCCCGAACCTCTCCACTCAGATTTAAATACGTATTCACGCCTAGTCACAATATAAAAACATAAAACATTAAATTAAATAAATATACATAAATTATACAAATAATTATCATTAAACTCATGATTAACATTTCGAATAGTCAGAGACTAAGGGCAGTCATAATAGGCTCCAAGTTTTTGGGTGAGAATATACCTGTTAGGAGAGATTAGTCAAAGAACAAGATGCCCAGGAACGTAGCACATGGTGTCTGTTTGAATCTGTGATAGCTCTGCAGTAGTGGCTATGGACTGTCGTGCATTAGGTCCATGGTTTGAAACCTGCCGCTGGTTTGAGCTTCATCACAAGTGAAAGCACATTTCTCGAACAGCTACTTAAATTTTAGCGCATATGTTTCGGCAGCTGACCTTGAGAGCCAACGATTCTAAGTTTAGCCTATTATCACTTCTTTGACCACTACTATGCGGTCACTATTCCAAAAATACGCATAAAACGCGTTAAGAGTAGAGTGCACGGATTGCTTACAAACGTAATTTCGTCATATTTTAATACCAAAGATTCCAACTCGGGGAAATTTTGTATGCATATTGCTGAGCCTAATATATATACTTTTGGTTGGCCAGTTTTTCGATTAATTATTTATTTTTTCCTTTGTCAAAAAACAAATCCAATACAAAATGGTTTTTCGAATATACTTAATTTTACGTTGTTATCTGGCAATCTAAATCAATTAATTTTAGAAGAAAGAAGCATAAACATTAGGCTCACATTTTATGCAAAGTTTCACCGAGTTTGAACACTTACCCCCTTACTTATAAAAACATCGCTATGTAGTTGCTAAGTAATGGATAACTAAACAGTGTGTTTAAATATTTCTTACTTATAAACGCTACAAAGCACCTGTTTAGCTAAGCAATGGATAATGAGCTCGACCGTATTTTAAACTGACAACATTGTACTAAAAGGTATTATGAATGACCTAAATGGCCAAATAGCATGTATCTAGTGGTAAATATCTTGAAATTAAAAAGTAAATATTATACTTTTCTTTGTAGGTACTGATTTTCGTACATAATGTTAGATGTATTGGAGACTTCTGAAGCGGGTTTTTATTTCGCAATATGGTAAATTAAAAGTGCAATAATATTCGATGAGTTATATTGGCCAGCAACCGATTCCATAGCATAATTGGAAAAGCACTAGGACGATTTTCTGGGCTTACGGGTTCAAGTCCCGCTCGAAGATATAATTTTCCATCCGAAATTAATTCTATGCCCTATTATGTCTACGTATTTCTTTATGAATCCAAGTTTCCAACCTTTCATTTATTTTGTTTTATAAGTTATAACGCTTCCTTAAATCTACACTAATATTATAAAGGCGACAGTTTATGTGAATGTGTTTTGTCTTCTGTTCACGTTTTGTCGGCTTGAGGGTTTGGATGAAACAACACAATAGTTTGATCACGTCCTCTAATAGCTTTCAGCATTATCATGAGTTTCTATCATGGTCTAAGTAGTCTAGTACATAGTAATAGGCTCGCACCCTATTAAATAAGACCATTAATACAAAATAAGAATACTTCGACTCCTAAAAATTCGTCATAAAAGCATGCTGGTAAGATGTTTTTTAATTGCAGTAGTTTCTCTATGTATTTTGGAAGCCAATACAATTGCAATATCTTCACAGACGTGCATAGACGTGAAACTCTGCTGGCTCATATCATAACATTACTTTCACCATACACATTATTTATTTCCCAAGTTGCATATTATTACCTACGTCCAATAGGAAGATATGGCACAGTCCTTATATTCTTATGTCAGGTTTGTAGCTGAGGAGATTGCGAAATGTACGCATCATATTTATTTCACCATCCAATGTATGTTTCTACTTGCTATATTTTTACGATTTATTAACAGAGTATGTTGTGTTTATAGTTTTGTATACCTCCTTGACAATAACCTCAATAGTAACCAAATCAGCTGATCAGAAATATGGGCGCCATCTTGCTACTTAAATATTTACACAAGGGTCGGACGGTGTTTAAATTGACAGCTGATTTAAGCAGTACTTAGGTACTGGATAAAGTTATGCAGCGTTTATGAGTAAGGAATTTTGCTAATCAGCGGCTAAGTAATGCTTAAAATTTAAGAAGCGTTTATAAGTAAGGCTGTTTGTATTTAAAATATGACGAAATGACGTATGTATGGAAATTGCTATGAGCACTCTAGCCTTAACGCTATCCAGTTAACGCGCTAGCCTATGGGATGCCGGACTAGAATGTCACCCCCATCTCTTCCCGTCGGTGTCGTAACAGGTGACTAGGAATAACACACCAGAAGGAGGCAGCAGCGCATTCTGAGGATCTGATATCTCACACTGTGATCCCCAAGCCGCCTGCCAAGCGTGGGTATTATGAAAACCTCACATATTCGGGGAGGCTGTGTTCAGCAGTGGACAATCCAACTGATACAGTTACAGCGTTAACTCGATATTGAGTATGCATGCACACATACACACATACACATATTTATTTAATACACATACACATTCTTTCATACACTCGCAACATTTTTATTTTCCTATAAATTATAATACACTAGTATTCAAATGGAACGATTAATTGGTATCTTTCGTGAAGGCATTTTCAAATGCTGGCTATACTGTTGAGAACAAACAGTCAATGAAACATCTGCATATGCATATTGTAGGAACATACATATTTTGTGATATAAATATCGTACTTCAGAAATGCACAAGTAAGACTGAGCTACTTCGCTATTGGTAATGAAGAGAAATGCAGTAGGGTAAGGTAAAGTGATAACTCGTCTTTGTCTCTGTGGAACTTGAAGAGATTCTTTTTATCTTTATGGGAATAAAGTGCAGTGTGGTGCTTGCAACTAGTACTCGAGAACGTGGCTTGGGATAGAATTACCATTCTTTTTGTAAATATAAACATTATACATATTATATATAACAATTATACATGAAACTGTGTTTATACCAGTTATACAACCGAACGTGGCGTACATTGGCTTAAACATGTAGATGTTACTTGGGCAATACATATAACCCACACAATAAATCATTGTACTAAAATCTGCCAGTGAATTTCATAATGGTAATAAATAATAATAATAATAACTTCTTTGGTCTTTCTGAGTATTTTAGCATTATGTTATTGACTTTCACAAGATCTGCTTGTAAATTAAAATTGAATAAATATGACTTGAAAATTAGTACCTATTACATTTTTCGAGCAACAAAATAGGGAAACAAAAGTTTCTGCAAAACTCGTTATGCGGTAATATATGAGATATACAGAGACATACAAACGTTCGCGATTATTATAAGTGAAAAATTGGTGTGTCATTTAAAGTAATACTTATAATAATAATCTATGTTTAGCGAATGAAGATAAACATTTGCGTCATAAAAAAATGGTCTTTAGGGTGTAAAAAAAGTGTGTCATATTTTTTTCAGTAGGTACATGGTCAAAAACACACGCACGAATAATAATGTTATGTCTAGTATATCGATGATAATGCCTATATTAGAAGTAATGAAAACAAATTATCCTTGAGTACCACATTTTACTACCGTTCGTATTAGGTACACTGTGGTCCAACGCGTCGATGTTTCGCCCACTATCGTATGTGATAAACGAAGTACATTAATAACCTGTCAGTGACACACCCGCGGTAATAGGCGCGCCTTTTTGTAACAGCAGTTACAATCACATTAACACACACTCATTCTAATAACGCGTAGACTGGACATTTGAAATCATCTTTGTTGATATCAAATTGAATTTAAATATTTTTATTTTTGAAAAAACGCACGCTCTGCTGATTTGACAAAAAAAAATTACAAATTTACTAGAGGAAAAATTATAGTAACGTGCGGGCTTCAAACCCGCGTCAAGCACCCCTATAGCTGGGTTATGTTCTGACCGACTGAGCTAACATGAGACATGACTCCTCTCGTTCTTTAACCGTCGTATGGGGATGTTTAGTTATAGTAATTTGTAATTTTGTAATGTAATCCGCAGAGCATGCGTCATAGCAAAATAAAAATATTAAAATATAGGGTTGCGTCGTCATTATCAAGTTTAAAGCTAATTGCAAAATTTGTCTTGTTTGTAGTACAACATAAGTTGAACTATAATAGATATCGCTCCCTTACTATGGTAAAGTAAAGAGCGAGAGGACCAATTATGTGTCATATGTCATGTTAGCTCAGTCGGTCAGAGCATACCCCGGCTATAGGGGTTGATGACGCGGGTTCGAATCCCGCATGACTATAACTTTTCTTCTCGCTTTTTTAAATAGTGTAATCAAATTAAATTGCTACAATTATCTACGGTAAAAATAATGAAAGGATATAACTAAAGAACAATGTTTAGCATGAGAACTCTTCTCTGTAGATGTCAATAGACTCGGCCCCAATATAAGCTTCGACTCTCCATCCGTCCATCCGACCTTAAAGGCTATATCTTAGGTACCATAATAGGTAGCTGTTGGAAATTTTCACAGAATATGTGTAGGCAAGGCGGATTGCCTAAAAATGGTAATAATAATAACAAAAACTTTAAAATTCAAGGGAATTTTAATACAAGGAACGTGTATTTATTTACAGTTTTTTGTTTTTACTCTATTGTATCTTCAATACAAACTTGGTATGAATAATATTATTGTCCCATATTTACGAACTAAAAACTAATAAAAACCAGCTAATGGCATCAGCTGCTAAAGTTCTCGAATTATATGAAGAATAATAATAGAACGATAATGAATTATTTTGATAATATGAAGAGAGCGCTTTTTTTCCTAACCGGCGCGCGGCGCTATGCCTTTTTTAACAAAATACTACAAACTATATACATCACTACAGCTACTACAATAAAAGCATTAAGATCCCTATAGGTCATTGCAGCCTCACGGGCAGTCCATAGAGCGCTTGATTTTTTATGTCAAACCAACAACACAAAACTGCAATTGGCAATGGCAGTTGCTGTATTACGTGCACTGCACTGCGCTGGTCACTTTTATGTCTCGTTTTATCTTTCTGCAGGGTCCTTTAGTCCTAAGCGCAGCAGTGTTTGTACATCACGACTTTGAGGCAGAATATCTGACACTAGAAGGGTACCCACCTAGACGAGCTCTGGTTGAAGTGGCTTATCACTGCCTAGACTGAGAAAAATCTAAAGTCAAAAGCGCCCTAATGACGGCCAAAAATATGGTATGAAGGCAAAAAACCGACCAAACGTAAATACGTACAAACACGCCGTCCAACTAGAAGACGTTAAACGAGGTCAGTAAAGGCGAATGTTTCTTTTCGTCTTCATTTAAGGTGTATTTTGTGGTCTTTCTTAAATATTGACTTTTCGATGAGGCTGATTAAGTCGTACGTTATAGTGATAATCACCGTATATAAACCGCCGTAAAAGTAAGGTATATTTTATGGTCAATACTGCAATTATTATCGTATAACAAGTTCAATTCTGAAAATACTTTACGGAAGGCGTTTTTTTACGGGTTTGTTTATTATATAACATGGTACATTTTTATTGATTGGTGAAAATCATCTTAAAACTTGTGAATTCACCTTGCGTAGTTACAATTCAACGGTAAAAGGTCAAATTTGATTTAAGCTCCAAAGTCGTTTTTCTCAGTGTATTATATCGACGTAAGGAGGCGGAGTGACATTTATGGTCAGTGTGTTTTTTTTTCTTTTAACAAGGAACAAGCTCGAAGTCCACCTGATATTAAGCGGACTAACCTCTGCCTATATACAGATGCATTTCATCACAAGTCACGAATTGCACTGCGCCCGTCAGCTTGAGACATATTTTTTAAGTCTCATGTGCCTGTAATTTCACTGGCTTTCAAGGACTGCTGCCGTAACCAACCGTTAGGTGCTTGGCGACAGTTTTTCTACTTGAAGAGTGGTCGCTAGCTAAGCGGGAATTTGCAAAATGCCCTTCCACCATGCGGTGAAAGCTCAAGCCCGCGGCGGGATTCGAACCTTGGACCTGCTGCGCGGCAGTCCATAGCCAATGCCTCTGAGCCATCACTGCTTCAAAATTATTACACTACAAAACAAGGCCCACTATGGGGGACTGGTGGAACTTAAAGACGCCTATTTTATCATCATAAGGGGCGTAGGAACCAATTTCCTACAAACAAGACGAATAAGCTCACAAAATAACAACAAAGAAAAAAACTTTGGCGAAAATATGAATGTCAATGTATACATACAAATGTTGTAACAGTTCATAGACACGGACGCAGACAGACAGAAAGAGGAGTTCATCATCATCATAAATAATGCTCTCTTTTTATCTTAAGGCACGAAACTCTAAAAAATAAATCTCTGTTGTTAAGGTGTAAACATTTGTGCTATGAAAAAAAAACTCGGTGTTAAAATATGATGAAATTTACATCTAAATTTTATCGCAGCCAACGCTTCTGGTTCATAAACACGGTAACGGTATTATATAAAAGATATTTTTTCATGAAAAGCAAAACAAGATTTTATTCCATCAGCCAAAGTAAATAAGCTTATAAATGAAATGCGTAAAAATGAAAATTCACAAGTGTCCGCTTTAACAGAAACCTCTGTGATCATTTTCGGGGCTCACGTTTTTATATGAAAAGTCTATTTTTCCTGACTTTATACAAAAATAACCACATTTTTGTATAAAGTCACAGTTTTCATCTAGGAACCCAGAGAGAAACTTCAGTGTTGCCATATCTGCTAAATATAAAAACTCAAAACAGTTGGCTATTGCCGAATATGCAATAATTCATTATAGAACAAGTGCATAAAACATGTCATTTACACCAAGGCGTTTAACTTGGTGATATTGAAGTCGTGGCTAAAATAGTTTTTGCTCGAGTTGTACACTCAGATTTTGAGTATAATTGCGAGGAAACGAAACAAGTCATTAAAATAACATCTTATACAGAAAAAAAAACAGATATTTGAACAATATTCGAGTATATTGTTTCGATAAAATGAACCTGATCTATGAGTATTATAAACGACGAAGTAATCTTCCCACATAAAACTAAAATGGCAAATAAGATGAAAATCCGAGTGTAAAACTCGTTGCATAGCAAGATTTACATTATTTTTGAATAACACATAAATTACTAGAAAATTAAACATTGATGTTGTTATTAACATAAATATCTTTATTTAAATTTATAAGTGATATGTATATTAAAGACATTGTTTTAAAAAAAATCTAGTTTTTCGATAATCTTAATCCTAATATATGTGTATTATCAAAGAACTACATCTCTTTCATATTAACGTCCGATGAAGAAGCAGTTTTCTTACAGGAATTATATTTAAGAGTTGAAGGCTTTTGAACAACATTAAGTAAATGATCTTCAAGCACTTTTGCTTAAAAAGCACGCTTTTATGAACTAGAGCTTATAAAGCCGTTTTAGTGCGCTTACACCGGGCATAAACAATAACTTTACAAGCATAAGAAGTGAAAATTTAATTTTAGTGACAATGCAGAGAGATTTTCGTCTGTAGCATAACTCATATTGGCCTATTGATTTAGCTCCGTTTGCCTACGACACGGACGGCAAAATAATAAGAACGAGTTAGGATAAGTTTGAACTATGAGTCACTCGTCATGGTAGCTCAGGTTGGAATAGTATTCATGAGGGACAGATAGTAGGTTTAAATCCCTTTCATGATTTTGTTAGCACTGGTGAAGTAGACAGAGTGGTCGGAGCACGCTTCTTTTCAATAGATTTAGTTTAATATGTAGGGGATGAATCTTTATCTCCATACTGGCTATACAGTTACAGACTAAATACTATTCTACTGAATTCCTTTTTCAGGAAAACCTATAACTGTCTGATCGAACCCAAGACCTCTAGATTTCAAAGCCTCACGCCACTCAACGATCAAGTATGTTGAATAGTGAAGCGTTTCACAAGGTTATAGTTTCTTCCTTAATAGCACTTGTACTAATACCACAAAATAATATACACAAATAAAAATAATAATATATATTTTTATTGCAGACAACATGATCCATTTTTAGTTAGTAACGCCTTAGAATTATGTTAGTACTTAATAACTAAAAGTGAGATGGTCCTCCGAATAAGTTTATGTATATAAAGTATACAGTAAAATTACAGGTGCATGAGACCTAACAACTGTACGTCTCAGTGTGACGGGTGCAAGTGCAACTCGTCGTTGACGAAATGCATCTGTAACAGGCAGAGGTTAGTCCACTTAACATCAGGTGGGCCTCAAGCTTGTTCCGTCACAATAACATAAAAAAAAACGGTGGACATTTATACTTTTCGTCTATTCCGTTTAGGATGCTGTTTCGGCTTGAGCAAAGTCTGTTCAGCAGCGATGCTGTTTTATTACGTGAACATTTGTAAAGCGCTGCAGAATCTCGGAATAATACTCTGTTTCTTAAGTGATGAAAAAATCAGCTTTCGGAGCTTCTCAATTCATTATTACGTGATTAACGTTCATTGTGGTTTTTACTTGCATGGGTGACCGCTAGTAGTATTTAATAATTACCGTGCACGTAAAGCTGTCGATCCCGGTTGTTATCTTGTTGTAGCACGGTGTAGCATTCTCATTTTACGAATATTATTATTATTATATTATTATTATTACAGCTGAGTTACCTACTCCCCGGATAACATCAGAATATGTTCTCAAGTTTAGGCCTACCTGCCCTTTTTTTTTTTGACGCTGGGAAAAATGCATTACGCATGCCCCCCCATCGGGGGATGGAGGGGGTATGTGGGACTCCCCGGTATACGTCCGGTATACCCACTAAACGACCCAGCGGCATTCCAGCATCGTCTGTGTGGAGAAGGACTGGGAGACTGGCAGAGCCTTTACATCCAGTCCCTTGCCGACGACCGCCCGCCTTTACAGCGGGGCCTACATGCCCCTCCCAACGGGAGAGGCCCGGGAATGACCAGGAATGCTTGGCCATTCCCGCCCGACGGAGGTGGTGAGTACGTGCAATGCGAGAGAAGACGCCCCCGCGCCTGTCTCTCGCTACTCACCACTGGGAGGGGGAAGGCGATTATTCAATCGCCTTCTCCCACCCGTTCGACGTCTCCGCAGTGGCGCAGCGAGGGGGTCTTCCTCCCTCGCACGCTCCGCGGCCTCCTTTTGCGGAATCACTTCTTCGCAAAAGGAGGCGACCGCTTCCCAGGCCCCATCGCCCCCCAGCATAGCTTTAACCACCCTGGGAAGCGAGATGTCCGGCCCGACTGCTGCGACTAAGTTGAGGCGCAGATCGGACCACGACGGGCACATCTCCAGGGTGTGCTGCGCCGTGTCCTCCGCCGCGCGACAATGGTGGCACGCTGCTGCTTCCTCCCTTCCGATCCGGTGCAGGTATGATCCGAAGCACCCATGCCCGGTTAACACCTGCACCAGACGGAACGAGAGGAAGCCATGGGGCCGTCCTAACCAATCTTGCAGGACTGGCCCGAGCGCATCCAGCGTACGGCGGCCAAAAGTGGCGGCGGCGAGGTCCTCCGTCCAATGATGGACGACAGCTTCCCTCGCCTCACGCCGGACGGCCTCTAGCTCCTCCAAGGCGGGGTGTTCCCCGCGGGCTTTGCGCCCGCCGTCCACTCGTACCCTCTGGCGAGCACTCCCGCCTCAAGCTCCCAAGGAGGGGTGCCAGCCAGAGCGCACGCCGCCGCAAATCCAACCGATCGGTAGGCCCTCGCCACCCGCAGTGCAATGGCCCTTTGAGGCCTGCGGAGAGCGGTTGCGTTCTCCCTCCTACGGAGGGAGTCCGCCCAGATAGGGGCCCCGTAAAGGGCCATGCTCTTCACATTTAACCTGGCTAGCCAACTTCAAGTAGTATATCTGTCATAAAGCATTTAAAGGTATAACCTGGTACCTTATGAGGCGGTGGTTTTAGTTAGCATAAACAACATCTAGGCTAACTAAATCACTGGCTCATATGGATGACCCGTATGGTGCCGGGCTAGAATGTCTCCCCCCAAGTCTACTCGTTAGTAAGAAGCGCTTTCTGAAGAACTGATATCTCACACTGCGATCCCCAAGTCGCTTCCAAGCGTGGAATTATGGCAAACCCCCCATAATGTACTATGTACTCGTTTGATATGTATGTACATGATGCAATAATAAATAAATAAATAAATAAATAAATAAATGGGAGAGGCTGTGTTCAACAGCGAACAATCCAGCTGATACAGTACAGTACAGTAAACAACATCATCACTTACGTTCTGATAAGAATAGTACAGTGTTTTACAGATTTTCTATAACTCTATAAAATAGTTAAGCATCAACAAAATCTTTACCATAAATAGTTTCTGCAAAGGTTTTATTATTATTATATTATATATATATATATGCAGTGAGTAACCGGACTGGAAACTAGACCCTGTTTAATATATTTCTATCTCTAGAACCTCTTATCAACTCCCATTCCAATATCCGATTTTATCGTATTACAGTTATATCAGAAATTCTTTGCAGAAGTTTAATTAACGATTTTTTTCTCCATTTTTAGCTAAACGTACTGGAGAATGAACTTCAGTGACTAGATATCAAGAACGGTATTTAATTGGTTTCATTTTCCCGAGTAAACTGATAGTTCCAATTAGTTTAGTTTCTGCAATATCTTGTGCAATCTAGAAATATACGTTGGACAAATTAAACGTTTATTTCTTTGATCACAGATTTGTAAGCACATAACAACCTTTGTTTTGTTTGTTATATGTGTTGTGTGTGTTTACTGTGCCGACTTGTGTAGTAGAAGTATTTGATCAAACATTGGACTTATTAGAGTTAGTAAGCAACTCGGTAAATGTCAATATTATTGCATACCTGGATTTTAAACCTTACTACTCTGACCATAATCACTTCAAAGTATAAGGCTTACGCTGCGTAGGCCTTAAACATACTCTCAAATAGAAATAAATCGTTTTCTTCCCTCGGTGTACCATGTACTACATGGGGCACACTAAAAGTTTTGCACTTCTAGCTAACTATTTGAATTTCGAATGTTATATTTTTTGAAACAACTTGCAACTTTTATAGTAACAAAAAAAGGAATTAGCGGGAAACCATTTGTCAATTGTTTTCACACATCAAAGTTCTACGTACGCAACGAAAATGGTGAGTGTGTGCTCAGCGAGACGTCAACGCGGGCGTCCCGAGCTCTACTTGAAAAAGACCACCAGATGTGGTTGAAACTATAGTTGGAGCTATCTGACTTATTTACGTGAGTTATCCCGTATTATTTACTAAAACGAAAATGGAATTAAGTCGAAAATATTGTTGATGTTTTTTTATGATTTTAAATGTTCTCTCTCTCCGCAATACTGTGCCGCTCGTCTTCAAAATGCTTTTAGGAGAGAAGCACCTTGATTAAGCACCGTGAGGCGCGATGGTTTGCTGAATTTGAGAGAGTTCGGGTTACTTTATATGATGAATTTCATGAATGGTGGCTTTCAACTGCCATCAACTTATATTTAGTGGCTACAGTGAAGCGGCTAATTGAAGAAAACCCGCGGATTACCTATGAGACAATTTGAGGACTATTGGGAATTGGTATGAGCCAAATTCAGCAAATTTTACACGAAGAATTAAAAGTTCGGAAACTTTGTTGTCTTTGGATCCCTCATGAACTGACAGCGGAGCAGAAGCGGGCTCGCGTGGAATGGTGCTCACAGATGCTACTGAAGTACAGACATTCTAATGCTGTTTATGACATTGTCAAAGGAGACAAAACGTGGATTTATTGTTTTGAACCCGAAAAAAAACCGCAATCTTGTGAATGGGTGTTTGAAAAAGAGAACAGGTCAACAAAAGTGAGAAAGGCAAGAAACGTTGGTAAAAAAATGATTGAGGTTTTTTTCTCAGCTACGGGTCCCACCATGTACTTGAAGATTAAAAGAGTGTTAATTCCGAGTGTTATTTTACCATTTGTTTACCTAGGGTCTTAGAAACAGACAGTATTAGCTTCTGGAAAAGTACAACTCAACACCCATCCTGCACATAGCCCCGACCTAGCGCCCTGTGATCTCTGTATTTTCCTCAAAATCAATCAAATGAGATGTTTCACTTTTACCAACTCCGAAGAGGCAGTGATAACGTTCAATCAGCACGTAGAAAACATGCCTTCAGATCTGTGGTCTTCCTATTTTAGAATATGGTTCAATCGCATGAAAAACATGTTTAAAATGTAAAGGAGAGTATTTTGAAACGCAAAAAGAATAATATTTTGTTTATAATATGTTGTTTTTTTCAGTAAAGCAAATCTTTTTATGTGACTTACGTAATATATAATATTAATATTTGAATGTTTGGATGCAAGCAGAATACAAGAACAAATTAACATAGTGTTTTAGCCCTATTTAAGACTATGTTTGCTCGTAAATAAATTGATTTAATTTGAAAATATGGAAAAGTCTTTACCTTCTTAATCGGGAAATCACAAACTCAACAATAAAGCAATATTTATTTGCAATAAAAAAATGGAATTCCGAAAAGAAATTAATTCATGGAAAAAACCAATTCATTCACCGGCCCAAGGGCTGAGATTACGCTAAATTAAAAATTCCTTTATAAGTCATTAAAACAGAAATGAAAAAACTTGAAGTGGCCTTCCACTTTCAACTTTGGAGATAAACTTTGTTTGCTTAAGACAAATGTTTTGAACACGCTAGTGTATTACTGTTCCGGTGAGTATCAGTTTGAGCCTCGGATTTGAACTTTAGGAAAACATTTGAGTGGATCAGCCTGTAAATCGTGTTGGATATAACAACTTTTAAGCAGGAAAATTTTGCAATTCGCTAATAAGTTCGATATATACAGATATAGAATTCGTTAATATACGATTAAAATACATATTATAATCAGATCCAGAAAAATCTAGCATCAGTAGATGTTATACGTACACCGTCAAACAAAGGCTTCTGAGGAGCTGCTGCTTCATACAGAGGATAACAGATTGGAAGATAACTATTTCCTGTCTATCATAGTGGAACTTTTCAGAATACACTACTTAATTGGAAAAAATCTTAAAATTAATCCTTTATCTTGAGGGATCTAATCACGTTTGTGTTAATAAATATTTTCTTGGTTTCAAATGTTGATTTTGAATTGCAAATTGCGGTACAGTTCTGAAACACATTAGAAATGGGCGATTTAATTCTACATGTTATATAAATAACAACACTTTACATTAATAGATATATGGATAGCCATATATCTATTAATTATCGGCGCCATTTTAGATTCATTTCTTCATTAAACCCAGTTATACATATTATAAGTATGTTGAATTTAGTATATCTGTAAAAAAGTCGCATTTTTCCTAATTATTTGCCACCTTATATAAATAATTCAAGAACATAAAAAGTTCAAAGGAAAGCCTGAAATTACCCGAGAGAGATTTTTTTATGAATTTCATGACGTCATTATTATAATTTTGCGGAACCATTCTGTTGAAATGGTAATACTTCTAATACTGTAGCCTTCGAGTGATTTTAATTTTAAATTGGGCTGTCTTTACCGTTTTATGCTAATGATTGAAGAACAAAACCAGTCAAAAGCGTGTTCTGATCGGTGACAGTTCCGTGTGGAAGCTCAATTTCTCTTTAAACAGCCTTTCGGATACTCTTCTTTCTCTTACCTTTGTCACGCAAATGTCAGGTATATAGATACTATTAATTATCTACCTGATGATTTATGTGTTACTGTATCAGCTGGATTGTCCACAGCCTTCCCCGTTGGCACGTCCCGGAGGCGTTTAGAAGTTATGGTGGAATAAAGAAAATCACAAACATACATTCATGAACACTGAAAACATAACACTCCTTTTTTGGGCAGTCGTGTAAATAATGTATTGAAATTTTGTTTTCTCGAAAATAGTTTGAAATCATAGAAATTATGGTATTTATTATCAGAAATAATAAATACCATAATTTGTAAAAAGTTTCGGTTTAAATTGTATGGCCAGCAGCATGCCAAACGATTTCCGTCCTATCTGTGTAAAATGCTACGGTTGGTAGACTATTCGCTATTTTTCTGTAATTAACGGCCCTTGAATGGTGAATAAAGTACGTATTATTATTATTATACCGCCAGTATATATAAAAAAATCTTAATTTGAAACCTCAGGCACTGTTTGCGAAGAGATGATCAGAAATGCAAAAGTAACATTATGTCAGCGAATGGAGCAAATACAAAGCAACATCCTTATCACGCTGACGCCAGTAGTAGCATCACGTAGTCTGACGTGGTCCGTGGTACTAAACTGTTGGATTACATGTTGGCGGAGACATTTTTATTTATAGCTGATAGGCCTTTGACCTCTATCTCACCTGATAGTAAGTGATGATGTGGTCGAAGATGATAACAGGCTTAACCTAGAATTACTGGCTCTCAAGGACAGATGTTATCAATCAAAAATCTGTCGCCAAACACTCAACGGTGTGTTCCAGCAGCTGCTGAAACACCCTGTGCTTGGCGACAGATTTTCTACTTGAGAGTGTTATCTAGCGAGGTGGTTTTTCGCATAGTCATAAGACGAATTCCTTCCCTTGTCAGATAATGAGATCAACTTATTAATAGATATCAACTTATTAGGAACCAGCTAGGACCCGCGCTATATTTACCGGAAAAATTCCGACCAGTTTCGGACTGTTTTGCGGTAACAGTTACGCGCTGAGGCCCGTGTTCGTCGCTTCGCGCAATCATTACTTGCAGATGAAGGTCTTGAAAACAGTCCGAAACTGGTCGGAATCTTTCCGGTAAATATAACGCGGTTCCTAGCCGGTTCCAAATAAGTGATATAATATGGATAAAAGTCGCGATAGTTTTCAAAGTCAAAATGTTCATACCAAGTTCAAGATGATCTTATTCTGGGTGCAGTAGTCACTAGCAAGCTGTCATTGTATCAGTTGCACGCAATGGTAACCAATTATCTATACATTTGTTTTTTACGCTATGGCTATATTATTGTGTAACGTGTTGAGCTAAGCATTCCGTGCACGCAGTGCGCTGACGACGCGACGATAAGATTATCCAACAGGAGAAAATGGAACAATCCTTAGATTCTTTTGAGGACTGTAGTACAGCTAAAGCAATTAAAAGATAAAAGGTTTAGTTTTAATTCCACTGAAGTTCCAAATGGAGTATCTTTCGAAGTTGTTTCGGCTGTGTTAACGTGGCGTTTCTATCGTAACGTCGGTGTATTTTAGTTGGATATTCTGACGAAATGAATATCTTTTT
Source organism: Plagodis pulveraria (assembly GCA_963890685.1). Lineage (NCBI taxonomy): Eukaryota > Metazoa > Arthropoda > Insecta > Lepidoptera > Geometridae > Plagodis > Plagodis pulveraria. Next base: position 31,112,285 of record OY982960.1, on the reverse strand, counting down.
TAGTAACATTATTGTTATAGAGCAAGCTCTGATGTTAAACGGACTGACCTATTTTTATGACTTATAGGCTAGCCTTTGACCACTATCTCACCTGATGGTAAGTGATGATGTGGTCGAAGATGTTGGTCAGGCTAGCCTTGAATTAGCCTCTGCCTATAAGAGTTGCATTTCATCACAAGTCACGGATTGCACTGCGCTCGTCCCTTTGAGACAAAGTTGTTAAGTCTCATTCATGCGCCTGTAATTTCACTGTCACTTAAGGGCTGCTGCCGGAACACACCGTGATGTGCTTGGCGACAGATTTTCTATTTGAGGGTGGTAGCTAGCAAGGCCGCCAATCGCAAAATGCCCTTCCATCACGCGGTGAAGCTCAAGCCGGCGGTGGGGATTGAACTAGGGTACTGGTGCACGGCAGTCCATAGCTATTACCGCTCGGCCATCATTGCTTCAAATCTACATAGAATTATGTAGGTAGTTTGATTACGTTAATCCTCACAGGAATGCCTGAATTTACTATTTTTTAAAAGCTGGTAGAATGAACATTGATCTCCGGTTCTCTCTCCAACTGTATATGCTATTTTTGCATTATTATTTGTTATCTTTGACCACAATCTCACCCGATAGTAAGTGACGATGCGGTCAATGGCGGTGAACCAGGCTTTACCTAGAATAGAAAGTGGCTCTCAAAGACAGTTGCTGAAAATAATGCTATGTGGTCACTTACAATCAGGTGAGATTGTGATCAAGTCACAAGCTCAGCGGTAAATAAAAATTAATAAGATCCCTTCGAAACATTTATGTAAGGAATCCTAAAGTTTTACTTTTAAGATGAGAATATTAATATTCTGGTGGAATATAGACTGCTGAATTGAGAGGTAATCTGAGAATCAGAATATTTTTTTGTATAAAAAATCCCCGTGGAATAGAGAGACTGAATGGTATTACGAGTTATTCAGTTTTAGTAATAGTTCTAGAAAGTAATGCCCGTAGCTTTGAGTTAACATACAAAAATTAACGGATTCACTGTTATGGTTTCGTTTTCAATAGTTAAACGTAGTCCTAATATTGGCATTCTTATGTGAGTGAGGGAGCTGAATAAAAAATAAACATTTGTGCCTTCTCATGCTGTGTATGTATGTATGCATGCTGCTTCTAGCAGACATTTTGAAGCAGTGATGGCCCAGTGGCATTGGCTATGGAATGCCGCGCAGCAGGTCCATGGTTTGAATCCCGCCGCGGGCAGGATCTTCACCGCATGGTGGAAGGGCATTTTGCTAGTGCCCATCTGGCTACCGACCACCCTCTAGAAGAAAATCTACCGTTGGTGTGTTCTTGCAGCTGCCTTTGAGAGCCAGTGAAATTACAGGTACATGAGACTTAACAACTATGTCTCATGACGGGCGCAGTGCAATTCATGACTTGTGATGAAATGCATCTGTTAAAGGCAGAGGTACGCTTAACATCAGGTGGGCCTCGATCTTGAAACGTCACAATAAAAAAAAAGACAGGTCTGCTAGAGGTGCCTTAGAGTTTTGATGATCAGTTAGTAAGTGAGTGATAAAACTAAGAAACTTTGACTAGTTATAACTCTTACACTACTGGTTCAAATTGAATGAAATTTGAAAAATACCGTGTTTATACAATGCCTGCTTGGTTGCTGAAAATTCAGTCTTCTAGTTTTATCTACTACGAAGTTATAGGGGGTCAAAAATGGCCTGAATTGCGTCAAGAAGAGGATGGTTCATGGTACGCCCGTGCCGCTTTTTTTCTTGAATTGCCGGAGACACTTGCTTCAATTGCCGGAGACACTACCGTAAACTGAGGCATTTTTTTCCGTTTCGTAAAGGTTCAACGAATCCGACCATTGAGGCACCGATAAAACAAATCCAATGTGACAACATCATTTAACATAATTTACAGCTTCCCAACTACGCCATAAAGTTCAATTCACAAACCACCCTAACGCTTCTCGTAAATTTATGACCGAGCCATAACTACACTGTAGATATAACAGCAGTCACTAAGGTCATGCTTCAAATATTTTTTATAATGATTCATCAAAGTGATGGACAGCAAAGACTGAATCAAGAAACGATGAAAAACAAATGCAGCTGGAGGCTGTACGCTTGCTACCCCTATATCATTATAGGGATAGTAATGGGGTCATCCCCAGGGAAGCTTTTTAATTTAATTAATACTACAGGATCTTTACTCCGAACGGATAAAGATTTGTAAAGGTCACGAGACGACGTATTGAAACTTGACCCTTTGTCACGTTCAGGATCAAGCTCCCAAGTGAAACAAGGGATATCAGATTAGAATTTAGGTTCAAGCTCACCCAGGACTAAGAAGGCTTTGACCTACGCTTTGGATGAATATTATAATTTTTTTATTACTTTTGTGTAAGTAACACTTGCTACAGTGCCCTTCAGGCCTAAGCAGAGCATTGTTTTTAAGCCCTTGCTTCGATGCAAAATATCTGACACTGGGTAGTACCCACTGAGACAAACTTTTGCTAAATACACCTACTACAAAGGTTACGGAAATCCCTTCCTACACTAACCCCATTTAATAAATTTGCTTAATGCTAAATTTTGCTTTGAGCGCTTCTAGCGCTCGAAGCAAAGTTTACTTAGCTGTTTTTAACTGATCAGCGAAGTTAAGCAACGTCGCCCGCGGTCATGAGTTGGATGAGTGACCGCTAGTGACATTACTACTGAGCGTGCACGTGCTTCGGAGGGCACGTTAAGCCGTCGGTCCCGGTTGTGGTCTAAGGATAGCAGTCGTTGTAGCATGGCTAGCTACTACCTTTAAGTAGAAAATCTGTCGCTAAGCACCCAAAGTTGTGTTGCGGCAGCTGTCCTTGAGAGCCAGTTCTTCTAGGTTAGCCTGAACAACATCTTCGATCACATACCATTAGCTGAGATAGTGGTAAAAGGCTAACCTATTAGGAATGAAAAAAAAAGAAAAAAAACGAAGTTCTGAAATATGGCTCTTGAACAACAGAGAACACTTTAATGTTGTTCTTAAAAAGTTTTCGCCTGACAAAGCCAATATTACGTAGGCTGCAAGAATACTTTCGGCAATAATGATTAATGACACCATAACTATAATGTACATTGTACACAAGTGCCCGTGGGTTCAGGCTGGGATATACAACACGATGTAATGGAAGGTGGGCAGCAGCACCTTCTGAGGTACTGTTATATTATACTGTGATCCCCAAGAGGCCTGCCAAGCATGGGCATCATGGCAAACCCCCCTTGATAGAGGAGGCTGTGTACAACAATAGACAATCCAGCTGATACATTACAGTACAGTACGTAACATACAGATAATATTTATAGATGATTTTGTAAGGTATTTACATAACTTATATTATATTCTTAACATGCTTGTAAGATAGCAATTTGCGAAAACATTTGATACTGTATTTTATCGTAAATTCTATGAATATATTTTTACACAAATTGATGTTTACATGCAGTTAAACGGCTAAGTTTACGGCTTCACTTGCTTGTGACAATGAAAACAATTTTAGTGCAACTGATAAGACCTTGTTTGTTGTAAAACTTATAACGAATGAAAGCGGCGCGGCGCCAATGCGACGTGCCAATGGCATATTTTCTATGCCAATGGTGCGCTAACCGGTGCACCGCCTCTGAGTGAACGAAAAAAAAGTGTCTGAAGAGGCCGTTATGAAATTCGACACTAATTGAACTTTACAACAAAATATATTTTTAATATGTGCTATATTAAAAATATATTTTGTGAAATGGCACGGACCCTGGAGTCTGTGGAAAAACTAATAAACCACATAAAATAAAAAAATAAAAAAATATGTGCTATGCTATGGTATTTTTTAATATGGGTCAGATAGATTTATTTACAGTCAAATAATAATTATTGTTAATATATCTAACAATAAAATACTAGTGCTTCTTGATTTTCAGCTTTTTGGTAGCTGTCTAAAATTATCTCTGGTACAAGTAGCTATATATTGTTTTTTTATTAAGTACATCATTATGTACATCAAGCTTTATACATTTTCCTTTGATATTTATTTTATATGTTACATAAAAGTAAAATTTTTAATAATTTTGTCCCATTACATCATATTTAGAATGGTTACTAAACCTTGGCAAAAAGATTTATCTTTCATTTCGATAAAATTTTTTTCGCCACAGCCGTGGAGTTCCATTCTAAGTGGTGTATCTTCTATATATTTTATACTTAATTACCACTCCGTAGTTCCCTGTGCCTGCTTCTTATTTGGTGTATAACTGCCTTGTTGAAATGCAAGAATGATTTCGGAATCTCGAAGGCTTGGGTTTGATCTTGAGAAATTATTAGGCTTTTTTCTCAAAACCTTTTTTAGAATCAGCCTGTAGTATGTGTCTGCTAAAAGTCAATAGACTGACCCCCTATTAAATAGATCTAAAACATCTTGCAAAACGTGGGTTTTGATACCTCTGCCTTCAGAGAATACAGGCGTAACGATATGTGTATGTAGTATTATGAATCATACGTGCAGATGTATATTTGTATTCAAATCACGTATTTTCCCATTATGATTTCATACAATATGTATAAAGGTCGGGTACGTGATAGTAACCTGTTTGGGAAAAAACGTTTTCATTAAAGCGCTGGCGGCTGATATTACTCTCACCGAAGCTGAAATGAGATGCCTACATGACATAATATTGGGACATGACTCGCGCATGATTATTGAGACACACGAACGAATAGAACTCTGAGAGCAGTGCCTGTGCTCAAGCTATAACCCGTTTTTTAATTGCTCATAGGTTAGTCTTTAAACACAATCTCACACAATGATAAGTGATGATGCAGCTGATTGTGGTAAGCAGACTTGCACACAACTATTAGTACTGGATCTGAAGGACTGCTGCCAGAACAAACCGTTTAGGTGTTTGGAAATTATATAGTATACTTGAAGAGTGGCTAAAATGCCCGAAAACCGTCCAAAGTATTGGAACTTTCAGGACTGTAAGTCTCAGATCAAAACCGGAACCGTGCCCTCTAAAACACGTAAAGGCTCAGTGGTAAATGCCACTAGCGGTCACCCATCAAAGTACGTAGGGAACACTAGTTAGCCTTGTGAATCCGTAAAACGACATGTCAAAACTTTTACTTTTTTTTAAAATGTTATTGTGATGGATCAAGCACGAAGCCCACCTGATGTTAAGCGGTATCCTCTGCCTACAACAGATGCATTTCATCACAAGTGACGAACTGCACTGCGCTTATCACCTTGAGACATACTTGTTAAGTCTCATTTTGCCTGTAATTTCACTGGCTCTCAAGGACTGCTGCCGGAACACACCGTTAGGTGCTTGGCGACAGATTTTCTACTTGAGGGTGGTCGCTAGCCAGGCGGGCATTCGCAAAATGCCCTTCCACCATGCAAATACTAATATCAGGAATTTATTCAATAAATAAAATATCGTTAAAATAAAAATCTCAAGTATAAATCACAATTTTATTGAGAGATATTTACTTATAGTCTCTGTTTCAGCTAATGCCAGTCAGGTGTACTTTTATCCCTAAAACGCGTAGTTTTTTCTTTGATGTGATAAATATGCCCAATTGTATGGAAAATAATCGGTTTATCGGGAGTTATATGGAATAAAATAAAAAAGCGTACCTGTGTTTATGTTTTGTTTTTGTAAATAATTTGTTTTTGAGTGTTCAGATTCAGATCATTTATTGCTTCCATAAGTAGTACATACAAGTTGTTACAATAAAGAGTACAAAGTCATATTATGGACCCCGTCGGGCACACCAACATAGAAGAGAGGAGGACGGTATATTAATTTTAAATTAAAATTTATGTATTGTAAATGTCAGAAATAAGTAGTTCTAATTAGTCATTTTTTCACATAAGAATTCGTCAATTAGGTAATATGCTTTGTTAATAAGAAGCTGTTTAATTTTTTTAAGTATAATATTGTAATTGTCTTCACGCAGAAGATTTCTCGGTAATTTGTTATATATGTTTACAGACATAGGTAAAGTGCCAGACGAGTGCATTTCTAGTCGCGTCACAGGTAACAATAAGCGGTTTCCATGACGAAGTGTGTAGTTTATATTTAAATCTTCACGTTTTTTATAAAAATTGGATTATTACATACAAATTTGCATATTTCAAAGATGTACATGACAAGGTTAAGATTTTGTATTTTATAAAATAAGGTTTGCAACTTTCAATTTGTTCTATGTTCGCTAAGATACGGATGAGAATCTGAATCTAAGAACGGACGGGTAAATAATAATCATACGTCATGTTGTCTTTGTGATAAGAGCATACAGGACATGCTATAGGGGTGGATGGCGTGGATTCGAAGCCCGCATCTGACTATAGTTTTTCCTCTTATTGTAATTTTGTAATATTATACGCGAAACATGGGTCATTGCTAAAATAAAAAAAATCGTAGTTGGTTATGAAACATGGTTACGAAAACGGCAAGTTGGTTACCTGATAGGTTAGCCTTTGACCACTATCTCACCTGATGGTAAGTGATGATGTGGTCGAAGATGTTGTTCAGGCTTACCTAGAAGTACTGGCTCTCAAGGACAGCTGCCGGAACACACCGTTAGGTGCTTGGCGACAGATTTTCTATTTGAGGGTGTTAGCTTGCCAGGCAGGCATTCACAAAATGCCCTACCACCATGCTATAACGACTGCCATCCTAAGACAACAACCGGGACCGACAGCCCTCCGAAGCACGGAAACGCTCAGTAGCTATGTCACTAGCAGTCACCCATCCAACGCATGACCGCGCGGGACGTTGCTTAACTTTGCTGATCGGTTGAGAATAGCTAAGTAAACTTCGCTATGAGCGCTTCAAAACTACTAAAACTAAAACTACTGGTTATCAAGCAAGAAAAAAATTCCATGTTCGTATCTGGTTATCAAAAATCAGTTACGAACGAGGCTAAAGGTTATAATTAATAATTATTCTAATTAGGTACTTCTTATTTACCCATTGACTGTGTGCCCTAAATTACCCAATCACTCTAGACAATAGAATCGATTGGTGAAGTTAATATTCACTTTAAACCAAAGCAAAGTAAGATTTAAGTAGGAGAACTTGAAATGTATATAGCTTGCCCCACCAAAATCCTGCGACGCTTGTAAAACCCACTCAACAATAAATACCTCCTTCACCTACTCACTTTTCTACCGCAAAAACCTCCGCATCGTATTTCACATTACGAAATCTATTAAGGAGAGTCACGGCAATCTATTCAACGATGACATATCAGAGATATTAAAGGGAAACGCTGCAAGATTGATGACATAGGCTGACGTCACTGAATCCTCTACTAAGGTGACGGTAATGGGGGAAGGTCGGATTTTTTGTCAAGTTAAAGGAAATATTTTTCCATGGAACAACAAGGGGACAAAAAGAATGTTATTCTAAAAAATTTCATCCTCAATTTCTTACTCTTATCAACAGATAGGCTGGGTATAGTATATAGCTTCTCTAACGACCGAAAAGAAAATAAAAGTAATTAACATTTAAAAATGTTTCGGGTACAAAAGCAAGGATTTGACTGTTGCAAGTTTTGATTTTTACGGACAGCTGCCTGACTGGCAACCATCCTTTGGATTGTTCTTTTGAAAACTCCGGTCCTACTTAATTATTAGCAGTATCTAGATGATAAAGAGCCTTACTGAGCGCCCAATGCAAAACAACACCCTACTCACATCCATGTGAATAATGGCATACATTGGCACATTTTTTCCTTTTGTTGTCTTCTACGATATCTCAGATAAAGTGTTATATTTTAAAAAAGGTAATGTAGGCCTTTATGTTATACTTTAGATAAAATGTATCTAATTAAATTCTACCTCTAAACATACAACTCGTGAGGTTCGCGAAGTATTATTTGCTCGATGTTGTTGCATTCATATTCTACATACTTAATATAATATATTGTTGTAAATTTCAATTAATAATACTTTGAAACCTTATAAGTTAATTGTATGAGTAACTGTTGTTGAATTAAAATAAAAAAAGAACATCTTTACGCCTATATTCATTAAATGGTAAGTGGAGTAATTTAAATGGGATTTTACTATATTTTATGGATGACAAACAAGCAGGCGGCTCACTTGGTGGTAGGTAATCCCCATTGCCCATGGACATCCGCTACACCAGTAGGGTGATTGTGTACCATGTCAATAGTTTACTGTAATACATGTAAAAATGGTTTCGGTTCACTGACCTCTATCAACACTCGTACACTGGACTATCCAGGCATCAGTCAGCTTGTAAGACAAGGTTAGGTAATATTTATTTAGTTCCCGGACGGTTGGACGAAATTGCCATCATGTTCTGAGGTCTATGTTTGTATTGCAGTTGGGATCAGTTGCTGTTTAGTAGTGACGAAATGACGATTTCAGTCAAAAATTGTTTAGTACCAATAAAATTTACATGACAGCCATTCACATGTCTTAAGGTGTTGATGCGTTGCCGGCTTTTGAACAGGTGCTATGATGTTTATAAGTGTCAATACTATATGAGCCCAATGCTGGGTACAGATGTATTCTAAACTGTTAAGGTAACTATTATATATCACCTATTCCATTCGGCCATCGGAATAGGCATCCAGTGAAAAATCGGAGGATGCGAGTTCTATTCCCGTCCAGAGCAAAAATGTTGTACTCCAATAATATGATTTTCGCTCAGCACGTGATAGTGCTTGCAATCATTAATTTAAAAATACTGTTCCTCTTAATTTCATGGTTAATATTTAGCAACAAACGAAAGTAATGTAGTACTATTTTTTTATTTTTTTATTATTCGGAATAGAGAAGCATTTGACCGCAAAAGTACTAGTAGTAGAAATAAAGCATATATAACAGGAAGATTGAAAATACGTCAGCGGCGGAAACGTTGAAAGGTAATCGTTTGGTATGGGCCGCTTATGAGAGGGGATGAAACGCACATTACTAAGAGAGTGAAGATCTGAATTTTGATGGATGGAAGGGATAAAGGAACGGGTGTGGTTATGTGTCATGTGGTAAATTATTTGTCACTGACATGCAGCTTTATTGTGTGAGTAATATGATAATGGAGATGAAATTCAGTTTGGAGGAATTATTTTAATATAATTGTCGTAAAAGTTTTCTTGTCATAGGTTTGGAGCACGTACGGATGTTTTCAAGTTATCAGTGTTAAACCGGGAACAAATGCAATGTTTTGTACCTTGAGAAGGTTATTTTAAATTGTACTTTAGAGATCTAAGAAAATTATATTTTTAATTATATACTTTATATAATTGCTACTTTAAAAATGTATCTATGTTTTCAATTAGTAGCTACAACAAGAAGCAGGGATTCACGTTGGTATCGAAGTACATGAGGGATGCTGGGCCTCCGTCCGCCGCTCATTCTCGATCGTGCCCTTGAAGATTATATTTGTTTTTTTTTTATGTTTATGTTCTTTATTTTTTTACTTGGTCAGAATTGCACTCCCTTTTGTCTTCATGTTCCATCACAGCGATCCCAAGAAACCCTCTACATTGAGGGTGGGGTTTGTCCGACGGTGGATGCCTTCCTGCTGTGATGATAATTAATAGACAAATTGGGGTCTAACAATATTGTTTTATAAGGAACCAAGGGTTCTTATATATCCAGATAATTTCACGATGTCAAAAGGGGAATAAATACGTTTTTATAACGCCAGATTGGCAGTGATTAACGTCTAATCTGTAGTAATTAATGAGGTTTTCTAAGGTATTATCTGGCTTAACCTAGAAGTACTGGCTCCCACGGAACAAGAAAGAAAGCACCTTTGGCGCTAATGATGAGCCGCCAACAACAATGGCTATGGACTGCTACTCAGGGAGTCCACGACTCGAATCTTGCTTAGGCTTGAGCTTCAACACATGGTATCGTCGTCGACGACGATACAGGTGCGATTGTGATGAAATATGATACTGTATCTACAATAAATAAAGTGCTTTAACAAAGTTTTTATCTCGATTGTCGAGCATTTGCAAAATTTCCTTCCACTATGCAGTTAAGAAACAAAGAAGTACCAACAAAAGGAAAAAGTACCCGCAACATTAAGTATTTATTTATCATTAATTACGTAAGCTCAGCTTAATAAACTTCAAATGCCAACTTTGATCACGGTTTACAACAAAACGATTTCGCCAGCGACATTTGTGCGTTTAATTCAATATGGTGATTGGTGAAAATTTATAAGCATTTAGATACAATTTGTTGATGACAGAGCAAGCCCTTGAACTCAGTTAAGCAAAACGGTGGAAATCAGGAGTTAAGAAATACTCCATTTAGCTAGAACCAAGTTCAATCTAAGTTGATTATATTTAGGACGGATTTCACTGTTGAATTTTAACGCGATTAATTAAAGCTAATCGTAGTTTAAACGTTTGGACTGAACCAAATTCAAGGATAACCGAGTTTCACTTCTAAACGCCTGATTTCCGCAGTTTAGCTCAATTAAACGCGTTCAAGAGTTTTAACTGTCATAAACAAATTGCAGCCAACTGCATAAGGGATCTTTTACATTTCACCACTCACATTATTCGTTGCCATGAAAACTAAACGCGATCAAAATATTGCTGGTTTTATGTGAACCGAGATCAAAGTCCACATGACTAAGTTCAATCTGGAACTTTGAACTGAATCAAACGCTTGAACTATGTTAAGCTTGAATTAATCGCGTTTAGTAACAACGGTGAAATCGGCCCCTAATACTCTACTGAAATATTACTAACAACTGTTCCCGCTTTACGTCCCATAACATTTATTACTACAAGTAAGTAGATAATAAAAAGCGTGTAAGTGCGTGTTGCATGCGTATTCCTTACGCATGCTATAACGCACGCAATAACGAGTTTAACGGCAAGAGAAACATAATTCGAGTATTTTATGATCAGGTAGAAATAACCGTAAATCATCCCTAAAACCGGTTAAGTGTACCTAATAAAAGCAGCTGTCGGTTAATATTCAGATATAAAGGTGATACTTAAATTTGTAAAACAAAATATGCTGTACGTACAGGATAATATAAAATTCGTATAAAGAAATGGAAACAAGGATACCACTGCGCTTTACACATCTACGTGCTTTTATAGGGACTCAAGTATGATAATATATTAGATTATGTATGAAGTGATGAGATAAACAAGTCGTTCACCTACTGGTAAGCGTCACGCCTGTATACTAGAGCTGTACTTTCACTATCATCTACATAATTACTCTATTATGAACTTGAAATATAATTTGATGAGTGACAAATTACTATCATAATTGAATTTGATTGCAAAATTATAATTAATACTACTGCTTTTTGGCTTTAATAAGAACCCATTCAAGATTTAACACTACAATTCTATCCCCTACAAAACCTATATCCAACACAAATATTCACAACTGGCACTAAATCAAACATCGCCAAAGCCAAATCTCTGACAAAAAAGAATCTAATAAAAAGATACCAGCTGTAGCTGTGCCAATAGAGCTCACTTGGTGCCTCTTATTTTCTTTTTCCCCGTCTCTCGATCATAAAACGCAAAAGAGTTCCTTATATCCTTTATGTAAAACACAACGCCGTAAAATATTTATCAGCCCGCTTGTATTATGCAAGTACTAACGAAATGTAACAATACCTTACGAACACCTGGTGACTCTTGACATATTATTTTTACCTCTTTCCTCAAGGTTTAGCCGACATTTATTATTTATTTATTTAATTGACTCTGAAAAAGGGGATAAAAAGTTATAATTATTTTCTCGTTTACTCGTAATCATGGCACTTGCAATAGCGCCGAAATATCGAGAACTCAAAAACAGTCAAATACGCTGTAAATTTTTGTTCGCGCACTCGTAGCGAAGTTTGATTATCCATTCTTAACCGATCAGCTAAGCAACGTCCACTGCGGTCATAACTTGGATGGGCGAACGCCAGTGACATTACTCCTAAACAATTCCGTACTTCAGAGGGCACGTTATGCTGTCGTCCGTCACGGTTGTTTTATAAGGATGGTAGTCATTATAGAATGGTGGTAGAGCATTTTGTGAATACCCGCCTGGTTAGCTACCACCCTCAGGTAGATTATCTGTCGCCAAGTACCTAATGGTGTATTCCAGTAGCTGTCCTTGGGAGCCAGTAATTGTAGGTTAACCTGAACAATATATGTGACCACATCATCACTTATTAGGTGAGGTAGTGGTGTAAGGCCATCATTAGATAAACAGTATAACGTTGAAAAGAGGAGCGTATGTTATAAAAAGAGCAGGGAAAATCTGCCAATGTGAATAAACATGCGACAGTACACATCATTGCATGTAACCACCCACCTCACAATATTTTAAATTCATGTCTCATAAAAATACGTGATATAACACAAAATATGCTTATAAATGTTGTATCTGGAATCAATTTGTTTTATAATTTTGCTTTGTCATCCAGTTTTTAGCTAAAATGAGTTCTTGTTTTTATAAAAATAATTTTAAAATGGATTACAAAGCTTACAATGCTTAAAAAAATAAAATATTGTTTTCTTTTTCTAATACAGTAGAGTAGCACTTCTGACTTATTTTTTTATGATTTTGTTGGTATACTCATCATGCCCACCTGATACGGGTAGTTAGTGCAAAATGAATGTATGCAACTTAAATCTGAGAATAGTAATTTGAACATGTTGATTATTTCAGCATATTTATTATATATTATGGAAATTCTTGGACAGCAACAAAATGGGTTCACAATGTCTAAACGTAAAAAGAAAGTTGTATGGAGCGGCTAAAATCCGACCCTATTACCGTTCGCATGTTTTGCCTTTAGTGACTTTTATGGATTCTGTGGTTTAGCGGAGCTGAGCGGTTAACATAGAAAGATGTGGGGCTATAAAGTGAACACCGCATCAAAAAATACGTGCTAAGTATTGGGAACCTAAAAAATGTCTATAGAGTATTTTCTTGCATTAAATCTTTTAAAAGAATTCTCCAACACTCTTTATACATAGTTTCATACGTCTGAATCAATTTTTAAAACACTTTTTCCAATACACCACATATTAAAATTCCGCAGCTTGATCAATCGCAACATTCGGCATCAAGAAAACTGTATCTCTTTGAATTTCAATTTAAGAAGAAGTCACACAGTGCCAACTCAGGGCTGTAAGAAGAATAACCCAAAAGTTTTAATGGTGTGGTATCCGAGAAATTCATCATTATAAGTGCACAGTGCGCGAGCTTTTTGCTTTGGTAAAATAAAACACGGGTAGTTATTAAAAATATAAAAAATACTGCAGTGTGATTGCGCCATATTACGCAAAATGTAACCTTATTAATATCCAGAGGGCTACTGAATATTTATAAGATGGATTTGAGCAACAAAATATGCCAATAATTAAAGATCTCTGTTTATAAATGCAATTATAATATATAAAATATATTGTAATAAAATTTTAATTTTTATACATATTCTATGTCAAATTATTCAATAATTGTAAAACAATCGGAACATAGTAATTGAGTCATTAAATTGCCCAATTACATGTTAAATAATTATATAGCATTGCCCCGTTGAATTGCAATGCTTATTCTTTGAGCCAAATAGTTGCCAGCATTGTGATATTTTTTTTTGTTGTTAAGTATCATGTGCCAGTAATTAAATGGCTCTCAAGGACTGCTAGCAGAACATATTGTTAGGTGACAGATATTCTACTTGAGGGTGGTAAGCAGGCAAGCATTCGCAAACTGCCAATCTAGGCTAGCCTGGACAACATCTTCGACCACATCATCACTTCCATCAGATAAGATAGTGGTCAAAGGCTAACCTATCAGGCGTAAAAATAACCATGCGGTATAGCTCAAACCTTTGCGAGGGTGAGGATTGAACCAGGCACCTGCAGTACGGCAGCCCATAGTTGTTACCGCTCAGCTATCAATGCTTGAAAAGGAACAAAGATAAGAAGATGATGAAGAGTTATTATTAACACTAAAAAATCCTCCGTACTATTTTTCAAATATAAGCTAAGTTCCTCAGAAAGTAAGTCAGGAAAGTATTCCTAAAACTTTAAAATCATGTTATATACTGACTACGAACCTATAAGTTAACAATATTTTCTTACTGATAAACAGAAATCCATATAAAACTTATTCACTTCCAGCGTTTATTTCATGGCCTTATGTAAAAAGTTTGCTCGAAGGTGTTACACAAAACATTCGTAGATCCTACAATACATATACAGAGCTATATATGTTTATGTGTGATACGTGATACGAGAGAGCGAGGCGCTTGGAAGATAAATCTTTTGAAAATACGAGATTAGAACATGTATGATTTATGAAACAAAAATCTGTGTCTAGAGAATTCTATTACATTTTGTACGTCTTTTTTAGGCGTGAGAAGTTTAATACATCACTTAATAATAAGAAAACCTATGAAAGCACTTAAGTGAACCCCGACTCGAGAGGTTAGACACTCTTATATTAGTAGAGATCTTTTTATCTAAAAATAGCACGCCTCCACAAAGCTTGTTAAAATAATTTTGTGTGCGTACAGTGATTTTACTGTGAACTCGGACACATCTACGCAATCCGCACTCACACCGATGACTGAAGAACCAATGGTATTGTTGAGGTTGCGTGTGTATTGTAATGGACCCGCACGTGCTAAGTGACCTATTTCTTATATAGTACTAATACTTCCCTTATACTTATCACAGCTGCAAAATTCTTGAAATCTCAGCTATCAAGGACTCGTCCACGGAAGTAATCGTGTCTTATCTTTGTTCACCATTTACCAAAGATACCCTGCGTATTGTCGTTCTTAAGAATATCTTTTACTGATTTGGCTGTCAGAATTTTATCAACCAAAGGTTAAAGGCAAGAGTTTAACATTAATTTAAATATGGATTTGTAGAGGTCGACCTTTCAGTTAAGTACGATTATCTGATGTCTGCCTGATAAGTCAATCCCGGAAATTGACTAACGGCTGACGCAATCAACTCTGCTTGCGGGTCAAGACCAGACCTGTCAGTCACCTGCAGTGTATGTGTCCTCTCTGAGCCGGAACTGAGTTAGCCAGTCTTTTAGCAATATGTCAGAACTTCGTTAACTGATCCTTAAAATTATATCATGTGTGTCAGGACTATTGTCTACTGACTTGATAGTATTAAACCATCAATTCAATTATCATTTGTCAGGAATATATCGACTGACCTTTCACATTTGTCAGAACATGTTGACTGATCTTTAGTTATAAATATATTGTATGATTACCTACAAAATCAGAGATCGCACCTTCGTCATATAAGACGGCATTCGACTCTTTTGTTACACGAGATAATGACAGGGACAAATCACATAAATTGATAACTGCAAATAGATTTAATCTCAATTAGCTTATTGTCTGTTAGGTATGAAATGTAAGTATGTGATCATAACTTCTCTAACTCAAAGGAAATCAACACGTATATTTATATTTCATAAATATTATTATACCGTGACCTTCTACGAGCACATATCAATAATAGTGAATAGTTATGCCTAAAGACTTCTAAACCTGGTAAATATTATAAGCTGTACTACGTCAATTACAGGATACGTTACTCTGGATCCAAGATATTTCCTAACTGTCTTTGCCTTAATTAAGGGGCTAGGGGTAGTGATTATTCAAAAACAAGATAAGTTTCAGGAATTTACTTTCAGATTAAAATTTATATTAATTCAAGAGTTTGATTCTACATTTACCCACACGTTTCACAAGCAAGTTTGTAGGATACCAAGGAAAAACGTGGAAAAAACCTTGGCCACTCTTTTCATATGATTTCGATATTATAAATATACACAAAATTTAGAACAATAGATCTATATCTAAGAGCTGAAAAGAACACACACACGAATAGTAGTATCACGGTGAATTTAGATCGTAATTGTGACTAAACCAAAGGTTTTATAAAATTTAATAATTATTCTATGATTATCATTTGGGCGATCTAAATTCTCCGTCTAGATGTCGATATTACTTAACTTATGTAAATGTCTGGACACGGACGGTAGACGCACGATCACTGCACTTTAAAAACTACTTTTTAATTATTGGAGACTGGTGCTCCTCTGCCACCGCACGTCGGAATGTCCCGGCATCTCACGCTCCCACCCTCGTGGACAGCGCCAAGCCGTCATAGCCGCGAAAGGCCCTGATTGGTTACACCCAACCGAAGCAAAATTGATCTATGTGATTGGATAATCGACAGCGCCAGCGTTAACCCACGTGGTCAAATAATGGCGGGCTCGATTTTGGCGCCATGTCTGTTCTGTAACACAACATTTACAAGTGTATATAACATGTGTTTGATGATTACATACGCCCTAAGCTTGGCGTTTACCATAATCTCAGATCCAGGTATTTAAAATGGCAATCCTTCCATATATCGCTATTGTGACAAGCCGCATCCCCTCTACATGAGAACAGTTTATTTATAAGCTAACTCGCAGATAAATCGTTACCTATGTTATAGCTCAACTACGCTATCATTGATATATGCTTAATAAAGATCATTATCCTTTAACATGCAACAAATGGTGTATTTTTGTAAAGTCACACGGCTCGCGTCATAAACATGTTTCGAATAACGTTCCAAAACGGATGTCCATTGTTTTATTCCAAAAAGGGTCTCTCTATTGTAGATAATTCCTTTCAGACAGCTTATTGCATTTTATGACTGACCAGATGCTAGTTCCTTTGAAACGCCGGATTTCTTGCTTAAGTTATCTTTCACAAGAATCAAAAAAAAATATAATTGCCTTCCACATGTACCACTACAGTATACGCTGGAACGTGCTTAAAGGGAAGGTACAGAAGGGTAGGACTCACATGGGATAGACGCTTGATGGCACGCTGAAACTCTTGACGGGGCTCGGAGCGATGATGCACTGCCTGCTAACTTATCAACTATATGCACTGGTGTTCTGTAAGCACTGGTTGGCACTGGATTTTGGAGGTTCTAATTTAGGGCTAATCTTGCACTGACTTCGACTGCGTCGACGATAGCAATAGGCAAGGACACGATGCGTGCCGGGTGAGGTGTCGAGGGGTAGGGGAGGGTGTATCAGGGGGAGGGGTAGGAGATGTCAAGAGAAGGTCATTAGGGATGGGACACATCGCACAGCATAGGTACACAGATGATAACAGTTTGGCGGCTACATTTCCTCCGCCCTAAACACAAGGTGTTTATGAAAGGGTCACTCTATGGGAAGTCGAACTAATTTTGATAAGGAACGAGTCAAAACTCCGGTAGAGGTACGTACATCAACTACACGAACAATATTGTCATCCCCAGGATACGTTTTTAGGATACGACCTCGTCGCCACTCAAGAGGAGAAAGATTATCTTCCTTCATAAGCACAAGTTCACCTATCGATGGAGGTTTACAAGGGTCAGTCCACTTCTGTCTGGATTGGAGGGTTGAAAGGTATTGGGTATGCCAACGTTTCCAGAAATGCTGCGTGATTTGTTGAATCAGCTGGAATCTATTCAGCCTAGAAACGTTCACATCCGACAGAGGATATTCAGGTAAGGCGTTAAGGGGTTGACCAATAAGGAAATGGCCAGGGGTGAGGATTTCAACATCACTGGGATCATCAAACGATACAGGACACAAGGGACGAGAATTTAATACCGCCTCAATCTTTGTAAACACGGTTGTAAGTTCTTCGAACGTTAAGGGGGTTTCACCTAGAACTCGCTTCAAAAGAGACTTAGCTGACTTCACGGCCGCTTCCGATAAACCGTTCCAATTCGGGGATAAAGGAGGGGTAAAGATCCACGTTATACCACGTTTAGACATTTCATGTCCAAGGGAAGCCTGATTTTCACACATAAATTTATATACGTCCCGTAAATAATGATTTGCTCCGACATAGTTCCTACCATTATCCGACCTAATATGATCAGGAACACCACGACGTGACACGAAACGTGACAAGGCTGCTATGAACGCGTCGGTAGTAAGGTCAGACACGACCTCCAGGTGGACTGCCTTCGTCGTCTGGCATACCAGGATGCAAAGGTAAGATTTTACAATTTTCCTGTTCCTATAGGCCTGAACTCGAGTATAGAAGGGACCTGCGAAATCGGTTGAAACCCTTATAAAAGGGCGGGCTTTGGTGACACGGTCTCGGGGGAGGTCGCCCATTGGGGGAGTGGAAGGTTTAGCAGTCAACCGGTAACAACGTACGCATTTAAAAATTACATGTCTTATAAGACGTCGGGCAGAAAGTATCCAAAAGTCTCGGGCTAGGATTGCTTGTAAAGTATTAGGGCCAGCGTGCGCATTTTCAACGTGAAAATGTCGCACAAGTAAGTTAACAAAGGGTCCGTCTTTGGGTAAAAGGTAAGGATGGCACGAATCATAGGGTAAATCAGAATGGCGAATGCGGCCGCCTACTTTAATCGTGCCAGTCGCATCAAGGAAGGGAGATAGACGTCGTACTGCGGTACGAATAGGCTGATTACTTCGCAAGCATTCAATAATGTCAGGGAAGGCAATTCTTTGTACGATTTTAATTAAAAACAACAAGGCATCCTTGCGTTCAAGGGCAGTTAGGGAAGGATCCGTACGACGTGAACTAGGGTTTTTGGCATTATGAACAAACCTTAACATAAACCCTACCACACCAGTTAGCTTATGGAAGGAACTGAAACGTTCTAAAAGAAATGAAGAATCCAGAAGGGGAGTTTCCGGAGCTACCAGCAAACAGCGAATCCCGGGCAAGTCATAAGGTAAGGATGCCTCATCAACGGGCCATAAGCTGGGGGGCTTAGCTAACCAGGGAGGACCCCACCATAGGGGATGTTCTTTTAAAGAAGAGGCTGGCACACCACGAGAGGAACAATCAGCAGGATTTTGGTCACCAGGAACGTATCTGAAGGTTTCGTGTAAGTTTGCACTGATTATTTGAGAAACTCTGTTAGCTTCAAAGGTTTGCAAGGTATGAGGGGGGGTCTTGATCCACGCAAGGGCAATTTGGCTATCCGTCCAGCAATGAAGAGAGTCTAGCACAATCGACTTCTGAAGGCAGAGGACTACGGTAAGACCGGTCTGAAAGGGTCCAATATCACGCTGTCAGAGTTCTTGACTAAACCGCGTCACGACACTTTCATGGCTGCCCGCCAGAAATTTGGCATTCAAAAGTGTTGGACAAGGGATGGCTTCGTCTTTGTACTTGGCACCGATGGTGTGCGGCATCGGATTAGCAATCTCAAAGAGCTCGAAAAGATTGCCGCGTCGAGTGCGCCTAGGACTGCAGGTACCGCCAGAGCCAGGGACACGGCACCGCCATCGAGAAGTCGACGAGCCCCTTCAGCCAGCAAGAAATAGCACCGTTTTGTTGTTTTTTCACTTTTAGTTCTTATTTGTATTTGCAGCCCGCCGAGGTACCGATTCCTCGGTATGTACCCTTTTTTTTCTGTTTCTTAACTATAACATTTATCCACCCACAAATGTTACTTGCTATTATATTTTATTTACAAAGAATTAGCGGTACGTTAGTTAGTTTTCATACGTATTTAATGCTTGTCTTGTCATTGTCACGTCAATGTCATATGACACTGACATTAATTTTTTTTTTTTTTTTTTTATGTTTTGGCTTACCACACTTTGTATTTTCTAAATATTCAGAGTTTCAAACGTATGGCAAGTGTATCAATGGATGGAAACCACGGCGGTGAAGCATTTGTATTTATGTGATTGTGTTTAAATTAATGTATGTACATAGTCAAGTTTACGGGAGCGCGAAAGAGCTTTTTAAAAAACACTATTTTTAATAAAAGATTTTATTTTGCTCTTAATACTAATAAAATATGCGTCCGAACAAAGTCGTATGTTCTTAAAGACTAACTTAATCTATCCTTACAGCTACCCACGCGTTATACAGAAATCCGGTGTCGCTGTTGATAATGCATCGGCAGTTTCTCGAGAAACTGCTGATCCAGTTGTTATGACGAGACCGGGTGGCCGCATAACTCCTCCCTCATCAAGTGCGAAATTATCGGGTTCCACTGAGATTTCGATCGGGTTCCGATGATTTCGCAAGAACTTATTTCTAAAACGATACACTATATAACTAATACAGCTTACAGGTAGAAACACATATAATATAACAGTAGCTAAACTAATACTTTTAGTGTTAATACCACTAAAATTGACGTTTTCACTGTCACCATAGAGACTTTCACTGAACACATCACTTCCTGTCAGCTTCAGAATACGCGAAAACTGCCTCATTTCCTCTAAGTTAATATCCTTTATGTTAATGGAAGGTAAATATGTCGAATTCAGTATTTTCAGTTCAGGTAAGTTAATAACTGGCGTTATTTGATACTGAAGGTTTTCAGCAACTGTGCGTTGGTATGTTAACTTTAATTCGTTCAGGTGAAGAAAGCAATTTTGCGTCGTTGTTATTATATATGTACCTTGGAGTGATTCTTTGACATCGTCACTCTCACATTTTTCTGCTAATATTGTCGGTTTACGCGCAAATACAATCCAGCTTTCTAAACTGATTCGCTGGACCTTGATGTCCTCTACTTCGACGCTATACGCTATACAAGAAGTCAGATCTGCTCGAAACTCCAGGAGTTGCTCTACACAGGTTGGCTTCTGGAACTGTACGATGCTCTCGTCGCTGCATAGGAACGTATCAGTATGGATCTTCTCACAGGGCTTTCTAACAGGCAAGTACATAGAATTTTTCACCAAAAGGTAGGGAAATTCAGGAAAAACTACTATAGTCTTATTAACAGTAGATTTGTAAATTGGAATAGAATACATTTTATAATAGTTATATATTTTCTTATCAGTTAAGGGTACCTCTAGAATATAAATTATCTGGTTTGCCTTTACAAATGCCTTTACCTTGATTACTCGTTCGAATTTCAATAAATTGTTTTCAGTAACTTCATACATTAGGGGGTGACTTTGTTCTATTGCCTTAAGAAGGGTTAACAATTCTGTTGCGTTAATAACCGACTGGTGTAATACAGATACTTTGGTGAATGCTAATGCCGTTTCTATCTCACTCAGCATGATATATGATGTTCTAAAAGAAATCGTAAACATGTGAAACATATTTAGAGCATGAGTGAGGTACAAACCATTGTTTTCTTTATTATTTCCCGCTTTTATAAACTCTTCCATTCGTCTTAATCGATTATCTAAAATTATTGAATTTTCATTTAAAGTGCCTGTATTATTTATCAAATTATCTAACATTTTGGTAACCACGGTCATTCTTTTGTTAAGAATGAACTGTTTCGACTCAATTTTTGAAATCTCTTTATCGTAGCGGACCGCGTCTTCATAGTCTAGATTTCCCGAAATTTGTTTGATTATTGAACCCAGGGGGTTGATTAGACCTCTCTTTACTTTTCTGGATGGAATCAACTGTCGCAGTTTTATATAAGTAATATTTTTTAAATATTCAATTTGAGTTCTGATACCGGAAAATTCTGTAATATAAGTTTTATGTAAATCAACTAATTTTATAAACTTTTCGTATTTCTGTGTGTTAAATTCCAAATCGTTTTCTAAACCGTTCAAATCAAGTTTTTTCACTATAATCCATTTATCTTCCTGTCTGTAAGCTTGTCCTTCTTTTACGGGTAACAATCCAGGGTTTCCGTCAAGTTTTTGCAGATGAAGGCCCCGGCTGCAACGGAGAAGGGCCATCATGACCACGCACCACCTGTGGAGGACGTTTAATATTCTTAATTGCTACTTTCGTTTCCCTACTTCCTATTTCTATCGGTACTATATTCTTTTCTATCTGACCTTTAACCTTTGCCTTTCGGTATCTAGCTTTGTCCTTGCTTTTTCTAGTATTAATATCCTTGACAAAAGCTACGTCACCTTCGTGTAGAACTACACATTCTCCTGTTCGTTAATCTTTTCCTTTTTCTGTAACATTTTATCCGATAAATACTGATAAAGATGTTTAGTTCGCTTTGCATGATCTTTTAGTAATTGTTGTACGTAGCATTTTTCGAATTCGCCATCAAACATTTTATTGGCGTCCGTGTGGCCAAATACAATTTCAAAAGGAGTTAATTCGGTAACAGAATGTATAGAGTTATTGTAAGCCATTATAGCGTAGGTCATTACTGATGCTGCATCGGTACATTTTTGCTCATATTTAGCTAAGCGGTAGATTTCTATTAATGTAGAGTGGAAACGTTCAACAATGCCTGTAGAGTTTGGATTATGTGGTGTACAAATGTGCAATTCGATTTTATACATAGCTGCTAACTCTCTTATGAGTTCATTATTGAACTCGGTTCCTGGATCGCTACTTATTTTCTTGGGCACGCCGTACATGGAAAAGTATTTAATTAATGCGCGAACCACCTCTGCTGTTGATTTATTATTTATTTCTATTGCTTGCGCTAGCTTGCTGAAGGCGTCAACTACAGTCAGATATGAACGGTTTTCTATGCTAAATATGTCTATGAAAATCTCCTGAAAGGGTGCATCTTGAGTTTGAGTTAGTTGAATGGGAGGTTTGAGTGGCATTCTATCATATTTTGTTTTTCTACATGCTTCGCATCCATTTATAACGGATGATATTGTCTCTTGCATGTTAGTCCAGAAATAATTTCTTTTTATTCTTAGCATAGTTTCTTTAATGCCCCGGTGGCAAGTTTTGCCTTCGTGATGTTGCAGGACTATAGCCTTTTGTTCGTTCTCGTCTTCAACATACACAACTCTTTCAGTACACTCGTAAAACTCAACGGTACCTTCCTTAAATAATCTTATAATAACTCTATTGAAATCTTTCCTGTGTTGTTCGCTTTCGAAGTATATGAAATATTTGCGTTTAGGTTGTATATATTGCTTTAGAACATCCGTAATTAGTTGTTCATCGTTTACAGGTAGAAATACTTCAAGAATCTTTTGTTTGCTGTTTGAAATGTCTTTCACTTGTATACTTTTATTGAACCATGTGTATACCAAAATTTGATTTGGCTTGGTATCAATGGCCTCGTGAAGAATAGGAATACCTTTATTTTCTAGTTCTACGGCTGAATGTGCCGTTTCCGTAGAGCTACTATTAGAAAGTGGAGGAAGAGGGTAAGTTTTTTCTAATTCGGATGTGTCGCTGGCAGTTAATATTTCTGAGGTATCTGATACCGACAAAGTTTCTTCGCTATCTTTTCTACTCGCTAGAGCCTCTACTCTATCGTCAATTTCTCTATATACTTCAATATCTCTTAGTAGGTCATTAATTTTTTCTGTCTCGTCTAAATTTGCTTTCATTGACACGTCGTCAGAGTCACCTATGGCATTCAGTTTTATTCGGGATAAGGCGTCTGCATTAGTATTTTGTTTCCCGTTTTTATAGATTATTTTGAAATCGTATTCTTGTAAACGCAGTCTCCAGCGCGTTAACTTGCTATTGGGCTCTTTAAGAGAGTACAACCATGCTAAAGGTCGATGGTCGGTGAAGATTGTGAAAGGTTTACCATAAAGATATGGTCGGAAATGTTTGACTGCCCAAATAATAGCAAGGAGTTCGCGTTCGATGGTACTATATCGCATTTCAGTTTCACTAAGGGTTCGGCTGGCGTAGGCAACGGGCTTATCGCTGCCTATGGTTCCCTGAGACAGTACGGCACCTAAAGCTACATTTGAGGCATCAGTCGTAAGTATAAAAGGTTTACTATGGTCTGGGAATTGTAAGATCGGTGCGTTTGTAAGGAGCTCTTTGCATCTTTCAAAAGCGTCTATATATTTTTGATCAATTACTATCTTGTTTCGTTTCTTTAAGCAAGATGTTAGTGGTTGGGTTATTTTGGCGAAGTCTCTAATAAAGCGCCTATAGTAACCAATGAGTCCTAAGAAACTTTTTATTTCTGTTGTAGTTTTTGGAAGTGGATAGTCTAGTACAGCTTTAATTTTGTCATTGTTAGGTCTCAGTCCTTCGTCAGTGATGGTATGGCCTAAATAAAGAACTTCCTTTCTCAAGAATTCTGACTTATCGAGTTGTACCTTTAAGTTAGTCGCCCTAAGTCGGTCGAAAACTGTTCGTAAGTCTTTTAGATGTTCTTGCAAGCTAGTACTATACACAATGACGTCATCCATGTAAACTAGGCAGTGTAGCCCTTGTAACCCTCTCAAAACGTTATCCATCATCCTCTGAAAGGTCGCCGGCCCGGTTTTGAGACCAAAAGGCATCCTAAGATAGTGATAATGACCTGCTTCGGTACTAAATGCGGTCTTCTGTCTGTCATCTTTATCTAGTTCTATTTGGTGAAAGCCGTTTGCAAGGTCAAGTGTCGTAAAGTACTTGCTTTTACCTAGCTTGTCGAAAAGGTCAGTAATGTTGGGTAAGGGGTATTTGTCGTCTATAGTGATGTCGTTTAAACGTCGGTAGTCAATTACCATCCTGTATTTTATTTCACCAGAAGCATCAAGTTTTTTGGGGACAAGATGAACAGGTGCATTCCAAGGTGAATATGATTCTTCGATGATGTTATTTCTAAGTAAGTTTTCGATTTGAGATTTTATTTCTGCCGTTTGTACCGGTGGTTGCCTATAAGGCTTAACATAGATTGGGTCTTCGTTTTTAGTTCTAATACAGTGCTTAATTTGGTTCGTAAATGTCATAGGTAGCTGATCGCTATGGAATATATCTTTATATTCCTTGCATAAGTCACTAATATATTTTTGTTCTTCTTCGTTCATATGGTCAAGTCTCAGTCGTGTCAAATTGTCATCTAAAATTTTGTCTACTTCCATGTCTTTCATTTCTACGTCTGTACAGTTCAAACTATTGGTCCGTTCGCAGTACTGAATAACCTTAAAAGGTTTTGTTATAGTTAAAGTCATGGGTGTATCTAGCGTATTTTGTATGATAGTGGTAGCATAACCATTTTTATACTTCACGATAGCTGAAGGCATCCTAACTCCTTCACAAAATTTTGTATAATTTAAAATTGCTTCCCCGGAGAATTGATCCGTAGGTAATTTCACAAGTTGTTCTGTTCGCGAGTCTAACTCAATATCATAATTATTGCTTTCATTAATTATAGGTAGCGTGGTTGTCTTAGTGATGAGTTTCGAATCTCTGAGGTCAATGACAGCCTCGAGTTGCCTCAAAAGATCGTTACCTATCAACCCGTCGTACTTGGTGTCCACATCATACACATAAAACTTATGACATTCAGCACTATGAAAAGATGGCATCAAAGGAATATGGATCACCTCATTATGGCTGCTCGACGCATGTGTGCTTATAACTGTGAAAGGTTCACAGACCGTGTGCGACTTAAAGAATTCATGAGCCTTGTGGGGACTTATGAATGATCTGGTACTCCCAGTATCAATCATAAACTTAGCGTCTATTTCGGGTATGTACACGTATGGTAATTTAAGTTTAATGTCGCAGTTCTATTGTACTATTTCTGAGGTTTCTTTGAGGCCTGAATGTAAAAATTTTGAACTTCCTCATGCATACTATCACTCTTCATTATTTCATTTTCTGCTTCCTGCTCACTCATTTCCGGCTGTTGGTAGTCTGCGTAGTAGTTTAATTCATTTTGTTGCCAATCTTCCTGATTATCATATTCGTAAACGTTCTCATAATTGTTATATTCATAAGAAGTGGCTTCACCTAAATCTAGTTCGTTAAGACGAAACCCTTGTGGCTGCGTCTGCCCTTGAGACTTAGCTGGTGCTGCAGTACGCATAGACACGTCAGTGTTGCCTGGCTTATTCATTATTTGAGGGGGTTTGTATCCAAATTGTCCTTGATTAAATTGGGGGCGATACCCAAATTGTTGTTGTTGTGGTCTTAAATTAAACTGAGATGGTGGCATATACCTCTGTTGCATATTGAATTGTTGGGGGCTAAACTGTGGTCTGTACCCAAACTGTGGCTGAAGGCCAAAAGGTTTTTGGTTAACTTGAGGGAATCTCCCTTGATTATTTGGTATACCGAAATTAAAACGAGGCGGCGGCGGCGCCGATGTCTGTAGTTTGAACCCACTAGGTTGAATGGGCATGCTAGGTATGCGGGATATGTTAGGCATGTTGGCCATGTTAGCCATGTTAGGCGTGTTGGACATGTTAGCCATGTTAGCTATGTTCGAGTTGCCAAATTTAAATGGTGGTTGTGTGAACGGTTGTTTATTAAACCTGTTTCTCATGCTGTATTGTTCGTAAAAATTAACTTCTTCTAATACATATTCTAAGGCCTTTTCTAAAGTTGCTGGTGATTTAAGTCTTACAATGCGTATTAAATTTTCTGGCAAATTGTACAGAAAAACGTTGAGCGCTGTATTATTATAGATTATAATTTTAGCCTTTTTAATATCCGCATTAGTTAGTTGATTTACTTTCGATATCAGAACTGCTCTAGTAGATTGGATGCGATTGCAAAATTCGAGGTAGTTTTCACCCTGTTTTATTTTTAAACTTTCCAATTCAATTGCTATACATTCTTCATTTCTCGGATCACCAAAATGTTGGATGAACAAGGCCCTAAAGTCAGTCCATGAAAGTATATCTTCCCTCTCACTCATTAAAGCCGCAGCTTCACCTGTTAGTCTACTGGTTATCGTATGCATAACATAAGTGTTCTGATCATTATTTCCATGAAAATTATTAATGACATATTCACATTTCCCTAAAAATTAATTTAAATGACGCTTATCACCGTCAAAAAGTGGGATAAGCTTAAGCATATCGGTTGGTATTACTTTAATGGTCGTCATTTTAAGGTATTTATTTAACTACCTTATCTATAGACACAGTTATCTTAAGTTATATAACAAGGTTGCCTTAAGTAAGACTTCGAACCCTATATTATTTCATTACCTATCGAAAATCATTTCCCTATTATAATTTAAGTGTATGATAATGATATACGTAAAAACTACAGGTGATTTTATTTTCTCGTGTAACGGGTTCGATTCCCGGTTCAAACATGTAATTATAAAAGAGAGAAATATCTAAGAATGCAGTTTAAATTGTTGATTTAAATTTAAAAAACTGTCTCCTTTCAATAAAATGTTCCATCTACAATATTCAAGGTACTTTCCCTCCATGTGGCATTGCCGTGAGACGCCCTGTATACGTTTGTTTGAAGTACATTAAAACGTAGTAAGAGTACTGTTCCTTATAGTTTGATACAAACTTCCTCTGATGACCAATAAAATTGTAGTGACTATTATTCAGCTCTGTAATTAACAGGTTGATATCTATTACGAACTGTTTACTCCGCAGGTGGATCGATTTTATTTATGATGATATATATGATGCATATAAAATTTGAGTTTTACGATACCAGAGCTCGTTTCTTATCCTTTGTGACGCTACTCTTTGAAGCAAAAATGTGCTGTTCTTGTCTGTTTATGGCAGCAAGCCATTCTCATGAGCATTTGCTGTAGATTGGATGTATAAGGGGCTCCCAAAAGAAAGCAGGTACAATGTCAATGAAAGCATTTCCAAAGGGGGCTGATCTGCTATAAAACTCAAGCCAATACTTTTTACAATTTTGTCGTTGTGTTTCCCGTTTAGCTATAGGAAGTATATATTTCAATATGTACCTGTGCTGCCCTTCCTGTTTTTGGAAAAGATAAAATGTACTGAAATTTGTTGGTAGTAGTAGTTGTTTAGTACTTTTCATTGTTGGAAGTCGGTTATTTATTTTTTACCGACTTACAAATAGAAGGGACTTTTTAATATGACTGTTTTTTTGCATGTTTGTTACGCTCTCGGCTAAATTATGAACTTATTTTGATGTATATTTTTTTTGGTTGAGCACATCTCCAAGTTGCTTTCATTTAAATTCAGTAATCAAATAGTCAATTAACTGAAAAACTGTATTTACATCAGCATAAGTAAAATGATTAAAAATTACTATTGTTCAAATCTTTCAAAAAATATTTTACCACCTTAAAACATTGCTATCAAATTCATAATGTGACAGTAGCTATGAAGGTTGCCTGTGGAGTGCCGAGCCAGAATTTCACCCCCCCCCCTATCTCTACCCATGGGTGTTGTAAGATCGCCTCTCACGGGTAACACACCTCAAGCCAACACACAAAAAGTTGGGCAGCAGCGCTTTCTGAGGAACTGATATTTCACACTGCCATTCCCAGGATGCCTGCCAAGCGTGGGGATTATAGAAAACCCTCTCATGACGGGGGAGGCTGTTTCCAGCAGTTGACAATCCGGCTGATACGATATAAAGGTTGTTTCAAGAGCATTAAGCACATCATTATTTATTTTTATATATGGAACATATTATACTACATAATTATTTACTGCTAGCAACAAAAAACCTCGCAGAGGTTTGTCCAGTTGCTACGTCCTCTACTCTAAAAATACAAATAACAAATTTTACAAATTAATTTCAGTAACTAGTAACTTATTTATACAAATTATATCTAATCAAACAAATGAAATGAAAAACATTTAAACTAATTAATAATGAGCGTATGCAACGTAGACTAAAATATACTTCACACTCACATGCGCCAATCTCACGGCACGCTAGGAGCGCGATAACGCTCATAGTCGTCTGCACGAGAAATCTGCTTATCGACACACAAATAGGTACGGTGCGTCACTACAATCATCTAACTCGGCCAATATTTGCCCAAGGCATTATAGTGAAGCTTTTATTCTGTTCCTTTATACTTTAAAAGGCCTACGAACGGACGGGCAGATGGGCAACCGATGCATAATAATAGGGTCCAGTTTTCTAGTACGGAACTCCTAAAAGCTGAAACCTAGGTGCACATTAATTAAGCTTGTTGTCAGATAACTCATCCATTATGTTCATGTCGCTCAAATCAGCTAATATCATATTAATACTAGTATATTCTCAAATAGTAGCTATATTATGCAAGCTGGTACGTGAATCCCCAGATGCTATCAATTACACTTTAATTAGCTCAACCATGCAGGTAATGAATGAATAGGATAATTATATACAAATATTAGCATGATAACATAATTATTGTATTGAACAGATTCAGGCGTTACTTTGCGGAACCATATTAATTAATAACAAATATTTTTAAAATATTTTAAGAAAACATCAAACTAATATTTTAATAAAACACTTAAAATATATAAAAAATAAGTATAATATAAAGAATGACGATGATTCTCGATCGTGCGTTCGTAGAGTCAAGACCTCTGAGTCTGAGAATGCTTCGTGTAGAAGCGAAACGCGTCGAAAATTCTTCCGGTTTGGCTGCGTGGCGTTTGTGACGTCACATCGGCTTAACAGGAAAATTAGGCGGAATAGTTACTAGATATATTCTTATATTTTCAAAGTGTTTTAGTAAAATATTACTTTGATGTTTTCTTAAAATGTTTTAAAAATATTTGTTATTATCTCATAATTATTGTTTCTCATTCTTGAATGCGTTTAGGAGATTTTTAGTAAGAGTATCAACGTAGGTTTAAAAGAAGTTGTAGATGGATAAGATTTGCTGTATAAAGAATGACATGTTTGAAAACTTGATATCCCACGATGGAGTGCTCTACATAATTTTTATCGATTTCCAAAAAGGAGGTTATCGATATGTACTTCTGTACTGTACTGTATCAGCCGGATTGTCCACTGCTAAACACAGTCTCCTCCATTATGGGGGGGTTTGCCAGAATCTTCACGCTTAGCAGGCGTCTTGAGGATGTATTTCAATAATTTAATGTGATGCTTTTTGTGTTGTTAGTGAAAACATAGGTAATAATACTGGGTTTTCTAAATAAAACCATAAAAGATTAAAACGTCTGTTTTGCGGTTTTAGACCATTCGACCGACACACCCTCCGACCATGGAAACTTTAGTAACTGAGTGAATCAAACAGGATAATTATTAAATCTTTTACATAACAACAATTATGACTCGTTGTTTTAATATTGCATAATACTTACTGTATTAACCGGATGTCGTGCCAAGGGGCGTTATAAGGTGTTTGCCATAATCCTCACGGTTTTAGGAGTTCGCATTGTATAATTACAATTGCTCAAAAGGCGCTGCTGCCCAGCATCCGTAGTCACCTCTTACGACAGCCACGAGAAGAGATGGGGGGTAGTTTGCTTAGCCGATCAGCTAAGTTAAGCAACGTCCGCCGCTGCTAAGCGCTTCCGTGCTTCGGCGGCACGTTAAGCTATCTGTCCCGGTTATTGAGAATCAGAGAGCCAGTAATTCAAGTTCATGTTGAGCAACATCTTCGACCACATCAATACTTACCGTCAGATGACGTAGTGATTAAAGGTTAGATGTAAAAAAATAAAAAACCCTGCACTCCACGGAGTATTAGAAAAGTGGGATATTGAAACATGAATATATTATAAAGAGTTCGGATTAACTGGATTGAAAATTTTAATAAAAATTGAAATCGGCAATTGAAAAATTTGTGATAGAATTAAAAGATGATATCTCCTTTAGCATACTCTAATGTGAAGGCTTGCATTAAATGTCAAAGTCAGAATGCGTCAGTAACGGAGCACAGGACAGCAAACATTTTTAATAATTCTGTTCAACGCTTGAACGCATCACATATCCTTGTTTTCAGTACTTACGTTGTTTAACTATGGGACTATGTAGTATGTAGTGCATAGTATACCAAAATGTAAATCTAAAATTTATCAATTTATTATAATTACAAATTTTTAGGATAGGTATAGAATTTCTCACCTCGTGAGGGTCCATTTAACAGCATCATTCGTGGCCGTGTTAACTGCAATCCTTAAAACGTTGCTTGCAATATATAATAGATATTTCTTTTACAAGTAAAAGTACTAAATAATAATTGGAAGCGTTCGTAGCGTAGTTTGCCTATGCGCCCCGTGGAATGAGGTTGGGTAACTCATACTCGCCGAGTTGTAAAACAGTAAATATTTAGTAATGTAAATGAAATATGAGCCGTCATGTTTCAGATGACTACATTCACATAAAGTGATAAATTTGTTTAGTTTCATAACCAGCACTTAATTTTTTATGGATGTAAAATTCAATCTGGGGGCTAAAATGAGAGTGCCAAAAATTGTTCGAAGTAGCGCTAAACTTCACTTGTAAATACACTGATGCAAGAACTATCATGCCACTAATTTGGAGCATTTTCCACTTGGATTTCACGATATCCAAACGGATAACTAAACACGCCTGATTTTAAAGCCGTCTACATTGAAAACTAATTTTGATATATTGTAGCTTCAAACTCCGTCATGTTTGAATGTATGTTCACCATCGATATACAAGATAAGACGTTTCTGAGTACTGCCGTAAAACAGGGTTTAATATAGTTAAAACAAGATTCAGTTGTGTTATTTAGTTAATTGAGCTTGTTTCGCATAATTACAATATTTGTTCGTTATTAGGCACGCTATCCAAGAATTATGAAATTGTTCTTGTAAGTAACATATTACATTATCCTACTAAAACACAATAAACATAAAATAACACTTGTTTCCGAGAAATGTAGGAAGACACGAGATGGAATGTCAACGATGACGATTTTGGCATAGGTATATCTCTTGCTTCCTTGACTCTCATTGAATTCATACAATCCCGTTTACTTAGCATAGTGTTTGCATTGCGATTCCCATACAAAAAGTAGTTTCGTCATGTTTTTAATACCAGATATTTGATCCACCTCGTCACTTAACCGAGAGGTGAAAAATTATATTGCGAGCTGACTATGACATACCCTTATATGAAATTGACAATTTTGATAAATGAAGTTAATTTAGAATAAAACTTTTTACTGTAATATATTATTTAACATTTTTTTTTATATTTATTCCTTATATTTTAGCCTATGACCACTATCTCACCTGATGGTAAATGATGATGTGGTCGAAGATGTTGTTCAGACTAACCTAGAATTACTGGCTCTCAAGGACAGCTGCCGGAACACACCGTTAGGTGTTTGGCTACAGATTTTCTACTTGAGGGTGGTAGCTAGCCAGGCGGGTATTCGCAAATTGCCCTACCACCATGCTATAACGACTGCTATCCTAACATAACAATCGGGACCGACGGCTTAACGTGCACTCCGAAGCACGGAAGCGCTCAGTAGTAATGTCACTAGCGGTCACCCATCCAACTCATGACCGCGGGCGACGTTGCTTAACTTTGCTGATCGGTTAAGAACAGCTAAGTAAACTTCGCTATGAGCACTTCAAGAAACATTGTATATATTTTCAGATAACCCAGGTCTAGTTATATAAGTATTTATATATCTATATCAAACAAAGTAGTATTTTATTGCGCACAAATCGATCAATAGTGGCTATATGAGAATAATACTTTGTCTCTCCTTCTTGGGCAGTAGGGCAGCCCCTACATCTGACATACCTTCCCACATTATTGGGAGGGCACATTGATTATGGTTCATAACCAAAGTACAAAATAGTTTCAACGACTATGAGGTTGGATATTGCGTACAATATACGCTATATTGTGTCTTCGCACGTGAAGTTGAAGCAGGGATAGCTCAGTGGCATTGACTGCCGCGCAGCAGGTCCATGGTTTGAATCCCGCCCAGAGATTGAGCTTCACCGCATGGTGGAAGGGCATTTTGCGATTGCCCGCCTGGCTAGCTACCACCCTCAAGTAGAAAGTCTGTCGCCAAGCACCGAACGGTGTGTTCCGGCAGTAGTCCTTGACATAAAAAAAAAAAAAATATTCAGTTCGCCGCCGGAGAAACACTGTTACTGTCACTTAAGATTTTCTTGAACTTTCTTGGTAGGTGGTGGGGTACAAGGAGTAATCACTCCTTGTACAACCCCCGCCACCTACCAAGCCACCGAGTTCCAGGAATCGCACAGTTATGAAATATATAGTATTTTACAACTCGGTATGAGATACCCGACCTTATTCACGCCGGGTTAAGGACATAAATAATTAATAATAATATAATACATTGACGACCATCTGCTCACGCGATGATGATGATGAAAAGGCAATCGAAGTGGCTGCTTTCTGGTCAAGCTAAATTTAAAATAAAGGTCGCACCGACTCAATAGAAGAATAAATGACATAAAAAAAGCATCAGCTCTATGACCGACCGCCTGCCTGCGCGAACGAGTCTTGGAAATATTCTCGCTAGTGGTTTACATCTCGCAGATTATAAGGATATTTCAATAGTAAAGAAAACGGTTGCGTGGCCGATATTAAGCAACACCCTACTAACCTTGACTTGAATAGTATGCTGTTCATTTGGCGCACTATTTTTCTTTACTCGCCTTTTATAACATTTAACAGACGACATGAAAAAGTCCTTATAATGTCACAAACTAGAAATGCATGAAAATATATTTTCTCGGTCGCATAAAAACGTTTTTAATTCAACAACAATAAAAATCTTTATTTGTAAACAAGAATAACAAAATAACTTCTACTGTTGCAAATACCCCATAAAACTTGGAGCCTTACCGGAGAATCAGGAAACATAACAGGTTCAGTTTATGGGTCTACAAATAGAAAATATAATCTCCTACGGCGGCCGGTAATACCCTCGATTTATAGGAAAAATTTACCCAAAACTTGAGCAAAATAAAATTTGAATATATTAAGCCTAAAAAGGTTGGTAAGCCAATATGAGGTACTTTGGTTAGGGAATGTAATTTTTGGTTGGTTTCTTGGTAATAACAAGATCTTTTTATTTGAAACAGTCCCTAATAACAATTGGACGTTTAACTCGACAGATGCTACCAGTGCTATTTGTTTCTTATCTTGGTCTCCCGTGATCAGAATTTGAATTCCCAAACATGTATCTGTATCTATATTTACGTTCTCATCTACATTGAACTCGTATTATTTACTTTTTACTTGTGTTTGGGTATATCAATGGGTACTCGGACTTTTGCTTTGTTCAGCGGCACAGAATAAATAGGTAAGTTATTCAATCTATGTTAATGAATATTGGTGGCCCTTCTTTTTGATTTTGATGTGATTTGCTAAACATGTAATTTTGAGATTGGATTCAACGTTTAAGGTATAGGTACCATATAACTCTCGTGTCGTATATATTTGTAAAGATCGTTAGAACTTTTGAATACCGAATTGATTCAGGTGTTACTTTGCGGAAGTCCATATTAAATATTAAAAAATATATTACAATATTTAAAATAACACAATATTTAAGTAAATTATTGAAAAAATATAAATATAATGTCAATACCGCTTAATTTTCCTGTTAAGCCGACATGATGTCACAAACGCCACGCAACAAAGCCGGAAGAATTATCGTCGCGTGTTGCTTCTATACAAAGCATCCTCAGGAGATGTCGACTTTCAAAATGTCTCGATCGTGGGCAATGTTTGATATAATTAACTCTTTAATAACCTAGTATTCATTTTATAAATATTGAAAGTAAGTTTAGTTTTTTCATACCAAAAAAAAAAACAAATTCCAACACTGGAACGACTGAAAAAAATTGTGGAAATCGGTGCCATGCTGATTCATAACACTCTGATATGCATGGTTAGACTTCCACAAGTTGTTTAATAACATTGCATGTTGCAGGAGGAATCACTCTTTTCAGTACCTAATGAAAAAACGATCAAGCAGTGTACTGCTTACCAGATCGATTGTCACTCGCCCACAATACAGATCACCATCACGAGAGTTTCAATTACTATTCACTTAAAAACCAAAGGTGAATATGAAATTTAAAATCTTTAATTTGTTCGGAATCGAACTTACGTACGCTAATTCTAAATAATAACGATAAATATATTATAGCCCACACAAACATGCACACAATTCAATATTTTAATAGTTCTCGATCGAGAAAAAAAACTAGTTCATTAAATTGGCCATAAATCGTAAACGATAAGTTTTACAAAAAACTAGTAGTAAGTTAAGTAACTAAGTTCCACAATAATGATTTCAATAACTGGAGCTTTAGGCTTTTTACATTTTATGCTCAGTAAGTGACCCTAAACATTATAAATAATAAAATTGGTCCGGAAATTTAGAGTGAGGTTAAATTCTATTTTTACTGGCCTATCAAAAGACAAAATGTTGAATAAATTAAAAGTATATTTTATATGCATCTAAGCTCACTGGTTTTCCTACAAAAATAGGAAAATACATTATATATATGTATCGGTACTTAGATATTTTGTTTAATATTCAAGAAAAATCAAGAGACAAAAACAGATGGTAAAATGCAAAAGATTATGTCTCAATTTTCATAAAAATAAAACACAAGATATTAATAATACAATAATAGCAAAATGTCTTACAGTCTATTTAACAGTGTTTCAACTGTACTTGAGAGCCAGTTCCCAGTTTAGGTTAAACCTTTTTACAATACTCCATCACATCAGCGTTTACCAACAAATGAGACAGTGGTGTTTTTTACGCCTGATAGGTTAGCCTTGCACCAATATCTCACCTGATGGTAAGTGATGATGTGTCCGAAGATTTTGTTCAGGCTAACCTAAAATTACTGGCTCTCAAGGACAGCTGCCGGAACACACCGTTAGGAACATTGCGACAGAATTTCTACTTGATGGTGGTAGCTAGCCAGGCGGGCATTCGCAAAATGTCCTACTACCATGCTATAACGACTTAACGTGCCCTCTGAAGCACGGAAGCACTGAGTAGTAATGTCACTAGCGGTCACCTATCCAACTCATGACCGCGGCGGATGTTGCTTAACTTTGCTGATCGATTCAGAACGACTGAGCAAACTTCGCTACGAGCGCTTCAATAGTTAGAAAGCTAAAGCTAGCTACTGAATTATACAAAACTCTGATAACTAACCATTTAACAACTGTAGTCAGTGGTTAAATGGGTAGTTAGTAGCAAAAAAATATGATTTTTAGTATTTACAATGAATAAATACAGCGGAAATTGGCAATTATGAGAGATTAGTGTGATTAGATTTTATGGAGTCAATTAACTACTTCAATATTTTCGGCTGGCCCCAACCATTTTGAAACGCCAGCAACCAAAAAAAATGCTTTGATTACCAAATTGTGGATGTCAGTTTTCCTTATTGCCCAACATCTGTTTTATCCAAGGAGTAGTACACAATTGTATATAAACATTCAAGTTTTGAAACATATATTCAGTCGCATGATTAAAAATGGCCGTTCTATCTTCTTCAAGCGATAAAAAAATACAATCTCTCCGACTGGAATCTCACCAGATGATTATTGATGATGTGGTGAAATATGTCAATAGGATTACTTGCACTCAAGGACAGTGCCAGAACCCATCGTTAGGTGCTTGGCGATTTCCTACAGCTATCTTGGCTGTTCACAAAATCCCCTATCTTTATAAAAATACCGATCGTGGACTTCGCCATACTTCCGTCAACTACAGGAAATTCGTTCTCAAAAAACCCGCTAGCAATTGTTCGATCCGGGAATCTACGCAATAAGATCTCACAATTTAGACGTGACGCTCATTCCATTCAATTAATGAGGATACTTCAACATAACTACGTTTGTTTTAAACATTTTCCAGCGATTATTTGTTTCTTGAAAACGTTCAACTTGACAATGAATAGTTGGTAGGTAAGTACCTACATTACGTAATTTTATGTGATGTATTTATATTTATTAAATAGGTTTGATGTCTTTAGTTACACAAGTTCAAGTTATATTTACACACAAAATCGTTTTATACTCCATAACCAATTAAAAGCAAATATGCATTACAAACTAATTACGTGATATGTATGGACAACCGTGTCACAGGTTCGATACCCACCGCCGCGCCGCACAGTAGATCGAAACTCGTCTTTCATAGACATAGAATCTTGAATTATTAAAGGTCAATTTTTTTGCTTGGGACGAGTTCTGTTAATCATTGTTATACTATAAAATGGGATGTGCGACAATTGTGAGCACAAATAGGCAAGATATAATTTTTTTTTGAAAAATTTGTATGGGACTAACATATAAAATGTCAATATCTCCGTAATCACAAGTTTGGCCGTTATATCCTTGCACACGTATATAGTACTAATTATTTATGATTTTTTGATATACTTTGTTTTGCGGCACCACTTGCGATTTTTTTTTTAAAAATCGTCAAAGTTATTAATTTTTTTTTATATTGATGACTGTTTGTAATGCTAAAATATGCGATTATTAGTTCTAGTTTAGGGTATTTTATAAATCTTAACAGAAAACTTTCTAAGAAATCACAAGACTGTTAACCAAAACATTTTCACGTCTCAATACAACTTGCACGGTAATAATAAATTATATATTTTTGAATCTAATCTAGTCACCAGTAATGGTGACTAATAACTAACTTAATGACCTCCGTTACTTCTAATGGTTAAGTAGTCATTTGTTAATGACCTCCGTTACTTCTAATGGTTAAGTAGTCATTTGTTTATGACCTCCGTTACTTCTTATGGTTAAGTACTCATTTGTTAATGACCTCCGTTACTTCCGTTAATACTAATTAATATTGTACCTAATTAAGTAAATGAATATAACATCTAAAGTGACAAATGCTGCTTAATTTCAAAATTAGTTGTGATAATGATACCCTCATTACCAAAACTAATTATAAATTAAGAAAAAATAGTACCCTCATAATTAGTCAATACCTATAAATAGTCAAAAATCAAATTATGTAGCTTCAGTTCATTTTGAGTACTTCTACTGCTAACAACTAATAGTATCTACCTACCCGCTTACCCCGTGATTGTGAATAATGGAAAGTGTAATTTCAAACTTGGACTTGTTTGTTATTCTGAGTAGTCAGAATACTAAATTCGATCACGAAATATTATTTAACACGCTTGTTAATCGACTAGATTCTAGCCTTTCCGATGAAGACCGTGTTACCCTCAAGGAATTTTGTCGGAAATTCACACGGGCTGTTCAGAAGAGATGGATAAGATCCCACCGCAAACCTGATATTTTTAGACGTGATTATTCCAATTGGCTTGAGGCAAATATTGACTGGCCAAGCTGCGTACAAACAAATTTGCTCATACAAGAATCGGTAAATGAAAGTACTTATGCTGAACCCTTACCATCAACGTCAACGATGATATCGGCTTCAACAATGACAAAAAGGTCGCGAAAGCCCTTTGAAGATTTAAGCAACAAGCAGAAGAAGAGGAGATCAAATGAACATAAAGATGAAGAACCTGTTGAATTAGCATATTCAGCTGCAGCACTTTTAAAACAAGATGGTCGTGAGGATATTGCATACGTTATTGAATACATGTTAAAAAATCCAGATGCAACAGCAAGAATTAAGGAAATGATCAAAAAACCAGTCCCTAAAGTATTATTTTCACCAGAGAAAGCACTGGGTTTGTTGCTTTCATTAAAATTATCAAAATGGCAATACATCACTTTGAGGGAAACAACAACTCGAGAAGGTTCGAAAGATATATATCCGTCGTATTATAAACTTCAAAAGGCTAAGCTTCAGTGTTACCCTCCGGAGACATTTGTGACCATAACGGATAGCTCAGCTTCGATTGCACTCCAAGCATTACTAGATTTAACAGTGACCAGGATTATTGAAAGTCTTCCTAGTACTAGTGAAATACAAGGCAAGCAATTGATTTTAATATCGAAGTGGGGATTTGACGGTGCATCCAACCAAAGTAGATATAAGCAGAAAATAGACAGTGAGCAAGATGATTCCAGCATATTTATGACCTCTTTGGTTCCTCTAAAGTTAACAACAGGAGAAGGTGATACTATTTGGATAAATCCAAAACCCTGCTCTTCTACATATTGCCGCCCAGTGCAGTTCAGTTTTTTGAAGGAGAGCAAAGAAGTTGTCATGAATGAAAAAACTAGAATGGATAATGAAATCCAGGCTTTGATTTCCACAAAATACCAAGCAAATGAGATTAGTCATCAATTGTTATTAACAATGATCGATGGCAAAATTTGTACATATCTCTCGGAAGCTAAATCAAATGCGGCCTGCTACCTGTGTTTGGCTAAGCCAACCGAAATGAATCAGTTAGATAATGTAACGTCAAAGACCGTTTCTACTGGTTCCTATGAATTTGGATTGTCACCACTACATGCCCGTATTAATGTAATGGAATGTCTTTTACACATAGCTTATCGCCTCGATTTTAAGAAGTGGTCTGCGAGGGAGGAATCTCACAAGATACTGTTACAGACCAGAAAAAAGCTTATCCAAGATCGATTCAGAGATGATCTTAATCTCTTGATCGACATCGTTAAACAAGGGTCAGGCACAACTAACGATGGTAATACTGCGAGAAGGTTTTTCGAGTTTCCTGAGAAAACTGCAGCAATAACAGGACTGGATGAAAACCTTATCTACAGGTTTGCCGTGATTCTGCAGGCAATCACTTCTGGTGAGATAATTGATGTGCCTAAGTTTAAAGAGTATACCAAATTAACTGCCGAAAGATATGTAGAACTTTATAATTGGTATTACATGTCCTCAACTGTCCACAAATTATTAATCCACGGAGGTGATATAATAGCCGAAAATGCTATTGTGCCAATTGGGAGTCTATCAGAAGAAGCTTCAGAGGCCCGCAATAAAGACTTCAGAAGATTCAGGGAACATCATTCAAGGAAGAAGAGTAGACAAACATCTAACGAAGACATCCTCAACATGCTTCTTCTCTCATCTGATCCTCTGATTTCTTCAATAAGACCAAAACTGGATGCCCATAAGAAGCAGGTATACTTTAGAGAAGCTTTAGATCTACTCAAACTTCAGGAACCTCCGATAGAGTTCTTGGATGTAATGGGAACTGTAGAGTCAGATTCTGAAGTGGATTCTGATGGTGGTGAAGTATTAGAATAATTTAACTTTTAATATTATAAGTAGTTACTTAATTATTGTAATTTTATTTTCACTTGTATTTGACTTATTTATTTATTTATTTTACT
Organism: Plagodis pulveraria; assembly: GCA_963890685.1. Classification (NCBI taxonomy): domain Eukaryota; kingdom Metazoa; phylum Arthropoda; class Insecta; order Lepidoptera; family Geometridae; genus Plagodis; species Plagodis pulveraria. Next base: position 31,072,365 of record OY982960.1, on the reverse strand, counting down.
TATATTAATTGTACTTACCTAAATCATTTTATTTGATTCCAATTTAATATTTATTGTGTGTAATAATTTCAATTTATTTTAAATTTCAGTTGATTTCATCTTTTGTTAGATTTAAGTATTTAATTTAATTTATTTTGAAGAATTTTATGATTTCTGATATTTATATTTGATATTCATGATTTTATTATGTTTTTTACATTAATAAAAAAATCAATTCTTTCTAAACTTCTTTTTTAATTTTATAACCCAACTTATCTAAGTATCTAATACTAGATAGTTTAAATCTCATATAAGATAAAAGTTTTTATCTTAATTTAATGATAGTTTTATACTATGGATCTGCATAGTATAAAACTGATAAATTACGTATATTTGAAGCATTAAATATAGCCTATAAAAAAGAATGATAATTCTGCACTAATTATTAAATTACGGAGCTCTTAAACTTAATACATATTCTTTTGAGTGTATCCTTTCGCTAATTGCTTTATTAGGTATTTAGTCTATCTGATCACCTAACGGAGGTCATTAACAAATGAGTACTTTTACAGTACTCATTTGTTATTGATTACCATACCATTACAGGTGACTAGATTAGATTCAAAAATATATAATTTATTATTACCGTGCAAGTTGTATTGAGACGTGAAAATGTTTTGGTTAACAGTCTTGTGATTTCTTAGAAAGTTTTCTGTTAAGATTTATAAAATACCCTAAACTAGAACTAATAATCGCATATTTTAGCATTACAAACAGTCATCAATATAAAAAAAAATTAATAACTTTGACGATTTTTAAAAAAAAAATCGCAAGTGGTGCCGCAAAACAAAGTATATCAAAAAATCATAAATAATTAGTACTATATACGTGTGCAAGGATATAACGGCCAAACTTGTGATTACGGAGATATTGACATTTTATATGTTAGTCCCATACAAATTTTTCAAAAAAAAATTATATCTTGCCTATTTGTGCTCACAATTGTCGCACATCCCATTTTATAGTATAACAATGATTAACAGAACTCGTCCCAAGCAAAAAAATTGACCTTTAATAATTCAAGATTCTATGTCTATGAAAGACGAGTTTCGATCTACTGTGCGCCGGCTTGAGCTTCATTGCATGGTGAAAGGGCATTTTGCGAATGATTGCTTGTCTAACTCCCACCCTTGAGTAGAAAACCTGTTGCCAAGCCCCTAACAGTGTGTAACGTTAGCAGTCCATGAGAGTCAGTAAGTATTTTTGAAGTTACATAAAATTTAACAACTTTGTGTCTCAGGGTGTTGAGCGCAGTGCATTCATCACTTGTTACGAAATGCATCTATATAGACAGAGGTTATTTCTTAACATCTTCTGTCACAATCACATAAATAGACTTTCGCACTTTGCCGACTTCTTCCGTATTATCTTCTTGACTTTGGATATGTTCGAGAGCCTGCGAAAATATACTAGACTTTTTGAAGCAGTGATGGTCCAGTGGTATTGGCTATGGACTGCCGCGCAGCAGGTCGTGGTTCGAATCCTGCCACGGGCTTGAGCTTCACCGCATGGTGGAAGGGCATTTAGCGAATGCTCGCCTGGCTAGCGACCACCTTCAAATAGAAAATCTGTCGCCAAGCACCTAACGGTGTGTTCCGACAGCAGTCCAGTAAAAATACAGGAACATGAGACTTAAGAACTATGTCTCAAAGTGACGGGCGCAGTGCAATTCTTGAGTTGTGACGAAATGCATCTGTTATATGCAGAGGTTAGTCCGCTTAACATCAGGTGGGCCTCGAGCTTGTCCCGTCACAATAACATAAAAAAGACTTAAATTAATAGTCGTCAAAACGCTAATGATTGCATAAAGATTATCAAAGGCGACAGCACGCGAAAGTCGTTGATAACTAAAAATACTCATAACAAAGAATTAAGTTTTAGGTAATTGTAGGGTGAATAACAATAGACAAAGGAATTTTATAAACTCTTCTGCTATATTACAAACATCATTGAGTATAATGTAAATTAGCGCTAACAATTTGGGTGGTGTATTGAGTTATATAGATTAGACTTTGACGACAAACTCACCTGATGTTAGGAGATGAAATTAATATTATTAAAAATTAGAATTATTGCTCTCAAAAACGGCAGCTGCCAAAACACGCCACAAACGGCCATCTGTTAATTTGGTTTTCTACCAAAATGTTTTCAATATGGTCTGCGTCTGAGGATGACCTCGTCATTTCTAATCCATGTACGCTTGACTTGTTTAATCGAAACGTCAATTTCCTTTTATCCTCTCTACAAGTTTAAGATATCATTCCATATTTTTGGTGACGTTACCGTCAACATTTAATAATTCATTGAAATAATAGCGTATACTGTTTTTTTATTCTCTATTTATTTCTCAAAGTGATATTATATAGCCTCCATTCCTTTTTCCTTTAGTTTTCATCTCAATGGCATTTACTCAACTTCGAGTTTTCATCAATTTTAAATATTTATTTGTTGAAATGTCGTACAAATCTTTTTCTCTTTCAGTTTTTAAGATAAAATAAATTTAGTTCTCTATAGTCAACCAGTCAACTGGTGTACAAATATTTAAATCAGATAACATACATCAATATTCATTTTCTGAATCTATATATACAATGAATTTAATAAAAACGTGTATTAAATAATATTATAAAATATGTTATAGAATTTGGTAAAGTAAATGTAATTTTCTTAAAACCTACAACGCATTTCTACGCGAGACGAACCTTTCTGTAAGAAATCATGAACAGTATAAAAATCTGCTGCTTTCTCTTACTATTATCTAACCTAACATTAATTTGTCTCAGCAATAACACTTATCATATATGTACTGCACGGCGAACCTTTTTTAATTATTTTATTTTAATTATTTCGTACACAGTACAAATTACAATTATAACAAAATACATAAGCATACTTAAGGTTCAGAAATGGATTATAATCCAAAACATGTGTACACAAGGAAAAAACTAAAAAATAAACGAACCTTTTTTATTTGAGTTATTTATAGCTGACAGGCTAGCCTTCCACCACTATGTCACCTGATGGTAAGTTCATGATGTGCTCGTAGATGTTGATAAGGCTAACCTAGAAATACTGGCTCTCAAGGAGAGCTGCCGGAGCACACCGTTAGGTCCATGGCGACCAATTTTCCATTTGAGGATGGTAGCTAGACAGGCTGCGATTCGCAAAATGCCCTACCACCATGTTGTAACGACTGCCATCCTAAGACAAAAACCGGGACCGAGGGCTGAACGTGCCCTCTGAAGCACGGAAGCGCTCAGTAGTAATTTCACTAGCGGTCACCCATCAAAGTCATGACCGCGGCGGACGTTGCTAAACTTAGCTGATCGATTAAGAAGGGCTAAGCAAACGCATATTTTAATAATTCGCTACGAGCCCTTAATGTTTATTTTTGTTTTTTAAAACCATATTCAACTTTACTCAGTATTGGTGGTCTACTATTTTAATTATAAGCCTATACATTCCTCTCGATATCTCCGTCATGCTTTTAAATTTTTGGCAAATATAAAGTTGTCAGATATTAGGCGACAAACTTACCGCAAGCAGTAAAAGCTTTTAGTTAAGAGTTTTGCGTTCTTTGTTCACTCCACTACACAAAGTGACAAGTTCTACAATACTTCATAGGTCACACGTCCCACGCTCTGTTCTTCCCACAATTTTCACAATATTACTTATATCGAAAAGCGAAACTCAAAGTTTGATAGACAGCGTTGATAGAAAAACATTACTTTCTTTAGTTACAACGTTAGGCTTCAATGAGGTGGAGGATCTATCCTTAACAACATTGCGATCAATGATGACGAATACGTGGTCAACTCGAATAGATATCCATAAGAACGTGCGTTCTCTTTCACAGCTGTTTTGTGTGCATTTACAATTTATTTATTCACACAATACAATACAGTTACAAGTTGTCACTCTTAACTTTATTACAAGTGTAACACTAAATTGTAGTTTTTTGACAGTTAAGTGACATGCAGAACCCACACTAAGAAAAAACCTTGTGTCGTGGGACTGCTTCCTTCTATAACACATTTAAGATTGTGGTTTACTATTACATGATATGGCTGTATAACATGTTGTTTATGTTTGAGTATGTGTATACAATATTATTGTTTGTGAGGTTGTGAGGGGTGTGTGTGTGTATGTGTGTGTGTGTGTGTGTGTGTGGGTGTGTATGCATAAAGTGCAATGAATATAAAACTGTGTGTGAATGTAAAGCTAACTTTAATATATAATAAATCATACGATAACTTTTAACAACTCTTCAGTGCCATCGTAGTTGAGGTTTCTCAACCACTTGTTTATTTCGATTTTACCTTGCCTGGTCGTGTGTATTCTCAGATTAGTAATGACTTTACTAGTGTTGTTATATACATATGGGCCAAGAAAACTGATGACGGTGTCCCAGTTTTGTGTTGAATTTCTGTCTATTAAACACCAAATCTTTTCTACGTTTTTTACTTGATATAAGTCTATCTTTTAGAGTTGTTTGCTTTTGTTTACCTAACAGGAGATTAAGTTTGTATAACTGGTGAACAATTAGCACATCACAATCTTTGTATAATTCTATAGTCGGATATCTAAATGGTTTGAAAATTGCCACTTTAAGAACCGCTCTTTGCGCACGTTCTAACATTTGAGCACTGTTTATCCCATATTAAGCAATGCTGTGATTTGCGGTGAAGCACTCTTAGTAAAGCATAGTTCAGAAAAGAGCTTTTTTACTTTGGATTTGATAACTCCCGGGTTGTATTTTCTAGAAGACAGTAGGTAACTCAAAGAACTCCTTTGCGGTTTTCACAATAAATGTTAAAGCAAAGTACTTTGTGCATTTCTTTGTTATTTCGATTTATAACGGCGTCTTTTTGCCGATGCTCTCCTTGTTTGCCAGTAGAACGAAGATATATTGTGCACTTCCATTGCATTCTCCGTAATGTATCCGGAAAAAGGTAGATAGTTAAAAAAACTGATTGTGGCGAATGTTCCAGATTTTAGAGATTTATCTTAGCAAGGTTACAAAACCACATTAGGGTGCCAGGCTGCCCGAAGGGTGCCGGGCTGCCCGTGGATTTAAATAAACTAATTCTAGGTTAGTCTGAACAACATCTTCGACCATATTATCACTTACCATCAGGTGAGATAGTGGTCAAATGCTAACCTATCAGGCATAAAAAGAAGAGTTCTGGGGTGCCCGAGGGGTGCCGGGCTGCCCGTGGGGTGCCGGGGTGCTCGTGGGGTACCGGGCTGCCCATGGGATGCCAGGCAGCCCGTGAGGTGCCGGACTGCTCGTGGGGTGCCGGGCTGTCCGTGGGGTCCCTATTCTAATAAAAATATAATAATTTAAATCGGACTTCGCGTTAATAAATTACAACTAAGTGTGCATTTTGACTTTTATTCCCTTTCCCGAGGGAACCGTGCTGAATTTCGGGATAAAAAGTATACAATATCCTTCTTCGTAGTATGAAATCATGCTAAGTTTTATTGAAATTCATTCAATAGTTTTGGCGTGATGCGCGGCCGGGATACAGACAGACAGACATAAATAAAAATAAATACAGTTTTGGCATCAGTATCAGTTGCAGATCGTTATTCGAACTTCAATCTCTAATATATTTTTTTTTAAATATCTTCAATGTACAGAATTGGACCTGTTACAGTTTTATTATAAGTAAAGATAATGTTTGAAGTGGGCCAGTCACCTTACATATTATTTTATTTGTTCAACTACTTCTCTCGTATTAGCACTTGTGACAGCTTTTTGGATTAGTAAACTGACTGGGCTATCAATGCACAGGTGGTAGCAGTACCTGTTGGTATATACATATTATATAGATGTCACTTGTAACAAAGTTAGACAAAGGACATTTATATCCATTGGATCCAAATTTACGGTATACTAAACAAGATAAATGCCACACGGTATTTTATTGGCTGTTATTCAGATGAATTTTTACGACGTTTCTGTATTGTGATACAATGTCCCTTATAGCTTAACCACTATGTCTAAACAGCGCTCTTTGTGATGGTTTGAGAAATAGGCATATATGTGTACACTTTGTTGAACACCTTACATTATAATAGTGTAAACAGTAACACAATTTAAAATAGAGTAACGATAGGTGGTCTAATCTGTACAAGCGATACAAATATCGGAAGGTGAAAAAATACTAATATATTTTGAAGCAGTGATGGCTCAGTGGCATTGGCTATGGACTGCCGCGCAGCAGGTCCATGGGTCGAATCCCGCTGCGGGCTTGAGCTTCAGCACAAGGTGGAAGGGCATTTCGCGAATGCCCGCCTGGCTAGCGACCACCCTAAAATAGAAAATCTATCGACAAGCACCTAACGGTGTGTTCCGGCAGCAGTTCTTGAGAGACAGTGAAATTACAGGCACATGAGACTTAACAACTATATCTCAAAGGGACGTGCGCAGTGCAATTCGTTACTTGTGATGGAATGCTAATATGTTCTAGGCAGGGGTTAGTCAGCTTAACATTAGGTGGGGCTCGAGCTTGTTCCATCACAATAACATAAAACAAATACTGTGGATGCCGGATATAAACGTAAATTGGATGGATGGCGGTGAACTGGATTATATGGTACTAGCTGTACCTGCGACTTCGTTCGCGATTGCCGTACCTGCAATCGAATTATTCACATTTGAGCACTGTTTATCTCATATTAAGCAACGCTGTGGTCTGTGGTGAAGCACTCTTAGTAAAACATAGCTCAGAAAGGAGCTTTTTACTTTGGGTTTGATAACTCCCAGCTTATTTTTCCAGAAGACAGTAGTTAAGTAACTCAGAGTGTTCCTTCGCGGTTTGCACAATAAATGTTGAAGCAAAGTAGGTACTGTGTACGTTTCTTTGGAATTTCGATTATAAAACGGTATCTTTTTGCCGAAGTTCTCCTTGTTTGGTGGTAGAAAAAAAAAATAGATTGTAGTGGGGTGCCAGGCTGCCCGTGGGGTGTCGGAATGCCCATGGGATGCCGGAATGCCCGTGGGGTGCCAGGCTGCCCTTGGGGTTCCGAGCTCACTTGTCACTATTCTAACAAAAAAAGAATAATTGAAATCGGACTCCGCGTTCATAAATTACAACTAAGTAACATTTTGACTTTCATCCCCTTTCTCGAGAGAACCGTGCTGAATTTCGGGATAAAAAGTATACAATAACGTTCTTCGTGGTATGAACTCAAATCGTGTTAAGTTTCATTGAATTCCATTCAGTAGCCCATGGGGTGCTGGGCTGCCCATGGGGTGCCGGGCTGCCCATGGGGTTCCGAGCTCACTCATCACTATTCTTTTTTCTTTCTTTAAGCCTGATAGGTTACCTTTGACCACTATCTCACCTAATGGTAAGTGATGATGTGGTCGAAGATGTTGTTCAGGCTAACCTAGAAGTACTGGCTCTCAAGGACAGCTGCCGGAACACACCGTTAGGTGCTTGGCGACAGATTTTCTACTTGAGGGTGGAAGCTAGCCAGGCGGGCATTCGCAAAATGCCCTACCACCATGCTATAACGACTGCCATCCTAAGACGACAACCGGGACCGACGGCTTAACGTGCCCTCCGAAGCACGGAAACGCTCAGTAGTAATGTCACTAGCGGTCACCCATCCAACTCCTGACCGCGCGCGACGTTGCTTAACTTTGCTGATCGGTTGAGAACAGCTAAGTAAACTTCGCTACGAGCGCTTCAAACAAAAACTATTCTAACAAAAAAGAATAATTGAAATCGGACTACGTGTTAATAAATTACAACTAAGTGTACATTTTGACTTTCATCCCCTTTCCCGAGGGAACCGTGCTGAATTTCGGGATAAAAAGTATACAATAACCTTCTTCGTAGTATGAACTCAAATCGTGCTAAGTTTCATTGAGTTCCATTCAGTAGTTTTGGAGTGATGCGCGGCCGGGATACACACAGACAGACAGACAGAAAGACAGACAGACAGACAAAAATAAAAAGAAATAGAGTTTTGGCATCAGTATCAGCTACAGAGTGCTCTCAAATTTTTTTTTGCCTAATATCTTCAATGTACAGAATTGGACCTGTTACAGTTTTATTATAAGTATAGATATAGAAGATGATATGATAATAAAGTAGTTATTCGAAAATACTACTGACATAATATAAGCTAAGGCGTAAGGCCGATAAGGAGAAACATGGCTGTAATTACTCCTAATTGCCATCATTTGTAATCCAATGAATATATTTTATTCAATAAATGAATACAAATGTGGAACAAAATGGCTACCAATATATGGAATGATTTTACGAATGAATATGTAGGAACGATTACATAGTGGACATTGAAACCAAAAGGTAATCAGCGAAGGCTTTCTATGTCACTATGATTGAAGGCAGATATCTTATAAATGTCACCGTTTTATTGTACTAACCGTAAGTTTATAATAAATCTAGTTAGATTATAAACTGTCGATAGATTGTGAATGGAAACTAAAGTTGTCAATTTAAAGTTTAAATTTTCGTTAGATTATTAACTGACCATGTCCAGTCGTCAAATTGTAATTATGTGGATCAACAACAATTTACCATAGTTCTACGAAAGTATTACAGTGGCCATAAGCAAAATACGCAGGTACAGGTTTTAATGTACTATTTTTTGGCTTATGTTTAACTTACCACCAGATATAGTAGAGTAACATATAACAGACAAAAATAGTAAATTAAAATATTTAAGCAAAATTACTCAAAATAAATCATAGTTAAACCAAAAGTAGTAAGTGATCACCAAAAGTAGTACATGAAATTAAATTTATGTGGCACATCGCCGGCCCCGGCCGCGGCACGCGCGCTTCGCTCGCTCGGCTCGCGCGTTGTTGTAGTCACAAGTAACCTAACGCTCCTCCTCGCTTCGCTCGTCGTCACATCTAAATATGACTTTGCCCTAGACTAAATGATAACTAACCCTTCGCTAAAATATAGTGATCATTTACTACATTTGGTGTCCGATTACATTTTTTGGTAAAAGAACTAAGGGTATCAAAGCAATTTATGGTGGTCATTATTTTAAATCCCATAGTTTTTTTAATGCACAAACTCGAAATGAATATGTTTTTTTTTCTGACTATTCTTTTTGTTCTCAACTTCTTATTTTCTCTATGCCATGCAAAGATAACTTTAGTGAATATACAGGCATTTTTATGTGCAACATGCCAGCTGCTCTGTTACTTCATTTAGTACACTATTGTTTAGTTGTTCTATCTAATGGACAAAGACCTATAGAAATATAATACCTATTGTTGCCGCCAAAACCATATTACTTTATTCAATACGCGTTTTCGCGTATTGAATAATAGAATAAAGCAATTTCGCGTGCATTAGCATCCTACCACAGTTCTCTGTCTTTTGGTTTATCACGTTGGCAGTTATATCCCTACAACCCTCACTTCTATGTACTGTCACGTTTTTGCCGCTGTAACTGCGGTTTCCAAGGGGTTCTAGGGGATTACCTCTAACTCTTAACGGAAAAGCAATAAAATTAACCAATCCGGTTCATCAAGTTATCTTTATTTAGAGATTGCAGTCCACTAACCATCCAGTGGTGGTTATTAATAAAAAAAAAACAGTTACACTTGGTTAAATTACATTAAAATTCTAAAGTTGAATGCCATTGCAAATAGTGAAAAGTTGTGTATTAGTTTACATTATTTAAGTTTAAATTCGGACAAATCGTTAAATAAAAAGTTAACACTATGGGTAATAGTTTGAAATATGATGGTTAAAAGTTATGGGACGGTAATTGTAGGTGACGTCTGGTCGAATTAAACGCTCCTTACTTAAATTATGACGTGAAATACATATTATAATTAAATCATAATTAGGTGAGACGACAACTTAACGCCCACGTTCATCTTATATTTAAATTACAATTAAGTGAGACAAAAACTCAACGCCAACACATAAAATAAAACAAAGTTCCGGTACCAGTTAATTAATTAAATATCATAGCGATACTCGAGCATCGCTGCCATTCAAAAAGGGTGGTAACTCCTAGGCCAACATCCGAAGAAGTCCAGGGGGAGCCCTTCACATTGATGAACCAAAAATATATATAGGAGATAAAAAAAACCCTTACGGATTTTATTACAGCATTTTAACTAAATGGCGCTGCGCCATCGCCAGCGTGGTGGCCGTCTTCCTTCCATTGCGGGGTTTTTGAAGTAATTTCAAACAAATAACTCAGTTAGCCGACCGGTCCATTATGAAAGAAGCAAAATCATCCAGCAAAAACAGTGATGTGGTATCGAATTGCACCAAGTAAACGGAGATCAATAATCGATACGAGAATCGATTTGTTTTTACAAAAGTAAAGCAATCCGAGGGATTTGGTATAGAACATTCATACATTTAAAAGGAAGTATATTAAATGGTGATTGATCGATTGTTGGTAACAATCACAATTGGTAAACAAATACAATTTGTTTCTTAAATATTTAGAAGTTAAACTAATAAAATTAATGGAACGAGTCATCGATAACAACCATCGAAAGACCAAATTTATCAAGCAAAATTAATATTTGAGGACAAAAGGGAACCGTAGGTTAATTGTAGTCACTTGGTACGAATTACCATGAGAACTATAAATTTTAAGAATAAGTAATATTTACATTAACGATTTTTAAAAGAGAAGTAATAATTATGGAATCGAGTTAAATATTCTTATTTAATGAATTATGGGCCTGAGCAACCATTTATCTGTAAAGTTAGGTAGCACAACGATAGATTTAGTGGGATTCTAACCACTTCAATGAAAATATAAATCAATAATTTACAATCGATAAGTAAGAGTAAGTAATCGATAATGGGTGCGATCCAAACAAACATGGATCCATATAACGCAATCAATAGATTTTGCAAGCACTAGTTTACCATGAACGATTACAGAGTACAAGAATTACGTTTCATTCCACGAATGAGGAGAAAATGTTGATTAGAGGTAAACTTGAATCTAAAAATGAAAAAAAATGAAATAAATTGAAAATATGACGTTACAGTACTATCCCTTTCCCACGCACGCCTTCTGCATATTTGCCTCTCACATATGACGCGATGCATCCATTGCATCAGTGCGTTGTCAAATCTCGTCGAAGCAACTGCTAACCGCAGAAAGTACGGCAGAGAAACTGTTACTTGAATATTTTACAATTTAACGTTTATATAGACAGCAATAGTGAAAATAAGTATCCAAAGTGAACACAAACGTTAGTGCTTCGTAAAGTGTTCGTTAAGGAAGCTCTGCGCCCAGGCAAGCACATTGCCGGCGTGCGCATTTGGCCAGACAAGAATCCAGGAAGCTGTAGAAGCCTATACCGGATCCTCACAAGCAACGGAGAAGCAGGCGAAAGAAGACAAGGTAGGCGTGCATGTCCTATTTTCCTGTAACCCTGTAACTTTCTCATTTAGCTGCCAACCGGTCTACCCTCTATTCTGTCGCCGCACCGCGAACCAGCCCTATCGAAATGCTTTTACAAAATACAGTCCACACCCGCCGGAGTCTCAAGATTTCCTTTCTTGACTCCACGCACCAGTTTCTTAGGAACCTGAACCATTGAGAAAGACCTTCTCAATTTCCCATAACCGCCCCCACTCACAAAGTTGACGTCATAACATCGTGGCGCCAACACCTATAATAACGTATTTGACACAACAAATGCTGTTACAGAGCGTAGTCATGTTTGTTAAACTTCTTCTCGATGTCAAAAATAACTGTTTCTAAATAGTTCAAACATCACGAACCCTTTTATTTCCGGAATCTAATTCAAATCATTCACCAATTATAAAGTTTAATTGCACAGGGTTCTCTGGAAATACACGCGCGTATTCAAACATAAAACCACTTTCAAATTGGATCCCTTGCCACGATGTACCGTTACAAGGCGAAAGGTAAACATGGACGCTCATACGAGTAGATTGATAGGGATTGATGGATAAAGCTTAGTTTACATTGATTCAATCCCGCTTCGGGATTAAACTTCAAAGCTGGGTGCGATAGATGCTTCACCTGGCTAACATCCACTTTCTAGTTAATATTAATATAATCAAGATCCTTGCAGTATGCTTCGGCAGCTATTCTTGAGAGCTATGCCAGTGAACTGGTAGTTAACAAGAGTTTATCTATGATATTAGTAAAAAAAAATAGTATATATGTGTTGTATTGCAAAGTGGCAACTCTCTCTATGAATATTTGGGATCCGGGTATATATATCTACATGTACAATTTGTTCGCCTAAAGCTCTTATACTTCAGTCCTGCGTCTAGTCATAAAATCGAAAATGTTTTGACAACTATTGACACAGAAACTTGTAAAAATAAACCTACAAATATAATATAACATAATTTTAAGTGTAAACCTTATATGTTATAACTAAAAAATGATTTTAAAATAAATAGAAAATGAAATCGAAGGGGCTAATCTAGCTAATCTAGATTAACTGACTCTCGAGAACAGCTGCCCGCACGCACTGTAGGTGCTTGGCGACAATTTTTTAATTGATGTTTAAAACATTTATATTGCTAAGCCTGTATTACTCGATGTGGTACGTGGATGTCTAAAGTTTCCGCTAGAAATTTTTGTGTCCAATATTTAAACTTGAAGAAACTTGAAACACACAAGAAAGTGAGACAAACTCACATTTATATATACAAAAAGAAATCGTTATGGAAGTATAAAATCGTTATGCAAAATTATAGCTGGCTGTGTTTTTCGTCAGCTATACTCTGTTTTGCTCGTAAATAGGAGAGACGCAACAATTTCATTCACTCAAATAATCGTAAGTACTTTACTTTGGGGTAATAGCGAAGTTGTAAATTAATTTCTAGAAAGTTTCGCTGTAATTTGGTTAATTTTCGGACCAGTAATGTGAAAGGAGAAATTTGGAGTGAGAAATATTAAAACTAGATAAAATTAAATTATGAAAGTTACAATGGAACTTTCGCTGTTGGAATTTTATTATACAAATTGTGCACAATAAATATTTTCAAATATTTATATAGATTAGGTTTGAAATCAATGACTATTTCTTCATCTTGTCGCTATCCCACGATAAGTGGAGTGGATATACATATTGGAATCTGCTTCCAACAAGTTCCATTACTTATTGGAAGTATGTTCATAGCGCTTTCCATATAAAAGTAGGTTCGTCATATTTTAAATATCAAGCTTTTAAACTCGGTAAAATTTCGCTTGCCTGTACTTAAGCTTAAATATATGCTTCTGATTTAACTGATTCCTATAAAAATAATGATTTTCATTAAATTAATATATTTTTTTAATTATCTGGAAAACACTATTGTATGGAAATTCCTATTTTCACATTTAGAGATAAAGTAAGCGTGGCATTGGCTATGGCTGCCGCGCAGCAGGTCCATGGTTCAAATCCCGCACCGGGCTTCAGCTTCACCGCATGGTGGAAGGGCATTTTGCGAATGCCCGACTGGCTAGCGACCATCCTCAAGTAGAAAATCTGTCGCCAAGCACCTAACGGTGTGTTCTGGCATCAGTCCTTGAGAGCAAGTGAAATTACAGGCACATGAGACTTAAAAACTATGTCTCAAGGTGACGGGCGCAGTGCAATTCGTGACTTGTGACGAAATGCATCTGGTATAGGCAGAGGTTAGTCCGCTTAACATCAGGTGGGCCTCAAGCTAGTTCAGTCATAATAACATTAAAAAAAAAATTAAACGAAAAACTGGCTAACAAATACATAATGTAATATATGAAGCACAAGGATATGCTTGCATAATATCACCGAGTTTGAACACTTGGTGTTTAAAATATAACGAAAGTACGTCAGTATGGAAAGAGCTACTAAGACACTAACCTTAACTATCAGTACTTTCCCCTCTTAATACATATCCTTCGTCATGTAGTACCTATCTTCTTTGTCCTTTTTCTACCACTGTCCGTTTACATTCCTATTCAATACGCGTTTACTTATAACGCTCATGTTCTTTTTTATTTCTTCACTTTCATTTTACACAACTTTTCTCTCACTGCTAAAATTATTCAAATTCAAATTCATTTATTTACTAGAATGTAGTTTGGATACAGCAGGTGGTAATGCTTAAAAAATATACCTTAACATTCTACCATTACAATGGTGTGCAAATTTTAAAATTTCATCAACATAATTTAATAATCATTACCTGTATACATAATAATTCTTATCAAAATAAAAATAAAATTACTTTACACACTAAAATTAATAACATTACAATAATATTTATTTATTCAATAAAATATGTCAAAACGTAGTTATGCGGCCACCCGGTCTCGTCATAACAACTGGATCAGCAGTTTCTCGAGAAACTGCCGATGCATTATCAACAGCGACACCGGATTTCTGTATAACGCGTGGGTAGCTGTAAGGATAGATTAAGTTAGTCTTTAAGAACATACGACTTTGTTCGGACGCATATTTTATTAGTATTAAGAGCAAAATAAAATCTTTTATTAAAAATAGTGTTTTTTAAAAAGCTCTTTCGCGCTCCCGTAAACTTGACTGGCGCAGCCGGTAGGATCGCATAATTAGCTGCGCCGCCTTTCGCGAAAACATCTAAAAAGTGTTGTTTTATGTGAACAGTGATATACGCAATCCTAAAAGTGCGTGTTCGCGATTCGCGATCGATTGGCGTGTGTGCGATCCTCGAACCAAAGAAATACGTCGAGAAATATAAAGGAGCATGTTGGAGTCTGGCTGGTGAGTGAATTTTTCGCCATCCTCTCCCTATCCACTTTATTATACTTGGAATCGAACTTCTTCCATTATAAATTATCTGGGTTACCTAAAAATAGGTTACTGTTAGTTGTAAGTATTTAGATATTGTCTGACTATTTAATTTACACCTACGGGTAATGAAATAATATAGGGTTCGAAGTCTTACTTAAGGCAACCTTGTTATATAACTTAAGATAACTGTGTCTATAGATAAGGTAGTTAAATAAATACCTTAAAATGACGACCATTAAAGTAATACCAACCGATATGCTTAAGCTTATCCCACTTTTTGACGGTGATAAGCGTCATTTAAATTAATTTTTAGGGAAATGTGAATATGTCATTAATAATTTTCATGGAAATAATGATCAGAACACTTATGTTATGCATACGATAACCAGTAGACTAACAGGTGAAGCTGCGGCTTTAATGAGTGAGAGGGAAGATATACTTTCATGGACTGACTTTAGGGCCTTGTTCATCCAACATTTTGGTGATCCGAGAAATGAAGAATGTATAGCAATTGAATTGGAAAGTTTAAAAATAAAACAGGGTGAAAACTACCTCGAATTTTGCAATCGCATCCAATCTACTAGAGCAGTTCTGATATCGAAAGTAAATCAACTAACTAATGCGGATATTAAAAAGGCTAAAATTATAATCTATAATAATACAGCGCTCAACGTTTTTCTGTACAATTTGCCAGAAAATTTAATACGCATTGTAAGACTTAAATCACCAGCAACTTTAGAAAAGGCCTTAGAATATGTATTAGAAGAAGTTAATTTTTACGAACAATACAGCATGAGAAACAGGTTTAATAAACAACCGTTCACACAACCACCATTTAAATTTGGCAACTCGAACATAGCTAACATGGCTAACATGTCCAACACGCCTAACATGGCTAACATGGCCAACATGCCTAACATATCCCGCATACCTAGCATGCCCATTCAACCTAGTGGGTTCAAACTACAGACATCGGCGCCGCCGCCGCCTCGTTTTAATTTCGGGATACCAAATAATCAAGGGAGATTCCCTCAAGTTAACCAAAAACCTTTTGGCCTTCAGCCACAGTTTGGGTACAGACCACAGTTTAGCCCCCAACAATTCAATATGCAACAGAGGTACATGCCACCATCTCAGTTTAATTTAAGACCACAACAACAACAATTTGGGTATCGCCCCCAATTTAATCAAGGACAATTTGGATACAAACCCCCTCAAATAATGAATAAGCCAGGCAACACTGACGTGTCTATGCGTACTGCAGCACCAGCTAAGTCTCAAGGGCAGACGCAGCCACAAGGGTTTCGTCTTAACGAACTAGATTTAGGTGAAGCCACTTCTTATGAATATAACAATTATGAGAACGTTTACGAATATGATAATCAGGAAGATTGGCAACAAAATGAATTAAACTACTACGCAGACTACCAACAGCCGGAAATGAGTGAGCAGGAAGCAGAAAATGAAATAATGAAGAGTGATAGTATGCATGAGGAAGTTCAAAATTTTTACATTCAGGCCTCAAAGAAACCTCAGAAATAGTACAATTGAACTGCGACATTAAACTTAAATTACCATACGTGTACATACCCGAAATAGACGCTAAGTTTATGATTGATACTGGGAGTACCAGATCATTCATAAGTCCCCACAAGGCTCATGAATTCTTTAAGTCGCACACGGTCTGTGAACCTTTCACAGTTATAAGCACACATGCGTCGAGCAGCCATAATGAGGTGATCCATATTCCTTTGATGCCATCTTTTCATAGTGCTGAATGTCATAAGTTTTATGTGTATGATGTGGACACCAAGTACGACGGGTTGATAGGTAACGATCTTTTGAGGCAACTCGAGGCTGTCATTGACCTCAGAGATTCGAAACTCATCACTAAGACAACCACGCTACCTATAATTAATGAAAGCAATAATTATGATATTGAGTTAGACTCGCGAACAGAACAACTTGTGAAATTACCTACGGATCAATTCTCCGGGGAAGCAATTTTAAATTATACAAAATTTTGTGAAGGAGTTAGGATGCCTTCAGCTATCGTGAAGTGTAAAAATGGTTATGCTACCACTATCATACAAAATACGCTAGATACACCCATGACTTTAACTATAACAAAACCTTTTAAGGTTATTCAGTACTGCGAACGGACCAATAGTTTGAACTGTACAGACGTAGAAATGAAAGACATGGAAGTAGACAAAATTTTAGATGACAATTTGACACGACTGAGACTTGACCATATGAACGAAGAAGAACAAAAATATATTAGTGACTTATGCAAGGAATATAAAGATATATTCCATAGCGATCAGCTACCTATGACATTTACGAACCAAATTAAGCACTGTATTAGAACTAAAAACGAAGACCCAATCTATGTTAAGCCTTATAGGCAACCACCGGTACAAACGGCAGAAATAAAATCTCAAATCGAAAACTTACTTAGAAATAACATCATCGAAGAATCATATTCACCTTGGAATGCACCTGTTCATCTTGTCCCCAAAAAACTTGATGCTTCTGGTGAAATAAAATACAGGATGGTAATTGACTACCGACGTTTAAACGACATCACTATAGACGACAAATACCCCTTACCCAACATTACTGACCTTTTCGACAAGCTAGGTAAAAGCAAGTACTTTACGACACTTGACCTTGCAAACGGCTTTCACCAAATAGAACTAGATAAAGATGACAGACAGAAGACCGCATTTAGTACCGAAGCAGGTCATTATCACTATCTTAGGATGCCTTTTGGTCTCAAAACCGGGCCGGCGACCTTTCAGAGGATGATGGATAACGTTTTGAGAGGGTTACAAGGGCTACACTGCCTAGTTTACATGGATGACGTCATTGTGTATAGTACTAGCTTGCAAGAACATCTAAAAGACTTACGAACAGTTTTCGACCGACTTAGGGCGACTAACTTAAAGGTACAACTCGATAAGTCAGAATTCTTGAGAAAGGAAGTTCTTTATTTAGGCCATACCATCACTGACGAAGGACTGAGACCTAACAATGACAAAATTAAAGCTGTACTAGACTATCCACTTCCAAAAACTACAACAGAAATAAAAAGTTTCTTAGGACTCATTGGTTACTATAGGCGCTTTATTAGAGACTTCGCCAAAATAACCCAACCACTAACATCTTGCTTAAAGAAACGAAACAAGATAGTAATTGATCAAAAATATATAGACGCTTTTGAAAGATGCAAAGAGCTCCTTACAAACGCACCGATCTTACAATTCCCAGACCATAGTAAACCTTTTATACTTACGACTGATGCCTCAAATGTAGCTTTAGGTGCCGTACTGTCTCAGGGAACCATAGGCAGCGATAAGCCCGTTGCCTACGCCAGCCGAACCCTTAGTGAAACTGAAATGCGATATAGTACCATCGAACGCGAACTCCTTGCTATTATTTGGGCAGTCAAACATTTCCGACCATATCTTTATGGTAAACCTTTCACAATCTTCACCGACCATCGACCTTTAGCATGGTTGTACTCTCTTAAAGAGCCCAATAGCAAGTTAACGCGCTGGAGACTGCGTTTACAAGAATACGATTTCAAAATAATCTATAAAAACGGGAAACAAAATACTAATGCAGACGCCTTATCCCGAATAAAACTGAATGCCATAGGTGACTCTGACGACGTGTCAATGAAAGCAAATTTAGACGAGACAGAAAAAATTAATGACCTACTAAGAGATATTGAAGTATATAGAGAAATTGACGATAGAGTAGAGGCTCTAGCGAGTAGAAAAGATAGCGAAGAAACTTTGTCGGTATCAGATACCTCAGAAACATTAACTGCCAGCGACACATCCGAATTAGAAAAAACTTACCCTCTTCCTCCACTTTCTAATAGTAGCTCTACGGAAACGGCACATTCAGCCGTAGAACTAGAAAATAAAGGTATTCCTATTCTTCACGAGGCCATTGATACCAAGCCAAATCAAATTTTGGTATACACATGGTTCAATAAAAGTATACAAGTGAAAGACATTTCAAACAGCAAACAAAAGATTCTTGAAGTATTTCTACCTGTAAACGATGAACAACTAATTACGGATGTTCTAAAGCAATATATACAACCTAAACGCAAATATTTCATATACTTCGAAAGCGAACAACACAGGAAAGATTTCAATAGAGTTATTATAAGATTATTTAAGGAAGGTACCGTTGAGTTTTACGAGTGTACTGAAAGAGTTGTGTATGTTGAAGACGAGAACGAACAAAAGGCTATAGTCCTGCAACATCACGAAGGCAAAACTTGCCACCGGGGCATTAAAGAAACTATGCTAAGAATAAAAAGAAATTATTTCTGGACTAACATGCAAGAGACAATATCATCCGTTATAAATGGATGCGAAGCATGTAGAAAAACAAAATATGATAGAATGCCACTCAAACCTCCCATTCAACTAACTCAAACTCAAGATGCACCCTTTCAGGAGATTTTCATAGACATATTTAGCATAGAAAACCGTTCATATCTGACTGTAGTTGACGCCTTCAGCAAGCTAGCGCAAGCAATAGAAATAAATAATAAATCAACAGCAGAGGTGGTTCGCGCATTAATTAAATACTTTTCCATGTACGGCGTGCCCAAGAAAATAAGTAGCGATCCAGGAACCGAGTTCAATAATGAACTCATAAGAGAGTTAGCAGCTATGTATAAAATCGAATTGCACATTTGTACACCACATAATCCAAACTCTACAGGCATTGTTGAACGTTTCCACTCTACATTAATAGAAATCTACCGCTTAGCTAAATATGAGCAAAAATGTACCGATGCAGCATCAGTAATGACCTACGCTATAATGGCTTACAATAACTCTATACATTCTGTTACCGAATTAACTCCTTTTGAAATTGTATTTGGCCACACGGACGCCAATAAAATGTTTGATGGCGAATTCGAAAAATGCTACGTACAACAATTACTAAAAGATCATGCAAAGCGAACTAAACATCTTTATCAGTATTTATCGGATAAAATGTTACAGAAAAAGGAAAAGATTAGGGAAAAACGAACAGGAGAATGTGTAGTTCTACACGAAGGTGACGTAGCTTTTGTCAAGGATATTAATACTAGAAAAAGCAAGGACAAAGCTAGATACCGAAAGGCAAAGGTTAAAGGTCAGATAGAAAAGAATATAGTACCGATAGAAATAGGAAGTAGGGAAACGAAAGTAGCAATTAAGAATATTAAACGTCCTCCACAGGTGGTGCGTGGTCATGATGGCCCTTCTCCGTTGCAGCCGGGGCCTTCATCTGCAAAAACTTGACGGAAACCCTGGATTGTTACCCGTAAAAGAAGGACAAGCTTACAGACAGGAAGATAAATGGATTATAGTGAAAAAACTTGATTTGAACGGTTTAGAAAACGATTTGGAATTTAACACACAGAAATACGAAAAGTTTATAAAATTAGTTGATTTACATAAAACTTATATTACAGAATTTTCCGGTATCAGAACTCAAATTGAATATTTAAAAAATATTACTTATATAAAACTGCGACAGTTGATTCCATCCAGAAAAGTAAAGAGAGGTCTAATCAACCCCCTGGGTTCAATAATCAAACAAATTTCGGGAAATCTAGACTATGAAGACGCGGTCCGCTACGATAAAGAGATTTCAAAAATTGAGTCGAAACAGTTCATTCTTAACAAAAGAATGACCGTGGTTACCAAAATGTTAGATAATTTGATAAATAATACAGGCACTTTAAATGAAAATTCAATAATTTTAGATAATCGATTAAGACGAATGGAAGAGTTTATAAAAGCGGGAAATAATAAAGAAAACAATGGTTTGTACCTCACTCATGCTCTAAATATGTTTCACATGTTTACGATTTCTTTTAGAACATCATATATCATGCTGAGTGAGATAGAAACGGCATTAGCATTCACCAAAGTATCTGTATTACACCAGTCGGTTATTAACGCAACAGAATTGTTAACCCTTCTTAAGGCAATAGAACAAAGTCACCCCCTAATGTATGAAGTTACTGAAAACAATTTATTGAAATTCGAACGAGTAATCAAGGTAAAGGCATTTGTAAAGGCAAACCAGATAATTTATATTCTAGAGGTACCCTTAACTGATAAGAAAATATATAACTATTATAAAATGTATTCTATTCCAATTTACAAATCTACTGTTAATAAGACTATAGTAGTTTTTCCTGAATTTCCCTACCTTTTGGTGAAAAATTCTATGTACTTGCCTGTTAGAAAGCCCTGTGAGAAGATCCATACTGATACGTTCCTATGCAGCGACGAGAGCATCGTACAGTTCCAGAAGCCAACCTGTGTAGAGCAACTCCTGGAGTTTCGAGCAGATCTGACTTCTTGTATAGCGTATAGCGTCGAAGTAGAGGACATCAAGGTCCAGCGAATCAGTTTAGAAAGCTGGATTGTATTTGCGCGTAAACCGACAATATTAGCAGAAAAATGTGAGAGTGACGATGTCAAAGAATCACTCCAAGGTACATATATAATAACAACGACGCAAAATTGCTTTCTTCACCTGAACGAATTAAAGTTAACATACCAACGCACAGTTGCTGAAAACCTTCAGTATCAAATAACGCCAGTTATTAACTTACCTGAACTGAAAATACTGAATTCGACATATTTACCTTCCATTAACATAAAGGATATTAACTTAGAGGAAATGAGGCAGTTTTCGCGTATTCTGAAGCTGACAGGAAGTGATGTGTTCAGTGAAAGTCTCTATGGTGACAGTGAAAACGTCAATTTTAGTGGTATTAACACTAAAAGTATTAGTTTAGCTACTGTTATATTATATGTGTTTCTACCTGTAAGCTGTATTAGTTATATAGTGTATCGTTTTAGAAATAAGTTCTTGCGAAATCATCGGAACCCGATCGAAATCTCAGTGGAACCCGATAATTTCGCACTTGATGAGGGAGGAGTTATGCGGCCACCCGGTCTCGTCATAACAACTGGATCAGCAGTTTCTCGAGAAACTGCCGATGCATTATCAACAGCGACACCGGATTTCTGTATAACGCGTGGGTAGCTGTAAGGATAGATTAAGTTAGTCTTTAAGAACATACGACTTTGTTCGGACGCATATTTTATTAGTATTAAGAGCAAAATAAAATCTTTTATTAAAAATAGTGTTTTTTAAAAAGCTCTTTCGCGCTCCCGTAAACTTGACTACATACTGTTGTCCCTTTATTTTTTATTTTTTTTTCTTAGTATTAATTCGAATTAATTATTACGATTCCCGGCAGGTGGAGTTTTTGATAGTTTTGGTTATAAGTAATTGTATTTTTTACTTAAATATTTAGTAGTTAGTATTTATTATAATATTTATATATATTATTTAATATTTATATTATGCTTAATTTATTCAATGATAATGCAAGTAGTGATAGTGACCAATCATTCTTATCTTTACTTTCCGATGGTAGCACAGACGATGACAGTTTTGTAAGCTTACCATCTCTTGCCGACTCTCTTGAAGCTCAGTTTTCTGATGTACCTAAAAACTTTAACGTAGTTCACATTAACGCGCAAAGCATTCCGGCTCATTATCCTGATATGCAGGCATCCCTCCTTAACAAAAATATTCAAGCTATAGTAGTCTCTGAGACGTGGCTCAAACCTTGCCTTCTTACTACTTTGTACTCACTACCCGGTTTTCACCTCATACGCAACGACCGCACGAGTAGTAGAGGTGGTGGTGTGGCTATTTACCTAAGGTCAAATATTCCTTTTTCTGTGATCAGCACATCGCCTCAACCACCACCCTCCAACGCCGGCGAGCATCTGTTTGTGGAGGTAATTTTATCAAATAACAAAATACTGCTTGGAGCCTACTATAGCCACTCCTCAAGTGTCAATTACTTTTCATCTTTTGAGAAAATCTTAGAAGATCTTATTCCATTATATAACCATAACATTATTTTAGGAGATTTCAATACCTGTCTCCTCAAGCAAGACCACCGCACTCATTCCTTTGAATCGATCATTAAATCTTGCAACATGCATATCCTCCCATTTAGTGCCACTCATCATGCACCCAATTATAGCCCCTCCCTCCTTGATTTGTGTATAGTGTCTTCTCCACAGCATGTTGCTAAGCATGGTCAATGTTCTGCTGACAATTTCTCATATCATGACCTAATATTTCTCTCGTATAAAATTCGACCTCCAAAAATTAAACCCAAAGTAATTCTTCAGCGCAATTTTAGTGGTATGAATAAAGAAAAAATGTTACAAGATGCTAGCAACATAGACTGGTCTCCGGTGACCAACGCTGTAACAGTCGATGACCAAGTTGCAATTTTCAATTCCATGATTACTCATTTGTACGATAAGCACGCTCCATTACGTGCCATCAAGCTTAAGCATCGTCCAGCTGCTTGGCTTACAAATGACATTAAACTGTTAATGAGCAAAAAATGTAGTGCTAGACATAAATATAAATGCCGCCCTAATGACTCTAACAAAGAAAAATATGTGAAGTCAAGAAATCGTTGCAATATGGTGTGTAGGGATGCCCTGCGTCGCCATATTCATAAATCAGTCGATAATGATGATCCAGCAAAAGTCTGGCAATTTCTAAGGTCTTTTGGAATTGGTAAATCTCTTCAAGATAGTATCCCTAACAACTTAAACATAGATTCTCTCAATCTCCATTTCTCTTCAGTGCTTCCTATTGATGTATCTGAAAAATCTAATACTATTAATTATCTTTCAACGTTACCGATTCCTGACTACTCTCCTTTTGTTTTTAATCGAGTGTCCGCTTGTGATGTTAAGAAGAGCTTATTATCGATCACTTCCAATGCTATAGGCGGTGATGGAATTAGTCGCAATATGATAGTGCCTATCCTTGACATCATCCTTCCTGTTCTTTGCCTTATATTCAATAACTCCATGACAAACGGCATTTATCCCACTATCTGGAAAGATGCACAACTTATTCCCTTACCCAAAAAACCCAATCCCAAATCTTTTACTGAATATCGTCCTATATCCATTCTCCCATTTCTATCAAAAGTTCTTGAGCGCCTAGTCCACAGCCAAATAAGCAAATATTTATCCTCTCATGACCTACTAAATCCTTTCCAATCCGGTTTTCGTCCTGGCCACAGCACAGTAAGCACTCTCGTGAAGATCACTGATGACATTCGCTTATCCATGGACAACAGAAACTTAACTGTACTCACATTACTAGATTTTAGTAATGCTTTTAACACAGTTGACTTTGACATACTTCTAGCCATACTACGCTCAATTAACATATCTCCAACGGTACTCGATTGGTTTCATAGTTATTTATTTGGGCGCCGGCAACGGATCCGTCTAGAAGAGAAGTTCTCTTCCTGGTGTGATGCAATTGCAGGTGTTCCACAAGGTGGCGTTTTATCTCCCCTCCTTTTCGCAATATTTATTAATTCAATCTCAAATATTTTTTCTTCCTCCTACCACTTATATGCAGACGATCTTCAAATCTACTCTAAAGCCCCTCTTGACCAGCTTTCTGGAGCCATAGACCTAATAAATGCTGATTTAAATTGCATCACAACATGGTGCAGACAATTTGGTCTGAAAATAAATCCTAGCAAGACGCAGGTAATGATTGTGGGAAGTTCGCAGTTAATCTCAAAGGTGGACTTGTCAACGATTCCATCCATTCATTTTGATGGAGTCCCTATTCCCTATAGTACATCTATAAAAAATCTAGGGTTGACAATCGATCATTGCTTAAGTTGGGCTCCTCAGCTACAAGTTACTAGTCGCAAATTGTACGCCACCGCTGGCGCTTTAAAAAGACTGCGCAACTTTCTTCCTATCACCACTAAAATTGCTCTAGTTCAATCTCTTTTACTCCCAATTCTAGATTACGCTGATGTCTGCTATCCAGATCTCACTGAGGAACAGCTAGATAAGCTTGAGCGTCTTCAAAACTTCTGCATAAGATTTATATTTGGTTTGCGCAAGTATGATCACATATCTCAATATCGATCAAAGCTCAAGTGGCTCCCTATACGTCTTCGCCGGAATGCTCACATACTCTCTCTCCTTTACAATATTTTGTTCAATCCTTTGACCCCGCGCTATCTTAAGGAACGTTTCAATTTCCTTCACAATGCCAACGTTCTCAATCTTAGGTCATCAGAAAATCTTGCCCTCAGTATGCCTCAACATGGCACAGTATTTTATGATCACTCATTTTCAGTGAAAGCTGTTCGCTTATGGAACTTATTACCAGTTACTATCAGGCGTGCACAATCCTTGTCGACCTTCAAAAGCCAAGTAAAAAGTTTCTATCTCGCCGATTAGTTTAACCAGTGTGAACTTGGGTTTTGATTATAATACACCAAAGAATTAATGTGTATATATATATAAATATATATTGTATTGTAGTGTATATATATATTATGTAAGTATATCAATGTATTAATTATATGTTTATATATATTTCAATATATATTAGTGTATTTTTATGTATTAGAAGATATTTTTCTTTTCTTGTTTATAATGTATTATTAATTGATTTAGTAATGTATTATTGTCTTGATTTGATTGTACCTTTATCTTTATATTACACCCCGTCTTGTTATTCCTGTATTTCCTCTCCATCCTAAGGTTGCCTGGAAGAGATCACTATTAGTGATAAGGCCGCCCATTGTAACACTTTATTTTAAGCTTTCTTTTACTTTTATGTTATTTTTGTATATTAAGTGGTGTAACAATAAAGAATTATCTATCTATCTATCTATCTACTATGTGCGAGAATATTTTAGTAAGGAGCACAGCTCCCATCAATTCCAATTTAGGAATTGTCAGACGTGTCCGGACGGGGGCAACTTTAGTTTTCGACATCAGGAGATAGACGGAGCCATTGCCATTGGAGTCTTCTGATCTCAGGTAGCACACAGACGCAAACCCTGCCAAGGAAGCATCGCAGAATCCGTGCAAGGAGTATGAAACACTGTCAGGGGGGAAGATACGCCGAGGTAATGATACTAAATTTATGTGAGGTAAGTCAGTAATAAAAGAATTCCACTCTTGTAATAATTCAGGGGGGAGGGGGTCGTCCCATCCAATACCTGATAGCCAAAGTTTTTGAACAAAGACTTTGGCTTTAAAAACTACGGGGGAAATCCAACCGCATGGATCATAGGTGCGAGCAATAAGGGACAGTACAGTACGCTTAGTAGCCTGCGTTTCAGGTACTGAAGAGAATTTATAGGAAAAGGCATCCGTCACGGGATTGTATTGTACACCTAGTACAAGTACAACTTGGGGATTTTCTGCATCAGCAAATTGGTGGGGGTTTTGAAGATGTTCACTAGGTAAATCGTCTAAGAGCTCGGGGCAATTAGAGGTCCATTTTCGAAGCTCATAGCCGCCAGATGCCATTATACCTTCAAGTTGGGACTTCAATTTACGAGCTGATGCCAGGTCAGATGCACCAGAAAGGCAATCATCAACGTATAGATCGTTAATCAGGACTTCAGCCGCTAAGGGAAATCTATGCCGCTCTTGTTCCGCTAGCTCGTGCAAAACTCTAATGGCGATGTAAGGACTTGACCTTAAGCCGTAGGTGTTGGTATTAAGCTCGTAGGTGAGAAGAGGATCTGAGGGGGACTCACGCCATAAAATCAATTGGTACATACGATCCTCCGGGTGGATCCATGACATTCTGAACATCATACGAATGTCAGTCACAAATACCACAGAATGCCTTCTAAAGTTTAACAAGATAAGGGTAATATCATTTTGTAATTTAGGGCCGGCGTGAAGGCATTGGTTTAGAGTAACGCGATTCGTAGTAGGGGATGAGCCATTGAACATTACTCTTATTTTCGAAACATCGCCAGTATTTTTGAAAACGCCGTGGTGAGGTATGTAGTAATGTTCAAGGGAAATGGTTTGTGAGTCACGTGATAAAGGGGTCATATGATTTAGTTTTATATATTCACGCATAAAGGCTATATATTTTTCCCGAAACTCTAGATTACGTAACATGCGTTTTTCAAGGCTAAAGAATGTGCGTTCAGCAGTAAAACGGGAATCACCTAGGGTAGGTCGGTCAGATAAAAAGGGCAGGCGGGTAGTAAATCGACCTAAGTTATCTCGGGTAGTAGTTGATTTAAATATCTTCTCACACTCATCGTCACGAGGGTCACGTTTGGGGGGTTCAGGAGGTTCTTCAACCTGCCAAAATTTCTCTACTACCTGTGACAAAGACACAGCAGCTTGAGGGCCCGGCTGTACCGCCGCGACACCAGGTACGGGTCCAAATATTAAATATCCTAAGGCTGAGTTAAATGCCGTAAGACCGCATGACGTTAGTTCAACTTTATCCGTACCGAATATGGCACCGCACACATCTGCGCCTAATAAAATATCTATGGGCCCGGGCTTATTAAAGGCAGGATCCGCTAACGGTAAGGAAAAAGGAATTAAATGTTTAGGCAGCTCAACTTCAGGGTGTATACCGGCAATAACATCAATAATTAGGGCTTCCGCAAAAAACTTAGGGTAGGAACTAGACAACGATTTAAAGGTAAGGGACACAGAACCGCAGGCTCGGGTAGACTCCACATTGCCTACACCGCGTACGGGGGCAATCGAAGCACACACATGTAAATTTAAACGAGAGGATAATTCACTAGTAATTAGGCAACCCTGGGCTCCGGTGTCACAAAGTGCGCGAGCTTCAACATCATAACCGGATGAAGTTTGTATACGGATAACTGCGGTAGGTAGGAGGACTAAGCTTGGGTAACTGTGTGTGAAAAAGGTAGGAAACGATAAGCTATCTAGCTATGCGGCACGCTGATGCCGCGCGCTTATGGCATCTCTGCTAGGAGAGTCAGGGCGGGGGTGGTCTCGGCTAGGGGAGTCAGGCGCATAGCGCACAGTGTTATTTGACCATCTGGGAGGTGACCTGCGAGGGGGTGATTTATTCTGCACTCGGGGGGTAATTCGAGGGGAAGATCGACCGGATATATTTACTGTACCTCCGCCCATGGCGGAACCTGACCTATTATTATAATTATTGTGACCAGGGCCGGACTGGGAACCACCGCTTTTATTGAAACACAACAATGTATGATGCGTTGTCCGGCTACAGGAAGAACATTTATAATTTTTAGGGCACGATTCAATTCTGTGCTTGTCTAGGCAACGGTAACAAAGAAATGAAATCCTTACAAATTCCGAACGCTCATGGGGCGATTTAGCCATAAATTGACTACACTGACGCAAGTAATGAGACGGGCTAGAACAATAATAACATTTAGGCCATGAAGTGGGCGTGCTTGCAGGGGCATCGACCACATATGCACGACGGGGCAATGGAGATCGCGCACTCTTATTAGGGGGGCAGTCGACCACCGTATTTCCCACTGTTTCATGATGGCGACACTCTTCTTCTAAAAATTCTATCAATTGGCTAAAGGTAGGTAGCTTTGTAACGTCACGGCCGTAGTGACGTTCAAAACGGGTCTTTAATTCCGAGGGTAATTTATTCATACATATGTGGACCAGGAGATATGACCAATGTGAGACAGGAAGCTCTAGCCTATCTAGTGCCCTATAGGCCGACAAAAGGGGGTTAAGGAACGACGAACGAAGTCCTGTAAGGCGAGTCGGTATTTCGGATAAGTTAAGCAGTTGAGCTATGAGTATATCGGTCTGAAGACGTAGGTTGTGATAACGATTCTTTAGTAGGTCACGGGCAATTTCATAATTCGAATCTTCGATTCTTAAATGCTGAATTAGTCGACGGGGCTCATCACTCAAGGAGCCGACTAAATATTGCAGCTTTTGGGTAGGGGTCAAATCAGTCCTTCGATGGACAATGCTGTCAAACTGATCCTGGAAACTAATCCAAGAATCGGGTCTCCCGTCAAACCTAGGTGTGGATAGCTCAGGAAGAACCGAACTTCTAGGGCGCGAAGCATCGCAACTATACGTGGATAAGTCTTTCTGAGGAGTACTGTATGCGCGTGGGCTTGGTTCCGCTTCATAACGTTTCAACTTTAATTCGTCGACGATTTCGCGCGCTGACTTAATTTTCAACTGTAAATCGTCATATTCGGATTTATCTATTATAGGGTCCAAATAACCCATTAATTTCGCGCAGGCATCGCTAAATTTTGCATAATTAGAATCAAGGTCACTCAAACGCATTAACAGTCGAGTTATTGGAACTTTATCTATTATTGAAGAGGAGTCGGCCAGCCAGTCGTAAGTATATCTAAGGAGACCGAGTAGGTGTTTATATTCATTAGACTCTGTATATATAGAATCCTGTCTATGGGCCATTATCAAAATTCAATAGGTAGGTACAAAACCTACACCTTACAACAGTGTTTACAAGATTATTTTTCAAAATTACGCACAACAATAGGTAAACAAGGTTCGTAACGATCACTTGGGCTTATGAAGTAGATATACAGTTAATGCAAGGTAAAACACAAGCACAATAATATAATATTAACATAACATACGGTATTTTACGTAATCCGGAAGACGTCAATGTATGTAGGTCAGCTATGCAAAACACGATAAGGAGAAGTTCAATGCATTAAATGATACATTCACTGGAGGGTAGGCCAAACATTCAGAAAAATATGTTCGGAACAATTTATCTTGTGATTTACTGCTATTAGAACATTATAACATATAAAAGGGCTAATATTTAAGGGCCGTTAGGTGTTTATAACTATAACAAAACAGTAGGTACACTGGTAACACGATTATATGATTTATCGTTACAATCGATGTGACACCGCGGGCCGGAGGAATGTATAACTTTAATAGGGTTTTAGGTATTAAACCACGAAAATTAAAGGCCGTAAACCACGCTCTGCTACCAAAATGTGTATACGCTGGAACGTGCTTAAAGGGAAGGTACAGAAGGGTAGGACTCACATGGGATAGACGCTTGATGGCACGCTGAAACTCTCGACGGGGCTCGGAGCGATGATGCACTGCCTGCTAACTTATCAACTATATGCACTGGTGTTCTGTAAGCACTGGTTGGCACTGGATTTTAGAGGTTCTAATTTAGGGCTAATCTTGCACTGACTTCGACTGCGTCGACGATAGCAATAGGCAAGGACACGATGCGTGCCGGGTGAGGTGTCGAGGGGTAGGGGAGGGTGTATCAGGGGGAGGGGTAGGAGATGTCAAGAGAAGGTCATTAGGGATGGGACACATCGCACAGCATAGGTACACAGATGATAACAGTTTGGCGGCTACAGCGTGTATTGCGTCTATACATTTCTTTGCATTTAAGGGTAAAAACATTGGTGGGCGTGTATTTTTAGAGTTTAATATCTCTAATTAACTTTGATATACCTCCTATACATGTTTTAAAATCGAATGCTATTTGAACTGTGCAGTCACACGGTCTCGATCAATCGATGTGTGTGGAAGGTTAGTTCGATTTTTCAAAACTGCACATTCAAACGGAGTCGATATAAAAATCAATTATATAAATTAATTATGAGGAACTGTGCAATTCAATCGAAGCGTTTGTCGGCACACACGCTTCGATTCGTCGGCCTTCGGTACTGATCTCGATCATGTACTACTTGGTTATGTCATACGAGTAGTTTAGCTAGATAGATAGCTATAGCTTTTATTCAATACCAGAGTATGTATTTTTCCCAGTACCATTATTTAGTTTTTTTTTATTATTTTTTATGTTATTGTAACGGAACAAGCTCGAGGCCCACCTGATGTTAAGCGGACTGACCTCGGCCTATATGAAATGCATTTCATCACAAGTTATGAATTGCACTGTACCCGTCACTTTGAGACATAGTCGTTAAGTCTCATAAACCTGTAATTTCACTGGCTCTCAAGGAATGCAACATGTGAACACACCGTTAGGTGCTTGGCGACAGATTTTCTACTTGAAGGTGGTCGCTAGCCAGGAGCGCATTCGCTAAAAGCCCTCCACCATGCGGTGAAGCTCAAGCCCGCGGCGGGATATGAACCATGGACCTGCTGCGAGGCAGTCCATAGCCAATGCCACTGAGCCATCACTGCTTCAAAGTAGTGATGGCAAGCTTTCTAAGATAAAACTCTAAAACGTGAACATTCGCCAAAATCAGTTTTTTTAACTATCTTTTGTCGGGTACATTTCGGAGACTGCACAATAGAAGTGCACAATCTAATATACTTATATAATATACTTTCATTTTACAAGGTTATTGGGATAACTTTGGGTTCCCTATTCGTGGCCCAAAATTGAGCCCCTCTTTAACACTCGATTAGTCGCGCGTTATACCATTGGAAATGTAAAACGTACATGCATTTCGTGGAAATTTAAAAACATTCTACAAAAAATTGACATCAATATAATTATATTTTGCCTAACCTTGACGTTTAGATCAAGTTGCATTGACCGTGGTCACGAGTAGACTAGTTTAGAATTTAGAAATATAAGCTTAGTTCACGAAAGTTTAAAGAAAAGTGTTCTACAAAAATGTTTGTTAGGACTAACAGAAGTGAACTCTAAGAGGTTCTTATCATTTTTCAAATAACCCTGTATAATAGTGCCCAAGGCACAGAAACTAAACCTGATATATGATGTTAGTAGTTATAAAGCTGTAGATCTTTTTATATATGATGACAAGTACAATCGATTTTGAGCTCAATCACAGAAGTTTTTAGAGCACAAGATTTTTCTCCTCAAGCGGGATTCTATACCTACTTCGTCACCTGGTCATTTCTACCGGGTACCGTAACTGGATTGCACTGGAGGATGTATTGGGCCAATGAATGTTGTAGATACTCTTAACATTGCTGTAATGGCTATATTGATAGACGTTATACGATCTAAGTATTTTTCATGGCATTGTAACGTAATACGCTTGAGGCCCACATGATGTTAATCGGTAACTTTTGCCTATAACATATACATTGAGAAAGTCAAAAGTCAAAAACATTTATTTGAATGAGGAATCCACGACGCCCTTATGAAGATTCGTCACAAAAATCGAACTGTAGTACAGCACCCATCACCCTGATACATACAATTGTTAAGCCTCATGTGACTGTAATTTTATAACCAGGTCCTTAGGACTGCTGCCGAATCATACAGTTAAGTGCTTAGTAACAGATTTTCTACTCGAGGGGCCTAGCATGACGAGCATATATATATATCGCCTCTTACGACACCCACGGGAAGAAATTGGAGGGGTTGACATTCTATCCCGGCACCCCAATGGAAATGGGTGGAGGCATAGCTATTACCTCTCGGTTATCACTGCTTCAAGAATGGATATAAATAAAGGATGAGTAAGAAAAAAGCTTAATCAAAGGGTACGTAGAAAAAAGGCAAATTAATACCTACTTTACACGTCGCAAAGTGCACCTAATTTAGACGTAGTTAGCGTAGGGATATTCAGAGATAAACCTTTACACTTGAGATAATTAGCTTGCTAACTCAGTAAAGCCATTATTTGATCAGTATTGAGATTTCACTCAGTATTTATAATGCAACTCTTAACTACCTACCAATGCGATATTTATTTTATTTTACTGTATGTACTAATCAGCATCTATACTCACACTAAGACGTCGTGTATAAAGGAAACCTAACTTTTTTGGGTTTTTCAGTCCCCTGTAATAGGGGTGTGAGCAAATAACTACGAATCGGATACTTATCCAACTCCGAACTTACTAATGAAAAATAGTTGGTAAAAAATTTTAATTGAGCACATACAAAACTGACGTTTCATGTTTGAAAGTAATTTTTACCTTTATTTAGAATCTAACAATGAACAACAAACAAGGCAAAAGTGAAATTGCTCGTCCAATTTACTATCAAACAAATTGCTTTCCTGTGATCAAAGCCGAGTTAGATTTGTAAATGATAAGTCATTGATTCGATGTTATTTATATAGACAGGAGTTTTATCACTCAGTGACCTGCAATATTATCCGCAATTGATCACTCGGGACTGTTTGGTAAGGAAAAACATCAATATATAATATTTTAGTTAGTGAAGATACGACTCTTGCTGGTGGTAGTACATGGATAGCTCTCGGGTACAGATGCCAAACAAATTCAGATTACAAGACATTTTCAACCACAGAGTGTTAGGTATCCAGCCGCAGATTAAATAATAGTTACTTAGTCAAGCGGCGTAAATCTACAATTTGTGTTATTGACCAGGGTTGATATTGAGCAGCATATTACAGCATATTTTACATGTAACGAGTCGCTGCAATCAAAGGTTGCCTCGAATGTTGTTAGAAAGCACTAGTTTAAGTTAAAAAGGAGCAATATCGGGTTCCTGAACTAACGTTTACATCAACTTGGTTTGGTGTATTACTAAAATAATTAAACATCCTGGGTTCGAGGCGACATGAACACCGTGTTTTAATAAAAGTGGCATTTCATAACATTTTTATTAAAAAACTTATGAGAGCGCTGTAAATGACTAATTTAAACTGAAATCACAAGGAGAGAACAAATTACAGTCACATACGGGATTCAAACCTTGCTATTAACCCGGCCGGAGAAGGTTCTAACTGCTAAGCCAACAAGACCAATTATTTTGAAATATTAACACTGGAGCAAGTGTCACTGCAAAAATAATAAATATTATAGAGCAATGTTTGTTTTGGCTTTACAGAATTAATTGTTTTGCGATAGTGTCATTGTTTATGTACAATTGTAAACACCTGCTGGGTTTTTGTAATATTCAGGTAATTGATTCACGCAACTAGGCGAGAACTCCAAATGCCTTACTAACATGCAAAAACTTCGTGTTTAATCAGAATAAAAGTATACAAAGAATTATTTTGTCAATAGGTTATATGATTGCTAACTTTAATTGTCGTTAGTGCAGTTTTTTTATGGTGGATGCCAGAAATTAGGTGGGAGTAGCTTGATGATATTAAATTAACAATTTCAGAATAATTCAACTGAACTTCCCATACTATTCTAATAGAGCATCAAATTAATCGACTCGAGAATATCAGGTTGGTAAGATTGCCCTATCGGGTGATCGTATGAGGTGACTACGGGAAAAAGGTGCCGAATGAGCATCATCAGAATATTCACGTACAAGAGAGTAGGGATTTGTTGCATATTATGTGTATAACTAGTATCTAATAATTGATTAAAACTAACGTAAGTTTTACACATACTTAAGGACATTTTTAGCCGATATAACTTCCGCCGCCGGCGCCACCACCAGTGCATGCGCGGGCGAGATCGTAAGCGCATGCACTCCGTGATGAAGCGACTCTGAAAGTCGCGAAACCGGTCGAGACGCCTTCTCGACGTAAAAAACCGTAAGTTAAATCGGCTAAAAATGTCCTTCAGTAACTAGAATCTTTTCCATCCTAACGCTTTTATTAGCCTTATATACTGGTATGGACGCTCGGTGTCAGATGTAACTGGTCACAAACCCGAATGTAGCTCTCATATATTTTTTTATGGCGCTTCTCGGGCGGTTTTTGAACTCGTACCTCCCGGTACTATACCCTGGGAACAACCTCTAGACCACTGAGATGGTGGAGTGAGTGTGAAATTACTATGGATATGTTTGCACAGCCCTGAATTCACTTCTAAAGTAGGATATGGGTAGGAATGTAAGAATATTCCAACAAAGAAGACAAATCGTGTAGCCCTAACCGAAACTTGAATAAAGCCCCACAGCTTACTAAATAGAAAACTTTAGTGATACTAATTTAGCTGAATAGCTGAAACACTCTTGAAGCGGTCGACGTAATGGCTGAGATAATTTGATTCAAAACTTTTTGTGTTTAACTTGAAAGGTGCAAAGTTGTTTGAAATTTTGTTCATGAATTCACCTCAGCAATCTTAAATTATGAGGGTTGTTTAATGTTAAAGTTTAGACAGGGAATTTAAGCAATAAAGCGTAGCGTATATTTTCCAATATCATCGGTCAGCCTTGTGCATTCTTAGAAACCAAATTAGACGCCAAAATCTAAATATTTTTTTATATACATTTAAATAAAAATATGTTGATATATTATGTTGAATTGTTGAGACTTACAAGTCGCCCGCTTGATTGTAAGCATCATGCCTGTTAATTACAGCTGCAGAGTCATTATCATCTTTCTACTAGACACTGTACTGCACTCGTCACTCCAAGATGTTGGTTCTTATGTCTCATTTGACCAGCAATTTAACTTGCTGCAGTATACGCTGAAACATAGTAGTATTGGCACACTACTGTTTAGAGGCATAATAACTGAGAATGTGGCGGTACACCCATCAATACAGACTATTACTGAAAGAACCTTGGTGAGACCTACCACCTGGTAAAGATCATTAGCGTTTATCAGTTAGGCTCTTATCGGTGAACTAATGGACCTTGTCTTCTATGATCAGCTTTCAATTTCATTTCCTGATACGACATGACGTATTTTTTTCTCTTTTGATAGTTTGAAGTAATTCGTCTGTCTGGGCCTTTCCCTTCGTATTTTTTTCAATTACTCTTTCCATGGTTTTCCGTAAAAGATCAAGTGTTATATTACCTGTCTTCTTTTTTTTTCTATTAATGATAACAAGCATTTATTTTCATTTACAATAGCCAATACTTCTTCATTAGTTCGTCTTTTTATCCATCTGATTCTCTTTGTACTTATCCAGCACCACATTAAAAATGTTTCTTGACTTTTTCTGTCCCTTTGTGTTAATGTCCAACTCTCACTGACGTACATCGCAATATTCCACAAATAACTTTTATATTACGAATAAATCGTAGTTTTTATAGCTTTCTTGTGATATTTTTCTCAATTTTGGAGACTTACGTGGTGTAGGTATTTATTATTAAAGTGAATTTAGCTTTAGAGTTTTAATGGATGTTTCATATCAGTATTTATTTGTCCCACGTACGTGCTCCTATAAGTTTCCATTAACAATAAACTCGGTTATCTTCTCGTAACATTATGAATATTATTGTAATATTTTTCTCTAACAATACTTAGGATGACTCCTACAATAAACGAGAGTTTATTGTAGGAAATTAAGATTTACAGCCTTACTTATAAACGCTACTTAAATTTTAAACATTACTTAGCCGCTGATTAGCAAAATTCCTTACTCATAAACGCTACATAACTTTATCCAGTACCTAAGTACTGCTTAAATCAGCTGTCAATTTAAACACCGTCCGACCCTTGTTTAAATTTTAAGTAACAAGATGGCGCCCATATTTCTGATCAGCTGATTTAGTTACAGACCCACCAACTTATCTGTTCAGGTGGCAGAAAAAAGAACTACAACATTCCTTCAAATTGTGACAGTTCGTAGTTGATTTCCTTGACCAGTAGCGCCCTCGAAAACTGCACAGTTAAGTTGGTGGTACCATACAAAGAAAAGTATTATATTTACTTTTTAATTTCAAGATATTTAGCACTAGATACATGCTATTTGGCCATTTAGGTCATTCATAATACTCTTTAGTACAATGTTGTCAGTTTAAAATACCTTCGACCTCATTATCCATTGCTTAGCTAAACAGGTACTATGTAGCGTTTATAAGTAAGAAATATTTAAGCATTACTTAAACACTGTTTAGTTATCCATTACTTAGCAACTACATAGCGATGTTTTTATAAGTAAGGGGGTTAGTTTTTATGTACAGTCGCCTACAATAAGAAGTATACACTTCGTAATTTTCAAAATAATGTAATGTCGCTAAGTTATTAATAATCGAAGTTAACATTAACATAAGTAAAAATATTCAAATCATTTATTGCTTTTAAGATACTTCTGATTACAAAGAGAAAAACAGAACTGTTTGCCACTATGTTGAAAATTACAATGTGTTTACTTCTTATTGCAGGCGACTGTACGTCCACCTGACTGATACCAACCCTCTTTGGGAATATTCCTGTTGGTAGTATACCCACTATCTTTTAGTTTTTAAGGTGGAAGAGAGTCAAGTTGTGTGTCTTATATAAGGTCTTATTGAAGCAAAGATGGCCGAGCGGTAATAGCTATGGACTGCCGTGCCGCAGTACCCTGGTTCGATCCCCACCGCCGGCTTGAGCTTCACCGCATGGTGGAAGGGCATTTTGCGATTGCCCGCCTGGCTAGCTACCACCCTCAAGTAGAAAGTCTGTCGCCAAGCACCGAAAGGTGTGTTCCGGCAGTAGTCCTTGAGAGCCAGTGAAATTACAGGCACAATGAGACTTAACAACTGTCTCAATGTGACGGGTGCAGTGCAATTCGTGACTTGTGATGAATTGCAACTGTTATAGGCAGAGGTTAGTCCACTTCACATCAGGTGGGCCTCGAGCTTGTACCGTCAGAATTACAATAAAAAAAAAAAAAATTAAAAGTTTTAGGTCCCTAAGAGGATAAGGAAACCGTGCAACTCGAAGTTTCCACGAGCTACACTTGGTATTTTTGTCCGTAGAAAACCGAGTGACCCTGTCTAATAGAGAGGATCTCTACTGTGCTACTCGGATTGCCATCACATTTAGCAGTCTGAGAGTGAGGTAGGCTTGAGCTCCTTCCTCAATGCTGGTCCAGCTAGCTCAGATCTATTAGAGTCTAGACCTTACCTCCGAAAGTAATCGATGTCCCGTCACACAGTAGATACTAAAGATATAATAATATCTTGCTTGACGTTATCTCCATGCATCCGTAGATATCAACGTAAAGTGTTCAATAAAGACAAACCAAGGCGTATTGTTCCATAACTAAGTGACAAACTATGTTTTCGATAAACACATACCTGAAGGTATCTGTTAATAGAAATAATTCATTTTTAAACGTTTTGTAAGTATCACCTGTCATTTATGTACGTCACAACAGTAAAAAACAACAAATCATAGCACCAATTTAGTTACTGGACATTAACATGACGACTTTGTATAAGTGTACACGCCGTAAAACTGATCTGAAATATTAAAATCCCGTAACATGTATTATGTATAGAACAAATCACACACTATTTTATACTGCATCGAACCAATCTGCTTATAAAGCATTATGCTGGCAACGTCATGAGAGCTTTATTTTACAAGCTTACATAGTTATACATACGCGAAACAATTTTCATTTAAATTGGTTTCCTGCAGTTACTGTATTGGAATTTGTAATATAGTGAATTTGTGCACATGTTCTGTACGTTATGGAGGAAGTGCTTTGCTTCTGTAGCTAGTTATGTGAGATATTCTCGTTCCCCGACCCCGCATCGTAAAATAACTTTATCTCCTTTACGTAGCCATTTGATTTTAAGACTTTCCTGGTCTTAGTGGATGTTACACAGTTGAATTTTCTTAAAAGAAAAAAAGATAACACAACAATTTGAGAATTGAAATAACATGTATTTGTGATATTTTGAATTATAATACCAACTCGTTTGAAACCATAGCGTTAAATGTGTATGTAGTTGGGACTCGCCTGGGAAATTGCAACGTTCTCAGATGACATAGGGTTAAAACACCCAGTGAGTAAAACCCAGAGACGTGGGTTTGATCCCTATCCGAGATGATCATTTTGTATTCTAAAATTTTTGAAGCAGTGATGGCTCAGTGGCATTGGCTATGGACTGCCACGCAGCAGGTCCACGGTTCGAATACCCACCGCAGGCTTGGGCTTCACCGCATGGTGGAAGGGCATTTGCGAATGCCCGCCTGGCTAGCGACCACCTTCAAGTAGAAAACCTGTCGCCAAGCACCTAACGGTGTGTTCCGGCAGCAGTCCTTGAGAGCCAGTGGAATTACAGGCACTTGGGACTTAACAACTATGTCTCCAGGTGACGGGCGCAGTGCAATTCGTGACTTGCGTCGAAATGCATATTATGTTTGTAAATGAATGTAAGAATTCGTACATATATGTCATATTGGGCAATAGACCAGAATTTGTATCTGCTTAAGTTTTCGAGTAGAATGCACGATAACGAACATTTATAGCTAACGTGCACTGGTTGAGAGCTAACAGTGAAAATTAGTGCATGTTATGCATGTTGTGAACACAATTGAAGAATGGCAAATTTGATTTTGGCCGGCATCTTTCTATAAATCATCCTTGTGAATACTCTAGTTGTTGATGAAACATATTCTTTCACCGTTCGTTCAAAGAATAAATACGTTTTATGTGCCGCACGTGATGCTACACTTAGCATGCTCTCGATTTGGCGCATTTTTCCCTTTATATACCTTAACGACATCCAAAGAGGTCATAGAACGGTATCATTGAAAGTATTAGTTTTAAGTTGATTTGTAGGGCAATTTTTTTATTTTTAATTCACTCCTGCAGAAACTAATATAAATACTAAAACTATATAAAATTTAGTTTTTGATAAAAAGTTATAGACTAGGAATCAGCCTGCATGCATGATACTCACTAACTACAGGCCTTCATTATACGCTGGTACATTTAATGTGCACAACTAGTACGGAGTCCTTGAAGATATATTATATTAATCATTTGAAGTGAAATATTTGAAGCATATACATTACTTTCTAACTAATAATTACCATTTTCTTTTCAGGTAAACCCTAGATGCTAAAGGTAAACATCTTTGTCTACAACGACAAAAAGGCAAGTGATGAATATTTTCATAATAATTACTTCATAATACAGAAAAAGATATTTCGTTTTAATTATAAGTCTTAAATATATTTTCTACAATATTGCACGCTTGTTAACGCAGAAGGATCTATATGACCCTTATACAAGTTTAATTCTTACAGCTCAGACGCTATTGGAAAGTAAACATCGTTAGTTACACTGTATTTCAATTTATTACTACATGTAATATTAATATTATAAAATTGAAAGTAATGAATAGATTCAGGCGTTATAATATTTAAAAAATATTTGTTATTATTAAAATTGAAAGTATTATAAATGAAAACATCTCTCTTTTCATTATAGCGCGAAGATATATAACTCACCCGTGGTTGTTACGTAGATAACAATATTTTCACTTCTCATGCTCGTAAAGTTCTGTTTATGCCCTGTGTACACGAAATAAGCAGCTTTTTTAGTTCTAGTGCATAAAAACCTGCACATTAAGCACAAGTGCATAAAATAGTTTGTGTTATTTAAAATTGTTTTAGAAGTTAAATAATGAAATAAATTTTATGTAGAAGATTTGCCTTAAATTTATCATAATAGATCAGGGCTATTATTCAAGACCTAGACATTTCGTAATTTTTTACTACTTC
This sequence comes from Plagodis pulveraria, assembly GCA_963890685.1. Taxonomy (NCBI): domain Eukaryota; kingdom Metazoa; phylum Arthropoda; class Insecta; order Lepidoptera; family Geometridae; genus Plagodis; species Plagodis pulveraria. Next base: position 31,032,343 of record OY982960.1, on the reverse strand, counting down.
TAAAATAATCAACTTAGGAAAATGTATTTTTTTGTGTAAGTTTCTATAATAAGTATATAATGATATTGAATTAAGAAACAAAGTTGTAGATTACCTTTCGTATATAGGGTAAATCTAAAAAATACTAATGCAAGACGCGTAGATTTTCGTCATATTTTCAAAGTATTTATTCAAGACATTTCGTTCTTTCTTACTACTTCTTAAATAATCAACTTAGGAAGCTGTATTTATTGTGTAAGTGTAGATAATAAGAATCAAATAAGTATGTAGAATCAAACAATAAAGTTGTAGATGAACTTATTTAGGGTTAATAAAAAGAACCTAACTGCAACGCGCGTACATTTTCGTCATACTTTCAAAGTATTTTTGCGCAAAAAGAGACCCTATAAATGTCACTCCACCATCTGGGTCTATGTTTTTCATAATAGAAAGGCCAAGCCATCATTCTCATTTGTTCAAAATAAATATTAAGCGTGTATATTTCAAAACAAATATTATAAGGTAGTGTAAAACTTAGTCAAACGAAGACATAAATAATAAATATCAAATAAACGCCGATGTGCAATTTGGGTAATAACGTATCCAAAGAACAATCAACGTCAACATCATACGCTGATTGATTAGTCAGCTGTTATTTATTACGTATTTTTGTTTATATACTACGACATTTGTTGAGAGCTTCCGTTATCCACCCACTTTTTACACGACTGCCCAAAAAAGGAGAGTTATGTTTTCAGAGTTCATGTATGTATGTATGTTTGTGAGTTTTTTTTATTCCACCATAACTTCTAAACGGCTGAAACAATTTTAATGTTAGGGATATCGTTAAATTCGTCTTGATAGCCCAGATGACACTAGACACATAAAAGAAATAAAAAAATACTGAAAGATTTTAGACGCCAAATTGGGAAATATTTCTTTTTCTCCCATACCCCGATGAGTATGGGAGAAAAAAAATATAATATTAAAATAAAATAATACACTCGATAGTGTGGTATCAAAATGAAGGCCTTTAAAAACGATTCTTATATATAACCACAAATATATATAACAAGTAGTATTAATTTCGTTGGAACGATGAAACGTTACTGATGAAACAACCACTGGCTTATACAATTAACCTGTCACTAGAACATGGTGAGTTTTCATCCAAACAAGAAACTTCAATTGTAAAACCTCTATTTAAAAAAGGCGACAAAAATGACCCTAATAATTACAGACCGATAACACTTATCCCGGTTCCCTCCAAAGTTTTTGAAAAAATTATGTATCATAAAATAAACAGTTTCATAGATAGATTTGAATTATTAAAACAAGAACAATTTGGATTTAGAAAGGGTAGTTCAACTTCTTTAGCATGCTTCTCATTGATAAAGAAAATTACTGAAAATATTTATTCCAAGGTACCAACAGCAGTAGCATTATTTGATATGTCAAAGGCATTTGACTACGTTAACCATGATCTTCTTTTTTCTAAACTACAGAAATATGGTATGAGAGGAAAAGCGCACGACTGGATCCAGAGTTACCTTAAAGATAGGCAGCAATATACATTACTGAGTTTCCCCAGATAACCAATCCGTATCTTAATACGGATTGGTTATCTGGGGAAACTCAGTAGAAAATGAAAGAGTATTTAAAAGTAAAAAAATGTATTCGGGCTCTATGCTCAGCAAGGCGTAAAGACTCATGCAGGCCTTTATTTAGAAAATTGCAAATATTACCTCTTCCATGTCTATACATAGAAGAAATTGCTCTTTTTGTTAAACAACATCCAAATTTCTTCGAAATAAAAGGTAATGGACATCGCACTACTCGATATAGGAAAAATCTTGTAATGCCGAAATCTAACTTAGCTTTGTTTCAATATAATACATATTGTATGGCAATAAAAATTTACAATAAAATCCCAATAGACATAAGAGACTTACCTTTAAGTAAATTTAAATCTAAATTGCATACTTGGCTATTACACTATTCATTTTATTCCATTGAAGACTTTTTTAGATGTAAAACTAAAGTAATATGTAATTTAATTGATTTACCTTCGGACATAGTTTCATGACGTACTGCTTTATAATTAAATTCATATATTTCAATGTTTGTATTTTTTGACATTGTATCGCTTCTCATTAGTTTTAAGATATTGTATTTTACTGTAACATTCAATATAATTAAAATGTGTACGCCGCAAGGCAGAACATGCTGGAAACTTTTAAATACTGACATAATTTGACAAGACCTATGTATAATACCCATGTTTTTGACAAATAAATAATTCATTTATTCATTCATTCATTCGTTTAACGAAAAAACAAATAATTTGTAGTCGGATTTTATGCTTTTTTAATTGATATATAATTTTTTCTTGCTGCGTAACAAATGCATTCCTCAGATTCCACTAGTAGAACTGCTACCATGACTATTCAACCGCCAAGCAGGAATGTTTGTATCACCGTGTTCCAGTTTTTTGGGAAGTAACTAGAAAATGAACTGCTGCCCACGTCTTCCGATGAACTGCCATCTTACTGCAACGATTCGCTAAACTCCTGCCAAGTGTAGGGATTATGGCGAGCCAATGTGGGTATTATAGTTATTAATGCAACTCAATGACATCTGTAATAGTACAAAAAAACAAAAAAACAAGGACCATTGTTTACAAATTTATTATGGCTTCAGCTTTAAAGCAGCCTTTAGTTCTTTTTTGGTAGTAGGTATACCAGCTATTAAAATAATAAGGGTTAAGTGTGTGGAACAAGGGAAGAAACTGTTTTGTGCGGCCAATGTGCCGAAATACTCCAATAACATCGGTCTTAATTTATATTCTATTTCTTTTAATCCTAAGCCTAAAACAGCTAAATGGATGTGCAATGGCAAAATTTTGCCCCACAATTTATAATTTTAAATGTAGTATTTATTATTCTTACGGATTTTTTGAATTATTTTGAAATGCCCTTAGTAAAAAAGTACTACAAACTTATACAACACTACAGCTACTAAAATAAAAGCATTTAGACCACTTATAAGTCATTGCATACTCCCAGGCAGTCCAAATGCTCAAGCCCACTACCTGTAGGCAGCGTGCCCAGCATCCTGGCAGCATTGCCCCGTTAAATTGCAATGCGTATTTGTTGATCCAAATAGGTGCCAGCATTTTAATCACGCGTCGTCTACCAAGCGCTTGAAATTACATAATATTGATGAGTTTATAAAGAAATAAATACTCCCGCTTCCATTATTTTTTATCAGGCAAATCTTGAATTTAGTAATTCTCTACACTTTGTAGACACAAAAAAATTATTAGAAGAATCTTTATTAAATCAATGCGTAACAAAACAAGATTCTTCGCTTAAAATCCTATATTTTATAGTATTTAATAATAAAATCAATTTTTAGGATTCAGGAATCGTCACGGAGGAACAGCAATTAATATCAATGTCGATCACGTGCGCTGAATTGTTAATCATACAATAACGATATTCACAAAATAACAAAAACAAATATTGGGTTATAGGGTAATTGCATTCGTTACTCGATCCTCGTAACAGCAAAGTTCATCTGTATTAACTAACCACTTAAAAAATAATATTGGATATTGGATAAATACATTCATCTATCTATATACACGGTTATTGGAAAAATACTAACCACCTCTTAAGATTGACTTCTGCTAGTCCTAACAAACATTATTAGATGCTTTTATTTATTTTGTTTTTTTATGCGCTTTTGACGGATTAAGTACGAGGACCACCTTATCTTAAAAGTTTTTTTGTGCCTGTAATTTATTGTTTCATATTTTTTATTACTTGGTTCTATGTAAATATTTAAAACTGTATTCAAAGGGAGCGCAGCGCGGTCCAGTGTTGCCGCTGCAGGCGATCTTAGCTCGGAGTAGGCATTGTCTTTTACTACGAGACACAAAACTTAAAAGTGTCAGACAGTACTAGAAAAAGTTCAATTTTTACTAACTTTTGCATACAATAAATATAGAATATTGAGAACTTTGTACAGTTAAGAACATTTTTACTACCCATGTTCATGCAAAAAAAATAATTGAATTTGAATTAGAAGTTATTGTTTGAAGTTCTATGTCTATTACGATTTATGGGGTCAATTGAAGAAGATTTAAAAGGATTAAAAAGTAACCTATTTATAAGACAATTCTTACCCGGCTCCCAAAAATGCAGGGTTAATTTAATCCGGTATCCGGTAGCGGTTCCTAAAGGATAGTCCATGCGGGCGAAGCCGCGAGTGAAAGCTAGTCACTGTAAAAATATTTAAAACTCCACGTTATGATATTTTCCAGAGTTGTATACATTAAGTACCAAACTGTAGAAAAAGTAAAGTTTCTCTTCTTTACAATGAAACACGAATAACTTTACTGCTTAGTTTGCGATCATTTTGGAACATATACAAATTATTTAGACTACCAGGCGCGTTAACTTCATCGGGTGCATAAAACCAGGAAGATGCATTCCTGATTAGCACAAAATGTAGATATTCATTTTGTGCTCTGTATTAATTCCAAGCATCAAATCAATATTTTCATACAATTATAACTTGAAAATTGGTAGCAGATTCTTTAACCATAATAATCTGAACAGATTGAATTCAATTAAGTATTTATATACAAACGTTAAAGAAAACAGGTCAGTAATAACACAGCAAACCATACATCAAAATTGTTGATATGGTCGAAATTCGTAAATCAACGTAAACGAATGGCAATCAATATAGATGTCAATCACAAACGCTGACCAAAACGGACTAACCAATCAATCATGCAATAGTCTACGAAATCAACGAATACCAGTTATTGGACGAACACATTCGTCACTGAGTTTGTTGCAGCTGTCACTTTTGAAGCTTGACCGAAACAGTTTTATAAATAGTTATTATTTAAAGCGTAAGCTTACACGCTGAGGTCGGTATATTTTGAAACGCACGTAGCGAAGTTTGCTTAGCTGTTCGCTAACGTCCGCCGCGGTCTTGAGTTGGATGGGTGACCGCTAGTGACATTACTACTGAGTGCTTCTGTGCTACGGAGGGCACGTTAACCTGTCGGTCCCGGTTGTCATCTTAGGTTGGCAGTCGTTATATTGTGGTGGTAGGGCATTTTGAGTTATGTTGGCCTTCAGGGCAGCAATGGACTGTGGTTTGTCTGCAGAGACAAGAGACTTCACGTAACCCTACAGAAAGTAGTCGAGCGGTGTTAAGTCACACGATCTTGGGGGCCAGTTGATGTCGCCACCACGCGAGATGACGAAGCCTTCGAATTTCTCATCCAATAAATTTAATGTTTCCCGTACTTTATAGCAAGTGGCGCCGTCCTCTGGTATGGATCTCTATACCATCTAACCTAGGCCATAAAAAATTCTCCAACGATCTTGCGTTTCTTTGACGTACAGGCACTGCTTCATCGATCACCGACTCGGTTGTCTCAAATTTCTTTATTACACGAAAGATTGTGGTCTCTGCAGGACGGCCATGAACGCCATAAATTGGACGCAATGTACGTTTACGTGTTAGGCGAATAGAGCACTGATTGTGATAATCAATTTTAACAATTTATACGTGTTGTTGAAGCGTATAGCGTTTTATGGTGAAAATTCACTACTCAATATGTGTTCATGCCAAATTTGACACCACCAAGATGGCCGCTATGCGCTGTCAAAGTTCGCGCGTCCCTATTGAAAAACCTTTTAAATAGGTATACCCTAATAGTTTTATTTCTTGAACAAAAACGATACCCTTTTGATGTTCAGCGTTGACTTCTGCCTATAACAGATGCATTTCTCCACAAGTAACGAACTGCACTACGCCCGTCACTCTGAAACATACAGTTGTTAAGTCTCATGTGCCTGTGTTTTTGCCGGCTCTCAATAACTGCGAATGACTGAGAATACTACGCTACAAACGCTTCAAAAATGCTTTATACTGTTCGCTACACTATACCTTCACCTACAGACCAGTAAGGTAGTTATTAACGCGAATCCAATGGCTTTCAAATATAATTTAATCCAATCTTCCACCTCTGTTCAATTCACTGGCATAGAAGATCACATCGCACTCTCCTGGGAACTTATTATAAAAGCGGGACAAAAATTGTCCAATCTTTTACAGGACCTAATAAATGGCTATACAAAATTGATCAAATCCATTCCATTGAATACGGGGTGCGAAGATACGATCAACACAATTAAATAGTTTTAGTTAACACAATGTTGTTATTAATTTTAGTGATTATTACACTTTTTTATCATGCCTGATAGGTTAGCCTTTGACCACTATCTCACCTGATGGTAAGTGATGATGTGGTCGAAGATGTTGTTCAGGCTAACCTAGAAGTACTGGCTCTCAAGGACTGCCGGAACACACCGTTAGGTGCTTGGCGACAGATTTTTCACTTGAGTGTGGTAGATATCCAGGCGGGCATTCGCAAAATGCCCTACCACCATGCTATAACGACTGCCATCCTAAGACAACAACCGGGATTGACGGCTTAAGTTGCCCTCTGAAGCACGGAAACGCTTATTAGTAATGTTGTTAAAGCGCTCGTAGCGAAGTTTACTTAGCTGTTCTCAACCGATCAGCAAAGTTAAGCAACGTCGCCCGTGGTCATGAGTTGGATGGGTGACCACTAATGAGCATTTCCGGCCTTCGGAGGGCACGTTAAGCCGTCGTTCCCGGTTGTTGTCTTAGGATAGCATGGTGGTAGGGCATTTTGCGAATGCCCGCCTGGCTAGCTACCACCCTCAAGTAGAAAATCTGTCGCCAAGCACCTAACGGTGTGTTCCGGCAGCTGTCCTTGAGAGCCAGTACTTCTAGGTTAGCCTGAACAACATCTTCGACCACATCATCACTTACCATCAGGTGAGATAGTGGTCAAAGGCTAACCTATCAGGCATAAAAAAAAAAAAATGTCACTAGCGGTCACCCATCCTACTCATGTCCGCGCGCGACGTTGCTTAACTTTGCTGATCGGTTGAGAACAGCTAAGTAAACTTCGCTACGAGCGCTTCAAAACACGTAGTACTTTTAATAACTTTTTAACAAATCTATTCGAAAATAGCTAGTTTATTCCTCGTAAACAGGGACTAAAATAGCTTTTTAATCCCCGACGGACATAAAGTGATTTGAATTTAGAATGTGGATATTTTTAGTAAAGTTCCAATCACCAAAGAGATTAATCATAAACATTGTATGTACAAGTTAAATGCTGTTTTTTTTAAAATGTTTTTTTTTTTAATTTAAATATTCTTATAATTATTTTATTACACTACAGTATGGATTTCTTCAAAAAAGGTGTTAAAAGAGTCAGGGTTGGCAACGCATTGGTTACGCCCCTGGTGTTGCAAATGTCCATAGGCGACGGTAACCGCTTACCATCAGGTGGGCCGTCTGCTTGTTTGCCAACCCATTACATAAAAAAAAAAAAGTTTCCCGGTTTAGTGGTCAGCGTGTTCAGTGACATATAGGCCTCTTCCAGCTGCTTCCATTCTTCCCTAGATAACTTTTCTAGACCAAATTGTCCAACCAATAATCTTGATATCTTCTGTCCATCTTTTAGCTTGTCTGCCTCTTTTTCATTTGCCATCACGTGGCTGCCACCACTAAGTATACTTATTCATAAGTTGCACTTACTTATTTTCTCATAGAAAAAGATAAAAAGTAGTGTCCTCTGGGGCCGACAACTATATAAAGCTATAGTAACATTGAATCTCTCGCTGCACTCAGGATTCTATTCTAGAAACCTTCGTTCCGCTCTGAATTCAGAAAAACTCTCGCCTTTAAAATGGTTGTTTGCTCCCTCGGTAAACAATCTACTATTTTCACCTCACAAGCTCTATCTCTCTCTATTTTTTTATCTCATGGTGATGAAAAAGTGTGTGACACTCGGGACCAAAGTATTTTGATCTCAAGCGGAGTGGTGTAAATTTATTGAATCCTATGCTACGCTCAAGGTCTGTAGAATCCTTCACTTTGCTCTAAAACGAAAATACAGAGGAAGAATATTACTTTGATTATTAGTTACCTACACAAATATTATACTATACATATTATATATATATACATAAACATTATGTATAGTTATAGCATATAGGGTTGCAAGTCCCGGACACCTCGACTTGGGTCTCATCCTCTACAACGCTATGGACCCGGCACCCATACGGTCAATCCATGGAATGTAAGTATATTCGTCTCATATAAACATATCATAATATATAATATTTTATAACTGTACTCACTATTGAGGGTTTAAATCTAATGTAAGTTTACCTCTTTAACATTTCCATTCCAATTTTCAAACAATTTGCAATAGTCGTAGTTATATTTTAGTCGCAAGGCTACGATCACTGCAATGTACAGCTCGAATGCTTTCACACTAGTACTAACAATGAATAAATGATTATTGATTGTCTAAATTTCATACAATATCCTTTCGTTTATTTATACGTAAAAAAGTATTTAAGAGATGAAGTCTTACGTTTTTTAACACCTTTTAGTAGAATGGGATTAGTCATTTTACTAAGTGAACTTTCTAGGATTAAATTTGACTCTCGTCCTAAAACATTTCTGCGAAACATATTTTATCAAAGAGGCTTCAGGAGGCCTTTGTGTTTTGTCGTTTTACTTTTGACGAATAAAAACAGTTGTAACTTCGTGTCGACGTTGTTTTAAATAAATTTTATTGTTTTGGAAAGATAATAACCCATTCTACTTTTACTTCTACGCACCAAAGCTTAATATTAAGTATACCTTTTATTGCTGATGGGCTAGCCAATAAAATTCCTAAGCATAGAAATGATGCGTTCGAAAATGTTCAGGCTAACTCAGAATTAATGGCTATCAAGGACAGCTGCTGGAACCGATAGTTGCTTGTCGACGGATTATCTACTCGATGTTGGTAGTCAGACAGGTATCTGGACACATTTTAACAAAAATTCATTATCGTTGAGGAGGAGTTCGAAAAAATAATTTAAAACTGGCTACACTACCGTCTTTTTTTGTTTATTAATCAAGCCGTCAAATCCGTACACAGTTAGTATTTCTTCTCAATCCAAATAATAGTGTATATCGTACGTTGTCAAAGTTGGCAGCGCAAGTCAGGTCATCCAAGGATCTTATTTCTCTTTAGACAACTGGTGTATACAGGGGAGATTGCAGCTGCGGTAGTTCATATATTGGATAAACCGCAGCTGTGAAAAATTGCCAGGTGGAGAAATTTGATATAGCTGAACATCTGCTTGAGTCAGGACTATTGGATTGAGATTCGAGATGAGCTCCACAACCCAGTCCATCAATTCTTCTCAACGGAACGTCACTACAATTCTACTAGTACTAGTACTAGTACGAGAATCTATTAGAATAAGGAAATATCATAATTTCAATAGACCTCTCTATTGAAATTATGATATTTCCTTATGGTTTTAAGTTAGCTGCATCCTGGAATCCAGTGCTAAGGAAATGCACCAAATGCGTTTTACCTTCATTAAAACATGTGGATGTCAGCGTTGTGTGACGAGAGGATAAATTTCTAAATCAAATGCGGGTAGTTGAGAAAATACCCGCCCTTTAAGACATTGACACTCGCCTCTTCAGTCCGCTCGTGACCACGACCAATGCGACTTGGTCGAAACGTCCAGGTAAATAAATATAAACATGTTTTATCGTGATTAAGTCCCGTTAAATACTTATAACTATGAGTCAAAATAATAAACCTCTAAACAGGTGTTCACAATAAAAGTGACCAGAAGCAGACAATCACCAATTCAAGTCTTCTTTTTATGGAACGCCATATAACAACGCACACTTATCATCACCCTATCAGCACCACTTGGACTCAAGGCAAACTCACAAGTACTCGAGAGATTAGAGTAAATCGACGTTGATAAGTTAATCTTAATATTTTACAGCTGGACAGCACGCGCGTTCTCATTATAATAATATGTAAGTCAGGATTTGATTTTACTCAGCGCGCATTCCGTTTTGTGCTTTCAATGATGCGTTTATACGGAAGAATGAAGCTATTCCATAATGAAAAAAAATAATTTAAAATATACCGACAATACCGACGCTCATAAGCAAATTGGAATAATCATGAAGTGCAAAAATGTGAGAACGAACATCAGTTTATGAGTTTTCATTATGTAAGACTTATTCAACCAAAATAACTGAACGGAAAGTTTAACCATTCTTTTTATAGAATAAAGCACAAACAGCTGTCTGATGGTGCTCACATTGGTCTTACTAGGAGTCTTGAGCGTTGCCAGTACCAGTGATGACGTCACGGATATCGTCATATGAATTTTGTATCTAGCTGTAAGTGCATCTTGGAACGGTTTTTAGCACGCTTACGCTGCTCAAAGCTCAAAGTTCAAAAAGGAATGTACCCTCAATAGGTTTGCCAGTTGTATCTTTATGACCTTGATAATTTACTGTACTGTACTGTATCAGCCGGATCATCCACTGCTGAACGCAGCCTCCCCTCTTAAGGGGGTATTTGCCATAATCCCCACGCTTGGCAGGCGGCTTGGGGATCGCAGTGTAAGATAGTAGTTCTTTAGAAGGCGCTGCTGCCCACCCTTATTATAATTCCCTTAGTCGCCTCTTACGACACCCACGGGATAATATGGGGAGGTGCAATTCTAACCCGGCACCCCACGGGGTATAATTTAGTTACGCCTTAATCCGTACCTTATTATTCTATGCAGTCAGTACTTCACGGGGTTCAAGAATGTCTTGACCTCTTGTAGATAGAGGGTGTTAAGTTGCACAATGTATCCCAAGTGGCATAATACGAGTACCTACTGATACTCTGATGATACTTTATATCATACTCAATCATCAAGCTAATAATAGACCCAACGACGTCTTCCTACTCTTGTCCCGCTTATGTGGTGTCGGACGAGTGAGACCGAGTCTTCTTTACAAACAAAGTTTGGAGCACTCGTAACGAAGCTTGCTTAGCCATTCTGAACCGATCAGCTAAGCAACGACTTGACAATTGACATGACTGTAATATGGACGATGTGCATAGAAATGTATTTGTAGTATAAATGTTTTGTGTAAGTTATTGTTTATTTAATTTAATCACACTAATATTGTCTGACTTGTATTGGAATTGTTTGATCAGTAATCAAAATTTGCAAATAGTCTATGTCATCTTAAACATTAATAAAAATTTGCTTAATATAGTCTAAGCATGGCTGATAATTTACCTTACTTGCTTAATTAAATAGGTGCATGTGTTGTTATACAATAATGTTGCATACCTCAAACAGGTTAGAACATGGCGAACGAAACATTTTTAACAATAACATCTGTAATTTAATTTAACCCATGTATAAGCACATAAATAATTTGATTTTGAACGTCCGCCGCGGTCACGACTTGGATGGGTAACCGCTACTGACATTTTTACTGAGCACTTCCGTGCTTCGAAGGGCTGGTTAAGCCGTTGCGTCGGTCCCAGTTGTTGTCTTTGCCCGCTTGGTTAACTACCACCATCAAGTAGGAAATCTGTCGACAAGCACCTAACAGTGTATTTCGACAGCAGTCCTTGAGAGCCAGTACTTCTAGGTTAGCCTGAACAACATCTTCGACCACATCATCACTTACCATCAGGTGAGATAGTGGTCAAAGGCTAACATACCAAGCATAAAAAAATACACATATTATAGACCTGCTCAATGCTCATTTTTGTTAGGCAGAGCTTAGTCCGCTTAACATCAGGTGGGCCTCGTGCTTGTTCCGTCACAATCCCATAAAAAAATGAAAGCAGATTGTTCATTTCGGGTAAAAAACCTATTTATGTATTAGAACTATTTTCCATTCCATGTCATGCCTTAATAAATCTCCTTCATTCCTTGTATAGCAATCTAGTATTGTTTGTATCAATTTATGTTGCTATCAGGCTATCCTTTACACACAACATCAGCTAATGGTAAGTGATATTGTGGTCGAAGATGGTAAACAGGTTCAATCTAGAATACAATGTAGCTCTCCATCTCGAGGACAGCTGCCGGATTACAACGTTAGGTTTAACGTGAATAATACGGGTATAGCAATAGTAACAAATATTTTAAAAATATTTTAAGAAAACATCAAATTATTATTTTAATAAAACACTTAAAAAATATATCTAGTGACAAATCCGCCTAATTTTCCTGTTAAGGCGACGTGACGTCACAAACGCCACGCAGCCAAATTGGAAGAATTTTCGACGCGTTTCGCCTGTACACGAAGCATCCTCAGGAGGTCTTGACTCTACGAACGCACGATCGAGAGCTACTAATTGACTTCTAGAGACTACATACTGCATATGGCTCAAGAACATGCACGCAAAATTTCCCCTAGTTTGATTGAACTCTTGGTATTTAAAATATGGCGATACTGCGTTTGTCTGGGAAGCGCTTTGAAAAAACTAGCCTTAAAGAAATATTTTTTTAATCTAGACTTTATAAAGATAATTTTAGGATAATTTAATGCTTCGAAAACTTAAGTTGAAGTGAGAAAACGGTGAAGTGGTTAAAAGCCAGAATTCAATAATATATTTAAAGTCGCTTTTAAAAAGGCCTTGTTAAATGTATGACATTAACTTTTTAATCATTTATTAAATTGAAGTCCCTCTTTAAACCCTCTCAAGAAAAATCGCTTTATCAGCGACGCTACGAGTTTTCAACTTCACGCAGTAAAATAAAGAAATCGCAACCCAGACCCATTCAGTACATAAAAATAAACATAGTAAAGGATTTGTTTTGGCCGGTTGCCGGATGGAAAAACAATCAAGCAGTTAAATTTAAATAAAAAAGAACAATTAGGTACTCATAACTGTTATTCTAATGCAACTTTACGTTATTAGAGTGTATTGTTTTCAAAAGGTATATATTCTGTTGTATGTTACGACTCAGTTTTAAATACCTGAACAGGTTTGGATGTATCGAAGCCTTACATCATCCCAAGTGACACTGGCACTGACAGTTTCTGGTAGGTCAATTTCTGTTTAACTTTTTTTATGGGGTCGCGACGAAACAAGCACGAGATCACCTAGTGTTAAACGGTAACTTGTAGCTGTAACAGATGCATTCCGACACAAGTAACGAACTGCACAGCGCTGTGCAGTTCATCACTTATGTCGTGTCGTCAAGGTGATCCTTGGTACACAGTTGTTAAGTCTCATGTGCCAGTAATTTTACTGGCTCTCAAAGACCGCTGCAGGAATGTTTTCCACTTGTGGAGATCCATCGTTCACTCCCCACCTCCAGCTTGAACTTGTCTTTAACACATGGTGGAAGAGCATTTTGCCAATACTTGTCCACTCGACTAATCTGTCGCCAAGCATTTAAAAGCACACTTTTACATGTTATGAAAACAAATGCTAGTCGACAGAATTTTTACTCGAGAGTGGTAGCTACCCAGTAAAGTATTCGTAAAATGCTCTTCCGACATGATGCCCACGACCAATGTTTCACTGACTTTAAACGTAAATTATTGGCATTTTTTTTCGTGATTAAGCCCCGTTTAATACTTATAACTATGACTTTAGGTCCATAAAGACATATCGACACGCCTGTTGTAATCCTTAAAGACTCAGAGGAATCCAAACAGTCATAAAAAAGTCATAGAGGATGAGCCCATAGCCATCTCTAGGATACAGCCCCAGACTCCTGCTACTGAAAGCTTCTTTGTCAGAAAATTTTAAAAACTAATAGGTTCGGGGAAAGAAGCCCAGGACTTAAAGCGGTGTTTTATACTCATACCATCTAGGGTGCGTTGAATCCGGCAAAAATCTTTTAAGTAACATCTCTATTATGACCATGACTCTCTCAAGGATATCGCAAAACCAGCATAGGCTGAAACCTCTCGTTGTACCCATTCCAAGTAAATTTTCATTAACTTAAGCTCTAGGGAAATTTGTGGGTCGTTACGTTAATTTGAGGTATTTAAGATTTCAATAAAATGATTAACGGTGAGAGATTTGGACAGACTTAAATTAACTAAAGCGTTTCAGGATGAAGCGAAGTAGGTGTAAATTTTATTTCTTTTATAATGACTGACAGACATATGACTACAGTGCAAGTATGACCTGACAAGGGATGATTTTGTTTTAGATGCTAAACCGGTTTGACCCGGTTTAATAAAGAAACGAATAGAAACAAAGCAAGCACTACTAAACCTCTCACTCGCACACTTTTACTGTCATTTTTTTTTAAATAAACCGAGATTACATTTAAAACGGCACTGCGTTGCAAAAACTGTCAAATTATGATTATTAGAGTACACAACAAGATTCCAAAGAGAATAAGAGAGCTCCCTCTAATTTTTTTTTAAATAAGATTACATCAATGGCTTACGAATCACTGTTTTTATGACATGAAAGAATTTTTTGACATAAAGGACCATTGACATTTTTTTTTTATTATTTAAATTGACATTGTTAATATTATTTAAATTTAATGGTATTTCAACTTTTTATGTAATGTGACTTTAATTGTATAATGTGTAATTTATATTCGTATTTTGTATGCCAGAAATGGTGAAGCACGCTGAACTACTTTTTAAATATGACCTGATATAACATGTAATTACCGTGTTTCTTACAAATAAATATATTTCATTTCATTTCATTAATAAGATAAATATATAATTTTGACGTTACTATGCGGAAATCCAGAATCATAATAATAACACATATTAAAAAAAAATACCTTTAATATTATTATTTCAAAATGAGTAGTTTACCCGGAACTGTGTCTTAAATAACAAAGTGTAGCACACCAAAAGTTGCGTCTCCAGTAGCGCACTTCTACTAAATAATAAAAATAGAACCGTGTCCTTACATCTACTGTAAATTTAAAACAAAATATATATTTGGCGTCGGGTGTAAAATGTAGTATGGAGCGTGTGTATATTTGTTAATTAATCGTAGTGCGCTACCAGAGAACCAACTTTTAATATGCTTTACGCTGTGGTACGTAGTGACTTTGACTTTGCTATTCTCGCAATATATGGGGAGTGGTATGCTTTAGGTAGCTTTTAATATGTGATTTATTTTATTTTTATTTTATGTTATTTTGATGCAACAAGCTTAAGGCCCGCCTGATGTTAAGCGGACTAACCTCTGCCTATAACAGAGGCATTTTATCACAAGTCACGAATTGCACTGCGCGCGTCACTTTGAGACATAGTTTAGCTCATATGCCTGTAATTTCACTGACTCTAAAGCACACACGCAGCTGCCGGAACACACCGTTAGGTGCTTGGCGACAGATTTTCTACTTGAGGGTGGTCGTTAGCCGGGTATACGCAAAATGCCCTTTCACCGTGCGGTGAAGCTAAAGCCCGCGGCGGGATTCGAACCATGGATCTGCTGCGCGGCAGTCCATAGCCAACGCCACTGAGCCATCACTGCTTCAAAAAATTGCTTATGTTATTATCTATAAACAGTCTTCAAAGCGTTTATTTTCATGAGGTTTTGACGCTTCCAGCACTATCGAGAATTTGCCGTTATTAAATAGTAGTAACAATTTTGTTTATAGGTTAATATTATACAAAAAATATCTAAATCTCAGGGTTCTCACGCATGCGGATTATATAAAATGCTGATATAATATAAAGACACATAACATTACATACATACAGAGAGGAAAATAACATTAATAGAGCTTGCCATTATCCTTCAGACGTAACCCAAATAAACATTACTGCCTGCATAAAATAAAAACATACATAGACAAATTGAAAAATTTTGGTGAAATTGAAAATACTTAGTTTTCTTTTGCATTTTTTTATCCTTTGTACTTTCATACCTAGAATTAAACATACTTATTTTTACTCACATATTTGTAAAGAAAATTGAAATGTATTTTACTTAATTGTCGTTAGACTGTGGTGCAACACAATTACGTTCACTGCGCGATGACATTCAATTAGCAATTCCAAGCTGCCGTCCGCAATATTGTTGATAACGTAATGTTGACCATATATAATAACACTAATTGATATAGATGTAGGACATGTTGGTCTGTAGATTGCCTTATTATGATTGCTCCAGTGATCAGTTTGAAAAGCGCACATAGCATTGTTGCGAGTTGCTATCCATTCAGGTTCAGCCAGGCAGGTAACGAAAGTGCTTGACCCTGTATAATCAATCGGTAATGCATGGTCTGTTACAGCAATTGATGTTTAAGTGGAATGTGGTTATATAAGTGAATTGTGTAATGTAAGTGTATAAAGGTATCATACAGGGTTATTGGAAAAATGCTAACAACCTCTTAGAGTTGACTTTACTTAGTCCTTAGAACTTTTTTAAATATATATTTTTTTTGTTACTTCACATATACTTTATATGTTATTGTGACGGAAAAAAACATGGACCACCTGATGTTAAAAATGTCTTGTGCCTGTAATTTATTATTTAATATTTTTCATTACTTTGCTCGATGTAAATATATAAAACTCTATTTAAAAGAAGCGCGGCGCGGTCCAGTGTTGCTGGGGCGGGCGCTCTTGGCTTGGAGTAGGCATTGTCTTGTAATAAGTTTTCTTTTTTTTTCCGTCGTTCTATGGGCGAGGCATTTCTTCGACATCTTCCGCTGATGATGATGATGTCACATTTGTAAGGCATGTATTCCTTAAATGAATAGGTGGAAGCGACTGGATCCGTATTATTTCGCATAAAAATGTTAGCCCTAATTTAATGAAGCATACCACTGATTATTATTCTACACATCTAAGTCAATAATGTTTTAGCATAACATTTTTCCTCGCAACAACTATTAAAAACAAGCAAACAAGCTTTTAATGTGTGTATGTTCTGAACGCATAATTATTTCTAAGCATAATAAATATCCACATAGGTACATTCTAAATTCACGTAGTAACAATAATTACTAACCAATCTAATTCCAATTATTCAAGTGTAATATTATGACATTCGTTGCAACTTTTTACACAACAACAAGCAAAATACTATTTCACAATCTATTTTTTACTAATCTATAATTTTCATTATAGTTATTTTCATTTTTATATATTAGGTCCTTACATATGAAATTGGCGTTTTGTATGGGAGGAACAAAAAGTCGAATATTTTTTAATATAATATATTTAATTAATCAAAGTATGAACCATTATTTTCTATGCACTTTTGCCATCTCATAGGTAGTTCATTGATCCCTTTACTAAAAAAACCAGTCGGACGGGAATCAATAAAATCTTTGAAGGCGATTTGGACTGCCCCATCGGAGTTGAATTTTTTCCCTTGCAAGAAGTTATCCAAATTTCGAAAAAAATGGTAATCTGTTGGAGCAAGGTCCGGGGAGTACGGAGGATGTCTTAGACTTTCCAATTGAAGCTCTTCTAATTTAGTAGCCGTCTGTAGCGCAGTGTGTGGTCTAGCGTTGTCGTGAAGCAGCAGTGGCGTGGAGCGA
Source organism: Plagodis pulveraria (assembly GCA_963890685.1). Lineage (NCBI taxonomy): Eukaryota > Metazoa > Arthropoda > Insecta > Lepidoptera > Geometridae > Plagodis > Plagodis pulveraria. Next base: position 31,014,908 of record OY982960.1, on the reverse strand, counting down.
TTGACCAGCCTAGGTTGTTTAGCCGCTAGCTTTTCCATCATGGTTTGCAATTCCTGACAATAGACATCAGCCGTAATAGTCTGGCCAGATTTGAAAACACTGTAATGAACAATACCGGCACTAGTCCACCAAACGCTTACAAGTAACTTTTTTGGGGTTAATTTTCGCTTGGGGCAGGATTTGGCTGGCTGGCCAGGATCTAACCATTGCGCTGAGCGCTTCCGATTATCGTAAAGAACCCATTTTTCATCACAGGTAATGATTCGGTTTAAAATACCTTCATTATTGTGCCGGTTTAGTAATGTAACGCAGCAGTCGACGCGCGTTTGCCGGTTTGTTTCAGTCAATTCGTGAGGTACCCACCTTTCAAGCTTTTTAATCTTCCCAATTTGCTTCAAGTGAATTAAAACAGTTTTATCACTAACATCGCAGCCTGCAGCTAACTCGGACGTGATTTGCGATGGATCCGCTTCCACAATAGCCTTCAACTCTTCATTATCAACTTGAGTCTCAGGCCGTCCACGGGGCTTGTTCTGCAGGTCGAAATTTCCAGAACGAAAACGTTGGAACCAAAAACGAACTGTGTTTTCTTTTGCAACACGACCGCCATACACATCATTCACCCTTCGAGTTGTTTCCGCAGCACTAGTGCCACGGCGGAACTCGTACTCGTAAATAATGCGATATTTAAGGTTTTCCATTTTGTAAAATGAGTGACGCAAACAGAAAAAAACAGAAGAAAAAAAACAAATGAATGACGATCATCGAAGCACAAATACATGAGTCTATAGCTGTACAAATTTGAATTTGGAATTCCTTACCAAAGAGGAGAAATTCGTGATTAAAGTGGCCAGTACGAAAAACGCCAATTTCATATGTAAGGACCTAATATTATATTAATAGCTTGCTTTAACAATGACATCCAACCACAAATGTTCAAAGGACATTCTGCCATTTTGATTATACTTTCTTTATTTATAAAATTTAACCGTACTTTAGAATCGCTCGTAGCTTAGCCATTTTAACTGATCAGATAAGCCACGGTCATGAATTGGATGGGAGACACCTTGTGACATTACAACTGAGCGCTTAAGAGCTGCTTTGGAAGGCACGTTAAACCGGTGGTCCTCGATGGCATAGGATACCAATCGTAATAACATGATGGTAAGGCATGCTAGCTACCACTACCAAGTAGAAAATCTTTCACCAAGCACCTAACGTTGTATTCCGAAAGTTGTCCTTGAGAGCCAGTAATTTTAAGTTAGCCTGTTAGCCTAACAACATCTTTGACCACATGCTCACTTACCATCGGGTGAGATAGTGGTCAAAGGATAACTATTAGCAAAAAAATCATTTTAAGGAAAGCTAATAATGTAATGCAACAATGTTGTGAATATTTTTTTTCACCGTAATAAAATACATATATTCGTTGAATTGATATATCAGGCGCTTCGCCGGCCGCTAACGCTGCGCCAAGCAGAACGAGGACGGTAACACTACGACTACAAAGGACAAACGTGACCCTTACTATCAAGAGGGTGACTTGCGCATCTCACTACTTCATAACATAAAACTACTGAGGGTTTTTTTTTACAATACAACTATCCAACTTTGCAACGCTTTTACTAGCATTGTTGGCCGAGCGGTAATAGCTATGAAGCTTCACTGCATGGTGGAAGGGCATTTTGCGGTTGCTAGGCAACTACGCCCTCAAGTAGAATATCTGTCGCCAAACACCTAACGGTGTGTTCCGGCAGCAATCCTTGAGAGCCAGTGAAATTACAGGCACATGAGACTTAACAACTATGCCTCAAAGTGACGGGCGCAGTGCAATTAGTGACTTGTGATGAAATGGATGTGTTACATTGACCTATCTGTTATAGTTATAGGTTAGTCCGCTTAACATCAGGTTGGTGTCGCTTCTTCCGTGACAATAAAAAAAAACAATCCACTCACGAGGCAGTGAAACGTTAAACAATAGATGTTAAATTGTCTATGGGCATTTTAAATAGCGTATGAGTTAATATGAAACTTTCTGTTTACTTTTTATTGGCAGAAATAATTTTTGTTAAGGTACATATTACCTACATACGTTTATGTTTGACTTTTTGATTAATTGCTTAAAAGAGTGGGTAGGTAATTAATTTTAATAATGTAGGAAAATATCATGATAATCACTTATACCTACTGAATACCTGAGGAGCTGCCCCCCATGGGTTTTGTATGCTTATTGCGTAAGTACTGATTTCCACGTTGGTATTAGTAAAGTTTCTTCTTTCATTCTGCTAAAGAAGACCATGAGGAAATATTAAAATCAGCCAATGAAATAGCTCAAGCTCAATATTTAGAGCGGCATCTTCATTATTTAGTCTATGTGGGATGGGGGCGAGTCTATTGCCATATACGTCACAGTTTTACGCTCCGAACCGTTACCACAAACCTCTTTGTCAGATTTTAATACCTATTTGTAAATTTACCTTTCATCGACTGCACGATCCATTTCCCTATTTAACCCGACGATTTTATCGCCGTCACCTCTCAACCCAAATTTCCTCCCTTCAAGTTTGACGCCTTTTGCGTCGAATAAGTCTTTAAACTTGGGAATTACGTCAATCATCGGAATATCACTCCTTGAGCTGTCGACGTGGGGATGAAATCGATAGCATCGCAAATTCGCAAACGACGGATGTCAATTATGGTCTCTAGAAATAGTAGTAGGTATAGAAATAAAAAAAATGTATGTACATAGATATTTGCTATGGACTGCCGCGCAGCAGGTCCAGGGTTCGAATCCCGCCCAGAGCTTGAGCTTCACCGCATGGTGAAAGGGCATTTTGCGAATGCCCGCCTGGCTAGCGACCACCCTCAAGTAGAAAATCTGTCGCCAAGCACCTAACGGTGTGTTCCGGCAGCAGTCCTTGAGAGCCAGTGAAATAACAGGCAAAATGAGACTTAACACAACAACACTTGTCTCAAGTTGATGGGCGCAGTGCAGTTCGTCACTTGTGATGAAATGCATCTGTTACAGGCAGAGGATACCGCTTAACATCAGGTGGGCCTCGCGCTTGTTCCTTCACAATAACATAAAAAAAAGTTAGATGGAGATCTATATCAGTCTTGCAGAAACTTCGCCTTGTACTACCCGGGTTTAAAATATTACTGTCGTAAAAGGCACCTAGTGAGAAAATGCTCACAATAAGCGGCCTCCCACCACTAAATTCGATATGAGTGAGATAAAACTGCACATTTGACACACAATAGGACTCTTTATCATCTGAGCTCCCTGATTAACTGTATGCTAGCAGGTAAATTACCAACAAGCACTTAACGGTGTGTTCCGTTAGGTGCGTGTTGGCGACAGATTTTTTTACTTTGCATAAGCAAAATGCCCTACCACCATGCTGTAACAAATGTCATCCTTAGATAGACAACAACCAGGACCGACGGCTTAGCATGCGCTCTGAACCATGAAAGCGATCAAAAGTAATGTCACTAGCGGTCACCTATCCAAGTCATGACCTTGCTTAACTTAGCTGATCGGTCAAGAACGCCGTAGGTGCTCGTACGCTTGAAAAAATTCAAAATGTGAAGTAATAGATTTTTATAAGCCCTCAAAGATCGGAACTGCGAATTTGGTAACATCTCATAATGATGTGGATTATATTGCAAGTTCACGTCACGTAACTGACGGAAACAAGTTGGAAGAGCCAAACTTTTGAGTTACGTTTGATGTGATGGATCTCGTTTCTGAGGCTAGGGTTGCTGCTCTTCGCTCTGGAATAAGAGAATTCCAGAGCGAATTCGCTTTAGAAAAATAATACCAAAATATGAAGGAAATCATTATGGAAGGAACCTTATTGCAATAATACTGACAGTGATTGTATTTAATTTTACGTCTAACAATAAAACAAGTATATGCACTTTTCATGAAAGACAGATTTATTAATGTGTCCGATGTTAATGATTTGATAACAATGTGTATATTGTAATATTTTAGAGTAAACAAACCTTATTGCAGAAAAACTAATAGTGATTTTATTTAGTTTTACACATACCTACTAATAAGTATTTGTAAAACTAAATAAATTTAATGGTAAGTTTGCACTTTTCATTATGAAATGATTACTAAATTTGTATCCAAAGAAATAATATCGATACTAGTATATGTTGTATAATATACTTCTTCTACTGTAACACTCTACTGTTCTACTGTAACATATTATGTAACAGTAAACAAAGGATCAAATAAGTAGTTTTATTAATTGCTTTATTTCTTGGAACAAGAACAAGATAACTTTTTTCTTTACAAACTTGTAAAGTATATTGAGTGATGATTTTAAGCTTCTAAATTAAAATTCCGTTTGAACTCTCGGTCAAAATAGCTCAGATATTACTAAATATATTTAAAACCGTTCGAAGAAAACAATTGTACAGTTCTATTTCCACAGCACATATCCTCTTTTACTCGAGTGGAAAGAATGATAATTTTGTGTAAGCCTCATAAAGGGTAGAATACCCTGAAACTCTTCATGAAGTTCAGCAGAGCGTGTACTGTGGAAAGATTTCCTCATCTTGAGCTTTATTACCACGTCCTTTTTACGGCTAACTCTTAAGCGGTCAAATTTATCCCTATAGAATGGATAACATTTGATTTGGTGACCTAACAAAACAATTGTAAATAATCTTTTCGAGGCTGTATTTTGACAATGTTCCTATTGAACAAAATATTATGTTTTCGGTCGTTTAGTTACACACTGATTTTGAGGAAGGTGAGGCCTTTAATTCATTGTCATTGACTCAAGGATTTTAAGTACATTATTCAATTGAATTCATACGAAGTATCGTAAAAATTACAAATTTATGTTTTACTAGGAAGAGATGGGGGGAGGGTTTACGATCTAGCCCAGCACCCTTGTCTACCACTACATTAATTTGATTGAATCTGCTAAATTTTATTTGGACATGCATAGGTTGGCACTTCATTTCGAAATGTACTGTAGAACGTTCGGTATTCATTTAAAAAAATTACGAAACGTTACACAAATAATCAAAGATTTCTGTTCAATTCAATCCACATACTCGTACTTGGGTACATTTTTATTTCAGGATACATTTTAGCAGCCCCTGATGAATAATTATAGTAAATGTCTGATTTTTTTATTCGGTTTCGGCTTACACATTAAAATTATCTGATATTCAAAATTTCTGTTAGTAGCTAGAGATGCTTGACGCACGGGCGGACAGGCAGAGAACAGTGATATTAATGGGGCTCCGTTTCACCTTAGAAAATAATGTAAATATAATTTATGACATCGACTGTTCCAAAACGCTTAAAAGTGTTAAATCTCTTTAATTAGGTAAAAAAGTGGTAAAAAATTATATTTTTATTATGATTGATACACCTTGCTAAAACTGAAGAGAATGTATAAAAATATTGCATCTGACAACCCTATCGATAACGAGGGGATCCCTACTATGAAAACGTATAACGTTAACTTCTGACTTTCTCAGGGACGTTTTGAAGACGCACCGTAATCCGATTTAAATTCATGCCTACTTACTTTAATACTTACATTTAGGATTCAAATTTCTTTCGACACTTGTTTTTGTATATCCAACAAAGCAATGGAATGCTGCTATGTATACATGACTTGTTACTATTAGTTTTTTTTTTTTTTTTAATTCATGATAGGTTAGCCTTTAACCACTATCTCACCTGATGGTAAGTGATGATGTGATCGAAGATGTTGTTCAGGCTAACCTAGAAGTACTGGCTCTCAAGGACAGCTGCCGGAACACACCGTTAGGTGCTTGGCGACAGATTTTCTACTTGAGGGTGGTAGCTAGCCAGGCGGGCATTCGCAAAATGCCCTACCACCATGCTATAACGACTGCCATCCTAAGACAACAACCGGGACCGACGGCTTAACGTGCCCTCCGAAGCACGGAAACGCTCAGTAGTAATGTCACTAGCGGTCACCCATCCAACTCATGACCGCGCGCGACGTTGCTTAACTTTGCTGATCGGTTGAGAACAGCTAAGTACACTTCGCTACGAGCGCTTCGATTATTTGTTCTGTTCCCGCCGCAGTTTGAATCAGGCATAGTGAGACTCAGCGTACATCTGCCACAAACCATACGAAATCGAATGCAATCTGAACGGTACTGTCAAACTAAATGGATCAATTGCACCGTGTGCGATCCAATTTTTAAACCTGTCCAGTCAAACGGAGTAGAATCCAAAACCAAATAGATAAATCAAAATAGAGGAACTATTTTGTTCAATGGAAGCGTATGTACCGTCCGGCCTTTAATTTTACCTCGACCATATATTGATAGGTCGTGTCGTATATGCACTTTAGCTTCTTAAATAAACAACAGCTTTTGAAGCAGTGATGGCTCAGTGGCATTGGCTATGGATTGCCGCGCAGCAGGTCCATGGTTCGAATCCCGCCGCGGGCTTGAGCTTCACCGCATGGTGAAAGGGCATTTTGCGAATGCCCGCCTGGCTAGCGACCAACCTCAAGTAGAAAATCTGTCGCACCTAACAATGTGTTCCGGCAGCAATCCTTGAGAGCCAGTGAAATTACAGGCAAAATGAGACTTAACAAGTATGGCTGGTGATGGGCACAGTGCAGTTCGTCACTTGTGATGAAATGCATCTGTTATAGGCAGAGGATAACGCTTAACATCAGGTGGGCCTCGTGCTTGTACCGTCACAATAACATAAAAAAAAACAATTTAAAGTGACATCGGCCGAAGCATACGAACATCGTTCTCGACCTGTAGTTACCAGTTTTGAACGGACTCGTTGATCGCATTTGATTTCATAAGTTATGTGGGCTCCTTAAGACGCGCGTTACTTGTCATCTGCAAAGGGGTTAGAAGGTCCATGCTTGTCACTGACTTTTGTGAGGATGAGGTACTGGATGGACAATCCTTCGGAGCTAAGTGGTTTTGTGACGGGACAAGCTCGAGGCCCACCTGATGTTAAGCGTACCTCTGCCTATAATAGATGCATTTTCATCACAAGTCATGAATTGCACTGTGCCCGTTCACTTTGAGACATAGTTGTTAAGTCTCATGTACCTGTAATTTCACTGGCTCTCAAGGACAGCTGCCGGAACATAGGTGCTTGGTGGCAGATTTTCTACTTGAGGGTGGTCGCTAGCCAGGCAGGCACTCGAAAATTCCTTCCACCACGCGGTGAAGCTCAAGCCCGCGGAGGGCCTGCTGAGCCATCACTGCTTCAAAATTTGAATTGGCTATTTTGTTCTTCAGAATTAGTTTGTAAAGTAGTAGTAAAACCAAACAAGTATTTTGTCTTCATAGAATTGTACGTGTACGCGCTCCATAGAATGCACATACGGCAAATATCTAGCGTGACTAGAGTCCGATGAAGGTACGTAATGATTTGCTATGGTATTTAAATATACCCATGTATATTTCATAGATACCTATAAGTGCCCCGTGGTGGCTACGTCACCCGTCATAGAATGCCACCCTCCAACCATTGCTACCTGTGGGTGTCGTAAGATTTAAGTTTATTTAAGTGGTGTGACATTGTGAATTTTTTGGTTTAATTAAGTGTAAATGCACAATTGTTAATGTAATTAAATAATTAAATTAATTGTATAAGACATCTGTGTCTTTTAAAGTAGTCAGATAAATTTGTCCCAAATGTTTTTTTTATGGTGGATATACATGAAACATGTATTTTTTCAACTGAGTTTTGTTTAATAGTTACAAGTAATAAATACAAGCACCACATTTAGCCTGATACAATATCTCCTGTGAAACAAAAATATAATTAAAATTGGCCGAAGCAGTGGCCGACCCATTGACAGTCGCTATATGTATCACCGCGCAACACCGAATGTTGGTATAATATTACGTTTATGTTTGGCTGTAAATCTGTCACCAAGCTTCTAAGGATGTCTTCCATCAGCTGTTATTCAGAGTCAGTAGTTATAGGTTAAGCTTTTCTACTATTATATTTACCATTCTTGACCATACCATCACTTACCAACAAGTGAGATGGTTGTCAAATATATCTGTTCAACTGTCAAAAAACCAGCAATACTTGGTTTTTCTTTTTTGTTATTATGACGGAACAAGTCCGAGGCCCACTTGATGTTTAGTGGACTAATCTCTGACTATAACAGATGCATTTCGCTAACGACGAATTGCACTGTGCCCGTTACACTGAGACGTACAGTTGTCAAGTCTCATGTGCCTGTAATTTTACTGGCTCTCAAGGACTGCTGCCGGAACACACCGTTAAATGCTTGGCGACATATTTTTTACTTGAGGGTGGTAGCTAGCCAAGCGGGCATTCGCAAAATGCCCTTCCACCATGCGGTGAAGCTCAAGCCCGTTGAGGGATTCAAACCATGGACCTGCAGCACGGCAGTCCACATCCAAAGCCACTGAGCCATCACTGCTTCAAAATTTTAAAGGATTTGTACTACGGAAAAAATAATAAACATAAAATTTCTTTACTCTCTTCCAAACTTACACCACTTCACGTCTGAAAGCTGTAAGTTATCTTACTGCATTAAAATACATTTAAAACAGAAAAACTAATTTTTGCTAAAATGTCATTTAAAATGTACGCTTCTATGACTGATTTTAAACCAATAAAACACGCATTAAATATTTCATTGACTTGTTACTCCATTAATATAAAATTCCAGAAAAAGGACATCAATCAAACACCCATATCACACGAACCGACACGACCGCTCGACCGTTATCTAAAACGTGACAATTTCAAACACGAGCTTAATAACTGATACATATTCAACATCATAAAACTCATGACACGAGCACTCACGAAGCTCAAACAAACGGGCATTTCAACACATTTCAGAGTGATATTTACTTCACTCACACCAAAGTCCGTAAAAAATCGCGCGCCACATCAAATGAAACCGCTCGCGCTGTTATATATATTTACACATTAGGGTGGAGATAAGGGCATTTGCAAAGGACGAGGCCGTTATATGTGACACGTAATGTATGAACAAACAGGAACAGTATATGGCCTTAAAGACTTTTAAGAAAATTGTTGATTATTCTTATAATACTAATAATTCTTATAATGTATTTAGTGATTGAAGTGATCTCTGTGATTTGCGTTGGTTGATTACTCTGCATTTTGTAAAGCCTCTACGGCGTAGAGTAGTTTATGAAACGAGGTAAATTATAGCACTACAACTGGTTTGTCTACAATTATTCTTGTTTTATTGAGAGGTCTATGATGATTTGCACTTTTTTTGTGAATAGTTTAATAAAAATTTATTGTTATTAAATTGCTGTTTATCATAAGTAAACAATAGTTGGTAAGTAGCTATGTGGTCTTAATATGTTTTATTTTACTTTTGTACGAATAAGTAATACTAAGACAATTAATGGTAAATACTATGATCATTATCTACCAGTTATACTGGATATAAAAGAAAAATGGTAGAAGTGCACTTAATACAATATAAATAGCAAAGCAGTTAAAACCTCGATGTAAACAAGTTAATACAGAGCTCCTGAGATAATAATTCGTAGTATTTTTATATATGTATATTCGTAAAAAAAAGTGTCAAATAGTGTTTTATAAGTGCCAACGTGTGTATATGTGTTAAATATCTATGTATTCTCAACATAACTGTGTTACATGTTAAACATTGCTACAATTTATTCATTTCTTAGTGACTGCACTAAAATATAAGTTGCCTTGAAATATATAGCAACGGGCATTAAAAAGTGTCAAACTTCGGTTTAACTATTTAACACTCTTGGTGATTTCTGTGCTGTGATTATTTTGTGCAATTGTGAAACATATTCACCCATCAATATTGCATTGTCATTCACACTTAACAGTACGTTGATTACAGCGACATCTCTTTTTGTGGACTAACATCAACTACATAATATTTGTACCATTCAGCATTGGGTTCCAAACTGCACCTCTTTCATTCACAGTTTGAAGCAGTATACGAGGCAATCAAATAGTTGATAACTTTCGCCACAGAGGTCACTAGTAGTAAGTGATTTTTTTGATTGCTATAATATTAATATAATCATGTCGAGTTGCAGTGGTTGTCTCAGCGCTATTATATCTGATAATTTTTTGCGGTGCCAAGCGTGTGGGAACTGTTATCATAATAAGTGCCTCAACATAAACGATGATCAATTTCGGGCGCTTCCCCTTGATTATAAGACTGCATGGATATGTCCAGCTTGCACCAATGTATCCCGTCGCCGTAAAAATAATAATGCTGATACCCCAGTTAGACAGCATCAGCTTCCTGTAGCTGAAAATTCTATGAACATGTCACTTGACACCCTAAACAACTCTTCGTCAGCCGAATCTACATGCTTATCTGTCTCGGCTTTAGCACCTTGTCAGTCGGGATGTGGAGGCGTCACAATGGAAAAAATCAGCGCCTTATTTGACAGAAAGTTAAATGACTCGCTATCAAGTTTCATGAATAATTTCCGCTTAGCACTGAAAGAAGACGTTAAAAACATGGTGCGCTCTGAGGTGGGCCTCATGACACAGGAATTAAAACGAGACTTTAACGATACCACTGACTTTTTAAGCTCCGAACAAGAAAGTTTAAGGACTCAGATTGCTGAGAAGGATTCGACCATTAGGTTATTGGAGATTGACAATGAACGGCTACACAGTGATATGCGTAATTTGACGAGCCGCATATCTTCAGTAGAAAAAACCACACGCAGCTTCAACGTAGAGATACAAGCGGTGCCTGAAAATCGCAATGAAAATGTAACCACATTATTTAAAAAATTATGCGATATTGTCAACCTTTCCATGGAAGATAATTCTATCCACGCCTGCCGCCGAGTCGCCAAAATGGACAGTAATTCGAAGCGGCCACGGAACATCTTGGTCACGCTAGCTTCTCCTCGGTTGAAAGACTGTTTACTCTCGGCTGTGCAGAGATTTAACAAGGGGCATCCCAAGGATACCTTAAACTCACGACAACTTGGCATCAGTGGAGAAACGCAAAGAATATATGTAGTTGAACATCTTTCCCCAGAATGTAAACAACTGCATGCTGCCGCGAGAAGATTCGCCAGGGAAAAACAATATAAATATGTCTGGGTCAAATATGGTAGAGTATACTTAAGGAAGGATGACAACAGTGGCAGCATTTACGTTAAAAACCATGAAGCTTTAGATAAGCTAGTTTAGATTATTATTATTAATTAATTTAGTAAAAAGTTTTAATCTTTAAGTTAAGTCCCATTTTAATCATTATGTTAATTTTTTATCAGAATGTTAACAGAATTCGTACCAAAATCACAGATGTATACTTAAATGCGCTGGCATGTAATTATGACATAATATGCCTCACGGAAACTAACCTTAATAGTAGTGTATACGACTCTGAGTTATTTGATAATCGCTATAACATTTTCAGACGAGATAGATCAAGCACGTCAATTTGCAACATTGAAGGAGGTGGAATCATAATTGCTGTCAAAAAAAACATTAAAGTCACTCGCCAACCTTCATTAGAGAGCAGTGTAGAGGATCTATGGTTAACTGTCGCAATATTGGGCCCATTATTATTCATTTTATATAGCGCAGACATAGTGAAAGTCATACAGCATTGTAGGTTTCATATTTATGCTGATGACATACAAATGTATTTATCTTTCAAACCAGAAGACACTAGATCTGCTGAGATTAAGCTTAACGAAGACTTGGAAAGGGTACACAAATGGGCTGGGGTAAATTCATTGTTACTAAATTAAAAAAAAACTAAATATATGATATTAGGCTCAAAAGTACAAATTCAGAAAATACAAATAGAAAATCCATTGTTATTGATTGGTGGTGAAACAATAGAAAGAGTACATGAAGCAAGAAATTTAGGGCTTGTCATGGACGAACAATTACGTTTTGAGCGCCATATATCCGAAATTGTTAGGAACTGTTTTTATCGCTTAAAAGTTTTATATAAAATAAGAAATTATATAAGCACAAACCTACGTATTAGGCTTGTAGATTCACTAGTATTATCTAAATTTAATTACGTTGACTGTGTTTATGGTCCCAGACTCTTTGCTAAGACATCCCAACACGTCCAAAGAATACAAAATGCGTGTGCACGATTTTGTTTTGATGTACCGCCCCGAAGTCATATTTCTCCATTTCTTGTTCAACACAATGTTTTAAACATGAAATATAGAAGACACCTTCATTTGGCTACATTAATGTTCGGCTTGATCAAATGTCAGAAACCTAATTACCTTTTTACAAAATTAACATGGGCTCGTGACGAAAACAGCTACCTTACTCGTGCAACAAGATACAATATGCTACGTATCCACATGCACGGTGGTACAGCAGCATTTCGTGGTAGCTTCCGTTTTAGTGCCACGAAGTGTTGGAACTCCCTTCCCCCTCCCATTCGTAATACACAGAGTAAATACAAATTTAGACTACAACTCAAAAACCATTTGTTCAATAAACAGAAAGCTGATGCTATGCAGGGACATTTCTAAGAAATTTAAAACCTAAAAATAGACATATTTAGAATATCATTGATTTAATTTTTTGTGTTTTTTATTCACTTTATGCCTTGTGGTAATCGTTTTTGTTTTTCTTTCTGAGGCATTGTTTGGAATTTAATGGAATTTGTATAGTTTATAGCATTGTTTAGAAATTAATTAAATACGTTCTATATTAATTGTGTAATATGTGTAATATGTTGTCATAAACGATTAATTGCATACTGCAATGAAAATAGTACTAATTATCTAAACTCCTTACCTTCTACTTAGTCTCTACTTTATTTTTTCTATTATTATGTATATAAATTATATATAATTATATTAATATAATTATATATATGTATAGATACTGTTCTTTTTAATTGTTGTATAAATCGTTTTTACTTTATTTATTTATATTTAAGCATCTAATTGTTTAGCTACATAATTATATTTTCACATAAAATAGGTTTCTCTATTTTGTATATATTTTTTTTTTAATTTAATTTGTTTGTCTGTGCGTCACTAAAGGTCAGAGCTGAAAATCAGCGCTGTGGATTAGTCCACAGCATTATGCTGAGCTCAGGCCTTTTCTGGCAGCACTGCATATTACAGCTACAGTGCTGTTTGTTCATGATGTTATGTTATGTTTATATTTTAAAATAACAAATTGTTCTTTTTATATATATGAACTAATCTATGTTTACAATGTTGTTGTATGCAGTTCTGTCTAGAATAAATATATTTTCTTTCTTTCTTCTTTCTTTCTTTCTTAAAACCAAAGCCTCGTAAGCGTTTTAATTTTAATAAATGTAGATTTGATAATGTGAGGCTAGAGTTGACCCAGACTGATTGGCACTCAATGCTATCGTCTTCTGATATTGATGTGGACTTAGCATCATTTTATTCAGCATTGAATGTCATAATAAGTAATAATACTCCCCTATCTTGCAGACACGATGACAAGTACCCGGTTTGGTTCAGTCTAGCGTTCAGGCGTTGTTTGGAGAAAAAACACAAATATCATAAACTCTACAAAAAGTTTGATAACCCGTTAGAGTACGACAAATTCTCATACTATAGAGCTAGGAGCAAAATTTTAATAGATACATGCTACAAGAGATATGTGTCTACTATTGAGGACTCTCTAAGTGACAATGTAAAGGCATTTTGGAAGTTCGTGAACAGTAGAAAATCCGCGAATTCTATTCCATTAACTATGAATTTCGAGGGAACTTCAACCTCTAACCCATCAGGTATATGTGACCTTTTTTCAAAATACTTTAGCTCGGTGTTTGAAAGTGCTAATGATATGCTTCCCAAAACTTCAGTCAACATTGATTACAACAGCCACTTAAGCAATGTCGACATAACAAGGGAAGATATTTTAAGTAAAATCAAAAAGTTGGATTCAAATAAGGGCCAAGGCCCTGATGAGATTCCCGTAAAATTTATAAAGAATTGTGCTGATGAACTCTCTTTTCCTTTACAATTATTATTTACTAAGTCAATTCGGTCAGGAACATTACCGACATTATGGAAGATTGCTCACGTTATACCAATTTATAAATCAGGTGATAAATCGGATTGCAAAAATTACCGACCTATAAGCATATTATCATGTTTTGCAAAATTATTTGAGAGTGTTGTATATGATGTTTTATCTTATCACGTTAAGCCATTTTTACACCCTCAACAGCATGGTTTTGTGGCAGGCAAGTCGACTACTTCTAATCTTTTAGAGTATAAAAACTATTTATGTAGCGCCTTTGCTCAACGGTTCCAAGTAGATGCTGTTTATACAGATTTTTCAAAGGCTTTCGACAAAGTTAATCATATTGTACTATACAATAAACTAGCAGGTCTTGGTATTCATGGTTGTCTACTGAGGTGGCTTCAATCTTACTTAAGCCGAAGGAGTCAACTTGTAGCACTAAAAGGTCATCTCTCTAACCCAGTAGAAGTGACATCTGGGATACCACAGGGAAGTCATTTAGGGCCCCTGTTGTTTATAATATTTATTAATGACCTTATTGAATCCCTTTCGTGTCCTTGTCTTCTTTACGCTGATGACCTTAAAATATTTACCACGATGAATAACCATGAAGACGCTATTAACCTTCAAAAAGATCTTAACAGATTATCTCTATGGTGTGATCTTAACTGCATGAAGCTTAATGTTAGCAAATGCTTTGTTATTAGTTTCACCAGAAAAATTCATAAGTATGTATATGATTACTCTCTGAATGATAGCATTCTTACAAGGAAGAATGTTGCTAAAGATCTTGGAATATTCTTTGATGATAAACTTACATTTCATGACCACTATAATTACATAATAGAACGTGGTTCGCGTCTACTTGGATTTGTGTCTAGGACCACTAAAAGCTTTCGTAATCCTAAAAGCTTTATTTGCCTCTATTATACACTTATACGAAGTTTGCTTGAGTACAACTCGTCCATTTGGTCTCCTTTCTATGAAGTTCATTCCGAGCGAATTGAACGTATCCAGAAACGATGTTTAAACATCTTAAGCTACAGATGTGGTATGGGTCGCAAGCTGTCATCATATACTGAACGACTGGAATATTTCAATGTTACCCCACTTGCAACACGTCGTAAATTTATTGACCTTGTATTGCTCTATAAAATAATACATTCTTATATAGACTCCTCTGCCCTGCTCTCCCTACTGAATTTTAATACTCGTTTTCGATCGCGTAATGTTAATTATAATATATTTACCCTCCACATTTACACAAATAATACTTCCTTTTATAACCCTATCGTAAGGATGTGTCGCCAATATAATGAAATTCTCGTCTCAAACCGAGACATAGACATATTTCATTTTAATTTGTATAAATTCCGGAAGCAATTAATGACACATTTATTTGTTTAATTTCATATAACTTTAAATTAACAAGAATATAAATAATTACCACAGATTTAAGCTCTCTAGCTGTCTATGTTAATTTATATAATATTTACGAAGCTCTTAGGCATACATAGTTTAGGAATACTGTCTAGATCTAAGCAAAATACTTGTATTTATTTCATGTTTTGATTGTATTCTGTATTGTGTGCTATGAATAAATAAAATAAAATAAAAATAAAACAGTGAAAATCAAAATTATATAGACATAGAATAAAAAATGGGTTTGAAGGACATATTTTATACTTGAAAGTAGTGACTAGATCGGAATTTCTGAAATTGTCATTTACCCTGAGGTGGCAAAGAATCCTGTGGTATGCCGGACTAGAATTTCACAGCTCCATAAATTCCTGTTGGAGTCGGAAAATGAAGGGAAATATACTAGAAGGTGGTCAGCAGTGCCTTCGTTCAACGGTCGATCTCATGGATGTAGATGTTGGTGAGAGTTTTCCATAGTATCATTGGACACCTGCCCGTCAGCAATAGAAGAAAGGAGCTGAATGAAAGCTACGAAATCTGCTCGCTACTGAGCTGGTTCAAACTAATTCGGCACCCGAGCGGACATCGCTGTGGCCGTTGCACCCCACGCATGTCTAATCAGTGACTAGTTACGCACACATAGCTGTGCGTGTAGTAGTGAAGTTTTCCTTCTGTACCGTTCTGTATTCGTGTGCCGTTAGTGCATAGTCATTGGCATATTTTTTTTTTAGTGATACGTTATTGTGGTAAATCCACATTTAATTTTAATATCAATACCGTAAAACGGGGTTACTTTGCGAACTGGGGTAACTTTGATGATAGCTAAACTTGGTAAGTTTTTTCGTATATAATGCGTGATACTGAACGAAACTAAAATCTTGTTTGTTCTGTTGGCCAGACTGACATGACAGCCATATTTTGCCGAAACGTTGACAAGAAACTATTACAAGAACCCAGTAAAAAAAATTCTTAAACTTTAGTGTAAAATAGCATTAAAAAAATTGTTTGAATAACTTCAGTGGTACAACCGTAAGTATTTTTGTTTGATTTGTAATGTTTCGCTATTTTAATTATAGGTTTCTTTAAGATTAAGAGCATGTTTGAATTTTTTGTTTACGGCCGCCATTTTATTTTCCATGAACACTTTAGTTTAACGGGGCTACATTGATAAGGTATACGAGGTGACTTTGATAGCTATCAATTTCACCCCAATGACGGTTGGGTCTAACCTTATATTGTGTAAAGTATATGTTGTCAATTTAACCCCATTTCTTGTTTTGTTCTAGCTGCCTCATGGTTCACACCTACAAAAAGACAGCGGGTAGCCGGAATTACAAAAATTACACAGAGGCGATAATTGAAGAAGCAATAGAGAAAATCACAAACGACGAATTATTCATTAATGCTGCTTCACTTCAATATAAAATTCGGCTACTCATTCCCCAGACGTGATGGTTAAAGAAACGTAGATTATTTTTTCTATATTCAACATGTTGATTTTTGAGATTTTTATTTCATAAAACAGATTTATATAATACGAGTAGTTTTAAGTGATAAAATGATTGATCTCGAAATAATGTTGAGTTTCTGTTACCTTATTAGTTATATTCTTGGCGTATTTATTTATTATATTTGCGTTGGCGTATTTATTTGAGGTTTATAAATATAATAATTATTATGAGACTCTTGTTATAGTTTTAAGTGTTAAAATGATTAATCTGATAAGTGGATGTTGAGACTGATTAAAACTTACTGTTCTTATCTCGGTTGTTTACATTGTAATACCCGCTATCAAATTCACCCCTTGACTCAAAGTAGCCCCAAAAATATTCAAAACGCAATAATATCTAAACCGTAGTTTATAAATTATTTTTTCTTTTTGATTTTTGTTATGTATCGGGGTGACTTTACGATGACATGAAAAAAAAACGTCATATCAAATTAGCCCCATTATCAATTAAACTTTGATAAGCAGGTATTTTTTAATTTATTTTAAAAGTATTAACAAATTTATATTTTTTTGTTGCAATAATTAATTTACGTAATGAGTCTTCAATACAGTATATTTTTCACATTTTTATAGTTGAAATTGCAAGCGTGAGATCCATTTAAAGTTTAAAATTAATCAATGTCACCCCGTTTTACGGTATTGATTCCGTGTTTTTGATATATAAAATGAACTTCTGCTGTTCCATCATACTGTGTAGAATCAACTATTGAAACTTTGCAAAGTAATATTGAACAGTAATCTGTGAAAATTTAGATTCAAGATCTAATGAAATATCGTTCTAACAAACTTTGATATTTCAGTGACTGAAGAAAAATAATATTTTCTGCAATTTGATATATCTACGCGCAAATGAAATTAATATTTTTTTAATGAGTGGCGTGTTTGTTTACTTGCCCAAGTTGGTTGCTACATAGAAGGGAATCAATTTGTATATTTTTTTGTTAATGGACTTTGCGTGCTGTTTTGCAAATACGCCAGCTTTATGGGATCAAAAATAAAAAGCAAACTTAAAAATGTAAAAAATACAAAGAATTCCGTTCGTGGTTGATATATATTTTTTACACGTTTTTGTACCCTTTATGTAAAAATTTCAGAAACAAGTATATTTTTATTTACCAAATAAAATAAACCTTAATTAGTAAAAATATTTCTCATTGTGTTTTTAAAAGTTTTATCTTAACGAAGATGCACTGATAAAATGAGGTTCATATTTTCATAGACATTTTAATATGATATTAAACTATTTAAAAAACCTTTCCGTAATACTGTATTAACAACATTTACCTCGTTTTAACAATGACTCGCTTTCCACAGTGGGCATAATTTATGAATGCGACTGGCACACTATAAGCCGCAGAACCAAAAGTTAATTCATAAATCCTTTAAAGTGTTAAGAGTAGAGTTCACGGAGCGCTTCCCATACAAAAGTAGTTTCGTCATATTATATATTATACAAAGTGTTCAACTCAAACTCAGTGAAATTGTGTATGCATATTGCTAAGCCTTCTGATTTGTCAGTTTTTCTATTTCTCATTTATTTTATCCATAATTGTCACAATAACAATTCTCATACACAATAATTTTTCAAATTATTTTGGCAAATACTTAATTTTACGGAAATCTCGCAAACCAGAAGCATAGACATTAGGCTCAAAAACATACATGGAAAGTTTCATCAAGTTTGATTGCTTAGTATTTTAAATATGATGAAACTACGTGGAAAACGCTCAACTCACTCTACTCATATAATGCTCTATTAATTATTAATTGCGGACCCCTGCAATTATACTTACACCACAGATTTCTACCTAAACTGAATTTTCAAGAATCCAATTGTTTGCTGTTAGGTACTAATAGGTACTAATATGGGTTGAGAATAGACTTTCTTATATATATAGATAGATATTGCGCAATCAAATAATTGCCATACAAAAACATGAACATCATTTGTTTCCTCTGAGGTTAAAGAGTTACTAAGTAATATCACTTTTAGTCAAAAATATTTACTAGTCATTCTATTGTCAATAAATTAATTAAAATAAAAGTAGCAGGGTAAAGTATTTTGTTTCAGATTCACACGGTGAAAAGATGTTTCACAATTAGTATATAATATATGTGTTAATTATTCACCTTAATTGTGTATACTTAACTCGTAAGTAGTACAATTGGGTTACCATATTACTTCGTTGGTAAATAAATATACATAATACGTATAATTATGGCGCGTGTTAATAGAATAAACTGCGAAATAAAAAGCGCTAGAACATCATCTTATACAATATTAATAAAACTGAAGCGTTCAAAATACCATGTTCACAAATACATCTTGACTTCAAATTAGAGTTCATATTCAATGTGCCAGAAATTTTCAAAACAATGGCGACACCACTGAAATAATAAACACTGTACAAAATTTTACATGCACCTCTAAAGTCTTCCTTCTGATGTCCCTTGACCTCAAGGTGACTTTCCGCTAAGCAAAATAAGCAGAACCGGCACAATTATTTGAGCGGTGACCCGGCACGTCCGAAGACTATTTGAAGCAAGTGTTGCCATAGCTGTGTCAATGTTTATCGTGTCTGTCAACAGTAGATAATAATATGTGTTAATGCTAGTGATGTGCTTCTTCCGGCTATTTCAGCATATCCAAAAAGTTTTCTTTTAGGTAACACAAATATTTCAGTAATATCTTCAAAAAATATCATTTTATCATTTTATTATAAAAGATATATCTAGTACCAATTCCGTCTAAGCTTCTTACTAAACCAACGCGACGCGGTAATAAGTGCCACGTATCCTATCCGTAATAGTTTTCGAGGCGATTCGATTCTACACTAAGCTTCTTCAGGAGGTATTGACTCTTTGAGCGAATGATCGAATTTTCTTTTTATGGAATAAAAATACACATTAGACCTTCTACCAATATTATACATGTATCTTTTCCGCACTTTTGTCGACATACAAACCCAAAGGAAATAAATATCGCTTCACAAGTTAACCATCTAATAATAATAGGAGGAAAATTATTCTTAATTGTAGTATTTGTTCCAAGCATTTTGAAGCGCTCGTAGCGAAGTTTACTTAGCTGATCTCAACCGATCAGCAAAGTTAAGCAACGTCGCGCGCGGTCAGGAGTTGGATGGGTGACCGCTAGTGACATTACTACTGAGCGTTTCCGTGCTTCGGAGGGCACGTTAAGCCGTCGGTCCCGGTTGTCGTCTTAGGATGGCAGTCGTTATAATAGCATGGTGGTAGGGCATTTAACGAATGCCCGCCTGGCTAGCTACCACCCTCAAGTAGAAAGTCTGTCGCCAAGCACCTAACGGTGTGTTCCGGCAGCTGTCCTTGAGAGCCAGTACTTCTAGGTTAGCCTGAACAACATCTTCGACCACATCATCACTTACCATCAGGTGAGATAGTGGTCAAAGGCTAACCTATCAGGCATTAAAAAAATAAAAAAAATATTGTATATTTTAATCTAGTTAAACTATCTTTTCTATTCATTATTTATGTCTACTTTCATTAAAACCTTTTTCTTCATTTTTTATGTGATACGAGGGCAAACGAGCAGGTGGTTCACCTGGTGGTAAGTAATCACCGTCACCCACGAACACCCGCAACACCAGAGGTAACGAGGATGCGTTTCCGGTCTTTAAAATTTTCTTCTCGTTGTCATTGTAAAGTACTTATAGTAACGGATTAACGGATTTATATCGAGGGCCATACGTCACTCGCGTCGCTAGGATTCTAACGCTTGAATCTCTCGCTACTCTCGTGATTTAATCATCATGAGATAATCCCTAAGCTCGTTATTCAATCATTAAAATCTTTAACATTCTCGTGATTCATCTAGGGACCCTCATTTTCAATCCGTCCTGTCCAGATTCAGGCGGCAGTCTGACTCGAGCAAGCGATATTACAGGATTAATAATAAAAAAAAAAATAGTGCAAGTCTACATACTATTATTTTAGACTTAACTTTGTATTATTTCTTGACACTATATACTATATACTCTTTAGAACTTAACATTAGTTTGAGTTACCACTTCTGATCTAATATTAGTTGCATCATTTATGTAAAAAAATGTATGTATTTAAAAAAATGCCTTTTAAACTCCTTTTATCCTAAATCTAGTTCAATAATCTGTAAAAGTTTTGAATTTGCCATCATAATAAACGTTAGCATACACCCAACGATCACCCGACTTGGACCTCCGTTCCATGTACGAAGGCCCGATATGATTGCTCTATTCATTCACCTTACATCACTTATGGCATCATTCCCCTTGTTCCTTTGGGCAAGTGGTCACAGACTGTGTATAGTCGGAACAATGATATCAATGAATTATTTCGAATTAAGCTGAATTTACACATAACGCTTTTGTATGGTACCTACTCAAAGCGGTCTTACACCTTTTTTTATGTTATTGTTATGGAATAAGCCCGAGGCCACCTGATGTTAAGTGGACTAACCTCTGCATATTACAGTTGCAATTCATCACAAGTCACGAATTGCACTGCGCCCGTCACATTGAGACACAGTTGTTAAGTCTCATTGTACATGTAATTTCACTGACTCTCAAGGACTACTGCCGGAACACATCTTTCGGTGCTTGGCGACATACCTACGACCAGGCGGGCAATCGCAAAATGCCCTTCCACCATGCGGTGAGACTCAAGCCGGCGGTGGGGATCGAACCAGGGTACTGCCGCACGGCAGTCCATAGCTATTACCGCTCGGCCATCATTGCTTCGAAAATACGAACCTACGAACAAATATAGAAGCCATAAGTCTCACGCTTGGCAGGTTTTGGGGGAATCACAGTATAAGGAAGGAGTTCTTCAGAAGGCGCTGTTGCCCACCTTCTGCAATTTTTACTTCTGTTTTCTGTTCTTACAACATCCACAGGATGATGGAAGAATACTTAGTATTCTTCCGACAAATCGAGTAACGTTGACATCCCTAGTTTATTCCTAGTACGTGTCTAACGATAACGTGATTGCCCAACTGTATTTAGTTTAGGAGCAGTGTACACGATCACAATAACAGTTATGCAGCGCAAAATATGGACGGTAAGGTTGTATCGCATAACATAATAAGCAACGATCGGATAGAGGAAAATTGTATTGGATTTTCGATGACTTCTGGCTTTTCAGGCAAATTTGGAATTATATCAGCTTTATTTTTGGAACACCTCAAAAATTAATAAGATCTATAGTAAGAATAGATAGGCTATCATTTGAAGTAATCTCTTTCTGTCAACCTTTGGAAATGGTGTCAGCCGGATTGTCTTTTGGATTGAGTGATAGATAGTATAGTATAATGGATAGATAGATAGTTTTAAAGGACTCTTAAAGTTGTGGACATAAATTATTTAGAATTTTATTGACTGATGAAAATTGTAATCGTTCACTAATTATCATAGATCTTTTAGACATTTGCACACCAGTTACACTGGTAGAATGTATTGAGTCAATATATTTTTACTTATAACAACTTTGTTACATATGTTCTGCAAATAAATAAATGAATGAATTATGAATGATAAAATTATTATGTAAAAACATAAGAAGGCAGTGCAAATTTGCTATGTGATAGAATAAACAGTTCATACATTGATGGAATTAAAAAACTATCACATTAATAGCCATCACTTGGAACGTTGAACAAATGCCTCCCTCCGTAAGGGAGGGTTTGCTATAATCCCCACACTTGGTGGGTCTTGAGGATCGCAATGTAAGATGACAGTTTTTTTTAAGGCTTGGATATTTATCTCAAGATATATTTCCCTTTATCGTCTCCTACGAGGATGATGGAGGAAGGTGCAATTTAAGCCCGGCACCCCATGGTGTAAATGAAAACTACTGTATCAGCTGGATTGTCCACTGCTGAACATAGCCTCCCCCATCAAGAGGAGGTTTTCCATAATCGCCACGCTCGGCAGGCGTCTTGGATCCCCAAGACGCACCAAGCGTAGTTTAAGTGTCAGTTCCTCAGAAGGCGCTGCTGCCCACCTTCCAGTATTTTTACAGTACATTTAGTCGCCTCTTACTACACCCTAGCAATGGGGGGGAAATTCTAGTCCAGTACCCCACGGGGATCTAGCACGGCACCCTAACGGGAAAACGAAAACTATCACCAAGAGAAAAAAAATTGCCAAATAAAATAATAAAGTCTAAAAATATATTTAAAAAAATTACATAAAATAATAGACTCTATGTACTGAAAAGTGAGTGAATTTCTTTTTTTTTTTAAGTTTTTAGCATCTGATTTAATAATTCTGAGCTCAATATCTTGATCATATATTATTATCTACAAATGGGTCGTAGTAGCAGGCGATAGGAATTTAATTTTTATATACTCGAGATTGGATAAAACGACTATAGGTATCTGTATTTGTATATAGAAATTATATTAGTATTTGTTTATATTGTATTTGTATAGGTGTAAACCCATTAAAGAAAAACTACATTCACATTTGTTTTCTTTTCGCCTTTGTAGTTATACTTTAACGTAAATTTTCACATACTAAGATTTAATTGACAACGTTAAAAGTTTTTATTTTTCTTGTTTTTGTCACATTTTTTAAAAGAGAAATGAGTTATTTGAACACTCAAAAGACTAATCAATTTCATAAATCTTTTTCATAACCAGCTAAGGCATTGAAAAAAAAACATAACCAATTTAATTATTAGAAATAATTAACGTTAAACAAAATAATTATTTAATTGTCATAACCAACTACAAAAAAGAATATAAAACTATATTATGAAAGCCAATTAATGTTATAATTTATAATAACAAACTACAAATCATTTTCCCATTTTCATTTCCCTCTGAGTTAAAGCTGATGAACAATTATATGCATTTAGGGCATTCTTAACCCGGCACGCTTAACCTTCCACCATTGTGATGGAATAAGCACGAGACCTACCCGTTGTTAAGCAGCAATCTCTGCCTATGACAGGCGCATCTCGTCACTAGTGACAAACTGCACTACGCCCATGACTCTGAGACCTAAAGTTGTTGTCTAATAAGTAATTTCACTGGCTCTCAAGGACAGCTGCCGGAACACACCTGGCAACAGATTTTCTACTTGAGGGTGGTAGCTAGAAACGGCGAGCCAGGCGGATATTTACAAAATGCCCTACCTCTATGCACAGTATAAATCTAATACGTTCTATTAGCCATAAAACTGTGCGGTCATAGTAAATAAATTTGGTGAAACCTTTAGGAAGTGAATTAACTGGGTCTACATTTCATCGGCGCTAGTTTATACATTAAAGATGCCCAACACCATTTCAACCGCATATAAGAGCACGTTACACATTGCAGGTGAAAATGGCCAAATTGTGGCGTTTGCACCATTTGTCGCTGGAATTATTTCAAGGTTTAACGGTTTGGTAGTTGAATTTTGCAGATGTTAAGCCGATAGTGGCTACGTACTGGCAGTTTTGCAATTGTTAGTGATTTATGTGAAGGTGGCTTAACTTGATTTTAAACTTTTTGATGCGGCTGACACAGGGTCAGCTGCAGTTTTGATTGTGTCCGGGGCCCGGAGATAAATTGTTCTTTTTGTGGTAGGGAAATGCCTTTGTTCTTACCTATCTTCTATCGTTCTATCAACTGGTGTGGCAGAAAAGGATATGTGGGACTTGAACACACTAAAATCTCCCTTAGGAGTCCTCCGCCAAGATAGGGAAGATGGGGTCACGCTTAAATTCTCTCTCGGCATTGAGCATTCCAGCATGGTGAATAAGCTTTAAGCTCTAATCTAAAATCAGACGGCAAGGTTCTAATGGTGTTTTTCTGAAACAGTCCTTAAATTTTATGTATTTATTCAATTAGTACCGCACAAACACGAATTACACTAATGATGTGAAATATGATTACTTATACAAATAAATTATTAATCTTTGCACTTCATAGATAATTATAATAATTTAGTCTCACTCATAAATGCCCGAATCGGGGTTCGTATGGTGCTACAGAAATACAGAATAAAAACGTGAAAAATACATGAAAAAATTACCAATAATTAATATACAAATTCAAGATGTCAAATCTGTTTCCCATTTTATGTCACAAATCTTAACATTTTCAACCTAATTAGCCAATTGACAAGTTAGATAGGGATTCTACTTTACCCTGTTATTAATGTAAATAAACTTAATTTGACTGATTATTACCCGTTGACTACTTTCTCATTCTGTAGTAAAATAGCAAGTTAAGTCTGGAATAGGAATTGCTACATTTCATTAAACAGATAAAAGTACATATCTCAAGTTTACAATGGTGTTACGGGGTGATGGTCATCACTTACCACCGGATGAGGTGCTGGCCCATTTGCCTTTTATTCCCATATAAAATAGACTATGTGCTTTCTTCTTCTTCTTTATCAGCCATACTTCCGCGCTAGAACACAGGCCATTTTCATTGGTGAGGACCTGCCATACTATCCACGCTTTGCAGACGTATTGGGGTCCGCGATGTACAATGATAGTTCTTCCGAAAGCGCTCCGCAGACATTTTCATCACCTCTTACGATTCCCACAGGGAGATGTAAGTGATGCTATACCAGTATTCTACAGGAAAGCCTGGCGCCGGGAATGTGCTTTTTATTTCAACAAAATATTCTATCCCATTTTGGGAGAAATTCAATTTTACAGAGCATTAGCTCTCTTTATGTCTCCGACCAAAATCTATCCTGATGGTAAATGACGATGTGTTCACAAATGAATGAAGCTTGTGAAAGATTTTTACATGAAGGTTGTAGCTGGTCAGGTGAGGTTTCGCGACGACCTTCTGTCCTACGGTGAATTTCAAGTTCGAAAATCTGTCGAAAAGTTCGGACAAAATTCATGCCATGGACCTTTTGCGCGGCAGTCACTTACCACCAGCTTATCACTGTTCCGAAATATAGTTATGTACTTATCATACATCTACTATGAAAGCGAAGGTTTTTAAATGTGTGTGTGTGTGAATCACAAACAAATATATATATATATATTTTATGCCTGATAGGTTAGCCTTTGACCACTATCTCACCTGATGGTAAGTGATGATGAGATCGAAGGTGTTGTTCAGGCTAACCTTAGAATTACTGGCTCTCAAGGACAGCTGCCGGAACACACCGTTAGGTGCTTGGCGACAGATTTTCTGCTTGAGGGTGGTAGCTAGACAGGCGGGCATTCGCAAAATGCCCTACCACCATGCTATAACGACTGCCATCCTAAAGACAACAACCGGGACCGACGGCTTAACGTGCCCTTCGAAGCACGGAAACGCTCAGTAGTAATGTGACTAGCTGTCACCCATCCAACTCATGACCGCGCACGACGTTGCTTAACTTTGCTGATCGGTTGAGAACAGCTAAGTAAACTTCGCTAAGAGCGCTTCAAAATGATGTTGGTGTACCTTAGCACATAAATTACTGAATTAACAAACCCTTCAGCATCTTGATAACGAGAACAAAATATATTCATTCATAAACGTTATGGCGTAGGACACTTTTTATCACGATTCACTGAGTGAATCCCGAGCCGCTATAGGTATAACCTATTACCACGCGGAAGCCGGTAGATAATAATTTGCTTTAAACATTTAGTCAATTTCATCCCCAGAACACGGTTCCAGTATTCTTAATCTAAGCAGCCTTGTCGAAAAACTGTCAAACACTTGTAATAGTAGTCTTGTTTTCACACTGCATTTCAAAGCAAAACGTCTATGTTCTGACTCATTCAGTTTAGTCATAGTACACTGCACAGTCATACTCTTAGTCCAGATACTATTAGTGGTAGCTCGGTCTAACTTGGATTGCTTTGAAGCCAACGCAACGGCAAGTTGGTAATCAATATTAACACGAAACTTGGCACCGTATCCAGATGCAAACATCCTATAGAAAAAGTATGGTAGTGTAAAAACATGCGTTACCGTGATAAGGCATTTTAATTTGGTATTTCTGAATGTCTTGTTTAAAAGTTATTATCATTTATATAAAAAATGGACCTACCATTCGATATACTCGTAGTTAGAGTTATCGGAACCTAGAGAAAGGTAAAACTGCGTATGTAAATATTTTTTTGTTTCGCTTTTGTTACCTAAATAAATAATATTTTACTAAAAAGCTTCCCGTCAATCGTATACCTACGATTACATATTGGCTTCGAAAAGAGAGCATGTTCCTTCCTCAAAGGCCGGCATAGCATCCACGAGACCTCTGAATGTTCCTGAGTGACGGTGATCACTTACCTACAGGTGAGCTGCCTGTTCGTTTGCCCAAATATTCTATAAAATATAACACCTGTATTTTAATTTACCATCAGAAATTTTTAAACATTCGTGTTCTCTTAACCAAGTTACAAAAAGAGAAAGAAAATTCTTTTCGTACATAACAAAATATTCAGACTTGGTAATGTTGCTCAAGTGACACCTTTTATTACAAGCGCACATTCTATAAATAAAGAAGAATAATAGGGCTTTATTAGTTATAGAACCGTCCTCGGTCAATTTTGTGACGTGAGTTTGTGTCCGGGAAATAATTCCCGTATCTATTTTGTAAACCCTCCAGTAGCGTACAGCTTGCTCAATTTCCGAGCACAACATCTCCCTTTAGACTCGTTCAGCTTAGACATAATCCAGCAAATAGCAATACCGCTAGTCCAGATTCAATATTCGTAGCAAATAGTCGTCGTTTCAACGTCAATTTCGTCTCTGCCTGCAATACAGTTACGATGTAACAAATTATTTGTAATTGATTCCATTTCTTCCGTATCGCGGGTACTCGTGAATGAGGTTTCCGTACCAACGTTCAATATATAAATTAGTTTCACATTCTACTGTAAGTACACTTGACCTGTTTTTATTATTTGCGGCAAGATTGTGTGTATCCGTTTTCAACGGGCAAAAACAGAAAACGTTTCATAAATAAGATTAATGTATGGGAACCGCTTTTCATTATAATTTTTCATTTTATATTTTTTTATATGTAATATAAACCATAAAAACATTAAGTGAACATTTCAACCACATTTATATATATGAATAAATATGTAAAGAATTGTAATTCAAACTCAAAAATAGCAGAACACAAACACCGTAGCGGGCGTGGTTCAAAAAGTGTACCGTGGGACGCAAACTTGACGCGCCAATCGGATGCGATAATTTCTAAGCGTCAAATTAATCACCCAATCCAATCGATCGTGCATGTTTCTTAATTGTGACCTTGATGAGTCCGAAATCAAAGCGGTCACTATATGAGAGTAACACTTCTCTACGTATTTATTCTTAGTCTACTACAGTTCCGAAGATACAGCCTGCTACAGCTCGGTGTGTCATTGAAACAATTTAATCTATTGCTATTCTGTGCGTGTTCACGTTTGCCGACGTTTAGCGGTTAAAATTAGGACAGACAGCGTAAACTTAATAGCAAGGTCGGGTGTTCTCGAATGGAACTTTAAAAAGAAAAAAAAAACATTAACGATGATCCCAATAGAGCAGACATATACTATACGAAAAAACAAATAGAGGGAATAATTTACATATTTTGATTTTTCTACGTTTTTCTGTTTTGGTTTTCACCATATTTTATCACCAGAGTCAATATTATTTGTACATAATGGTCCCATTTTTTACAAGCCCACGACAAAAGCATCTGCAGTCAAAATATCGGGTACCCCAATAAACGAACTTCATAGCAAATTTATTACCCCGTTTGTGTACCATATTTGTGTAATATTTTTTTTATAAGTTATGGGTGCTTGCAAAAATGTGTGCTATAAATATAAAAAAATGCCATCAGCAGCACCAGAGTTGTGGGAATTTATTTTAAAGAAATCATATGGTGTGGTTTGATCTTTTAGCACCAGGCAACCATAGAAAGGCAACGGTATTCCCTGATCCAAATCACTATATTGCACCTCCTACATAAATCGTAGAAGGCATTGAAGTGTAAAGTACCGGAATGTGCGCAGGAGCGCCTTAAGAAGATCTGCTATCTTCAACTGCAATCTCGAAAACACCTGCCAAGCTTTGCCAAACCCTCGCTAATTATAGCATTTTTAATAGTGGACGATTATGATAATGATGATACCTAAACAAAAGTTTGTAAAGAAATGATAAATAGTACTTTTGAACTAGCTACATAGAGATTCAAATTAAATCTTTGCTGCAATACTTACGTCGTGTCTATTATTACCAGGAGTCTATGATTACTCTCTCATGCTGCCCTAAATCTTTTGAAACAGTGATGGCTCGTTGGCATTGGCTATGGAATGCCGCGTAGCAGGTCCATGGTTAGAATCCCGCCTCAGGCTTGAGCTTCACCGCATGGTGAAAGGGCATTTTTTAAATGCCTGCCAGACTAGCTACCACCCCAAGTAGAAAATCTATCGCCAAGCACCTAAAGGTGTGCTGCGGCAGCTGTTCTTGAGAGCCAGTAACTCTAGGTTAATCCTGTTAACACCTTCAACCACATCATCACTTACCGTTAGATGAGATTGTGTCAATAATAAATATAATCATAGGCTTAACCATATACGTAAAAAAAAAAAATTTTTAACTGAATATGCAATTTCGAAAAGGGCACATATCTGTAAATTTAAAATGTTCAGGAATTGAAAAAAACTAATTATTCTCCAAGCCATTGAATTATTTCTAAAAGTAGCTATCGAGTTACATTTTGGTGTTAATATGCATTCGAAAATTACTAAAATGATTTATTTTAAAATTAATATAAATGTGTTATTAGATATTTTATATTTGTGAGATGTGCCCTTTTCGAAATTTACAGTAATTGAGTACAATAAATTAAACAAAAATATATTAGAAATTTGTGTAACTTTTATTTTAGGCATCTAAAATCAAACATATTACTAAATTTAAACATGAGTAACACACTTTTATTAAAATTCTTCTTCTGCAGGCTCTCTTTCAGTAGTTGTAGGCCATTGTAAAATTTCTTCATAAAAATCTGTAAATTCAGCCGGTATGTATTGTTTCACCTTTGAAATGTCTGCAATTTTTAAATGATTAATAGGTACTTTACCACTATATGCTGAATTTGCTTGGCTAGGCAAGTTACTACATGTACCTTTTACTTTTGAAAGAATGTATATTTCTTGAGAAATGTCACTATTTATATAGTTTTTTGCGATTACTTCACCAGGTTTTCTTGGGTCAAAAACAAACTCGTAATAAGTCGATACTTGAAAAGTAACTTTTTGATTTTTAGGTACATCTTTTCCATAACTTCTCACTGATAAAGGTTTAGCTTTAAAATTTATTTGAGTCCATTTCTTGAAATCTATAATGTCTTCTGTATTGACTTTTTCAACGTTAAATTTCTCCGTGTTGCTGGATTGTACTATAAGATCAATATATTGTTGGTGGGTAAATACACGGTCTTCACGACTAATTTTCCTTTTGACAACAGCAAAATTTCTGTCGCAATCATTAAAAGAGTGACCTCGTACTGGAAAATATATATGGATCATCATATTTTTTTCTACAGACAATGCCATTAAAAATCGAATCACCGTATTATTCTTGTTCTGTCCGGGGCAACCGTCACAAAAAAGATGAAGATCAGTTATCGTATCTGTAACGTACATATTCATGTAATGATTTAGGAAAGACGACACTTCGTTGGGACCTTTTAATGCTTGCCCTTCATGATACGAGTAAAATGTTCCTTTGCCAGTCTTCATATTGTGTATACAAAATTCGTAGACCCAAAGTTGTCTGTAGTAAAAAATTTCTTGTACAGGCAGAGTAGGTAAAGGTAAATTTTGCATATAATCAAAAGATAATCCTAAAACCGTTTCATCACTGGCACATTTTTCTTGAATTTCTTTTACTTTTTTATAAAATTTGCTAGCACGACGCTTGTGTACTATTAATTCTGCAGCTGCTGTTCTTTTAGCGCCATCATTTAAATGAGGATCCCTTATCTTAACATTCAGTTCTTCACACTTACTGCAAACGTCGATTTGTGGTCTTCCAAATGATAATTCAAAATTCTGATTAAAATATTGCCGAAAAAACTGATAGTTAATTTTGTCCGCCATTTCAGGTGTCCGGCTCAAAAACATTTCATGTAATTTTTTAATGTTTAATGACGATGACAAATATTGTTTTGTAATATCGCTAGAATAATGGATTTCTTTTTTATCAAGAGCTTCTATGAAGTCGTGAATTTTTATGCAATATTCGCCAGGAATAACATTACTCCTTGAACCGACTGCTTTGCCTCTCTGATCTTGGGGTATTTTATTCTGTTTCTTTAGTTCCGTCAAACGTCGGCATCTCTTAACGGTAATTCCATATAAACTAACGAACGCAGATTTACATACCTTTCTTTTTTCCGTACCAATTTCTACAAAATATTTACAGGAAACCGTTTTAGGTTTTGCTTTAGCCGGATCGTCGGTTCGTTTGGAGGTGTCCTTAGGTATAAATACTTCTATCTTGCTTTGAAGATAAATATCTTGTTCGTTTTTAGTTCCAAAAGAATTAATTCGTTCAACCAAGCCTTCCATATCGTCTTCAGACATTTTTTCAAAACATTTTTGGGGGCACCTAGAACAATATCGATCTACAATAACTTAATTTGATAAACAAAAGATACAAAACCAGCATCAAACTCGTTAATATAGGTAATTTCCTTACAATAAATGACAGGTCATAAAATAATCTAGTTTATCATTTTAAACGATTACAAATTTACATAAAAATATGTATGTAAGTTACCTATATTATTAATCAATGAACTTACCGGCAACTTGCTCCTGTTCGTCGTCCTGGTACTCGTCTCCCTTTGTGGTTCACATGTGGCAAACCTTTTATTTTAGAAGTTTTAATGACAACATGTTTATAATTCTCTTGATTTCTTACTCCTTTTTTCTTTTTTTTCGGAATTTGATTATCGGAATCAGAAGAACTCATTGCGTGCGCTTGTTACAGGACGTGTTAACTAACCACTGCCAACACAATGACTGATGTAGTATTTGCTTGTATTACATCATTCATACTAACGAAAGAGACAGACATATTTTGGTTTACCGGTCGTATTTTTAATTCAATAAGTTCGAAAAGGGCACATCTCTGGGAGTTGTGACCTTTTCGAAATTGTTTCTCTACAGACCATGACGTTGATAGTAGAATGAATAATAGAGATGTGCTCTTTTCGATCATAATGGGTGTAGGCAAGCATTTACATCACATTAATACAAAAAAACCTATTAGGCAAAATATGCGACATGTGCCCTTTTCGAAATTGCACATTCAACTAATATGATCAGTTTTTTTTCCCGAACATCACAACACTTTCCCACTTTCAACTACAAAAATCACATTCACCTTGCATACCCTGCTTTGTCCATTCTTTCAATATATAATATTCCTGTTTTGTGCTTCAATAATTAATAAATATGATCTTATATAAAAAAAACAACCTATTCAACAAACGTCACTTATTTCTCAGTTACTTCATATAGTTTCCTAAGCATTTTTTTTGTATTTCCAAGAACCACGACACAAAATTCTCTTCAACTGCATTTATTAAGTACCTAACGGTGTGTTCCGGCAGTAGTCTTTGAGAGCCAGTAAAATTACAGGCTAATGAGACTTAACAACTATGTCTCAAGGTGATGGGCGCAGTGCAATTCGTGACTTGTGATGAAATGCATATGTTATAGGCAGAGGTTAGTCCGCTTAATATCAGGTGGGCCTCGAGCGTGTTCCGTCACAATAACATAAAAATAAAATAAATAAAATATTAGAATTTGATTCTAATATTTATCTTCTTTTGCCAAACCCAACTTCAACTTTTACTACTGAAACGTGAAAATGTGCTCTAACACTATTTCTTGGATACGTTATATTTGATCATTTAAGTGTGGGATGCTCAATTCACTTAATTTCTAGCATTCATTCTCATTTTCATGTCCCGCGGGGTGCCGGGCTAGAATGTCACCCCCCCCCCATCACTACCCATGGGTGCCGTAAGAGGTGACAATGCTAACACCAAAAGGTGAGCAGCAGCACTTTCTAAGGAACTGCGATCTCAAACTACTATCCCTAAGACGCCTGCCAAGCGTGGGGATTATGGAAAACCCCCCATAAGCCACATAAGGCTGTGTTCAGCAGTGGATAATTCGGCTAATACAGTAAAGTACTCTCATTTTAACATCATTCTCGTGCTTTGCATTTCACGTGAATGAAGTTGCTATAATATAAAGTCTCTTTCAATTGTTTAATCTTATAATAAATCATATTGCAAACAACCATATTTTACTTGTCAAGTCGATAATGAAATATAATTTTGCATTGATTTATTCATGAACTACAGACACATTCATCAAGAAAAGAACAGAATTAAAGCGAAGGCAACTTTAACCGCTTACTGAGCTGGTTCAAACGGCTCCACACCCGAGTGGGTGTCGCTGTGGCTACTGCAACACACAAGATGTGCGGGCATCAGTGTCTAATTTCGCAAACATACTAGTAGTGAAGCTTTCGTTATGTACCGTTCTTTATTCATGTGCTACCGACAAACTATATAAAAATTAAAAATTAAATATTTTTTTATTATATTGTGACGGATCAAGCTCGAGGCCCACCTGATGTTAAGTGGACTTACCTCTGCCTATAACACATTCATTTCGTCATAAGTCACGAATTGCACTGTGCTCGTCATCTTGAGACATAGTTGTTAAGTCTCATGTGCCTGTAATTTCACACATGATCTTAGAAATCTTACCTTACCTACTTACTACTTCTTCTTACCTTACCTACTTATCTTCGCCTTATTTGGGCATGTTTTGAGGCGAGGTAAGGTAGCCAGTCCATTGAGCGTCTTGTCGTTCAGGGCAGGCACTACACCGCGCGGGAGGTCACCCATGCGATGACCGCGAATAGAAGGCGATGGCGTGGAATTGTGAGGCGCATTACATCTGCCCCCACTACAACTACATGACGACCACGATCGCTCTGTCAAGAGCGTAACGACTGAGAAGAAGAAATCTTATAGATTAAGTGAGCGAATATGTTATAATAATATACTTAATACGAATAATAGACAACAAAGAGAGATAGTAAAGGTTTACTTCTAGTTTACTACCTATAAACTTACGACTAACTACCTATAGCTTCGGGTTCTAGCCGTAACATGTACATATAATTATTTTACCACTTGTTATTAACAGCTATTATTTAGTAACCGGCTAGGACTCGGGTAATATTTACCGGATATTGCTCCGACCAGTTTCGAACTTATTTGAAGTTCTTCGTCTGGGAGTCACGATTGCGCACAGCGGCGAGCGTGGGCCTCATCACGTCACTTGAGACGGTTGCGCCGTAGCTGTCAAAGTCAGAATTCCTCCGTCCGAACTGTCACTTCAGTCACTATCACTGTGATCGTCACTGTCGTTTTGACAGGTATAGGATTGTTGACACACTGTCCTCTTCGAGGTTCCACAACTCCGATGCCGTATCATAAACATTGAGGACTGGTATCCAGGACGGCGGAATGGTCCACCCACGATCCCGGTTAAAATGAGGGTGGCGTCTAATTTCGATGGCCTCTCGTACTTTGCGCGGAACGAAAAACTTCTCTCGCGCTAGTACGGCCGCCCTATCGAAGCGGATATAGTGTGCGCCTGGGATTTGGGAATGCTCTGCTACTGCCGACCTCACGGTATCTATTTTTTGACAGTGCAGATAATTACCTTCGTATTACTAAAGCTGGCAACAGCAGTACATATTACTTCATTTAATTTACAAATATCTTAGGTAGGTATATGTTGAAGGGGTCGTAGCGAAGTTTGCTTAGATGTTCTTAATCGATCAGCTGAATTAAGCAACGGCCGCCGCGGTCAGGAGTTGGATGGGTGACTGCTAGTGACATTACTACTGAGCGCTTCCGTGCTTCGGAGGGCACGTTAAGCCGTCGATCCCGGTTGTAGTCGTTACAGCATGGTGGTAGGGCATTTTGCGAATGCCCGCATGGCTAGCTACTACCCTCAAGTAGAAAATCTGTCGCCAAGCATCTAACGGTGTGTTCCGGCAGCCTTGAGAGCCAGTAATTCTAGGTTAGCCTGAACAGCATTTCCGACCACATCTTCAATTACCATCAGGTGAGATAGTTGTCAAAGGCTAGCCTAACAGCTATAAAAAAAAATATAAAAAAAACAACTGTATTATAAATTAATATCTGTATATTTTACAACATATACCGTTCAAAATGTCGCGTGCGATAGTTCGTACGTGCGAGGAACATAACGTTCCTGGGATTTGTGGCGTCGTAAATGTAGATATAATACGTAGGTACATTGGATTTAGGGTTGAATTGGGACAGACTGTCAGAAGTTATTGCTTAGGAAATGAGCTTTCCGGTCGCTGTTAAGTTTATATATACTAGATTTACACATCGGTACTGCGTCTTTTTGAAATTCATCCCTATGGTTTCTTAGGTTTTCCAATATACACTTCTGGACTCATCTATTGGCCCACCTTGTATTTTAAGTTTCGTTTGGTCCTAGCTAAAATTTTATATTAGGTCGAGCAAAAAGTTTTTATGCAGTTTTGAACCTGGCACATTCACAATTGCATTCAATAGTCTTTTTTTGAATTTCGAACACAGAATTTAAAGAAACAAAAGACAATTTGGAGCCTGTTTGTTGATATCAAACAATCGAATACTAAGAAAACTTGGTTTTATTGGTTTACTTGGATTTAATTCTTGAAAAAGTGATTGATATCTTTGGTTTTGCAACAAACATTACTTATTCTTAACATTAAGGTGAGGTTCTATCAATAATCTATGGATACTTCACCTGAAGTCGCCGCCCAAGCTGTGGCACTTATTCAGGCCGGACACAGCCAAAGAAACGTGAGTGCTCAACTTAATTTAAGTCGATCTGCGTTCCGAAATGTTTATCGGAGGTACCTAGAGACTGGCGGCTTTGTTCGTCGCCAAGGAAGGCCACGATCTCGGGTCACAACTGAAAGGCAGGATCGATTCATCGTGACGACCAGCTTGAGAAATCGTCACCTTACCTCCATTGAGATACAAAACCAACTTCGCGACTTCCACGGAGTATCTGTGAGCGCTCGAACTGTTCGGAGAAGGTTAAAAGAACGCGATATGGTATCACACAAGCCAGCTAATGGGCCCAAACTAACGCGAGCCCACCGAACAGCGCGCCTTCATTTCGCACGCAGTCATTTAAATTGGACGCAGCAAGATTGGAGCCGTGTACTCTTTTCTGATGAGTCTAAAATTGTGTTACATGGCAATGATGGAAGGAAGAAGGTCTACCGACGTAAGGGAGAGCGTTTCGCACAATGCTGCTTTGAAGAGAGGGATGCTTATGGCGGTGGCTCATGGACTGTCTAGGGCGGTATATCCGCGAGCGGCAAAACTCAACTTGAGGTTGTTACAGGACCACGGCTGCCAACATTAAATGCTGAAAGGTACATTCGTGAGTGCTTAGAACCTTACGTGATACCATACGCGGACTATGTGGGCCCAAATTTCCTTTTTATGCATGATAATGCAAGAGCCCATGCGGCCGGCATCGTCAGGGAATATCTTCGGGATGTGAACATCACAGTTATGGACTGGCCAGCCAGAAGCCCAGACATGAACCCTATTGAACACATGTGGGAGGAGCTAAAAAGACGTGTTAGGGCTCGTCAGCCAGTTGCCCAGACGATGCAGGAGTTGAAAACTGCCATAGAAGAGGAATGGGAGATGATCCCTCAAAATTTCATAGAGCGGTTGATAAACTCTATTCCTAATCGTATGAGAGCTGTGGTAGATGCCCATGGAGGCAACACGCGTTATTAAATTAAACCTTTATTTGATAAAACATGTTTTTTATTCAAAAATCAATTGCCTTTAACAAGGCGCATATCCGACTTGTAAGGCGTAGCTCCATGTCGTATGGTATTCTGAATTCAAATTTAAAACAATACGATCGAAAAAGATGGTAAAATGTGCCAGGTTCAAAACTGCATAAAAAGTTTTTGCTCGACCTAATATAAAATTTTAGCTAGGACCAAACGAAACTGAAAATACAAGGTGGGCCAATAGATGAGTCCAGAAGTATAGTAATAAAACAACTTTAACTGCTTAGGATCGGCTACGATAACTAGGACGTAGTGGTCTTGACGATGCCAACTTATTAAATAAGTTGGCATCGTCAGGACCACTACATCATAGTTATAAATGAAATTCTATTGTTATCATTATCGCCGATGACAGTGGGTTAAAAATAATCTTTAATATTCTTTCCATCCCGATGTTTCAAACACTTTGCAGTCATCGTAATCATGGTACCGTGTAAGCACGGATAATCGGTTTTAATTGTAACTTGATTAATTATAAATTATTTTGAACTACTGTCTGAAAACTTTTAAAATCATTTTAATTGTTATGTTTGCAATAACGCCTGCTATAGGATTACATTACAAAATTAAAAATATACGAAATATTGTGATGTCATTGACATGTTATCTCAATTGGTTAGATCATACCCCGGCTAAAGGGGTAGATGGACGCGGGTTCGAATCCCGCACATGACTTAAATTTTTGTTTAGTATATTTGTAATTTTGTAACTTTTAAAATCCCTTCATGCCTTATGTTCGCCCACAGTGTCCAGAGGTCTTGCTGTATTGCGTTGTACATGGGATTTCATAAATTTGATTGACTTGACATTTCCTAACTTCCAACTAGATGGTTCTTGACATTTATGTTCGTTTCTATTGAAATATTGGTACTTTTTAATGTCAGCCTCGAGAAACATTTTTGACATTAACCGGGTCTCTGGCGAGGATTTGTGGTTTATCGGATTGAATGTAGTGGTTGGGTTTGTCCAGAGCGTATTCACGAACCGCAGACTAGGTCGAATGTTGGTATTAAAATAAAATTAAATATTATATGTGAACTAGTTTAAATACTAGTTACTATACCTGAAAATTTTCACGTATGTGGATGCCTAATTAGATTAATGATGTAAAGCGGCACGTTGTAATCTCGAGTTCTGGAGTTCGTTCCCCGGGACGGAAGGTGATTGGGTTTTACTGAAAAAATAATCCCTTGGTAAGATTATTTAGAATGGAACTATATTACAGAGCGAGAAATGCGTTTTCAAGCCTAAACATTATCAAGTTAAAAAATTTATTTGAAATATCAATAGTAGTTTTTTTTTTGTTATTGTGACGGAACAAGCACGAGGCCCACCTGATGTTAAGAGGTATCCTCTGCCTATAACAGATGCATTTCATCACAAGTGACGAATTGCACTGCGCCCATCACCTTGAGACATCAGAAGCAGTGATGGCTCAGTGGCATTGGCTATGCACTGCCGTGCAGCAGGACCATGGTTTGAATCCCGCCACGGGCTTGAGCTTCAACGCATGGTGGAAGGGCATTTTGCGAATGCCCGCCTGGCTAGCTACCACCCTCAAGTAGAAAATCTATCACCAAGCACCTAACGATGTGTTCCGGCAGCTGTCCTTGAGAGCCAGCAAAATTACAGGCACATTAGACTGAACAACTGTAAGTCTCAGTGTGACAGGCACAGTGCAATTCGTCGTTGACGAAATGTATCTGTTATAAGCAGAGGTTAGTCCACTTAACATCAGGTGGGCCCCGGGCTTGTTCCGTCACAATGACATAAAAAAGGAAGACGTCTAGAGTTAAACATAAGCCTCCTCCATAGAACGCCAGAAAGAACTGCTATTGGCCACATGTAAACATTACCTACCGCGACTTTACGATGTCATTAGTCCGCCTTTAATTAAATAATGTGTATTTCATTCTAGTAGCTGTAGTATTTATTATTTATGTGCTGTAATGTGTTTTGATAGTAGTGGCATACAGTCGAAAAAAAGTTGTGTTCAGGCTAACCTAGAAGTACTGGCTCTCAAGGACTGCTGCCGGAACACACCGCTAGGTGCTTGGCGACAGATTTTTCTACTTGAGGGTGGTAGCTAGCCAGGCGGGCATTCGGAAAATGCCCTACCACTATGCTTTAACGACTGCCATGCTAAGACGACAACCGGGACCGACGGCTTAACGTGCCCTCCGAAGCACGTAAGCGCTCAGTAGTAATGTCGCTAGCGGACCCATCCAACTCATGACCGCGGCGGACGTTGCTTAACTTTGCTAATCGGTTAAGAACAACTAATAAAACTTCGCTACGAGCGCTTCAAATCCTAAACCTAGTATTTACAATCTATTTAAAATGATCTTCATATGAAATGTTAGCCCTAAATTGATATAAACATAACAATGGGCTGCAGCTCACTAATCTTTGTTAATAGTTGTATTGTATTGTCTCGTTCCTGTCACCAAAACAGGTTTAATTAAATTCTGCACAACGGTGTGCGAAATTCAAGGAAAGGCAAGATTACATTTATTTTAATATGAAGGAAATAGGCAGTTCCTGCGATACCGGAAGAATTGCCGCTAAGTTCATATCTGAAGACGTGCTTTATCTTAATTGGAGTAACTTTGTTATCAACCTTAATTTTCCCTTAAAGGCTCTTTTAACGTTCAGGAGGCACGACGTTAAATTTGGACCCCAATTATTTACGCACTATCGTATATCGTAGCAACCCTGCTGCGGAGTGAGAGAACTGATGCGCGCGACTTTCAAAATCCTATCTCCGAATTCGAGTAAAACGGGGCAGCGGAAGTCGGAGTATTACTGTATTTCAAGTACGTATATTTATTTAGAAATCTTAAACTACCTGTTTTTTTTCTTTTTTTTATGTTATTGTGACTCACGAATTGCACTGCGCCCGTCACATTGAGACATAGTTGTTAAGTCTCATTGTGCCTGTAATTACACTGGCTCTCAAGAACTACTGCCGGAACACACCTTTCGGTGCTTGGCGACAGACTTTCTACTTGAGGGTGGTCGCTAGCCAGGCGGGCATTCGCAAAATGCCCTTCCACCATGCGGTGAAGCTCAAGCTCTGGGCGGGATTCGAACCATGGACCTGCTGCGCGGCAGTCCATAGCCAATGCCACTG
Organism: Plagodis pulveraria; assembly: GCA_963890685.1. Classification (NCBI taxonomy): domain Eukaryota; kingdom Metazoa; phylum Arthropoda; class Insecta; order Lepidoptera; family Geometridae; genus Plagodis; species Plagodis pulveraria. The sequence goes on along the minus strand of OY982960.1, from coordinate 30,974,917 downwards.
AGCCATCACTGTTTCACTGAGCCATCACTGCTTCACCATGTATTACACCTTATGTAAATACATGGTAAACAGAATAAAGATGTAAGAGTCCTCATGTATTATTTCTGTTTCATGCTATTGTAATGTGATAGTAGTTTTAAACCTCCAGAATTACAAATTTACGAGTGGAAAAATTATAGTCATGTGCAGGATTTGAACCCAGATCCATCCACCCCTTATAGTTAAGTGCGGGTTCGAATCTTGCCCATGACTATAATTTTTCTCTCGTACATTTGTAATTTTGTAATGTAATCCGCAGAGCAGGCGTTACTACGAACATAACAATTTTAAAGTTTTAACCCTATCTACTACCTTATAACTACTGCGTTTGACTGCTTCTAACTTCTTTACCAACTTCTAAAATAAGTACGAAACCACTACCGAGACTTTTATATTTATTACCAGATAGCCTTTCACCACCATATCACCTATTGGTATGTGATGTTGTGGGCGAACATGTCGTATAAGCTAAACTTTGAAGAAGTACTGGCCTAGGAGCCGGTACTCCTTCGACTGTTATGTATGACCGTTATGTACTTGGCGACAGATTGTCTAATAAAATGTCCTGTTTTTTTTAATTTCCTATGAACTTAACTGGTATTTTTTCCATATATTAATATAAATAAATCATACTTTATTTTCTTTCTATTTTTTTCTTCCTATAATTACACACAAATATGTTTTATATTTCTGGTATTTTTTAAATCATATGATGACATTTGAGTTTTTTTTTCATATCTAATTATTGGGATTATACCTACCACAATTATTTTGTTTGTTCATCTGCATCTCTGCATTAAGTTTTGCTGGTAGAGATCATTTTTAGTGATAAGGTCATAGCGACATTATATTATTTTTAGTTAATATGTAAAATTAAATATTTCAGATGTAGTTATAGCTATAGTTTTCTATTTTGTTCCGCTCTGTTTCGTTCCACTCTGTTCCAGATCGTTCCGTTCTGTTCCCTTATGTCCCTTTCCAATCTATTCTTGTACGTTCTGTTCTGTTCCGTTACGTTTTATTCTGTTCTACGAGTACTACTATGTATTAAATATACGAATAAGTGCCTTTACGCTACATAAAAAACAGGTCAAAGCATACAGCCACACGCGATAAGTAATTATATAATATCATGTTATATGATTGTTTCTTTTAAAATATATATTTTTTTTAATCATACATGCAACCGCCATAAAACATTCACACATTAAGTATTTCAGTCTGCAATGCCTGACAGAGTGCAATGCAATTTTTAAGAGGCATTAAGTAGTAGTTACATTTGAAACATAGTTTTTTTAACCGTAATATACTGTCACGTATAATAAAATTTCGTAGAAAAACAAGCATTCTGAACTTGTACAACCACAATGTTATATCTCAACACATCTTGTATTCTACTTGTAACGGATACAAGGCTGCCTCTCTGAGGACGTCTGTTTGTAGGCAAGTACGTGACTTTAATAAAATATCTTATATACTTTGACAATGAATACGCACGGATAGCTTTCAACACACAGTCATGTACTGTGATGTCACTTGTTAATTTATAAAAGAACTTACTATATCTGCGCAAGCATGAACAGACTATAAGTGCTTGGAAAGATTAAAGATATAAGTGGCTTTTTTTTTTTTTATGCCTGATAGGTTAGCCTTTGACCACTATCTCACCTGATGGTAAGTGATGATGTGGTCGAAGATGTTGTTCAGGCTAACCTAGAAGTACTGGCTCTCAAGGACAGCTGCCGGAACACACCGTTAGGTGCTTGGCGACAGACTTTCTACTTGAGGGTGGTAGCTAGCCAGGCGGGCATTCGCAAAATGCCCTACCACCATGCTATATCATTACAGCATTAAATCATCAAGAGGGCAAAACAGAGGTGCCACAGCACATGCCATTCTTACCCACATGGATATCATCACGCTCTTCATAGTTCTGTCAGACTACCAGCATGGCTTCATGGCCAGACGCTCTTGCTTCAAAAAACACACTGTGTCACAAATCTTCAATAAGGAACCCAAACCCTAATGGACAGGAGAAATCTTCCTCAATGTAGCGAAAACTTTTGACAAGTTCTGGAACAGACGATTTGATACTTTTTAACCGATAGCTGTACAATCATATTAGGAACTCGTTTTGAATCGCTCGTAGCGAAGTTTGCTTAGCCGTTCTTAATCGACCAACTAAGTTGAGCAACGTTCGCAGCGGTCATGATTTGGATGGGTGATTGCTAGTGGCATTACTACTGAGTGTTTCGGAGAGAACGTTAAGCCGTTGGTCCCGGTTGTTGTCTTAGGATGGCAGTCGTTACAGCATGGTGGTAGGCCTGGCAAGCTACCATCTTCAAATAGAAAATCGGTCGCCGAACACCTAACGGTGTGTTCCGGCAGCTGTCTTTGAGGGCCAGTAATTCTAGGTTAGCCTGAATAACATCATCACTTAACATCAGGTGAGATAGTGGTCAAAGGCTGGCGTATCTACTATTAATAAAAAAGGAACAAAAAAGAAACGTCAATGCTCCTAATATAATTTAACTAAGAATTTAATCAACAAACTGAGCACTAATTTTCAGTCTTGACTTGAGTCCAATTTGTATTCTGAGAGCGATTACTGTATATCTAGTACTTAACATTTATTCCGTGGAACAAAAAAAACGACGAAATGTGTGCCTCTCGTAAACCCACCCCAACCCACTTGGGGAACACAGTTTTACCAAATTTTGTTTTTGTTTTAAGCGGTCATAAGCATAATTATACATTTAATTCAAAACAAACAACTTAAATTATTTAAAAATATAATGACGATACATATACATAATATAATGTAAGCAGCTAAACTCCTTAGTATCTAAGGCAATAATCTTAAAATAACAATTTTTCTTTACCATAATTTTATAAAATTCATTTGCATCACGTAAAGCGTGACAATTTTTGCATATTTTATAACTCAAAAGGATTAAAAGCATTAAAACATTTTAGGAACCCTTTAAGGTAAAATTCGTCACACCTTCCGCATTAATGTTTCCGTAGTAAAATTCCATTTCAGTTTATTTTAAGAACCCCAAAACGTGCATCTACGTAAAATAAGTTTGTTGAGTAATACTCAGTAATTGAGAGGTCGGAGAGATCTTTTAAATAGAAGGGAGGGTATCGAGAGGCTCAGAATAAATTGCCCCAAGTTCCTTCGTTCTCCGCGAGTTTTTCCCGCATGAAAATGGGCTCGAAAATAAATTTATCAGCTGCCTAAATAATTGACTATAATTTTTCTCTGTCCATCTGAGAGAAATAGAATTGATTCAAGTACCTACTCAATCTTTTTAGTTCACTGGCGATAAATCGTCATTTGTATTTTTTCAGGTAGATTGTCGAAATCGAAATTTGTTTTGCTTTTGCACAGGTGATTTTTGACTGATTTGTTGGCTTTGTCTCTTCTATTTTAGAACTCCATACGGAAGTGGAAAATGATCCCTAATAATAAATAAGTCTAATAGTTCCAAGTAAACTTTTTTTTTGTTTTTTTTTATGTCATTGTGACGGAACAAGCACGAGGCCCACCAGATGTTAAGCGGTATCCTCTTAATAACTCTGTCTCAAGGTGACGGGCGCAGTGCAATTCGTGACTTGTGACGAAATGCATCTGTTATAGGCAGAGGTTAGACCGTTTAACATCAGGTGGGCCTCGAGCTTGTTCCGTCACAATACCATAAAAAAAAATATGTAAGAAAACGTTATTTTTTTATAATATTAGAAAAACACTTAAAAAAAATCTTATAATAGTCTCTAGTCTGTCAATTCTGCTTTATTTTTTTGTTAAGCCGATATAAACGCCACCTAGCCAAACAGGAAGAATTTTGAATGCATTTCGCTACTACACAAAGCATTCTCAGGAATTGATTATTCCGGTTTGGCTACGTGGTGTTTATGACATCACGTCGGCTTAACAGGAAAATTAGGCGGAATTGTCACTAGATATATTTAAAGTGTTATCCTTAAATATTTGTTATTTGAGAAATTGTATGTGAAACGTTAACCTAAAGTTGAACATTGAATTAAAATATTTTCAGGTGGCCTTCAATGAAAAGTTAGCAAATAAAAACTTTTATGCATAACTCGCTGATACACACATTTTTTTTATATCTGAAAAAAGAAATAAATGGGGGCCGATTATTAAACACTTTTGATAAGGGGTATAAGTTAATATACTCGGAGGAATCTGAAATTACTGTATACTATATACAATATTCTCTATATATAACCAACAAATACTAAATAACGCCGATGTGAAATATAGTTTTAGTAGAGGCTAAGGCCGACAGTGGGGATCAAACCATGGACCTGCGGCAATGCATTCCATTGCTATTACCGCTCGACTCTCACTGCTTCAAAGTTTATTTATAACTTTACTAAGTTAGAATATTTTCTTTCCTTTTATTTTTTTCATATGCCTGATAGTTTAGCCTTTGACCCCTATCTCACCTGATGGTAAGTGACGATGTGGTCGAAGATGTCGTTCAGGCTAACCTAGAAGTACTGGCTCTCAAGGACAGCTGCCGGAACACACCGTTAGGTGCTTGGCGACAGATTTTCTACTTGAGGGTGGTAGCTAGCCAGGCGGGCATTCGCAAAATGCCCTACCACCATGCTATAACGACTGCCATCCTAAGACGACAACCGGGACCGACGGCTTAACGTGCCCTCCGAAGCACGGAAACGCTCAGTAGTAATGTCACTAGCGGTCACCCATCCAACTCCTGACCGCGCGCGACGTTGCTTAACTTTGCTGATCGGTTGAGAACAGCTTAGTAAACTTCGCTACGAGCTCTTCAAAATTTCTAAGAATAAATGACTGTAACAGGTCTTGGCATTAGAATATTGGAAAATTTGTCCAAGGTAACCCATTTCACACATATCTAACCCTTATAAATGCAAAAAAGCCGTAAACACACAGTAATAAAACACGTTATTAGCTAATAAAACAAATGCGGACTTTCTTTTCTAAGTGATATCCGTGGGATCGCAGCAAAACGACGAAAACGGACTTAAGCATCCTAAAAAGGGTTTATTATAGAAAATTACAATGCCCATTTGAATATACCCCAAAGACATGAGGGTGAGAGTCGTTAGATTTTGAATCATAAAGAGGAGGACGGGAATGCCTCGTCATCGTATTAAAGGATGACTTTTACAGTTATTTTACTGCACGTTTTTATAGTATATTTTATATGAATCCGTTTAGACTTGTAACGTCGCGTGTTGCTTTGTTCTATATTTTATTTCTGATTAGATTACGCATGTGAAAAGAAACTGACTTGCTAAAACAGTCTGAACGAGTCGGTTTTAGGGTTCCGTACCCAAATGGTAACAACGGGACCGTATTACTTAGACTTCGCTGTCCGTCCGTCCGTTCGTCTGTCACCAGGCTGTATCTCAAGAACGGTGATCGATAGACAGTTGAAATTTTCACAGACGATGTATTTCTATTGCCGCTATAACAACATATACTAAAAATAAAATATAATAAATATTTAAGGGGGCTCCCATACAACAAACTTGATCTTTTTTACCGTTTCTTGCTCGATACTAATAACGGTGACAGGTAGGTGCTTTAACTATTTAGTTTTATGTTCTCTTTAAATATAATTAATTAAAATAAAAAAAATAATTGAGGTGGCTTCCATGCAATAAAACAGGTTTTCGCCGTTTATTTGCTAAAAATAATAATGAAAACGAGATAATGGTACGGAACCCTACGTGGGTGAGTCCCACTCGCACTTGGCCGGTTTTTTTGGTTGAATTGACTTTACTTAAGTAGGTTATCTCGGCGAATTTATTTCTCCTTATATTTTTTGTATACCCACACTCAGAAAGTAGTAACACTTAAAACCCCTTCTCTATAATTAAACGTTCTATATGATTGTTATTTCTTAACTCGACTTTGATTGGGAGTAGGTATACAGTACAATCATCTATGATTCACTCGAAACGAAATATTTACAGGTAACTTCAGTCTAAACGTCAGAAAGCCACTGGGTTGGTTTTCTGACGTTTAACAAAGTTATTCATAGTATTTTTTTTTTAATATTGTTATGTTTTCAATAACGCCTGCTATGCGGATTACATTACAAAATTAAAAATATACGATAGGTTTTTTTTAAAGTCATGTTAGCTCAATTAGATAGAGCATGCCCCGGCTAAAGGGGTGGATTGACGCTGGTTCGAATCCCGCACATGACTTAAATTTTTCCTATCGTATATTTGTAATTTTGTAATTATTCATAGTAAATTTATGTATATGGTAGATACAACAAGACAAATTAGCTTCTTTTATTGAAACTTGTACGAGACATACATTAGGTTCACGCCCATTTACCTCCTTATGTATCCGTAACGTGTATAGGTGACGCCTCTTCATTACAGCTGCAGTTTCACTATCCCTGTTCTGCATGACACCATTCCGCCCCTTGTCACTACAAAACCTTAGTTTTTATGCCTCAGTTACACAGAAAAGTCGAGGGAAAACGACCCAGAGGTAAAAGCTCTATACGCTGGACGGACAAAATCCAAACCTCGCTGAACATTAAAGCCTCAGAAGCCGTGCACGTTGCTGAAAGTAGGAGCAATTGGAGAGAAATAATAAAAGAGAAGGTTTTAAAACCATGATGTGGTCACGACCCCCAGCATTGGGGAAACGACTCAAGGAGGAGGAGTTACACAGTATCTACTCAGTTACACTTATCACTTACTCTAGTATTTTTCACGCCTCATTACAGTAGTGTGCTAGACACACTGCTTCGTGCCAGAATATCTAAACTACCCACCAAGATGGACTCTAGCTAAAGAGGCTTACCACCTATCTAAAGATATTTATCAAAAACTTCATCCATTGTTTTTATTTATTTTTTATGCCTGATAGGTTAGCTTTTGACCACTATCTTACCTGATGGTAAGTGATGATGAGGTCGAAGATGTTCTTTAGGCTAAACTAGAAGTACTAGCTCTCAAGGACAGCTGCCGGAACACACCGTTAGGTGCTTGGCGACAGATTTTCTACTTGAGGGTGGTAGCTAGGCGGGCATTCGCAAAATGCCCTACCACCATGCTATAACAACTGCCATCCTAAGACACCAACCGGGACCGACGGCTTAACGTCTCCTCCGAAGCACGGAAACGCTCTGTAGTAATGTCACTAGCGGTCACCCATCCAACTCATGACCGCGCGCGACGTTGCTTAACTTTGCTGATGGTTGAGAACAGCTAAGTAAATTCGCTACGAGCGCTTCAAAATCTATTATTGTAAAATTTAAATAAAATTAAAACTAAAAAACTAATTCAAATTGTAAAGTATTCTAAAGCAAAAAATGCACTTTATAAGTAAATAAACCAAACCATCGTACATAGTTTTTTTTGTTAATTTTACATAGACAAGGAAAAATGAGAACATCATTGATGTAGTCGAAGCCAATTAAATGTGCATTATTAGGTATTACTCAAGTATGTCACAGGACAAGAATCAGCTTTCAAATATAAAAAATATCATCAAAATCTAATCATCGTGTTAAAAGTAATGAGGTGACAAACACAAAAAAAATTTCGAAGTGAAAACCTTGTTTTGAAAATGGTTAAAAATAGCAAACAATGATTTTTTTTAATTTTTCTTCACTATTCCCAATTTTGTATCCCTTAAACGAATGACGTTTCTAAATGTTATTTATAAATTTAAATGAAAGTAGAACGCAATGCAGTAAAATAAATCAAACGTATTTCTTCCGCCGTTCTCTAGCAACGTTTTAATTTAATATAGAGCTTCGTAGAGTCCTCTCTATGCAAATACTAGAAATTAAATTTAAGCGGAATAGTGTTGACTTAACAAATAAAGGCGATTCCAATCGCCTGATCACTCAGTTGTCAATATTAGATTAAATCTTCAATATTTCTACTCGCGTTTGCCTTGAATTATAGGATAAAATTGAGAAAATATAGCAAATTCAATTTCTGTTATGTTTTTTTTAATACCGCGCTATCTTTATAATTTTCTCGGCTATTGGTAAAAAATGGTAATTGGTGAGATCTTAAGTGTAAAGTAAAAAAACCGTAATCTGTGAAAATCTCTAGGACCCTAGTACTTACGAAAAAAAAACATTATCTTCCCACACAGGCTTTGCAATGTTCAGATACTTTCATATAAACAAAATTGTAGACAACTTATATAATAAAAACAACGTTGGTAGCTTAAATTATATTTAGTTCGAATTAAAAGGTTTGGCTATAAACATCATTTTTCTACAAAACTAATACAATGTTTGCTTTACATCTGTTAACGCGGCAGCTAAGTATTAAATATACAGCTGAGCACGTCTCCAAAAGTCGCGGGGGAAGGATAGCTGGTTAAGATGGTGACGACTAACCTGGTCTCCCAACTGACACTGCACTTAGCGAGCAACGATCCTCGGTCCTGTATCTCCGTTAATTCGTCGTCTTGTCCAGATAGGAGGTCCAGCCTTGTAGCGCTTTTTCTCGGCTTCTTCAGGTAGTTTTCACCACCGCGGTTGTGGACTGTATTTATTCGCGGGCGGTTGGAGGTCACTATTACAATGGCAGCTTTTCTGTATTCCGGAGGATCACGTCGAGTTACGCGATGGATAATTCCAAAGGATGGAAAATCCAGAACATTCGATTTGAGCGCGGTGCGGTAGCTACGATGGGCAAGGGCCGTTCGCAGCGTCTACTTGCGGCGGCGGTGGCAAGCGGATTGCTTGCAGGTGCGGTGGGGTGACAGATAGTCGTCGAAGTATGAATAGGAATAGAGGGTAGAAATAAATAAAGGTGCACACGTAAGTGGCACGAACATTGCCCCCGGCCTAAAAACCATTGGTTTTTACAAAAGAGAAGGTGACCGGGTGGCAAAGGAGTAATTTATTGGGTAGGAAGAACACATAACCGGACGACGGGTCTCTTATAGACACCAGTCGCGGTTTTAACTGAGGCCACTCTGCATATTGAATCGGTGCCCACATGAGTGGCTACAACGATACCGAGAGGCCAAGATAGGGGTGGAATATTATCAGTAACGATAAGAACAACGGAACCTATCGTTATGGGATTTGAAGGAGTATTCCATTTTCCTCTAGACTGAAGCAAGTGAAGGTACTCTAAATTCCATCGTTTGGAAAATGACTGAATCATTTGATCCAATAAAGCGTAGCGTTTAACTAAATGAGCAGGTTCATCGGGAACCGCACTCGCGGGTAAATGATTAAGCGGTGCAGACATTAAAAAATGCGCGGGAGTTAATGCAGTGAGCTCAGAAGGATCCTCACTCAGTAACGTTAGCGGGCGTGAGTTTATAACACACTCGATCTGCGTAAGTACGGTTAACATCTCCTCATATGTGAGCAATTGTGAACCGATTGTTTTATATAGATGTCCCTTAAATGCTTTCACAAAAATTTCAAAGTTGCCACCAAAATGAGAACTTCGTGGAGGATTAAGATTCCAGTGTATGCGTCTCGCTGACAATTCATCCGATAGAGTGGTATTGAACTCATTAGAATGAATAAGCGAGTATATTTCGGACAATGCATTTTTCGCGCCTACAAAGTTCCGTCCATTGTCAGAGTACATAACTGAAACAGTACCACGGCGAGCTAGAAATCGTTTAAAAGCTGATAGAAATGAGCTTGTACTGAGATCAGTAGTGAGTTCAACATGTACTGCGCGTACCACCATACATACGAAAATGCAAAGATAGGCTTTGATCGAACGTACGCCGCGTTTTCTGTAAGGAATGATAGGTATTGGCCCAGCGTAATCCGTAGCGGTAAACTTAAATACAGTGGCTTCATTTACGCGACATGCAGGTAAATCTCCCATCAACGGGAACGTAGGCTTAGGTTTTGCTTTAAAACAAAAGTTACATTTGTGTATTACGGAACGGACTATGTTTCGACAGGATAGGATCCAGTATCTTTGTCTTAAAATACACATTAAAGCGAGCGGGCCTGTGTGACAATTTTGATTGTGATAATAGGATATGATCAATTCTACGATGCGGTCCTTGCGCGGTAACAATATAGGATGCTGCTGTTCATAAGACAGATCAGAATTTCTGAGTCTCCCTCCAACTTTAATAAGACCGTCAGAATCTAGAAACGGCACGAGGCGTTGTATTGCACGTGAACAGCGGGCGTTAGAATGTAGGCTTTTAAGGACATCAGGGAAATGCAATTTTTGCAAAGCTTTTAGAATTTGTAGTTCAGCAAAATTAAGTTCGTCGGCGGTAAAACAGTTCGAACGCGGTAGTTTCTTAATGAAACGATAGATTAAAACAACTATGCGTAAGAGCAGTAGCCAGGAAGATACGCGGGTTGATAAGTCTAACAAAGGGTTAGAAATTTCTTCGGTTGTATGAGTCGCGGGTGACGACATAATTTTCTTTGATTCGGGTAAATCCGAATTATCTTTAGCGGGAACTACAGTAGTGACTGGCCATTCACTGGGGTCTTGACGTAACCAAGTGGGACCAGTGAACCACAGCGGGTGGTTCAATAGTTGAGCGGGTGACAGTCCGCGGGATAAACAGTCGCTGGGATTTTGCGAACTAATTACATGACGAAAACTGTCAGCGGGTACCGCGGAAAAAATTTTAGTTACGCGGGTAGCAACGAAGGTTTTAAACCTATGCGGAGAACCAGTGATCCACTGTAAGGCAACCATGGAGTCGGTGAAACAATATATTTTATCGACGGAATGTCGTTTCCCGTAAGTATCGATTACGCGGCGGACTAATTTTGCCATAAGCATACATGCGCATAGTTCCAATCTAGCAATTGAAATAGTTTTGAGCGGAGCCACTTTGGATTTTGCACAAATTAAACGTGTCACTGGAGCAGAATCTGGAATTGATTGGGTTCGAATGTATATCACAGAACCAAACCCACTTTCGCTTGCATCTGCAAAGGACACAATGGAAATTTTTGAATTTTCCTCAACGCCCAGGTGGCGCTGGAAGCGTATTTGTTCGATACATGGAAGTTCGCGGGTATAGTTTTGCCAAATACTAGTGATATCTGACGGCGGTTGTTCGTCCCAATCAAGCTTAAGACTGTGAAGTTTTTGTAGAATTATTTTTGCGTACATGATCACTGGTGCTATGAGTCCCAGGACATCATATTGTCTTGCAATCAACGATAATATATTGCGTTTAGTAACTGGACGGTTTTCCATATTCACGGTGAACATGAATGCGTCGCAGGTAGGTGACCATTGGAGACCTAAAACCTTTAGATTAGTATCAGGCTCATCGAAATTTATTGTAGTAATATGACGATCAGTGATCGGAAGAGACTCAATGAGCTCCGGTGTGCTACTGGCCCATTTGACAAGTTCAAAGCCCCCGGCCTTGAGCAAGTTGCGGAGATCATCTCTAAGCTGTAAACATTGAGACAACGACGACATGGAATAGCAGACGTCGTCCATATATGTGTTGTTCTCAATAACGGCTGCAGCGAGTGGGAAGCGGGTGCGCTCGTCAGCGCATAGCTGACGTAGTACTCTCATTGCAAGGTACGGACTACTTCGTAAACCGAAACACACGCGGTTTATTCGATAAGTGTCGAGCGGTAAAGCAGGATCGAAACGATATATAAATTTTTGGTAATTGCGGTCGTCTTCATTGACTAAAATTTGTAGGTACATTTGTTTGATATCAGATGTAAACGCGATTGGGTATAAGCGAAAATCCAAGAGGATAGTAAAGAGGTCATTTTGCAAATTATCACCGGCGTATAAAATGTCATTAAGTGACACTTTGTTATCGGTGGTGGCACTTGCATCCATAACCATGCGCCATCTGGTGGTCTTTTTATCCAACCTGGCAATTGCATGGTGTGGAATGTAATAGCCTGATAAATGATCAGCATTATCTAAAAGTGAAATATATCCCTTTTCGATATATTCCCTTATAATAGCGTCGTACTCCAATCGCAGAGAATGTGAAGCTACGAGTTTCCGCTCGAGGTACATAAAGCGTTTTTTAGCGGTATTAAATGAATTACCTAAGGCGGCTGCGGGATCGTGTGAAAAAGGTAATGCTACAGAATAGCGTCCGGTAGAATCGCGGGAGAAATTATTAATGAAAATATTTTCATTTTCAATAGCAGCTGGACTCGAAGTTCGTGTGCATTGCACCTCTTCTAGCTGCCAGAATTTTTGAACAAGATATTCTAAACGCGGACCTTCTGTGTAACTACATAGGGAAATTTGAGAGCAGGAGTTATCGTTAATAATTACAGAATTATCGGAGGCGACTGTGGAATTATTCGCGGGTGTAATGGGAGCGGTCCCGATTACAATATAACCGAAAATAGTTTCGAAAGCAGTAGGTGTACCAGGTGACCCAGCGACGCGGTCTGATAGCAGTATTTCTGCAAAGAGCGGTGCCCCAATGAGAATATCTATCTCAGAAGGCTCGTTAAAATTATCATCTGCCAGGGGTAGGCAGTTTAGGTATGACAGGCAGGATATATCAACTTTAACGGATGGTAAGTTGTCCGTAATGCGGTCAATAACGTAGGCGTCAATTGAAATAAAATTATCATTAATTCGCGAAGATAAAGTTATAGTTGCTGCCCCCTTAATCGGGTTGGACGCAGAACCTATGCCTTTCACCACAGAATTTACCACTTTTTTGCATTTTAAATTTAATTTTTGACAACATTTTGACGTTAGAAAATTACTTTGACTAGCAGAATCAATCAGCCCCTTAATAATGTGTCTATGACCATTTAAATCTGTAGCATAAACTAGCACTGTGCCTAATAAACATGTGGTATCAGCACGTTTATCTGTAGATTGTGAAACAGGGCGTATGTTACAGAGCGAAACGTTTTGTTGAGGTGACTGATAAGCGGTAGGAATGTCTGGCGTCTGACCGACGGCAACAGCTGAGCGCGACACAGGCTGCGAAGGCGCCAAAGCACGGGCGGTGACGTTGCCAACTAGCGCGCGGGAAGGCTGCGCCGGAGCGCGTGACGAACCACTATATGAAGCACGGTACGTGCGATCGTCATTGCGAGGGGAAGACTCTTTGCGGCATAGCATGGAGTGATGTTTACATCCACAGTGACGACAGTTATATTTAGAGTTACAAGCGGCATTTATATGTGTTACACTCAAACAATTAGTGCAACCTTTGTTTTGTTTTATAAAAGTAAACCTGTCATCTATTGCAAGTTTATTAAATGCAGGGCATCTATAGAAATTGTAATGTTCAGTTTGTTTACATAGCGGGCACTGAGTAGCGCATGACGCGGCTAATGAATGCGTAGACTTTGTAGGAACCTGTTTGTTATCAAAACCACGTATGTTCGAAGACTGCGTGGTCCTTTCTAATATTTTACTTTGCTCGCGGATGAATTTTATTAGTTCATCATAAGTAGGCATAGATTTACCACGTATGTGCATTTCAAACGAGCGTGCAGTACTTGGATCTATCTTCTTTAATACAAGTTGTAATAAGATGAAATCAGACAAGTTGTCGAGTTTGAGCGAATGCAAACTGGACACTGCCGTACAGAATTTATCTAAAAATAACTCTAAGTTCTTAGTAGTTGCGGTATTTAAAGATTTAAAATCAAGCATATGATCCAAATACGCGGAGGCTAAACTACGCTTATCGTCATATTTGTCGATGAGCGTCTGCCAAATAAGTGAATAATTGTCTGCGTTAGGAATAATACCGGAACAAACCGATAGCGCTCGGCCCGTCAACTTGTTTATCAAATATTGAACGCGGTCGTGATCAGTGAAATCAGGATTTTCATGAATAGTTCGTTTAAATGATTCGTAAAATATCCTCCAGGTCATTGGATCGCCATTAAAGACCATCAACTCGAGCTCCGGAATTCGGATAGATTTACGTTGCGGTACAACATGAGAATTAGTACTTTCTACATGTGTCAATGGTGGATTAAGTTTATTATAAACAAATTGACAGCGGCAATACATATCCTCGAACGTATTTATACATTGATAATTTACCGTAAACGTGGGATTAATAGTCAACTCGGTTACATTTAAGCAGTTTACAGTTTCCTTAAAGTCGGAACGTAAGCGATCTAGCGAGATCATTCCACATAAGAATAAATCCTTATCAGTCTCATTTGTGAAAGCATTTAAGGAGCGGTTATAAATATCTTGTAATCGTGCAAAAATGGCTTCACGCTTACCAATTAATGTTAATCTTTCTATTTGAAAAGCATCCAGAGGTTTTGGATTCTCAGATACATCCCTTTCTTTAGTACGAGAAGTCATTTTTGATATAAAATATGAATCTATCAATTATAGTATTAACTAAAGAAATTCACGTAGTGCCTGCAACACGCACTGTTACGAGGTAAGTACCTACTTGTCTACGTAAGACAAGTAAAATAAAACTTGTAAGTAATAGTTAATAACCGGGCGGTATGATGTTCAGCACGTAGATAAGAAGCGCGAGATTACCTTCACTTGCAAATAAAGTTATAAATTTAAGAAAATCGATATTGAAGCTAATTAGATATGCGGAATACAGAAATATATCGCTAACAGCGTAGTATGCAACAAAGAGATACCCAATGAGCGGTATCATTAAGCGGGAACACGATATTTGTAGCAAAATATCGTAGGTAAATTGTATGATTTGGTTGCGATAAGGAATTCTTTCGCAAGAAAAGTAGGAATAGGTATAAAATATCCGTGGTCGAAGAACCAGAAAATGTTAACGCGGCAGCTAAGTATTAAATATACAGCTGAGCACGTCTCCAAAAGTCGCGGGGGAAGGATAGCTGGTTAAGATGGTGACGACTAAACTGGTCTCCCAACTGACACTGCACTTAGCGAGCAACGATCCTTGGTCCTGTATCTCCGTTAATTCGTCGTCTTGTCCAGATAGGAGGTCCAGCCTTGTAGCGCTTTTTCTCGGCTTCTTCAGGTAGTTTTCACCACCGCGGTTGTGGACTGTATTTATTCGCGGGCGGTTGGAGGTCACTATTACAATGGCAGCTTTTCTGTATTCCGGAGGATCACGTCGAGTTACGCGATGGATAATTCCAAAGGATGGAAAATCCAGAACATTCGATTTGAGCGCGGTGCGGTAGCTACGATGGGCAAGGGCCGTTCGCAGCGTCTACTTGCGGCGGCGGTGGCAAGCGGATTGCTTGCAGGTGCGGTGGGGTGACAGATAGTCGTCGAAGTATGAATAGGAATAGAGGGTAGAAATAAATAAAGGTGCACACGTAAGTGGCACGAACAACATCAGTAAGTAGAAAAACAATTATTTTCATGATAGCTTGAGGCCGTAAAATTTTCTATTACAGGTAAGTACAAATATGGTCCTAATTTTGTATGTAAATTGGATGAAACTGCTAAAAACTGACCACTAAAAAAACAGGAGCCCTATACAAATACAGACATTACAGAATCCTAAATAACTAGAAAAAAATAGGTCGAAAAGAAAATGTTTTCTTTGTATTTGGTTTACTTTTTCACTATGGATTTATTGTTGAATACCGTAACTAGGTGTCATGCCTCTGTGAGTAGTAGTGAGCTTTGACGAAGTATTGCTGCACATTAAAATTTGGGCTCTTTATCATCCGAATTCTCTCATTTGCCAAAAGGATATCGGTATTCTACTAACATAGATGCAGATGACTGAAAATAAACTTAAGCCCAAAGTTTCAGGCGGTTATTCGCAAAAGGCCCTTCCACCGTTTTGACGACTGCCATCCTAAGACAACAACTATTACCGACGGCTTAACGTGCCGATGCAAGAAAGCACTCCAAAGTAATGTCGTAAGCGGTCACCTTTTCAAGTCATGGCCGAAGCGGAATTTGTTGATCTTAATCTAGTTATAATATAAGTATTTGGCATGCATTTGACTTGTATTCGATTTAAGAAAATACTCGAAGCGCGTTTTCCCTGCAACAAAATCTGCGGATGTTGATAATTCTGTGTGTCATATTTTTTTTTATTAATGCTGATAGGTAAACCTTTGTCCACAATCTCACTTGATGGTAAGTGATGATGTGTTCGAAGGTTATGGTAAGGTTAACATGCTTAACCAAGAACTACTGGTTCTCAGGAAAGCTGCTGGAACACACCGTTAGGTGCTTGGAGACAGATTTTCTACTTGAGGGTGGTCGCTAGCCAGGCAGGTATTCACAAAATGCCCTTGCAGCATGCATGCCCTTCTACCATGCATATCAAATTCGTGTAGGTAGAGAAAACACGCAACCTGCAAGATGATGACACTCGCTTTTTCAGTGCCTGCAGCATGAGGACAGGGGGCGTATTTTCCAAAACTTATTAGACCGTTTGTTTGATGAGGCGCGTGAATGCTGACACCTATTTAGCTCAACGAATAAGCATGGCAATTCAACGGGGCAATGCTGCCAGCATGCTGGGCACGCGGCCAACTGATAGTGGGCTGGAGCATTCGAACTGCCAGTGAGTCTGCAATGACTTATAGATTGTCTAAATGCTTTTATTGTAGTAGCTCCAGTATTGT
Source organism: Plagodis pulveraria (assembly GCA_963890685.1). Classification (NCBI taxonomy): domain Eukaryota; kingdom Metazoa; phylum Arthropoda; class Insecta; order Lepidoptera; family Geometridae; genus Plagodis; species Plagodis pulveraria. The sequence goes on along the minus strand of OY982960.1, from coordinate 30,958,337 downwards.
ATATAGTTCTTAGTTAATAACAACAAATATGCTAAAAATATTTTAAGAAAAATCTTTGCGGAAATCCATATTTCCGCAAAGTAACGCCTGAATCTATTCATTATAGTTCGTAGTGTTTTGTTAATAAAGGCATAACGCTGGTAAAAATAATGCGTAGGTTGATCGAAACGTCGATAATGTATATGTTTTGATCGTGACTATATCTCGCCAAATACTTATAACTATGAAATACCTGCAACAAAAGCCATGCAATCCTGTGTGTCCGTATACGAGCTACTTGTTTATGGGTTTTAATCTTATTTTGAACACCCAACTACTCGGTGTTTCCGGGTCGCGCTGTCGCCACACCTTCTTATTATCTTCATATCCTTGGAGCAGACTTGAGACAAAAAGGTTATTCTTGAGGGTGACCATCGATCGGTTTCAAGTAGATCTTTCTGGTTTGTTTGCAATTTAGTGCAAATATCTGTGAAGTTTATAGCTTTAAGATTTTTTTGTAAATAGATCATTAGAAGTAAGTAGAACACATTGAAACAAAATTTTAGTTTTAATAATTTCTATAAACTACTACTTACAAACAATCTGCTCAAATTATGATTATGTAGTACGCAAATTCCCACTGTTTAATCATTTCGCTCACTGTTGATTTACTTACCTTAGCACGATGAATGATTGAAATAATACGTCTAAGTTCAGTTTGTGACTCTTGCATACTGTAATACCTTATCATAATATACCTTGTCATATTCTTAGATACAAAATATTTTTCTAACCTAACCCTATAAAACAATTTGGTTTGATTTGAAAATCAGTGTGCAGGAGTTACAAATCGAACTTAGACGTTTTAATTCAAACATACACCATGCATACATACATAAAATCACGCCTCTTTCCCATAGGGGCAGAGACTACACATTTCCACTTACTACGATCCTTACATATCTCTATCGCATCAATCCTTTCATACATAAGCGTTGGTTTAGGATACTTCTGACTTGGCCTTTTTTCAGAACATCTTCAAACTGATTTCAGAACGTTCGTCTAAGTCTTCCCCTTCCAACAGTTCCGTTCACTTATCCACGTATATCTGTTACTTTGTTATTCAACATGCATTTTATCAGGGTTGAAGCAGCTGAAATCGTGGTCTCTACGTGCTTACCCTTCCAAGAAACATGCGTGACTATAGTACGTATACAAATGGTAACCCTACAGAGTCTTAATAATTATCTAATTTCCAGGCCGGATATTTACATCGCGTCGAGCGTAAAGTTTAACTAAGGCGGGAAAATAATCATTGTAGGGAAAATCCATAGAGAAATATATTACTATTCTCTTTTCTGTGGGGAAAATCACATGGATATATACATACCTAGATTTAATTTGTATTAGGTTAATAGATTCATATCATGCTCTGTTTTTTTGTCTGGTTCTTCTTATATTCTGCTGTTTTGATTCCATGAATTACTTTTGAATTGCCAATAATATTTCGTAGCGTGTTAATAGACACTAAATAAAAACTATAAGTAGAAAAAAAAATTGGAAGAAATGGTAGCTTTGTTGATTTCAAGGGAATCCTTGATTTCTGTCGCACATACAAACAGCGAAGGCGATGGTTCTTTAAATAGTATAAACAATCAAACAACAAACCTCCGCGTCCGCTTCCCAACGCCTCTGCAACTTCAACGTTCTCATACCCATGCCAGTGTGTAAACTTAATTCTACCGCAGCTTTAAGCTTGATGGTAGGTTATTTGGCATAAATGTATACTACCAAGTAGTACCTTTTTTTACCTTGCTGTAGGACTACCGAAACATATTAGCATGGACCAGAATTTTCGAAGGCGCTCTTATTATATTTTTCTGTAATTCATAAGGTACAAGCGACCCGCACCGGCTTTGCGCGGGTGCCATGCTGATACTCAATAGTCTGTAATATCTTCGAAAATATTAATTCAAATGATATGCTGTTAAGGGCCATATTAATCTATAATCAATGCACAAAATATTTAGGGTACTTAAATCAATAACGATTAATGCTGTATTGCTTAAAATCGCTTCGTAAATAAGCCGTTATATCTCGTAAAAAGTAAAGGATTAAAAATGGTTATTGTTGGTTATTTCTAAAAGATAGACATATATCATTACTGACATTTTGTAGACCTTCTTACAATACTATAGTATATTATTTTGATCTATCCCGTAGGGTTCAGCCAGCATTTGCAATGTTAGCGCAGAAAAATGTGTTTATTTACGACATCGCATTAGAAACCTCTTAAATCGTCAGTGTTTCTCTACTATCTATGCATGTGTTATATATATAAACTTTTCTCTTGAATTACTCTATCTATCATAAAAACCGCATCAAAATACGTCTGCTTAGTTTTAAAGATCAAAGTATATATAGGGACAGAGACAGACAGCGGAAAGCGATTTTATTTTATACTATGTAGTGATGAGGCGTTGGCGTGGCGGAGGCGTTATATAGTAGGAAAGCTTTCAAAGTCCAAAATTCTTAAGTATTTTCATAGGGCTGCCACACAGTTATTGAAATTGAAAAACTGGGCAACTGCAAGTTTGGATTCGGCAATGAGTGCAGACGCGCAAACGGGCAGACGGACTAATGGACATACATGACAGATGTCGAAGTGACAGTGGGTTACGTATTCCTCGATTTCAGTTTCGTATTTCGATACCAAATATTCTTAAAACTACTAGGAAATGGGTCTTATATGTGGCAACACACGGTGCGGGCACCGCTCCAGCACCCATATCACAACGTTGTGTGCCTAGTTGGCCACTTGGCCAACTAGGCTTCGTGAAATTCTGCACTCTAATAGTACGAGGAATCATCCGTACATGACACAATTACTTTGTATTTACTAAAAAAACACGAGGGGGAGTAAATACAAATACAATAATATAATATTTCATAATATCCCATTCGCTGATAAGGCGAAACATGGCTGTACTTCACCTAATTGTCATCATTGCTAACCTATGTTTTATGGGAAAATAATAATAATAATACAAAACCGCAGAACATATTATTGTACAATAATGTTTCAAAAATGTACATAACTAAACCAGGGCAAAACTGCTAGCGGAATCTAGCGGTGTACCATGAATTATAATTTTCTATACACAAACCATCCTTAATCAAAATTTGAATTTCCCGAAAATATATTTAAAGAGCACAAACATTTCAACTCCCACGAGCTTCACAGCTATTAAGCCATATTCTACCTCTAACGCAGATTTGTCCAATTTACATATATTTAAGGGTTGTAAAGAACGTAATAACGTATCGTTTTCATTCGTGTCAGTAGGGTGTGGAACTAGGACAGAGGGGATGGTCACTGGAATACTGAGGGCTTATGTTTTATTAATGTTTCATTATATCTACTGATACAAACCTTATAGCACCACTTGCTTACGCATGTAATAGTGGTACAAAAGGTAAAAAATATTACTATGAGGTCTGATATAGCTTAAAAATATCTCACATTATTCCTGCCAGTGTTTTTTGTTGTTGCTGAAAGTTAAGCCTTCGCCCACAATCTCACCTGATGGTAAGTGTTAAAAGGATTCTTTAAATAAACGAGTTCTTCTCACGATCCAAGCTTTATTCTTTAAAATCTCCGTAGCTTACAATAGTTTTTTTCATAATTCACATAAATATCCATCGACATCTTCAATTAACATAGATTATCGTAAAAGCACAGATTACAAATATTACAACAAATAGTGATGATGTGGTCGAAGGTGTTAACAGGTTTAACTTAGAATTACTGGTTCTCAAGGACAGCTGCCAGAACACACCGTTGGGTTCCGGGCTGCCCGTAGGGTGCCGGGGTGTCCTTGGAGTGCCAGGGTACCGAAGTGCCTATGGGGTGCCGAGTCGCCCGTGGGATTACGGGCTAATCTAGAATTAGAATTACTGGCTCTCAAAGACAGCTGCCGGAACACACCATTAGGTGCTTGGGGACAGATTTTCTACTTGAGGTTGGCAGCTAGCTAGGCGGGCATTTGCAAAATGCCCTACCACCATGCTATAACGACTGCCATCCTAAGACAAGCACAGAAGCGCTCAATATTATGTCACTAGCGGTCATCCATCCAAATCATGACCCCGGCAGACGTGCTTAACTTAGAGCTTATCAAACTTCGCTACGAGCGCTTCAACAAAATTAGAACATTCAATTAATATGTTATTTTTGTTTCCAGGTAATAATCCAAATAAAATGGAATAAGATATAATAGAAGAGCTGTCGGCATAAACAGGTTTGCAGAGAAATATAAATCTAATAGTAAATAGAATATTTAATTATTGTTTCCAGGTAATAATATAAATGACCTACGCCGTGGGGTGCCAGGTTGGAATGTCACCTCCCCCGCCCCCCATTTGTTCCCGTGGGTGTCGTATGAAGTGACTTAGGGAAAAATACCAAAAGCTAGGAAGCAGCGCCTTCTGAAGAACTGACAACTTCTACCGCGATCCCCAAGACGCCTGCCAAGCGTGGGGATTATAGCGAATCCCAATGGGGGAGACCTTTTTCAACGGTAGACGTTGCGGTTGATGTGATGATGAAAAACCATCAGCATAAATATATAGTTTAGCATAGAATTGTAAGTAAATATACTGTACTGTATCAGCCGGATCGTCCACTTCTGAACGCAGCCTCCCTCATTTAGGGGGGTTTTACATAAACCCCTATACTTGGCAGGCGTCTTGGGGATCGCAGTTCCTCAGAAAGCGCTGCTGCCCACCTTCCGGTATTTTTTTTATATAAGCGATCAGAGTGACCGCCTATACCGTTGCATCTGTATCATTTACATACAATAATACTTTAACCAATTTAATTCAACCAGCACCGAGACGAGTTATTATATCCCAATAATTTTATAGTTTTTTTTATGGGATAGGAGGGCAAACGAGCAGGCGGCTCACCTGGTGGTAAGTGATTACCGTCGCCCACGAACATCCGCAACACCAGAGGTCTCGAGGATGCGTTGCCGGCCTTAATTATAATAGTGACACATATACTGGGCATTATTTCTAACGGTCACCAATAAAATGACCAGCATTGCAGCTGTCAGATTTGATAATGAGACTGCCACAACTGCACATGCACGTTAAACTTTTGAAGCACTCGTAGCGAAGTTTGCTTAGCTGTTCTTAACCGATCAGCAAAGTTAAGCAACGGTCGCCGCGGTCATGAGTTGGATGAGCTAGTGACATTACTACTGAGCGCTTACGTGCTTCGGAAGGCACGTTAAGCCGATGGTCCCGGTTGTTGTCTTAGGATGGCAGTCGTTATAGCATGGTGGTAGGGCATTTTGCGTATGCCCGCCTGGCTAGCTACCACCCTCAAGTAGAAAATCTGTCGCCAAGCACCTAACTGTGTGTTCCGGCAGCTGTCCTTCAGAGCCAGTAATTCTAGGCTAGCCTGAACAACATCTTCGACCACATCATCACTTATATAGTGGTCAAAGGCTAACCTATAAGACATTAAAAAAATATATTAATTTATTTTCCGGGGCTTAGGGATTTTCCTTGCAGATTCCATTTAATCATTAGATGTAGCAGGATGTATTTGGTATCGTCATTACCACAAATGTTTTTACGTCATCATGATTTACAATATAGGTTTCGTCAGAACAAATTTTACGTCAACGTCATTCTCAATTCATCGTCATATTTATTGTAAATTTGTTACGACAATGTTTTCGAATGAACGACCCAACGGTCGTCACTGTAATTCCCAATTTGGCTGCATCGACAGAACAAATTGGACGATATCCTTTGTTAACCCATTGGCATCAGCGATAACGATAACAATATAATTTCATTCATAACTAGGACGTAGTGGTCCTGACGTTGCCAACTTATTAATTTGGTGTCAACGTCATAGGTAACAGACTCCCTCGAGGTTGAGGAGTTTGATCCAGAAGCAGTATTACTATGTGAAATTCTGGCAGAAAAATGTATATGGCAATAGGATAGCCTCTTTACGTGGAATATATTTATACAGCTAAGGTGTATAAATAGATCCCACTTAAAGAGCTGGCCATTGCCGCGTACAAACCGTAGTAGGGCGCACATTAAGTTTAAATTCTACTTGAGACAGCCGTTATGTAGTCATCGACGCTAGGTCAGAGTTATCGTGCTAGTGTTGTAGGTGGCCAAATTTTACTTAATCATGTTTTTTTTTTTATTTGTATGTTATTGTGACGGGTCAAGCCCAAGGTCCACCTGATGTTAAGCTGACTAACCTCTGCCTATAACAGATGCTTTTCGTCGCAAGTCACGAATTGCACTGCGCCCGTCACCTTGAGACATAGTTGTTAAGTCTCATGTGCCTGTAATAATGTTAGGTGCTTGGCGACAAATTTTCTACTTGAGGGTGGTCGCTAGCCAGGCGGGCATTCGCAAAATGCGGTGAATCTCAAGCCCGTGGCAGGATTCGAACCATGGACCTGCTGAGCGGCAGTCCATAGCCAATGCCACTGAGCCATCACTGCTTCAAAATTCAATAAGTTCAATTAGACTACATCGTCATAACTATGACATCATTTCCGATGGAATCAGTAATTTTGAATTTTGTTACCTATTTTACGTCATTTAATTTGTAATAGTACTATACTATTCCAGTGGGGTGCTTGGCTAGAATATCACCTCCTCATTTCTACCCGTGGGTGTCGTAAGAGGTGACTAAGGGAACACACCAGAAGGTAGGCAGCAGCGCTTTATGAGGAACTGATATCTCTTGGGGAGGCTCTGTTCAGCAGTGGACGATCTGCTTGATACAGTACAGTACAATACTATTTTTTTTTTACTCAGTCGAATTTTTCACTCATCATACTTATTTATTAATATTACAAACATAATTTACACAATTACTAATGTAACTTAAATTTAATTACACGTACATTATATATTTAAATTTCTCTAACAATAAATGAATTTATAATCTTTGTATCAGATTACTATGTTTTTGTTATACCAATTACGTAATAAGGGAAAAAAAAACGAATCAATCAGACCTGCCTAAATCACTCACATCCCTACATCAAAAAGAAAAGCGCTGAAGATCTTCAAACGCCTAAACAGATTTCCTTGCCCATACCGAAGGACACTCAATCAAGTCACCTTGCAAACACGAAAACTGAATAAAAAATCAGTTCCTCCGTTTGATATGCAATGTTATACGGCATCCCTTTTTGAAGCGCTCGTAGCGAAGTTAACTTAGCTGTTCTCAACCGATCAACAAAGTTAAGCAATGTCACGCGCGGTCATGAGTTGGATGGGTGACCGCTAGTGACATTACTACTGAGCGTTTCGGTGCTTCGGAGGGCACGTTAAGCCGTCGGTCCCGGTTGGGTTCTTAGAATGGTGGTAGGGCATTTTGCGAATGCCCGCCTGGCTAGCTACCACCTTCAAGTAGAAAATCTGTCGCCAAGAACTTAACGGTGTGTTCTGGCAGCTGTCCTTGAGAGCCAGTACTTCTAGGTTATCCTGAACAACATATTCGACTACATCATCACTTACCATCAGGTGAGATAGTGGTCAAAGGGTACCCTACCAGGCAAAAAAAAAACAAATGGATCGATTTACGATGCCACAGACAAACAGAAAGATACATTCGTTAAAATTATAACACCTCTGTTTTCGCAGTTCGAGGCTTAATAAAGAGCACAAATTAACTTTATATACAATATTTATTTCATAACTAATAAGCAGTACTTACAACTGGCTTTATAACCGAAATTGAAAGACAACACAACCTTTCTCCTTTTAAATAATGAACTCCAATCTCCAACCCATTTGAGTAAGTATATTCCCATAAGAGTACATTTTCGTTTAGGGGATCGGGAAGGTGATTCGTAACGGCGATAAATTTGGTGCTTAGCTAGGGGCCCTTAATGGCGCTGGCAAAGTGTTTTTCAGTGTACAAAATGCTGAAATTACCCTGTTAATAAAATTTTATTTATTGTGGTAAAATGTTGGCACAAAAATAAGTTATTAAACAGAATTTTAGACGAGTTAGTATTTTTACTTTTGTTTTAAACAATGTTAATAAATATGATAAATGCAGGATGTTCGAAATGAAGTAGTGATGGCTCAGTGGAATTGGCTATAGACTGCTGCGCAGCAGGTCCATGGTTCGGATCCCGCCGCGAGCTTGAGCTTCACCGCATGGTGGAAGGGCATTTTGCGAATGACCACCTGGCTAGCGACCACCCTCAAGTAGACAATCTGCCGCCAAGCATCAAACGGTGTTTTCTGGTAGCAGTCCATTAAAACCAGTGAAATTACAGGCACACGAGACTTAATAACTATGTCTCAAGGTGACGGGAGCAGTGCAATTCGTGACTTGTGACGCAATGCATCTGTTATAGGCAGAGGTTAGTCCGCTTAACATCAGGTGGGGCTCGAGCTTGTTCCGTCACAATAACATAAAAAAACAAGCGGTGAGTCTCTAACACACTTATGTGATCCACAGACGCCAATACATTTTAATGGAAAATACTTATAAGACTATTATAAAACCCGTCAAATGTATGGACCTGGATGATGGGCAACAGAAATGGCAAATGGTGGAAGAGTACATGTTATAGAGATGCCAGTAATAAAATACATGTGATGTGTAACTAAACTGGATCAAACATGGTGTGAATAATTTAGAATTATCCTAAAATTAGTAGCAGACTGCTACTAATTTATTTAGTAACTAATTTATTTAGACTATTTTATTTGCGGATGATACAACTCTTGTCGTTAAATGTACTGACATAACAACGTATGAAAGTGATATAAACAATGCTCTCTGTAATATAGTTGACTGGCTGAAGGCCAATAATTTAAAAATAAACATTAACAAAACAAATGTTATGCAACTGCGAAGCTATATGAAGCAACGCGTTGATTTAAAAGTAATTTATGAAAATAATGAATTAGAAGAAGTAAATTCGATAAAATTTTTAGGAATAGTAATTGACGAACATTGTAGTTGGAAAATGCACATAAAGTATGTCTGTGATAAACTTGATAAGTTTGTATACGCAATTAAGAAGTTGCGCTTAACTGTATCCACTGAAGCTGCACTTAGTGCTTACCATGCATATGTATCTTCGGTGCTCTCGTACGGTTTACTACTTTGGGGCAATTCAGTAGAAATAGATAAAGCATTCAAAGTTCAAAAAAAATGCGTACGAGCGATATGTGGAGCCTGGAGTACGGACAGCTGCAAGCCATTGTTTAAAAAATTTCATATATTACCTTTGGTTTGTATGTACATTAGGGAACTATGTGTTTTTGTTAAACAACACCCATCTTATTTTAATCTCAATTCTGACATTTCAAATAGAATCACACGAAACAAATACAAACTCTACCTACCTCGAGCTAAGTGTATATACAAAAGGAATGCTTACATTAATGCTATCAATGTTTATAATAAACTACCTAATAGCTAGTTATGCGGCCACCCGGTCTCGTCATAACAACTGGATCAGCAGTTTCTCGAGAAACTGCCGATGCATTATCAACAGCGACACCGGATTTCTGTATAACGCGTGGGTAGCTGTAAGGATAGATTAAGTTAGTCTTTAAGAACATACGACTTTGTTCGGACGCATATTTTATTAGTATTAAGAGCAAAATAAAATCTTTTATTAAAAATAGTGTTTTTTTAAAAAGCTCTTTCGCGCTCCCGTAAACTTGACTGGCGCAGCCGGTAGGATCGCATAATTAGCTGCGCCGCCTTTCGCGAAAACATCTATAAAGTGTTGTTTTATGTGAACAGTGATATACGCAATCCTAAAAGTGCGTGTTCGCGATTCGCGATCGATTGGCGTGTGTGCGATCCTCGAACCAAAGAAATACGTCGAGAAATATAAAGGAGCATGTTGGAGTCTGGCTGGTGAGTGAATTTTTCGCCATCCTCTCCCTATCCACTTTATTATACTTGGAATCGAACTTCTTCCATTATAAATTATCTGGGTTACCTAAAAATAGGTTACTGTTAGTTGTAAGTATTTAGATATTGTCTGACTATTTAATTTACACCTACGGGTAATGAAATAATATAGGGTTCGAAGTCTTACTTAAGGCAACCTTGTTATATAACTTAAGATAACTGTGTCTATAGATAAGGTAGTTAAATAAATACCTTAAAATGACGACCATTAAAGTAATACCAACCGATATGCTTAAGCTTATCCCACTTTTTGACGGTGATAAGCGTCATTTAAATTAATTTTTAGGGAAATGTGAATATGTCATTAATAATTTTCATGGAAATAATGATCAGAACACTTATGTTATGCATACGATAACCAGTAGACTAACAGGTGAAGCTGCGGCTTTAATGAGTGAGAGGGAAGATATACTTTCATGGACTGACTTTAGGGCCTTGTTCATCCAACATTTTGGTGATCCGAGAAATGAAGAATGTATAGCAATTGAATTGGAAAGTTTAAAAATAAAACAGGGTGAAAACTACCTCGAATTTTGCAATCGCATCCAATCTACTAGAGCAGTTCTGATATCGAAAGTAAATCAACTAACTAATGCGGATATTAAAAAGGCTAAAATTATAATCTATAATAATACAGCGCTCAACGTTTTTCTGTACAATTTGCCAGAAAATTTAATACGCATTGTAAGACTTAAATCACCAGCAACTTTAGAAAAGGCCTTAGAATATGTATTAGAAGAAGTTAATTTTTACGAACAATACAGCATGAGGAACAGGTTAAATAAACAACCGTTCACACAACCACCATTTAAATTTGGCAACTCGAACATAGCTAACATGGCTAACATGTCCAACACGCCTAACATGGCTAACATGGCCAACATGCCTAACATATCCCGCATACCTAGCATGCCCATTCAACCTAGTGGGTTCAAACTACAGACATCGGCGCCGCCGCCGCCTCGTTTTAATTTCGGTATCCCAAATAATCAAGGGAGATTCCCTCAAGTTAACCAAAAACCTTTTGGCCTTCAGCCACAGTTTGGGTACAGACCACAGTTTAGCCCCCAACAATTCAATATGCAACAGAGGTATATGCCACCATCTCAGTTTAATTTAAGACCACAACAACAACAATTTGGGTATCGCCCCCAATTTAATCAAGGACAATTCGGATACAAACCCCCTCAAATAATGAATAAGCCAGGCAACACTGACGTGTCTATGCGTACTGCAGCACCAGCTAAGTCTCAAGGGCAGACGCAGCCACAAGGGTTTCGTCTTAACGAACTAGATTTAGGTGAAGCCACTTCTTATGAATATAACAATTATGAGAACGTTTACGAATATGATAATCAGGAAGATTGGCAACAAAATGAATTAAACTACTACGCAGACTACCAACAGCCGGAAATGAGTGAGCAGGAAGCAGAAAATGAAATAATGAAGAGTGATAGTATGCATGAGGAAGTTCAAAATTTTTACATTCAGGCCTCAAAGAAACCTCAGAAATAGTACAATTGAACTGCGACATTAAACTTAAATTACCATACGTGTACATACCCGAAATAGACGCTAAGTTTATGATTGATACTGGGAGTACCAGATCATTCATAAGTCCCCACAAGGCTCATGAATTCTTTAAGTCGCACACGGTCTGTGAACCTTTCACAGTTATAAGCACACATGCGTCGAGCAGCCATAATGAGGTGATCCATATTCCTTTGATGCCATCTTTTCATAGTGCTGAATGTCATAAGTTTTATGTGTATGATGTGGACACCAAGTACGACGGGTTGATAGGTAACGATCTTTTGAGGCAACTCGAGGCTGTCATTGACCTCAGAGATTCGAAACTCATCACTAAGACAACCACGCTACCTATAATTAATGAAAGCAATAATTATGATATTGAGTTAGACTCGCGAACAGAACAACTTGTGAAATTACCTACGGATCAATTCTCCGGGGAAGCAATTTTAAATTATACAAAATTTTGTGAAGGAGTTAGGATGCCTTCAGCTATCGTGAAGTGTAAAAATGGTTATGCTACCACTATCATACAAAATACGCTAGATACACCCATGACTTTAACTATAACAAAACCTTTTAAGGTTATTCAGTACTGCGAACGGACCAATAGTTTGAACTGTACAGACGTAGAAATGAAAGACATGGAAGTAGACAAAATTTTAGATGACAATTTGACACGACTGAGACTTGACCATATGAACGAAGAAGAACAAAAATATATTAGTGACTTATGCAAGGAATATAAAGATATATTCCATAGCGATCAGCTACCTATGACATTTACGAACCAAATTAAGCACTGTATTAGAACTAAAAACGAAGACCCAATCTATGTTAAGCCTTATAGGCAACCACCGGTACAAACGGCAGAAATAAAATCTCAAGTCGAAAACTTACTTAGAAATGACATCATCGAAGAATCATATTCACCTTGGAATGCACCTGTGCATCTTGTCCCCAAAAAACTTGATGCTTCTGGTGAAATAAAATACAGGATGGTAATTGACTACCGACGTTTAAACGACATCACTATAGACGACAAATACCCCTTACCCAACATTACTGACCTTTTCGACAAGCTAGGAAAAAGCAAGTACTTTACGACACTTGACCTTGCAAACGGCTTTCACCAAATAGAACTAGATAAAGATGACAGACAGAAGACCGCATTTAGTACCGAAGCAGGTCATTATCACTATCTTAGGATGCCTTTTGGTCTCAAAACCGGGCCGGCGACCTTTCAGAGGATGATGGATAACGTTTTGAGAGGGTTACAAGGGCTACACTGCCTAGTTTACATGGATGACGTCATTGTGTATAGTACTAGCTTGCAAGAACATCTAAAAGACTTACGAACAGTTTTCGACCGACTTAGAGCGACTAACTTAAAGGTACAACTCGATAAGTCGGAATTTTTGAGAAAGGAAGTTCTTTATTTAGGCCATACCATCACTGACGAAGGACTGAGACCTAACAATGACAAAATTAATGCTGTACTAGACTATCCACTTCCAAAAACTACAACAGAAATAAAAAGTTTCTTAGGACTCATTGGTTACTATAGGCGCTTTATTAGAGACTTCGCCAAAATAACCCAACCACTAACATCTTGCTTAAAGAAACGAAACAAGATAGTAATTGATCAAAAATATATAGACGCTTTTGAAAGATGCAAAGAGCTCCTTACAAACGCACCGATCTTACAATTCCCAGACCATAGTAAACCTTTTATACTTACGACTGATGCCTCAAATGTAGCTTTAGGTGCCGTACTGTCTCAGGGAACCATAGGCAGCGATAAGCCCGTTGCCTATGCCAGCCGAACCCTTAGTGAAACTGAAATGCGATATAGTACCATCGAACGCGAACTCCTTGCTATTATTTGGGCAGTCAAACATTTCCAACCATATCTTTATGGTAAACCTTTCACAATCTTCACCGACCATCGACCTTTAGCATGGTTGTACTCTCTTAAAGAGCCCAATAGCAAGTTAACGCGCTGGAGACTGCGTTTACAAGAATACGATTTCAAAATAATCTATAAAAACGGGAAACAAAATACTAATGCAGACGCCTTATCCCGAATAAAACTGAATGCCATAGGTGACTCTGACGACGTGTCAATGAAAGCAAATTTAGACGAGACAGAAAAAATTAATGACCTACTAAGAGATATTGAAGTATATAGAGAAATTGACGATAGAGTAGAGGCTCTAGCGAGTAGAAAAGATAGCGAAGAAACTTTGTCGATATCAGATACCTCAGAAACATTAACTGCCAGCGACACATCCGAATTAGAAAAAACTTACCCTCTTCCTCCACTTTCTAATAGTAGCTCTACGGAAACGGCACATTCAGCCGTAGAACTAGAAAATAAAGGTATTCCTATTCTTCACGAGGCCATTGATACCAAGCCAAATCAAATTTTGGTATACACATGGTTCAATAAAAGTATACAAGTGAAAGACATTTCAAACAGCAAACAAAAGATCCTTGAAGTATTTCTACCTGTAAACGATGAACAACTAATTACGGATGTTCTAAAGCAATATATACAACCTAAACGCAAATATTTCATATACTTCGAAAGCGAACAACACAGGAAAGATTTCAATAGAGTTATTATAAGATTATTTAAGGAAGGTACCGTTGAGTTTTACGAGTGTACTGAAAGAGTTGTGTATGTAGAAGACGAGAACGAACAAAAGGCTATAGTCCTGCAACATCACGAAGGCAAAACTTGCCACCGGGGCATTAAAGAAACTATGCTAAGAATAAAAAGAAATTATTTCTGGACTAACATGCAAGAGACAATATCATCCGTTATAAATGGATGCGAAGCATGTAGAAAAACAAAATATGATAGAAAGCCACTCAAACCTCCCATTCAACTAACTCAAACTCAAGATGCACCCTTTCAGGAGATTTTCATAGACATATTTAGCATAGAAAACCGTTCATATCTGACTGTAGTTGACGCCTTCAGCAAGCTAGCGCAAGCAATAGAAATAAATAATAAATCAACAGCAGAGGTGGTTCGCGCATTAATTAAATACTTTTCCATGTACGGCGTGCCCAAGAAAATAAGTAGCGATCCAGGAACCGAGTTCAATAATGAACTCATAAGAGAGTTAGCAGCTATGTATAAAATCGAATTGCACATTTGTACACCACATAATCCAAACTCTACGGGCATTGTTGAACGTTTCCACTCTACATTAATAGAAATCTACCGCTTAGCTAAATATGAGCAAAAATGTACCGATGCAGCATCAGTAATGACCTACGCTATAATGGCTTACAATAACTCTATACATTCTGTTACCGAATTAACTCCTTTTGAAATTGTATTTGGCCACACGGACGCCAATAAAATGTTTGATGGCGAATTCGAAAAATGCTACGTACAACAATTACTAAAAGATCATGCAAAGCGAACTAAACATCTTTATCAGTATTTATCGGATAAAATGTTACAGAAAAAGGAAAAGATTAGGGAAAAACGAACAGGAGAATGTGTAATTCTACACGAAGGTGACGTAGCTTTTGTCAAGGATATTAATACTAGAAAAAGCAAGGACAAATCTAGATACCGAAAGGCAAAGGTTAAAGGTCAGATAGAAAAGAATATAGTACCGATAGAAATAGGAAGTAGGGAAACGAAAGTAGCAATTAAGAATATTAAACGTCCTCCACAGGTGGTGCGTGGTCATGATGGCCCTTCTCCATTGCAGCCGGGGCCTTCATCTGCAAAAACTTGACGGAAACCCTGGATTGTTACCCGTAAAAGAAGGACAAGCTTACAGACAGGAAGATAAATGGATTATAGTGAAAAAAACTTGATTTGAACGGTTTAGAAAACGATTTGGCATTTAACACACAGAAATACGAAAAGTTTATAAAATTAGTTGATTTACATAAAACTTATATTACAGAATTTTCCGGTATCAGAACTCAAATTGAATATTCAAAAAATATTACTTATATAAAACTGCGACAGTTGATTCCATCCAGAAAAGTAAAGAGAGGTCTAATCAACCCCCTGGGTTCAATAATCAAACAAATTTCGGGAAATCTAGACTATGAAGACGCGGTACGCTACGATAAAGAGATTTCAAAAATTGAGTCGAAACAGTTCATTCTTAACAAAAGAATGACCGTGGTTACCAAAATGTTAGATAATTTGATAAATAATACAGGCACTTTAAATGAAAATTCAATAATTTTAGATAATCGATTAAGACGAATGGAAGAGTTTATAAAAGCGGGAAATAATAAAGAAAACAATGGTTTGTACCTCACTCACGCTCTAAATATGTTTCACATGTTTACGATTTCTTTTAGAACATCATATATCATGCTGAGTGAGATAGAAACGGCATTAGCATTCACCAAAGTATCTGTATTACACCAGTCGGTTATTAACGCAACAGAATTGTTAACCCTTCTTAAGGCAATAGAACAAAGTCACCCCCTAATGTATGAAGTTACTGAAAACAATTTATTGAAATTCGAACGAGTAATCAAGGTAAAGGCATTTGTAAAGGCAAACCAGATAATTTATATTCTAGAGGTACCCTTAACTGATAAGAAAATATATAACTATTATAAAATGTATTCTATTCCAATTTACAAATCTACTGTTAATAAGACTATAGTAGTTTTTCCTGAATTTCCCTACCTTTTGGTGAAAAATTCTATGTACTTGCCTGTTAGAAAGCCCTGTGAGAAGATCCATACTGATACGTTCCTATGCAGCGACGAGAGCATCGTACAGTTCCAGAAGCCAACCTGTGTAGAGCAACTCCTGGAGTTTCGAGCAGATCTGACTTCTTGTATAGCGTATAGCGTCGAAGTAGAGGACATCAAGGTCCAGCGAATCAGTTTAGAAAGCTGGATTGTATTTGCGCGTAAACCGACAATATTAGCAGAAAAATGTGAGAGTGACGATGTCAAAGAGTCACTCCAAGGTACATATATAATAACAACGACGCAAAATTGCTTTCTTCACCTGAACGAATTAAAGTTAACATACCAACGCACAGTTGCTGAAAACCTTCAGTATCAAATAACGCCAGTTATTAACTTACCTGAATTGAAAATACTGAATTCGACATATTTACCTTCCATTAACATAAAGGATATTAACTTAGAGGAAATGAGGCAGTTTTCGCGTATTCTGAAGCTGACAGGAAGTGATGTGTTCAGTGAAAGTCTCTATGGTGACAGTGAAAACGTCAATTTTAGTGGTATTAACACTAAAAGTATTAGTTTAGCTACTGTTATATTATATGTGTTTCTACCTGTAAGCTGTATTAGTTATATAGTGTATCGTTTTAGATATAAGTTCTTGCGAAATCATCGGAACCCGATCGAAATCTCAATGGAACCCGATAATTTCGCACTTGATGAGGGAGGAGTTATGCGGCCACCCGGTCTCGTCATAACAACTGGATCAGCAGTTTCTCGAGAAACTGCCGATGCATTATCAACAGCGACACCGGATTTCTGTATAACGCGTGGGTAGCTGTAAGGATAGATTAAGTTAGTCTTTAAGAACATACGACTTTGTTCGGACGCATATTTTATTAGTATTAAGAGCAAAATAAAATCTTTTATTAAAAATAGTGTTTTTTAAAAAGCTCTTTCGCGCTCCCGTAAACTTGACTAGCTTCAAAGATCTGCCAATACACTCTTTCAATACAAAAGTTACCTTGTGGCTAGCTAACCATTGTTTTTACGAGATTAACGAATTTATGACATTGAAATTGTTTTAATTATTATTTTTATTATTTTTCTATATTGACTACGTAGTCAAGTTTACGGGAGCGCGAAAGAGCTTTTTAAAAAACACTATTTTTAATAAAAGATTTTATTTTGCTCTTAATACTAATAAAATATGCGTCCGAACAAAGTCGTATGTTCTTAAAGACTAACTTAATCTATCCTTACAGCTACCCACGCGTTATACAGAAATCCGGTGTCGCTGTTGATAATGCATCGGCAGTTTCTCGAGAAACTGCTGATCCAGTTGTTATGACGAGACCGGGTGGCCGCATAACTCCTCCCTCATCAAGTGCGAAATTATCGGGTTCCACTGAGATTTCGATCGGGTTCCGATGATTTCGCAAGAACTTATTTCTAAAACGATACACTATATAACTAATACAGCTTACAGGTAGAAACACATATAATATAACAGTAGCTAAACTAATACTTTTAGTGTTAATACCACTAAAATTGACGTTTTCACTGTCACCATAGAGACTTTCACTGAACACATCACTTCCTGTCAGCTTCAGAATACGCGAAAACTGCCTCATTTCCTCTAAGTTAATATCCTTTATGTTAATGGAAGGTAAATATGTCGAATTCAGTATTTTCAGTTCAGGTAAGTTAATAACTGGCGTTATTTGATACTGAAGGTTTTCAGCAACTGTGCGTTGGTATGTTAACTTTAATTCGTTCAGGTGAAGAAAGCAATTTTGCGTCGTTGTTATTATATATGTACCTTGGAGTGATTCTTTGACATCGTCACTCTCACATTTTTCTGCTAATATTGTCGGTTTACGCGCAAATACAATCCAGCTTTCTAAACTGATTCGCTGGACCTTGATGTCCTCTACTTCGACGCTATACGCTATACAAGAAGTCAGATCTGCTCGAAACTCCAGGAGTTGCTCTACACAGGTTGGCTTCTGGAACTGTACGATGCTCTCGTCGCTGCATAGGAACGTATCAGTATGGATCTTCTCACAGGGCTTTCTAACAGGCAAGTACATAGAATTTTTCACCAAAAGGTAGGGAAATTCAGGAAAAACTACTATAGTCTTATTAACAGTAGATTTGTAAATTGGAATAGAATACATTTTATAATAGTTATATATTTTCTTATCAGTTAAGGGTACCTCTAGAATATAAATTATCTGGTTTGCCTTTACAAATGCCTTTACCTTGATTACTCGTTCGAATTTCAATAAATTGTTTTCAGTAACTTCATACATTAGGGGGTGACTTTGTTCTATTGCCTTAAGAAGGGTTAACAATTCTGTTGCGTTAATAACCGACTGGTGTAATACAGATACTTTGGTGAATGCTAATGCCGTTTCTATCTCACTCAGCATGATATATGATGTTCTAAAAGAAATCGTAAACATGTGAAACATATTTAGAGCATGAGTGAGGTACAAACCATTGTTTTCTTTATTATTTCCCGCTTTTATAAACTCTTCCATTCGTCTTAATCGATTATCTAAAATTATTGAATTTTCATTTAAAGTGCCTGTATTATTTATCAAATTATCTAACATTTTGGTAACCACGGTCATTCTTTTGTTAAGAATGAACTGTTTCGACTCAATTTTTGAAATCTCTTTATCGTAGCGGACCGCGTCTTCATAGTCTAGATTTCCCGAAATTTGTTTGATTATTGAACCCAGGGGGTTGATTAGACCTCTCTTTACTTTTCTGGATGGAATCAACTGTCGCAGTTTTATATAAGTAATATTTTTTAAATATTCAATTTGAGTTCTGATACCGGAAAATTCTGTAATATAAGTTTTATGTAAATCAACTAATTTTATAAACTTTTCGTATTTCTGTGTGTTAAATTCCAAATCGTTTTCTAAACCGTTCAAATCAAGTTTTTTCACTATAATCCATTTATCTTCCTGTCTGTAAGCTTGTCCTTCTTTTACGGGTAACAATCCAGGGTTTCCGTCAAGTTTTTGCAGATGAAGGCCCCGGCTGCAACGGAGAAGGGCCATCATGACCACGCACCACCTGTGGAGGACGTTTAATATTCTTAATTGCTACTTTCGTTTCCCTACTTCCTATTTCTATCGGTACTATATTCTTTTCTATCTGACCTTTAACCTTTGCCTTTCGGTATCTAGCTTTGTCCTTGCTTTTTCTAGTATTAATATCCTTGACAAAAGCTACGTCACCTTCGTGTAGAACTACACATTCTCCTGTTCGTTTTTCCCTAATCTTTTCCTTTTTCTGTAACATTTTATCCGATAAATACTGATAAAGATGTTTAGTTCGCTTTGCATGATCTTTTAGTAATTGTTGTACGTAGCATTTTTCGAATTCGCCATCAAACATTTTATTGGCGTCCGTGTGGCCAAATACAATTTCAAAAGGAGTTAATTCGGTAACAGAATGTATAGAGTTATTGTAAGCCATTATAGCGTAGGTCATTACTGATGCTGCATCGGTACATTTTTGCTCATATTTAGCTAAGCGGTAGATTTCTATTAATGTAGAGTGGAAACGTTCAACAATGCCTGTAGAGTTTGGATTATGTGGTGTACAAATGTGCAATTCGATTTTATACATAGCTGCTAACTCTCTTATGAGTTCATTATTGAACTCGGTTCCTGGATCGCTACTTATTTTCTTGGGCACGCCGTACATGGAAAAGTATTTAATTAATGCGCGAACCACCTCTGCTGTTGATTTATTATTTATTTCTATTGCTTGCGCTAGCTTGCTGAAGGCGTCAACTACAGTCAGATATGAACGGTTTTCTATGCTAAATATGTCTATGAAAATCTCCTGAAAGGGTGCATCTTGAGTTTGAGTTAGTTGAATGGGAGGTTTGAGTGGCATTCTATCATATTTTGTTTTTCTACATGCTTCGCATCCATTTATAACGGATGATATTGTCTCTTGCATGTTAGTCCAGAAATAATTTCTTTTTATTCTTAGCATAGTTTCTTTAATGCCCCGGTGGCAAGTTTTGCCTTCGTGATGTTGCAGGACTATAGCCTTTTGTTCGTTCTCGTCTTCTACATACACAACTCTTTCAGTACACTCGTAAAACTCAACGGTACCTTCCTTAAATAATCTTATAATAACTCTATTGAAATCTTTCCTGTGTTGTTCGCTTTCGAAGTATATGAAATATTTGCGTTTAGGTTGTATATATTGCTTTAGAACATCCGTAATTAGTTGTTCATCGTTTACAGGTAGAAATACTTCAAGAATCTTTTGTTTGCTGTTTGAAATGTCTTTCACTTGTATACTTTTATTGAACCATGTGTATACCAAAATTTGATTTGGCTTGGTATCAATGGCCTCGTGAAGAATAGGAATACCTTTATTTTCTAGTTCTACGGCTGAATGTGCCGTTTCCGTAGAGCTACTATTAGAAAGTGGAGGAAGAGGGTAAGTTTTTTCTAATTCGGATGTGTCGCTGGCAGTTAATGTTTCTGAGGTATCTGATACCGACAAAGTTTCTTCGCTATCTTTTCTACTCGCTAGAGCCTCTACTCTATCGTCAATTTCTCTATATACTTCAATATCTCTTAGTAGGTCATTAATTTTTTCTGTCTCGTCTAAATTTGCTTTCATTGACACGTCGTCAGAGTCACCTATGGCATTCAGTTTTATTCGGGATAAGGCGTCTGCATTAGTATTTTGTTTCCCGTTTTTATAGATTATTTTGAAATCGTATTCTTGTAAACGCAGTCTCCAGCGCGTTAACTTGCTATTGGGCTCTTTAAGAGAGTACAACCATGCTAAAGGTCGATGGTCGGTGAAGATTGTGAAAGGTTTACCATAAAGATATGGTCGGAAATGTTTGACTGCCCAAATAATAGCAAGGAGTTCGCGTTCGATGGTACTATATCGCATTTCAGTTTCACTAAGGGTTCGGCTGGCGTAGGCAACGGGCTTATCGCTGCCTATGGTTCCCTGAGACAGTACGGCACCTAAAGCTACATTTGAGGCATCAGTCGTAAGTATAAAAGGTTTACTATGGTCTGGGAATTGTAAGATCGGTGCGTTTGTAAGGAGCTCTTTGCATCTTTCAAAAGCGTCTATATATTTTTGATCAATTACTATCTTGTTTCGTTTCTTTAAGCAAGATGTTAGTGGTTGGGTTATTTTGGCGAAGTCTCTAATAAAGCGCCTATAGTAACCAATGAGTCCTAAGAAACTTTTTATTTCTGTTGTAGTTTTTGGAAGTGGATAGTCTAGTACAGCTTTAATTTTGTCATTGTTAGGTCTCAGTCCTTCGTCAGTGATGGTATGGCCTAAATAAAGAACTTCCTTTCTCAAGAATTCTGACTTATCGAGTTGTACCTTTAAGTTAGTCGCCCTAAGTCGGTCGAAAACTGTTCGTAAGTCTTTTAGATGTTCTTGCAAGCTAGTACTATACACAATGACGTCATCCATGTAAACTAGGCAGTGTAGCCCTTGTAACCCTCTCAAAACGTTATCCATCATCCTCTGAAAGGTCGCCGGCCCGGTTTTGAGACCAAAAGGCATCCTAAGATAGTGATAATGACCTGCTTCGGTACTAAATGCGGTCTTCTGTCTGTCATCTTTATCTAGTTCTATTTGGTGAAAGCCGTTTGCAAGGTCAAGTGTCGTAAAGTACTTGCTTTTTCCTAGCTTGTCGAAAAGGTCAGTAATGTTGGGTAAGGGGTATTTGTCGTCTATAGTGATGTCGTTTAAACGTCGGTAGTCAATTACCATCCTGTATTTTATTTCACCAGAAGCATCAAGTTTTTTGGGGACAAGATGCACAGGTGCATTCCAAGGTGAATATGATTCTTCGATGATGTCATTTCTAAGTAAGTTTTCGACTTGAGATTTTATTTCTGCCGTTTGTACCGGTGGTTGCCTATAAGGCTTAACATAGATTGGGTCTTCGTTTTTAGTTCTAATACAGTGCTTAATTTGGTTCGTAAATGTCATAGGTAGCTGATCGCTATGGAATATATCTTTATATTCCTTGCATAAGTCACTAATATATTTTTGTTCTTCTTCGTTCATATGGTCAAGTCTCAGTCGTGTCAAATTGTCATCTAAAATTTTGTCTACTTCCATGTCTTTCATTTCTACGTCTGTACAGTTCAAACTATTGGTCCGTTCGCAGTACTGAATAACCTTAAAAGGTTTTGTTATAGTTAAAGTCATGGGTGTATCTAGCGTATTTTGTATGATAGTGGTAGCATAACCATTTTTACACTTCACGATAGCTGAAGGCATCCTAACTCCTTCACAAAATTTTGTATAATTTAAAATTGCTTCCCCGGAGAATTGATCCGTAGGTAATTTCACAAGTTGTTCTGTTCGCGAGTCTAACTCAATATCATAATTATTGCTTTCATTAATTATAGGTAGCGTGGTTGTCTTAGTGATGAGTTTCGAATCTCTGAGGTCAATGACAGCCTCGAGTTGCCTCAAAAGATCGTTACCTATCAACCCGTCGTACTTGGTGTCCACATCATACACATAAAACTTATGACATTCAGCACTATGAAAAGATGGCATCAAAGGAATATGGATCACCTCATTATGGCTGCTCGACGCATGTGTGCTTATAACTGTGAAAGGTTCACAGACCGTGTGCGACTTAAAGAATTCATGAGCCTTGTGGGGACTTATGAATGATCTGGTACTCCCAGTATCAATCATAAACTTAGCGTCTATTTCGGGTATGTACACGTATGGTAATTTAAGTTTAATGTCGCAGTTCAATTGTACTATTTCTGAGGTTTCTTTGAGGCCTGAATGTAAAAATTTTGAACTTCCTCATGCATACTATCACTCTTCATTATTTCATTTTCTGCTTCCTGCTCACTCATTTCCGGCTGTTGGTAGTCTGCGTAGTAGTTTAATTCATTTTGTTGCCAATCTTCCTGATTATCATATTCGTAAACGTTCTCATAATTGTTATATTCATAAGAAGTGGCTTCACCTAAATCTAGTTCGTTAAGACGAAACCCTTGTGGCTGCGTCTGCCCTTGAGACTTAGCTGGTGCTGCAGTACGCATAGACACGTCAGTGTTGCCTGGCTTATTCATTATTTGAGGGGGTTTGTATCCAAATTGTCCTTGATTAAATTGGGGGCGATACCCAAATTGTTGTTGTTGTGGTCTTAAATTAAACTGAGATGGTGGCATGTACCTCTGTTGCATATTGAATTGTTGGGGGCTAAACTGTGGTCTGTACCCAAACTGTGGCTGAAGGCCAAAAGGTTTTTGGTTAACTTGAGGGAATCTCCCTTGATTATTTGGTATCCCGAAATTAAAACGAGGCGGCGGCGGCGCCGATGTCTGTAGTTTGAACCCACTAGGTTGAATGGGCATGCTAGGTATGCGGGATATGTTAGGCATGTTGGCCATGTTAGCCATGTTAGGCGTGTTGGACATGTTAGCCATGTTAGCTATGTTCGAGTTGCCAAATTTAAATGGTGGTTGTGTGAACGGTTGTTTATTAAACCTGTTTCTCATGCTGTATTGTTCGTAAAAATTAACTTCTTCTAATACATATTCTAAGGCCTTTTCTAAAGTTGCTGGTGATTTAAGTCTTACAATGCGTATTAAATTTTCTGGCAAATTGTACAGAAAAACGTTGAGCGCTGTATTATTATAGATTATAATTTTAGCCTTTTTAATATCCGCATTAGTTAGTTGATTTACTTTCGATATCAGAACTGCTCTAGTAGATTGGATGCGATTGCAAAATTCGAGGTAGTTTTCACCCTGTTTTATTTTTAAACTTTCCAATTCAATTGCTATACATTCTTCATTTCTCGGATCACCAAAATGTTGGATGAACAAGGCCCTAAAGTCAGTCCATGAAAGTATATCTTCCCTCTCACTCATTAAAGCCGCAGCTTCACCTGTTAGTCTACTGGTTATCGTATGCATAACATAAGTGTTCTGATCATTATTTCCATGAAAATTATTAATGACATATTCACATTTCCCTAAAAATTAATTTAAATGACGCTTATCACCGTCAAAAAGTGGGATAAGCTTAAGCATATCGGTTGGTATTACTTTAATGGTCGTCATTTTAAGGTATTTATTTAACTACCTTATCTATAGACACAGTTATCTTAAGTTATATAACAAGGTTGCCTTAAGTAAGACTTCGAACCCTATATTATTTCATTACCCGTAGGTGTAAATTAAATAGTCAGACAATATCTAAATACTTACAACTAACAGTAACCTATTTTTAGGTAACCCAGATAATTTATAATGGAAGAAGTTCGATTCCAAGTATAATAAAGTGGATAGGGAGAGGATGGCGAAAAATTCACTCACCAGCCAGACTCCAACATGCTCCTTTATATTTCTCGACGTATTTCTTTGGTTCGAGGATCGCACACACGCCAATCGATCGCGAATCGCGAACACGCACTTTTAGGATTGCGTATATCACTGTTCACATAAAACAACACTTTTTAGATGTTTTCGCGAAAGGCGGCGCAGCTAATTATGCGATCCTACCGGCTGCGCCAGTCAAGTTTACGGGAGCGCGAAAGAGCTTTTTAAAAAACACTATTTTTAATAAAAGATTTTATTTTGCTCTTAATACTAATAAAATATGCGTCCGAACAAAGTCGTATGTTCTTAAAGACTAACTTAATCTATCCTTACAGCTACCCACGCGTTATACAGAAATCCGGTGTCGCTGTTGATAATGCATCGGCAGTTTCTCGAGAAACTGCTGATCCAGTTGTTATGACGAGACCGGGTGGCCGCATAACTACGTTTTGACATATTTTATTGAATAAATAAATATTATTGTAATGTTATTAATTTTAGTGTGTAAAGTAATTTTATTTTTATTTTGATAAGAATTATTATGTATACAGGTAATGATTATTAAATTATGTTGATGAAATTTTAAAATTTGCACACCATTGTAATGGTAGAATGTTAAGGTATATTTTTTAAGCATTACCACCTGCTGTATCCAAACTACATTCTAGTAAATAAATGAATTTGAATTTGAATAATTTTAGCAGTGAGAGAAAAGTTGTGTAAAATGAAAGTGAAGAAATAAAAAAGAACATGAGCGTTATAAGTAAACGCGTATTGAATAGGAATGTAAACGGACAGTGGTAGAAAAAGGACAAAGAAGATAGGTACTACATGACGAAGGATATGTATTAAGAGGGGAAAGTACTGATAGTTAAGGTTAGTGTCTTAGTAGCTCTTTCCATACTGACGTACTTTCGTTATATTTTAAACACCAAGTGTTCAAACTCGGTGATATTATGCAAGCATATCCTTGTGCTTCATATATTACATTATGTATTTGTTAGCCAGTTTTTCGTTTAATTTTTTTTTTAATGTTATTATGACTGAACTAGCTTGAGGCCCACCTGATGTTAAGCGGACTAACCTCTGCCTATACCAGATGCATTTCGTCACAAGTCACGAATTGCACTGCGCCCGTCACCTTGAGACATAGTTTTTAAGTCTCATGTGCCTGTAATTTCACTTGCTCTCAAGGACTGATGCCAGAACACACCGTTAGGTGCTTGGCGACAGATTTTCTACTTGAGGATGGTCGCTAGCCAGTCGGGCATTCGCAAAATGCCCTTCCACCATGCGGTGAAGCTGAAGCCCGGTGCGGGATTTGAACCATGGACCTGCTGCGCGGCAGCCATAGCCAATGCCACGCTTACTTTATCTCTAAATGTGAAAATAGGAATTTCCATACAATAGTGTTTTCCAGATAATTAAAAAAATATATTAATTTAATGAAAATCATTATTTTTATAGGAATCAGTTAAATCAGAAGCATATATTTAAGCTTAAGTACAGGCAAGCGAAATTTTACCGAGTTTAAAAGCTTGTTATTTAAAATATGACGAACCTACTTTTATATGGAAAGCGCTATGAACATACTTCCAATAAGTAATGGAACTTGTTGGAAGCAGATTCCAATATGTATATCCACTCCACTTATCGTGGGATAGCGACAAGATGAAGAAATAGTCATTGATTTCAAACCTAATCTATATAAATATTTGAAAATATTTATTGTGCACAATTTGTATAATAAAATTCCAACAGCGAAAGTTCCATTGTAACTTTCATAATTTAATTTTATCTAGTTTTAATATTTCTCACTCCAAATTTCTCCTTTCACATTACTGGTCCGAAAATTAACCAAATTACAGCGAAACTTTCTAGAAATTAATTTACAACTTCGCTATTACCCCAAAGTAAAGTACTTACGATTATTTGAGTGAATGAAATTGTTGCGTCTCTCCTATTTACGAGCAAAACAGAGTATAGCTGACGAAAAACACAGCCAGCTATAATTTTGCATAACGATTTTATACTTCCATAACGATTTCTTTTTGTATATATAAATGTGAGTTTGTCTCACTTTCTTGTGTGTTTCAAGTTTCTTCAAGTTTAAATATTGGACACAAAAATTTCTAGCGGAAACTTTAGACATCCACGTACCACATCGAGTAATACAGGCTTAGCAATATAAATGTTTTAAACATCAATTAAAAAATTGTCGCCAAGCACCTACAGTGCGTGCGGGCAGCTGTTCTCGAGAGTCAGTTAATCTAGATTAGCTAGATTAGCCCCTTCGATTTCATTTTCTATTTATTTTAAAATCATTTTTTAGTTATAACATATAAGGTTTACACTTAAAATTATGTTATATTATATTTGTAGGTTTATTTTTACAAGTTTCTGTGTCAATAGTTGTCAAAACATTTTCGATTTTATGACTAGACGCAGGACTGAAGTATAAGAGCTTTAGGCGAACAAATTGTACATGTAGATATATATACCCGGATCCCAAATATTCATAGAGAGAGTTGCCACTTTGCAATACAACACATATATACTATTTTTTTTTACTAATATCATAGATAAACTCTTGTTAACTACCAGTTCACTGGCATAGCTCTCAAGAATAGCTGCCGAAGCATACTGCAAGGATCTTGATTATATTAATATTAACTAGAAAGTGGATGTTAGCCAGGTGAAGCATCTATCGCACCCAGCTTTGAAGTTTAATCCCGAAGCGGGATTGAATCAATGTAAACTAAGCTTTATCCATCAATCCCTATCAATCTACTCGTATGAGCGTCCATGTTTACCTTTCGCCTTGTAACGGTACATCGTGGCAAGGGATCCAATTTGAAAGTGGTTTTATGTTTGAATACGCGCGTGTATTTCCAGAGAACCCTGTGCAATTAAACTTTATAATTGGTGAATGATTTGAATTAGATTCCGGAAATAAAAGGGTTCGTGATGTTTGAACTATTTAGAAACAGTTATTTTTGACATCGAGAAGAAGTTTAACAAACATGACTACGCTCTGTAACAGCATTTGTTGTGTCAAATACGTTATTATAGGTGTTGGCGCCACGATGTTATGACGTCAACTTTGTGAGTGGGGGCGGTTATGGGAAATTGAGAAGGTCTTTCTCAATGGTTCAGGTTCCTAAGAAACTGGTGCGTGGAGTCAAGAAAGGAAATCTTGAGACTCCGGCGGGTGTGGACTGTATTTTGTAAAAGCATTTCGATAGGGCTGGTTCGCGGTGCGGCGACAGAATAGAGGGTAGACCGGTTGGCAGCTAAATGAGAAAGTTACAGGGTTACAGGAAAATAGGACATGCACGCCTACCTTGTCTTCTTTCGCCTGCTTCTCCGTTGCTTGTGAGGATCCGGTATAGGCTTCTACAGCTTCCTGGATTCTTGTCTGGCCAAATGCGCACGCCGGCAATGTGCTTGCCTGGGCGCAGAGCTTCCTTAACGAACACTTTACGAAGCACTAACGTTTGTGTTCACTTTGGATACTTATTTTCACTATTGCTGTCTATATAAACGTTAAATTGTAAAATATTCAAGTAACAGTTTCTCTGCCGTACTTTCTGCGGTTAGCAGTTGCTTCGACGAGATTTGACAACGCACTGATGCAATGGATGCATCGCGTCATATGTGAGAGGCAAATATGCAGAAGGCGTGCGTGGGAAAGGGATAGTACTGTAACGTCATATTTTCAATTTATTTCATTTTTTTTCATTTTTAGATTCAAGTTTACCTCTAATCAACATTTTCTCCTCATTCGTGGAATGAAACGTAATTCTTGTACTCTGTAATCGTTCATGGTAAACTAGTGCTTGCAAAATCTATTGATTGCGTTATATGGATCCATGTTTGTTTGGATCGCACCCATTATCGATTACTTACTCTTACTTATCGATTGTAAATTATTGATTTATATTTTCATTGAAGTGGTTAGAATCCCACTAAATCTATCGTTGTGCTACCTAACTTTACAGATAAATGGTTGCTCAGGCCCATAATTCATTAAATAAGAATATTTAACTCGATTCCATAATTATTACTTCTCTTTTAAAAATCGTTAATGTAAATATTACTTATTCTTAAAATTTATAGTTCTCATGGTAATTCGTACCAAGTGACTACAATTAACCTACGGTTCCCTTTTGTCCTCAAATATTAATTTTGCTTGATAAATTTGGTCTTTCGATGGTTGTTATCGATGACTCGTTCCATTAATTTTATTAGTTTAACTTCTAAATATTTAAGAAACAAATTGTATTTGTTTACCAATTGTGATTGTTACCAACAATCGATCAATCACCATTTAATATACTTCCTTTTAAATGTATGAATGTTCTATACCAAATCCCTCGGATTGCTTTACTTTTGTAAAAACAAATCGATTCTCGTATCGATTATTGATCTCCGTTTACTTGGTGCAATTCGATACCACATCACTGTTTTTGCTGGATGATTTTGCTTCTTTCATAATGGACCGGTCGGCTAACTGAGTTATTTGTTTGAAATTACTTCAAAAACCCCGCAATGGAAGGAAGACGGCCACCACGCTGGCGATGGCGCAGCGCCATTTAGTTAAAATGCTGTAATAAAATCCGTAAGGGTTTTTTTTATCTCCTATATATATTTTTGGTTCATCAATGTGAAGGGCTCCCCCTGGACTTCTTCGGATGTTGGCCTAGGAGTTACCACCCTTTTTGAATGGCAGCGATGCTCGAGTATCGCTATGATATTTAATTAATTAACTGGTACCGGAACTTTGTTTTATTTTATGTGTTGGCGTTGAGTTTTTGTCTCACTTAATTGTAATTTAAATATAAGATGATACGTGGGCGTTAAGTTGTCGTCTCACCTAATTATGATTTAATTATAATATGTATTTCACGTCATAATTTAAGTAAGGAGCGTTTAATTCGACCAGACGTCACCTACAATTACCGTCCCATAACTTTTAACCATCATATTTCAAACTATTACCCATAGTGTTAACTTTTTATTTAACGATTTGTCCGAATTTAAACTTAAATAATGTAAACTAATACACAACTTTTCACTATTTGCAATGGCATTCAACTTTAGAATTTTAATGTAATTTAACCAAGTGTAACTGTTTTTTTTTTATTAATAACCACCACTGGATGGTTAGTGGACTGCAATCTCTAAATAAAGATAACTTGATGAACCGGATTGGTTAATTTTATTGCTTTTCCGTTAAGAGTTAGAGGTAATCCCCTAGAACCCCTTGGAAACCGCAGTTACAGCGGCAAAAACGTGACAGTACATAGAAGTGAGGGTTGTAGGGATATAACTGCCAACGTGATAAACCAAAAGACAGAGAACTGTGGTAGGATGCTAATGCACGCGAAATTGCTTTATTCTATTATTCAATACGCGAAAACGCGTATTGAATAAAGTAATATGGTTTTGGCGGCAACAATAGGTATTATATTTCTATAGGTCTTTGTCCATTAGATAGAACTACTAAACAATAGTGTACTAAATGAAGTAACAGAGCAGCTGGCATGTTGCACATAAAAATGCCTGTATATTCACTAAAGTTATCTTTGCATGGCATAGAGAAAATAAGAAGTTGAGAACAAAAAGAATAGTCAGAAAAAAAAACATATTCATTTCGAGTTTGTGCATTAAAAAAACTATGGGATTTAAAATAATGACCACCATAAATTGCTTTGATACCCTTAGTTCTTTTACCAAAAAATGTAATCGGACACCAAATGTAGTAAATGATCACTATATTTTAGCGAAGGGTTAGTTATCATTTAGTCTAGGGCAAAGTCATATTTAGATGTGACGACGAGCGAAGCGAGGAGGAGCGTTAGGTTACTTGTGACTACAACAACGCGCGAGCCGAGCGAGCGAAGCGCGCGTGCCGCGGCAGGGGCCGGCGATGTGCCACATAAATTTAATTTCATGTACTACTTTTGGTGATCACTTACTACTTTTGGTTTAACTATGATTTATTTTGAGTAATTTTGCTTAAATATTTTAATTTACTATTTTTGTCTGTTATATGTTACTCTACTATATCTGGTGGTAAGTTAAACATAAGCCAAAAAATAGTACATTAAAACCTGTACCTGCGTATTTTGCTTATGGCCACTGTAATACTTTCGTAGAACTATGGTAAATTGTTGTTGATCCACATAATTACAATTTGACGACTGGACATGGTCAGTTAATAATCTAACGAAAATTTAAACTTTAAATTGACAACTTTAGTTTCCATTCACAATCTATCGACAGTTTATAATCTAACTAGATTTATTATAAACTTACGGTTAGTACAATAAAACGGTGACATTTATAAGATATCTGCCTTCAATCATAGTGACATAGAAAGCCTTCGCTGATTACCTTTTGGTTTCAATGTCCACTATGTAATCGTTCCTACATATTCATTCGTAAAATCATTCCATATATTGGTAGCCATTTTGTTCCACATTTGTATTCATTTATTGAATAAAATATATTCATTGGATTACAAATGATGGCAATTAGGAGTAATTACAGCCATGTTTCTCCTTATCGGCCTTACGCCTTAGCTTATATTATGTCAGTAGTATTTTCGAATAACTACTTTATTATCATATCATCTTCTATATCTATACTTATAATAAAACTGTAACAGGTCCAATTCTGTACATTGAAGATATTAGGCAAAAAAAAATTTGAGAGCACTCTGTAGCTGATACTGATGCCAAAACTCTATTTCTTTTTATTTTTGTCTGTCTGTCTGTCTTTCTGTCTGTCTGTCTGTGTGTATCCCGGCCGCGCATCACTCCAAAACTACTGAATGGAACTCAATGAAACTTAGCACGATTTGAGTTCATACTACGAAGAAGGTTATTGTATACTTTTTATCCCGAAATTCAGCACGGTTCCCTCGGGAAAGGGGATGAAAGTCAAAATGTACACTTAGTTGTAATTTATTAACACGTAGTCCGATTTCAATTATTCTTTTTTGTTAGAATAGTTTTTGTTTGAAGCGCTCGTAGCGAAGTTTACTTAGCTGTTCTCAACCGATCAGCAAAGTTAAGCAACGTCGCGCGCGGTCAGGAGTTGGATGGGTGACCGCTAGTGACATTACTACTGAGCGTTTCCGTGCTTCGGAGGGCACGTTAAGCCGTCGGTCCCGGTTGTCGTCTTAGGATGGCAGTCGTTATAGCATGGTGGTAGGGCATTTTGCGAATGCCCGCCTGGCTAGCTTCCACCCTCAAGTAGAAAATCTGTCGCCAAGCACCTAACGGTGTGTTCCGGCAGCTGTCCTTGAGAGCCAGTACTTCTAGGTTAGCCTGAACAACATCTTCGACCACATCATCACTTACCATTAGGTGAGATAGTGGTCAAAGGCTAACCTATCAGGCTTAAAGAAAGAAAAAAGAATAGTGATGAGTGAGCTCGGAACCCCATGGGCAGCCCGGCACCCCATGGGCAGCCCAGCACCCCATGG
This sequence comes from Plagodis pulveraria, assembly GCA_963890685.1. Taxonomy (NCBI): domain Eukaryota; kingdom Metazoa; phylum Arthropoda; class Insecta; order Lepidoptera; family Geometridae; genus Plagodis; species Plagodis pulveraria. The sequence goes on along the minus strand of OY982960.1, from coordinate 30,926,257 downwards.
GCTACTGAATGGAATTCAATGAAACTTAACACGATTTGAGTTCATACCACGAAGAACGTTATTGTATACTTTTTATCCCGAAATTCAGCACGGTTCTCTCGAGAAAGGGGATGAAAGTCAAAATGTTACTTAGTTGTAATTTATGAACGCGGAGTCCGATTTCAATTATTCTTTTTTTGTTAGAATAGTGACAAGTGAGCTCGGAACCCCAAGGGCAGCCTGGCACCCCACGGGCATTCCGGCATCCCATGGGCATTCCGACACCCCACGGGCAGCCTGGCACCCCACTACAATCTATTTTTTTTTTCTACCACCAAACAAGGAGAACTTCGGCAAAAAGATACCGTTTTATAATCGAAATTCCAAAGAAACGTACACAGTACCTACTTTGCTTCAACATTTATTGTGCAAACCGCGAAGGAACACTCTGAGTTACTTAACTACTGTCTTCTGGAAAAATAAGCTGGGAGTTATCAAACCCAAAGTAAAAAGCTCCTTTCTGAGCTATGTTTTACTAAGAGTGCTTCACCACAGACCACAGCGTTGCTTAATATGAGATAAACAGTGCTCAAATGTGAATAATTCGATTGCAGGTACGGCAATCGCGAACGAAGTCGCAGGTACAGCTAGTACCATATAATCCAGTTCACCGCCATCCATCCAATTTACGTTTATATCCGGCATCCACAGTATTTGTTTTATGTTATTGTGATGGAACAAGCTCGAGCCCCACCTAATGTTAAGCTGACTAACCCCTGCCTAGAACATATTAGCATTCCATCACAAGTAACGAATTGCACTGCGCACGTCCCTTTGAGATATAGTTGTTAAGTCTCATGTGCCTGTAATTTCACTGTCTCTCAAGAACTGCTGCCGGAACACACCGTTAGGTGCTTGTCGATAGATTTTCTATTTTAGGGTGGTCGCTAGCCAGGCGGGCATTCGCGAAATGCCCTTCCACCTTGTGCTGAAGCTCAAGCCCGCAGCGGGATTCGACCCATGGACCTGCTGCGCGGCAGTCCATAGCCAATGCCACTGAGCCATCACTGCTTCAAAATATATTAGTATTTTTTCACCTTCCGATATTTGTATCGCTTGTACAGATTAGACCACCTATCGTTACTCTATTTTAAATTGTGTTACTGTTTACACTATTATAATGTAAGGTGTTCAACAAAGTGTACACATATATGCCTATTTCTCAAACCATCACAAAGAGCGCTGTTTAGACATAGTGGTTAAGCTATAAGGGACATTGTATCACAATACAGAAACGTCGTAAAAATTCATCTGAATAACAGCCAATAAAATACCGTGTGGCATTTATCTTGTTTAGTATACCGTAAATTTGGATCCAATGGATATAAATGTCCTTTGTCTAACTTTGTTACAAGTGACATCTATATAATATGTATATACCAACAGGTACTGCTACCACCTGTGCATTGATAGCCCAGTCAGTTTACTAATCCAAAAAGCTGTCACAAGTGCTAATACGAGAGAAGTAGTTGAACAAATAAAATAATATGTAAGGTGACTGGCCCACTTCAAACATTATCTTTACTTATAATAAAACTGTAACAGGTCCAATTCTGTACATTGAAGATATTTAAAAAAAAATATATTAGAGATTGAAGTTCGAATAACGATCTGCAACTGATACTGATGCCAAAACTGTATTTATTTTTATTTATGTCTGTCTGTCTGTATCCCGGCCGCGCATCACGCCAAAACTATTGAATGAATTTCAATAAAACTTAGCATGATTTCATACTACGAAGAAGGATATTGTATACTTTTTATCCCGAAATTCAGCACGGTTCCCTCGGGAAAGGGAATAAAAGTCAAAATGCACACTTAGTTGTAATTTATTAACGCGAAGTCCGATTTAAATTATTATATTTTTATTAGAATAGGGACCCCACGGACAGCCCGGCACCCCACGAGCAGTCCGGCACCTCACGGGCTGCCTGGCATCCCATGGGCAGCCCGGTACCCCACGAGCACCCCGGCACCCCACGGGCAGCCCGGCACCCCTCGGGCACCCCAGAACTCTTCTTTTTATGCCTGATAGGTTAGCATTTGACCACTATCTCACCTGATGGTAAGTGATAATATGGTCGAAGATGTTGTTCAGACTAACCTAGAATTAGTTTATTTAAATCCACGGGCAGCCCGGCACCCTTCGGGCAGCCTGGCACCCTAATGTGGTTTTGTAACCTTGCTAAGATAAATCTCTAAAATCTGGAACATTCGCCACAATCAGTTTTTTTAACTATCTACCTTTTTCCGGATACATTACGGAGAATGCAATGGAAGTGCACAATATATCTTCGTTCTACTGGCAAACAAGGAGAGCATCGGCAAAAAGACGCCGTTATAAATCGAAATAACAAAGAAATGCACAAAGTACTTTGCTTTAACATTTATTGTGAAAACCGCAAAGGAGTTCTTTGAGTTACCTACTGTCTTCTAGAAAATACAACCCGGGAGTTATCAAATCCAAAGTAAAAAAGCTCTTTTCTGAACTATGCTTTACTAAGAGTGCTTCACCGCAAATCACAGCATTGCTTAATATGGGATAAACAGTGCTCAAATGTTAGAACGTGCGCAAAGAGCGGTTCTTAAAGTGGCAATTTTCAAACCATTTAGATATCCGACTATAGAATTATACAAAGATTGTGATGTGCCAATTGTTCACCAGTTATACAAACTTAATCTCCTGTTAGGTAAACAAAAGCAAACAACTCTAAAAGATAGACTTATATCAAGTAAAAAACGTAGAAAAGATTTGGTGTTTAATAGACAGAAATTCAACACAAAACTGGGACACCGTCATCAGTTTTCTTGGCCCATATGTATATAACAACACTAGTAAAGTCATTACTAATCTGAGAATACACACGACCAGGCAAGGTAAAATCGAAATAAACAAGTGGTTGAGAAACCTCAACTACGATGGCACTGAAGAGTTGTTAAAAGTTATCGTATGATTTATTATATATTAAAGTTAGCTTTACATTCACACACAGTTTTATATTCATTGCACTTTATGCATACACACCCACACACACACACACACACACACATACACACACACACCCCTCACAACCTCACAAACAATAATATTGTATACACATACTCAAACATAAACAACATGTTATACAGCCATATCATGTAATAGTAAACCACAATCTTAAATGTGTTATAGAAGGAAGCAGTCCCACGACACAAGGTTTTTTCTTAGTGTGGGTTCTGCATGTCACTTAACTGTCAAAAAACTACAATTTAGTGTTACACTTGTAATAAAGTTAAGAGTGACAACTTGTAACTGTATTGTATTGTGTGAATAAATAAATTGTAAATGCACACAAAACAGCTGTGAAAGAGAACGCACGTTCTTATGGATATCTATTCGAGTTGACCACGTATTCGTCATCATTGATCGCAATGTTGTTAAGGATAGATCCTCCACCTCATTGAAGCCTAACGTTGTAACTAAAGAAAGTAATGTTTTTCTATCAACGCTGTCTATCAAACTTTGAGTTTCGCTTTTCGATATAAGTAATATTGTGAAAATTGTGGGAAGAACAGAGCGTGGGACGTGTGACCTATGAAGTATTGTAGAACTTGTCACTTTGTGTAGTGGAGTGAACAAAGAACGCAAAACTCTTAACTAAAAGCTTTTACTGCTTGCGGTAAGTTTGTCGCCTAATATCTGACAACTTTATATTTGCCAAAAATTTAAAAGCATGACGGAGATATCGAGAGGAATGTATAGGCTTATAATTAAAATAGTAGACCACCAATACTGAGTAAAGTTGAATATGGTTTTAAAAAACAAAAATAAACATTAAGGGCTCGTAGCGAATTATTAAAATATGCGTTTGCTTAGCCCTTCTTAATCGATCAGCTAAGTTTAGCAACGTCCGCCGCGGTCATGACTTTGATGGGTGACCGCTAGTGAAATTACTACTGAGCGCTTCCGTGCTTCAGAGGGCACGTTCAGCCCTCGGTCCCGGTTTTTGTCTTAGGATGGCAGTCGTTACAACATGGTGGTAGGGCATTTTGCGAATCGCAGCCTGTCTAGCTACCATCCTCAAATGGAAAATTGGTCGCCATGGACCTAACGGTGTGCTCCGGCAGCTCTCCTTGAGAGCCAGTATTTCTAGGTTAGCCTTATCAACATCTACGAGCACATCATGAACTTACCATCAGGTGACATAGTGGTGGAAGGCTAGCCTGTCAGCTATAAATAACTCAAATAAAAAAGGTTCGTTTATTTTTTAGTTTTTTCCTTGTGTACACATGTTTTGGATTATAATCCATTTCTGAACCTTAAGTATGCTTATGTATTTTGTTATAATTGTAATTTGTACTGTGTACGAAATAATTAAAATAAAATAATTAAAAAAGGTTCGCCGTGCAGTACATATATGATAAGTGTTATTGCTGAGACAAATTAATGTTAGGTTAGATAATAGTAAGAGAAAGCAGCAGATTTTTATACTGTTCATGATTTCTTACAGAAAGGTTCGTCTCGCGTAGAAATGCGTTGTAGGTTTTAAGAAAATTACATTTACTTTACCAAATTCTATAACATATTTTATAATATTATTTAATACACGTTTTTATTAAATTCATTGTATATATAGATTCAGAAAATGAATATTGATGTATGTTATCTGATTTAAATATTTGTACACCAGTTGACTGGTTGACTATAGAGAACTAAATTTATTTTATCTTAAAAACTGAAAGAGAAAAAGATTTGTACGACATTTCAACAAATAAATATTTAAAATTGATGAAAACTCGAAGTTGAGTAAATGCCATTGAGATGAAAACTAAAGGAAAAAGGAATGGAGGCTATATAATATCACTTTGAGAAATAAATAGAGAATAAAAAAACAGTATACGCTATTATTTCAATGAATTATTAAATGTTGACGGTAACGTCACCAAAAATATGGAATGATATCTTAAACTTGTAGAGAGGATAAAAGGAAATTGACGTTTCGATTAAACAAGTCAAGCGTACATGGATTAGAAATGACGAGGTCATCCTCAGACGCAGACCATATTGAAAACATTTTGGTAGAAAACCAAATTAACAGATGGCCGTTTGTGGCGTGTTTTGGCAGCTGCCGTTTTTGAGAGCAATAATTCTAATTTTTAATAATATTAATTTCATCTCCTAACATCAGGTGAGTTTGTCGTCAAAGTCTAATCTATATAACTCAATACACCACCCAAATTGTTAGCGCTAATTTACATTATACTCAATGATGTTTGTAATATAGCAGAAGAGTTTATAAAATTCCTTTGTCTATTGTTATTCACCCTACAATTACCTAAAACTTAATTCTTTGTTATGAGTATTTTTAGTTATCAACGACTTTCGCGTGCTGTCGCCTTTGATAATCTTTATGCAATCATTAGCGTTTTGACGACTATTAATTTAAGTCTTTTTTATGTTATTGTGACGGGACAAGCTCGAGGCCCACCTGATGTTAAGCGGACTAACCTCTGCATATAACAGATGCATTTCGTCACAACTCAAGAATTGCACTGCGCCCGTCACTTTGAGACATAGTTCTTAAGTCTCATGTTCCTGTATTTTTACTGGACTGCTGTCGGAACACACCGTTAGGTGCTTGGCGACAGATTTTCTATTTGAAGGTGGTCGCTAGCCAGGCGAGCATTCGCTAAATGCCCTTCCACCATGCGGTGAAGCTCAAGCCCGTGGCAGGATTCGAACCACGACCTGCTGCGCGGCAGTCCATAGCCAATACCACTGGACCATCACTGCTTCAAAAAGTCTAGTATATTTTCGCAGGCTCTCGAACATATCCAAAGTCAAGAAGATAATACGGAAGAAGTCGGCAAAGTGCGAAAGTCTATTTATGTGATTGTGACAGAAGATGTTAAGAAATAACCTCTGTCTATATAGATGCATTTCGTAACAAGTGATGAATGCACTGCGCTCAACACCCTGAGACACAAAGTTGTTAAATTTTATGTAACTTCAAAAATACTTACTGACTCTCATGGACTGCTAACGTTACACACTGTTAGGGGCTTGGCAACAGGTTTTCTACTCAAGGGTGGGAGTTAGACAAGCAATCATTCGCAAAATGCCCTTTCACCATGCAATGAAGCTCAAGCCGGCGCGGCGGTGGGTATCGAACCTGTGACACGGTTGTCCATACATATCACGTAATTAGTTTGTAATGCATATTTGCTTTTAATTGGTTATGGAGTATAAAACGATTTTGTGTGTAAATATAACTTGAACTTGTGTAACTAAAGACATCAAACCTATTTAATAAATATAAATACATCACATAAAATTACGTAATGTAGGTACTTACCTACCAACTATTCATTGTCAAGTTGAACGTTTTCAAGAAACAAATAATCGCTGGAAAATGTTTAAAACAAACGTAGTTATGTTGAAGTATCCTCATTAATTGAATGGAATGAGCGTCACGTCTAAATTGTGAGATCTTATTGCGTAGATTCCCGGATCGAACAATTGCTAGCGGGTTTTTTGAGAACGAATTTCCTGTAGTTGACGGAAGTATGGCGAAGTCCACGATCGGTATTTTTATAAAGATAGGGGATTTTGTGAACAGCCAAGATAGCTGTAGGAAATCGCCAAGCACCTAACGATGGGTTCTGGCACTGTCCTTGAGTGCAAGTAATCCTATTGACATATTTCACCACATCATCAATAATCATCTGGTGAGATTCCAGTCGGAGAGATTGTATTTTTTTATCGCTTGAAGAAGATAGAACGGCCATTTTTAATCATGCGACTGAATATATGTTTCAAAACTTGAATGTTTATATACAATTGTGTACTACTCCTTGGATAAAACAGATGTTGGGCAATAAGGAAAACTGACATCCACAATTTGGTAATCAAAGCATTTTTTTTGGTTGCTGGCGTTTCAAAATGGTTGGGGCCAGCCGAAAATATTGAAGTAGTTAATTGACTCCATAAAATCTAATCACACTAATCTCTCATAATTGCCAATTTCCGCTGTATTTATTCATTGTAAATACTAAAAATCATATTTTTTTGCTACTAACTACCCATTTAACCACTGACTACAGTTGTTAAATGGTTAGTTATCAGAGTTTTGTATAATTCAGTAGCTAGCTTTAGCTTTCTAACTATTGAAGCGCTCGTAGCGAAGTTTGCTCAGTCGTTCTGAATCGATCAGCAAAGTTAAGCAACATCCGCCGCGGTCATGAGTTGGATAGGTGACCGCTAGTGACATTACTACTCAGTGCTTCCGTGCTTCAGAGGGCACGTTAAGTCGTTATAGCATGGTAGTAGGACATTTTGCGAATGCCCGCCTGGCTAGCTACCACCATCAAGTAGAAATTCTGTCGCAATGTTCCTAACGGTGTGTTCCGGCAGCTGTCCTTGAGAGCCAGTAATTTTAGGTTAGCCTGAACAAAATCTTCGGACACATCATCACTTACCATCAGGTGAGATATTGGTGCAAGGCTAACCTATCAGGCGTAAAAAACACCACTGTCTCATTTGTTGGTAAACGCTGATGTGATGGAGTATTGTAAAAAGGTTTAACCTAAACTGGGAACTGGCTCTCAAGTACAGTTGAAACACTGTTAAATAGACTGTAAGACATTTTGCTATTATTGTATTATTAATATCTTGTGTTTTATTTTTATGAAAATTGAGACATAATCTTTTGCATTTTACCATCTGTTTTTGTCTCTTGATTTTTCTTGAATATTAAACAAAATATCTAAGTACCGATACATATATATAATGTATTTTCCTATTTTTGTAGGAAAACCAGTGAGCTTAGATGCATATAAAATATACTTTTAATTTATTCAACATTTTGTCTTTTGATAGGCCAGTAAAAATAGAATTTAACCTCACTCTAAATTTCCGGACCAATTTTATTATTTATAATGTTTAGGGTCACTTACTGAGCATAAAATGTAAAAAGCCTAAAGCTCCAGTTATTGAAATCATTATTGTGGAACTTAGTTACTTAACTTACTACTAGTTTTTTGTAAAACTTATCGTTTACGATTTATGGCCAATTTAATGAACTAGTTTTTTTTCTCGATCGAGAACTATTAAAATATTGAATTGTGTGCATGTTTGTGTGGGCTATAATATATTTATCGTTATTATTTAGAATTAGCGTACGTAAGTTCGATTCCGAACAAATTAAAGATTTTAAATTTCATATTCACCTTTGGTTTTTAAGTGAATAGTAATTGAAACTCTCGTGATGGTGATCTGTATTGTGGGCGAGTGACAATCGATCTGGTAAGCAGTACACTGCTTGATCGTTTTTTCATTAGGTACTGAAAAGAGTGATTCCTCCTGCAACATGCAATGTTATTAAACAACTTGTGGAAGTCTAACCATGCATATCAGAGTGTTATGAATCAGCATGGCACCGATTTCCACAATTTTTTTCAGTCGTTCCAGTGTTGGAATTTGTTTTTTTTTTTGGTATGAAAAAACTAAACTTACTTTCAATATTTATAAAATGAATACTAGGTTATTAAAGAGTTAATTATATCAAACATTGCCCACGATCGAGACATTTTGAAAGTCAACATCTCCTGAGGATGCTTTGTATAGAAGCAACACGCGACGATAATTCTTCCGGCTTTGTTGCGTGGCGTTTGTGACATCATGTCGGCTTAACAGGAAAATTAAGCGGTATTGACATTATATTTATATTTTTTCAATAATTTACTTAAATATTGTGTTATTTTAAATATTGTAATATATTTTTTAATATTTAATATGGACTTCCGCAAAGTAACACCTGAATCAATTCGGTATTCAAAAGTTCTAACGATCTTTACAAATATATACGACACGAGAGTTATATGGTACCTATACCTTAAACGTTGAATCCAATCTCAAAATTACATGTTTAGCAAATCACATCAAAATCAAAAAGAAGGGCCACCAATATTCATTAACATAGATTGAATAACTTACCTATTTATTCTGTGCCGCTGAACAAAGCAAAAGTCCGAGTACCCATTGATATACCCAAACACAAGTAAAAAGTAAATAATACGAGTTCAATGTAGATGAGAACGTAAATATAGATACAGATACATGTTTGGGAATTCAAATTCTGATCACGGGAGACCAAGATAAGAAACAAATAGCACTGGTAGCATCTGTCGAGTTAAACGTCCAATTGTTATTAGGGACTGTTTCAAATAAAAAGATCTTGTTATTACCAAGAAACCAACCAAAAATTACATTCCCTAACCAAAGTACCTCATATTGGCTTACCAACCTTTTTAGGCTTAATATATTCAAATTTTATTTTGCTCAAGTTTTGGGTAAATTTTTCCTATAAATCGAGGGTATTACCGGCCGCCGTAGGAGATTATATTTTCTATTTGTAGACCCATAAACTGAACCTGTTATGTTTCCTGATTCTCCGGTAAGGCTCCAAGTTTTATGGGGTATTTGCAACAGTAGAAGTTATTTTGTTATTCTTGTTTACAAATAAAGATTTTTATTGTTGTTGAATTAAAAACGTTTTTATGCGACCGAGAAAATATATTTTCATGCATTTCTAGTTTGTGACATTATAAGGACTTTTTCATGTCGTCTGTTAAATGTTATAAAAGGCGAGTAAAGAAAAATAGTGCGCCAAATGAACAGCATACTATTCAAGTCAAGGTTAGTAGGGTGTTGCTTAATATCGGCCACGCAACCGTTTTCTTTACTATTGAAATATCCTTATAATCTGCGAGATGTAAACCACTAGCGAGAATATTTCCAAGACTCGTTCGCGCAGGCAGGCGGTCGGTCATAGAGCTGATGCTTTTTTTATGTCATTTATTCTTCTATTGAGTCGGTGCGACCTTTATTTTAAATTTAGCTTGACCAGAAAGCAGCCACTTCGATTGCCTTTTCATCATCATCATCGCGTGAGCAGATGGTCGTCAATGTATTATATTATTATTAATTATTTATGTCCTTAACCCGGCGTGAATAAGGTCGGGTATCTCATACCGAGTTGTAAAATACTATATATTTCATAACTGTGCGATTCCTGGAACTCGGTGGCTTGGTAGGTGGCGGGGGTTGTACAAGGAGTGATTACTCCTTGTACCCCACCACCTACCAAGAAAGTTCAAGAAAATCTTAAGTGACAGTAACAGTGTTTCTCCGGCGGCGAACTGAATATTTTTTTTTTTTTTATGTCAAGGACTACTGCCGGAACACACCGTTCGGTGCTTGGCGACAGACTTTCTACTTGAGGGTGGTAGCTAGCCAGGCGGGCAATCGCAAAATGCCCTTCCACCATGCGGTGAAGCTCAATCTCTGGGCGGGATTCAAACCATGGACCTGCTGCGCGGCAGTCAATGCCACTGAGCTATCCCTGCTTCAACTTCACGTGCGAAGACACAATATAGCGTATATTGTACGCAATATCCAACCTCATAGTCGTTGAAACTATTTTGTACTTTGGTTATGAACCATAATCAATGTGCCCTCCCAATAATGTGGGAAGGTATGTCAGATGTAGGGGCTGCCCTACTGCCCAAGAAGGAGAGACAAAGTATTATTCTCATATAGCCACTATTGATCGATTTGTGCGCAATAAAATACTACTTTGTTTGATATAGATATATAAATACTTATATAACTAGACCTGGGTTATCTGAAAATATATACAATGTTTCTTGAAGTGCTCATAGCGAAGTTTACTTAGCTGTTCTTAACCGATCAGCAAAGTTAAGCAACGTCGCCCGCGGTCATGAGTTGGATGGGTGACCGCTAGTGACATTACTACTGAGCGCTTCCGTGCTTCGGAGTGCACGTTAAGCCGTCGGTCCCGATTGTTATGTTAGGATAGCAGTCGTTATAGCATGGTGGTAGGGCAATTTGCGAATACCCGCCTGGCTAGCTACCACCCTCAAGTAGAAAATCTGTAGCCAAACACCTAACGGTGTGTTCCGGCAGCTGTCCTTGAGAGCCAGTAATTCTAGGTTAGTCTGAACAACATCTTCGACCACATCATCATTTACCATCAGGTGAGATAGTGGTCATAGGCTAAAATATAAGGAATAAATATAAAAAAAAATGTTAAATAATATATTACAGTAAAAAGTTTTATTCTAAATTAACTTCATTTATCAAAATTGTCAATTTCATATAAGGGTATGTCATAGTCAGCTCGCAATATAATTTTTCACCTCTCGGTTAAGTGACGAGGTGGATCAAATATCTGGTATTAAAAACATGACGAAACTACTTTTTGTATGGGAATCGCAATGCAAACACTATGCTAAGTAAACGGGATTGTATGAATTCAATGAGAGTCAAGGAAGCAAGAGATATACCTATGCCAAAATCGTCATCGTTGACATTCCATCTCGTGTCTTCCTACATTTCTCGGAAACAAGTGTTATTTTATGTTTATTGTGTTTTAGTAGGATAATGTAATATGTTACTTACAAGAACAATTTCATAATTCTTGGATAGCGTGCCTAATAACGAACAAATATTGTAATTATGCGAAACAAGCTCAATTAACTAAATAACACAACTGAATCTTGTTTTAACTATATTAAACCCTGTTTTACGGCAGTACTCAGAAACGTCTTATCTTGTATATCGATGGTGAACATACATTCAAACATGACGGAGTTTGAAGCTACAATATATCAAAATTAGTTTTCAATGTAGACGGCTTTAAAATCAGGCGTGTTTAGTTATCCGTTTGGATATCGTGAAATCCAAGTGGAAAATGCTCCAAATTAGTGGCATGATAGTTCTTGCATCAGTGTATTTACAAGTGAAGTTTAGCGCTACTTCGAACAATTTTTGGCACTCTCATTTTAGCCCCCAGATTGAATTTTACATCCATAAAAAATTAAGTGCTGGTTATGAAACTAAACAAATTTATCACTTTATGTGAATGTAGTCATCTGAAACATGACGGCTCATATTTCATTTACATTACTAAATATTTACTGTTTTACAACTCGGCGAGTATGAGTTACCCAACCTCATTCCACGGGGCGCATAGGCAAACTACGCTACGAACGCTTCCAATTATTATTTAGTACTTTTACTTGTAAAAGAAATATCTATTATATATTGCAAGCAACGTTTTAAGGATTGCAGTTAACACGGCCACGAATGATGCTGTTAAATGGACCCTCACGAGGTGAGAAATTCTATACCTATCCTAAAAATTTGTAATTATAATAAATTGATAAATTTTAGATTTACATTTTGGTATACTATGCACTACATACTACATAGTCCCATAGTTAAACAACGTAAGTACTGAAAACAAGGATATGTGATGCGTTCAAGCGTTGAACAGAATTATTAAAAATGTTTGCTGTCCTGTGCTCCGTTACTGACGCATTCTGACTTTGACATTTAATGCAAGCCTTCACATTAGAGTATGCTAAAGGAGATATCATCTTTTAATTCTATCACAAATTTTTCAATTGCCGATTTCAATTTTTATTAAAATTTTCAATCCAGTTAATCCGAACTCTTTATAATATATTCATGTTTCAATATCCCACTTTTCTAATACTCCGTGGAGTGCAGGGTTTTTTATTTTTTTACATCTAACCTTTAATCACTACGTCATCTGACGGTAAGTATTGATGTGGTCGAAGATGTTGCTCAACATGAACTTGAATTACTGGCTCTCTGATTCTCAATAACCGGGACAGATAGCTTAACGTGCCGCCGAAGCACGGAAGCGCTTAGCAGCGGCGGACGTTGCTTAACTTAGCTGATCGGCTAAGCAAACTACCCCCCATCTCTTCTCGTGGCTGTCGTAAGAGGTGACTACGGATGCTGGGCAGCAGCGCCTTTTGAGCAATTGTAATTATACAATGCGAACTCCTAAAACCGTGAGGATTATGGCAAACACCTTATAACGCCCCTTGGCACGACATCCGGTTAATACAGTAAGTATTATGCAATATTAAAACAACGAGTCATAATTGTTGTTATGTAAAAGATTTAATAATTATCCTGTTTGATTCACTCAGTTACTAAAGTTTCCATGGTCGGAGGGTGTGTCGGTCGAATGGTCTAAAACCGCAAAACAGACGTTTTAATCTTTTATGGTTTTATTTAGAAAACCCAGTATTATTACCTATGTTTTCACTAACAACACAAAAAGCATCACATTAAATTATTGAAATACATCCTCAAGACGCCTGCTAAGCGTGAAGATTCTGGCAAACCCCCCCATAATGGAGGAGACTGTGTTTAGCAGTGGACAATCCGGCTGATACAGTACAGTACAGAAGTACATATCGATAACCTCCTTTTTGGAAATCGATAAAAATTATGTAGAGCACTCCATCGTGGGATATCAAGTTTTCAAACATGTCATTCTTTATACAGCAAATCTTATCCATCTACAACTTCTTTTAAACCTACGTTGATACTCTTACTAAAAATCTCCTAAACGCATTCAAGAATGAGAAACAATAATTATGAGATAATAACAAATATTTTTAAAACATTTTAAGAAAACATCAAAGTAATATTTTACTAAAACACTTTGAAAATATAAGAATATATCTAGTAACTATTCCGCCTAATTTTCCTGTTAAGCCGATGTGACGTCACAAACGCCACGCAGCCAAACCGGAAGAATTTTCGACGCGTTTCGCTTCTACACGAAGCATTCTCAGACTCAGAGGTCTTGACTCTACGAACGCACGATCGAGAATCATCGTCATTCTTTATATTATACTTATTTTTTATATATTTTAAGTGTTTTATTAAAATATTAGTTTGATGTTTTCTTAAAATATTTTAAAAATATTTGTTATTAATTAATATGGTTCCGCAAAGTAACGCCTGAATCTGTTCAATACAATAATTATGTTATCATGCTAATATTTGTATATAATTATCCTATTCATTCATTACCTGCATGGTTGAGCTAATTAAAGTGTAATTGATAGCATCTGGGGATTCACGTACCAGCTTGCATAATATAGCTACTATTTGAGAATATACTAGTATTAATATGATATTAGCTGATTTGAGCGACATGAACATAATGGATGAGTTATCTGACAACAAGCTTAATTAATGTGCACCTAGGTTTCAGCTTTTAGGAGTTCCGTACTAGAAAACTGGACCCTATTATTATGCATCGGTTGCCCATCTGCCCGTCCGTTCGTAGGCCTTTTAAAGTATAAAGGAACAGAATAAAAGCTTCACTATAATGCCTTGGGCAAATATTGGCCGAGTTAGATGATTGTAGTGACGCACCGTACCTATTTGTGTGTCGATAAGCAGATTTCTCGTGCAGACGACTATGAGCGTTATCGCGCTCCTAGCGTGCCGTGAGATTGGCGCATGTGAGTGTGAAGTATATTTTAGTCTACGTTGCATACGCTCATTATTAATTAGTTTAAATGTTTTTCATTTCATTTGTTTGATTAGATATAATTTGTATAAATAAGTTACTAGTTACTGAAATTAATTTGTAAAATTTGTTATTTGTATTTTTAGAGTAGAGGACGTAGCAACTGGACAAACCTCTGCGAGGTTTTTTGTTGCTAGCAGTAAATAATTATGTAGTATAATATGTTCCATATATAAAAATAAATAATGATGTGCTTAATGCTCTTGAAACAACCTTTATATCGTATCAGCCGGATTGTCAACTGCTGGAAACAGCCTCCCCCGTCATGAGAGGGTTTTCTATAATCCCCACGCTTGGCAGGCATCCTGGGAATGGCAGTGTGAAATATCAGTTCCTCAGAAAGCGCTGCTGCCCAACTTTTTGTGTGTTGGCTTGAGGTGTGTTACCCGTGAGAGGCGATCTTACAACACCCATGGGTAGAGATAGGGGGGGGGGTGAAATTCTGGCTCGGCACTCCACAGGCAACCTTCATAGCTACTGTCACATTATGAATTTGATAGCAATGTTTTAAGGTGGTAAAATATTTTTTGAAAGATTTGAACAATAGTAATTTTTAATCATTTTACTTATGCTGATGTAAATACAGTTTTTCAGTTAATTGACTATTTGATTACTGAATTTAAATGAAAGCAACTTGGAGATGTGCTCAACCAAAAAAAATATACATCAAAATAAGTTCATAATTTAGCCGAGAGCGTAACAAACATGCAAAAAAACAGTCATATTAAAAAGTCCCTTCTATTTGTAAGTCGGTAAAAAATAAATAACCGACTTCCAACAATGAAAAGTACTAAACAACTACTACTACCAACAAATTTCAGTACATTTTATCTTTTCCAAAAACAGGAAGGGCAGCACAGGTACATATTGAAATATATACTTCCTATAGCTAAACGGGAAACACAACGACAAAATTGTAAAAAGTATTGGCTTGAGTTTTATAGCAGATCAGCCCCCTTTGGAAATGCTTTCATTGACATTGTACCTGCTTTCTTTTGGGAGCCCCTTATACATCCAATCTACAGCAAATGCTCATGAGAATGGCTTGCTGCCATAAACAGACAAGAACAGCACATTTTTGCTTCAAAGAGTAGCGTCACAAAGGATAAGAAACGAGCTCTGGTATCGTAAAACTCAAATTTTATATGCATCATATATATCATCATAAATAAAATCGATCCACCTGCGGAGTAAACAGTTCGTAATAGATATCAACCTGTTAATTACAGAGCTGAATAATAGTCACTACAATTTTATTGGTCATCAGAGGAAGTTTGTATCAAACTATAAGGAACAGTACTCTTACTACGTTTTAATGTACTTCAAACAAACGTATACAGGGCGTCTCACGGCAATGCCACATGGAGGGAAAGTACCTTGAATATTGTAGATGGAACATTTTATTGAAAGGAGACAGTTTTTTAAATTTAAATCAACAATTTAAACTGCATTCTTAGATATTTCTCTCTTTTATAATTACATGTTTGAACCGGGAATCGAACCCGTTACACGAGAAAATAAAATCACCTGTAGTTTTTACGTATATCATTATCATACACTTAAATTATAATAGGGAAATGATTTTCAAGTGGGGTCATTTATTAGTAGGAGAACGGAACGGACGCCGCTAGTAGAAACATTGGCTCCGCACATTAAATTCGTAAAAAAATCCAAATTACCATATTACAGCTTTTAAGGAGACGACATGCCAATACATATATGTGAGTGACATAGTGCCTTAAAATAACAAATTGACTAAGATAATACAGTATTAATATTTTGATTGTGTGAACCTATTCGAGTGCATAATTCAATACAAAAACATCATTATTTCATCACCCAATTAGTAAATGTGACTAGAAGTGTTAAACAGTGTCGTTTTTCCAATAAATTAATTTTCCCAAACAAATTTCACGCCAAATGTTAAAATTCATGATCTTCCTTTTATTTCTGACACTATGTTATTCAGCAAAAAATAATTCTTAAGATGAAATCTTTCGATCGGTATGATAAAACTACAGAATGATGTTTTTTCTCGTATAATGGGTTCGACTCCCGGTTCAAACATGTAATTATTTAAATATCTATGAATGCAGTTTAAATTGTTTTTAAATTTAAATAATGTCTTCTTTCAGTAAAATGTTCCATCTACAATATTTAAGGTACTTTCCCTCCATGTGGCATCGCCGTTGAACGCACTGTATAGTTTCGTCACATATTGAATCATTTTCTGTGACCAAAACGTTTACTAAATGGATTGAATACTGAGATTTATTTAATAACCTTGCAGCCTCCGTCTCCTCCCTCCCTTTTCCCTTCCTGAAAGCTATCGCCAGTATTATGTTATCCACTAGCTTAAGCAGCATCGTTTGCAGCGGTCATGACCTTTAGTGGCATTACTACTAAGCGCTGCCGTGCTTCGAAGAGCAGGTTAAGCTGTCGGTCCCAGTTGTTTAGGATAGCAGTCGTTATAGCATTTTGGTAAGGCATTTTGCGAATACCCGCCTGGATTCAAACCTCAAGTTAGTAAATCGGTTGGCAAGCAACAAACAATGTGTTCCAACAGTTGTCCTTGAGATCCTGTATAGTGACCATCAGATGAGATAGTGGTCAAAGGCTAGCCTATCATCAATGTAATTTTATTTATAAAAGCAAGAACTACATGGTTACAATAACTGGACTCTGGAACAGTTCCCACTAGCAGCACCCATTTACGAGTAATATTTCCAAGGCCGCCATCGCCCTCCTAAATCACGTTGCAGGAAAGTGGACGATTCATCACACAAGCCATCACAAGACTGGATTTTTCCGTGAGTATGACCAGGTTTTCCTCAGATATTATCCCCGTAACTATTGTTTCGTCTTACATTCTAATCTATAACGCCTACAAATATATGTAATAAGTGCAATACCTATTAGTTTTTTTGATCCATTGCGGATGAACCTTAGAACCCTAGAATAGCAAGAACTATAACATTTTTTCTCCGTAGAGTAGCGTCACAAAAGATAAGATATGAGTTCTGTTATCGTAACACTCAAATTTTATAAAATATATTTTACTGTAGTTTCATTATAGGCATCATAAATAAAATCGATCCACCTGCGGTGTAGACAGTTCGTAATGAATATCAATCTGTTAATTACAAAGCTAAATAATTGTCACTACAATTTTCCAATTTCCGAATAGCGAAATGTCAAAAGATGTTGAGGTTTTTGGTTTCTAAATTAGGTTTATTTGATGCAATTTATAATATATATAATAACTTCTTGGTACTAATACAATCCTCATCATATTGGCTTTACGAGAAAAGAAATAAAGAAATGAAATATTACCTTTTCATGGTTTTTTTTTTAGAAAAAGGGGTTTGAAAGCACTAAGAAAATGGCGGGAAACAGCAATTCAGTTTTTTTCCGAAGCTATTCCACCTACATATTTGATTCTTCTTTTAATATGATTATTTACCATGGTTCTTTACTCATGAATTATTACTGATTTTCAGGCCAAATATTTTAAAAGTAGTAACGAGATTAAAACAACGCGCTTTTTTTGAAGAATTTTGGCGGGAAAATTGTGTATAAGAGCCATGTTTTTTTTTTCAAAAACTATACCACCTACGACTTAGGTTCATCTTTTGATATCATTATTTACATAATATAATAAATACACCTGAATTATGACAGATTCTTAGAATTAGTTGTTCAACCCATTGGCATCGGCGATAATGATAACAATAGAATTTCATTCATAACTAGAACATAGTGGTCCAGTACGATGCCAACTAATTAAAAGTACGACGAGATTATTTATTACGCAAGTTTCCATCGGTGAGTGTTTGCGCGGCAAAATGTATCGAGTGATAGTTTTTTATTTTCATTTCACGATTTGAATAACTTCCCGTTATAGTAGAGTGATGCAGTTTTTGTGTTGTATGGCCAAGAATAGATGCTTACTAACAACTTTAGAATAATAACGAATGGATATATACAAGCTTCACACTAAATTACACACCGTTATTGACTTCTTCCCTATACATATGCAAAACTACAGCTTTCTAGGTACATTACTGTAGAAGTAGTTACGAGATTTTTATTAAATGATGTAATATTTTGACACCAAAATGTAATTTGAGCTGGTTTCAGACTAAATAAAAATATTAAGAACTAGCTGTACCAGCGACTTCGTTAGCGACCGCCGTACCTGCAAACTAATTATTCACATTTGAGCACTGTTTATCTCATATTAAGCAACGCTGTGGTCTGCGGTGAAGCACTCCTAGTAAAGCATAGCTCAGAAAGGAGCTTTTTACTTTGGGTTTGATAACTTTTGGTTTGAAAACTCCCGGGTTGTATTTTCCAAAAGACAGTAGTTAAGTAACTCAGAGGTTCCTTTGCGGTACGCACGATACATGTTGAAGCAAACTACTTTGTGCGTTTCTTTGTAATTTCAATTATAAAACGGCATCTTTTCGCCGATGCTCACCTTGTTTGGCGGTAGAAGGAAAATATATTAGATTGTGCACTTTCATTGCGCAGTCTCCAAAATGTATCCGGCAAAAGATAGATCATTAAAAAAACTGATTGAGGCGAATAATCCAGATTAAAGAGTTTTATCTTAGCAAGCTTGCAAATCTAAATAAGGATGCCGGGCTGCCCATGGGGTGCCGAGCTGCCCGTGGGGTTCTGGGCTGCCCATGGGGTGCCGGGCTGTCCTTGGGGTTCCGGGCTCACTCTTCACTATTCTAACAAAAAAAGAATAATTTAAATCGGACTACGCATTAATAAATTACAACTAAGTGTAAATTTTGACTTTCATCCCCTCTCCCGAGGGAACCGTGTTGAATTTCGGGATAAAAAGTATACAATAACCTTCTTCGTAGTATAAACTCAAATAGTGTTAAGTTTCATTGAATCCCAATCAGTACTTTTGGATTTATGCGCGGCCGGGATACTGACAGACAGACAGACAAAACTAACAAAATATAAAGTTTTGACATTCTGTGTCAGCTACGGAGTGCTCTTTAATTTTTTTCAAAATATCTGCCTTGTATAGAATTGGATCTGTTACAGTTTTATTATAAGTATAGATATAGATACTTTCCGTTATTACAGAATAATATGCTTTTTTTTCTCGTATGGCCAAGGATGCTTCCTTTCGAAAACCGTTTGGATTATGAAAGTCGGACTTTCGCACATTTTATGGTGATTTTGTAAATACGACTATCTTACGTACAGCTCGATACTCGTTACGTACAAGCTTGAAGTATGATGCGATGCTTGAGGATTATGGCCAAAAGCAGTAGGCGTTTCTGTTAATACAGAATAATTCTAAGCGCTCGTAGCGAAGTTTATTTAGCTTTTCTCAACCGATCAGCAAAGTTAAGCAACGTCGCGCGCGGTCATGAGTTGGATGGGTGACCGCTAGTGACATTACTACTGAGCGTTTCCGTGCTTCGGAGGGCACGTTAAGCCGTCGGTCCCGGTTGTCGTCTTAGGATGGCATTCGTTATAGCATGGTGGTCTAGGGCATTTTGCGAATGCCCGCCTAGCTAGCTACCACCCTCAAGTAGAAAATCTGTCGCCAAGCACCTAACGGTGTGTTCCGGCAGCTGTCCTTGAGAGCCAGTTCTTCTAGGTTAGCCTGAACAACATCTTCGACCACATCATCACTTACCATCAGGTGAGATAGTGTTCAAAGGCTAACCTATCAGGTATAAAAAAAAATATATATATATATATATATATATACAGTGCAGTACCTTTCTAGGCTTAAGGACTAAACCCGTGATGTTGAGTAATATATACCTGAACATACATCCTGAAGGGCGTACACGGCATATAGGGAGACCACCAAATTGGGGCGTTTTAAGTTCCATATCGATATATAGCAAATGGTTCACATCCCCAATGTGGAGAATATCGTTAGCACCGAAACCGGGAAGCCATTACGCTTAGCAATGACTCTCCGGCTCTTAAATGGTAATAGTTACGTGGAAGCTTTTATAAAATATTTCAGATATAGCCCCGAAATGGTTCGTGAAGGCCTAACCATTTATAGTTTCAGGTAACCGATGTGCAACTGCACTTTGATTCCTCGAAAACATTGACTAGGACTGAGGTTATAGTGCGGATCTTAGGTTTCACTAGAAAGCCAATTTAGTGAAAACAAATTTAGTTATTTTTGTAAATAATACGGGATAACTCACGTAAATAAGTCAGATAGCTCCGACTATAGTTTCAACCAACCAACAGCAACCCACCCCTCGCACCAACCTATGACGTCACGCGCGCTACGAGCTGCCGCCCGCAGTGCTCAGCGAGACGTCAACGCGGGCGTCCCGAGCTCTCCTTGAAAGAGACCACCGGATGTGGTTGAAACTATAGTCGGAGCTATCTGACTTATTTACGTGAGCTATCCCGTATTATTTACAAAAATGAGTGAAAACCACGTTAGTTTTTATAACAAAATTTAGTTATTATAGGCTAACACCCTAATACCCTAAAGAATCCACTCGGCATCACACAACGAGAGAAAGTGCTTAAAATATCTTAGCGTTATATATACCGAAAATAATAATACATAACTAGAAACCCCCTCGTTTTAACCCGCGTGGTGATGGATGATGATGATTATGAAAAGTAATTGTACAGACCCACCAACTTATTTGTTCAGGTGGCAGAAAAAAGAACTACAACATTCCTTCAAATTGTGACAGTTTGTAGTTGATTTCCATGACCAGTAGCGCCCTCGAAAACTGCACAGTTAAGTTGGTTGTACTATATGTGTTAATCCAGCGCCTCATCTACCCCCATTTTTACCTACCAAATTTCATTTTTCTACCCCCTACCAAATTTCATTAAAATTTTCCAGCCGTGATAAAGTAACAAACACACAAACACATCAACAAACTTTCGCCTTTATAATGTTAGTGTGATAAGACTACTGTGAAGTGGTAACGGGCACGCAAAATTTCTCCACAAACCGATAACCCATGCTAAGAAAGTTTTAATAAGTACTCACTGCTATTCGGAAAACGTAGAATAGGTTAGTTAAAATGACTAACGACGACGGTAATTTTGTACGGTTTTATAATAAAGTTCCCAAACATATTACAACGCTCTCAGAAGGGAAATTTAAGTAGCACGTGAAAAAGATATTGATTAAAAAATCCTACTACACAGTTTCTGTTTACTTAAACGACAAAAATGCCTGGACAATTCCGCCTCTGCAAAGCTATTGCCTGTCACCTACATAATTTAAACAAATATTGTCATAACTTTATTATAAAGTAAGTATGTACCACATTGTTAAAAGATGTTTAAAAGAATGGCGCCGAGTTTCTTGCCCGTTCTTCTCGCAGTGGCTCTATACAATTTATTTGCTGAACGTGGAACAATGTAGAATATATCAATACTAAAATGTGTAATTGACCTTCATAAGAGCGTCGTAGACGGCTAAATTGAATAAAT
This sequence comes from Plagodis pulveraria, assembly GCA_963890685.1. NCBI lineage: Eukaryota > Metazoa > Arthropoda > Insecta > Lepidoptera > Geometridae > Plagodis > Plagodis pulveraria. Next base: position 30,904,325 of record OY982960.1, on the reverse strand, counting down.
GATTTTGACTTTGACTTTGACGACGCAGTGAGAGTTGGGGGGGAGAAAATTGATTTATGGCTTACTGACATGTAATGGGGATAACATATTATATTTAATAGTGAAAGTCTTGTAGGTTAGATGTTGTCACAGTTCCTCAATTAATGTCCGCTTCGACTTTAAACCAATCGAACTACTACTAACTAGTTTAAAGTGCCGAAGCTGCGCAACGGGCTTCGCTCTTTTAGAATACCGCATTGCGTATACGTAAAAGAAAAAAAAAATGTTTTAATCAGAGCTTCAAAACTAGAAATCTGCTTTTTATTATTTATTTATTTATTTTTCTGTGAAAGTCGTAAGAGGCGACGCAGAGAATAATTACAAGCTAATCAGAGGCCTTTGTTCAGCGGTGAACGAAATGAACGTGATGAAATGAAGTCTATACGATGACCCCACATGCTAAGGTACTAAGATTTTTTCGTCTTCCTTCACATGTATTGTAGACTCTTGAAAACTTACTTGAAATTCTACTCCAATATTAATTTTAGGTTCAATGTTCAACATAAAATATCCAAATTTCACTTTTGTAACTCATTCTATTTGTGAAGATGTCATCCTCTAGTACGTACGTTTTGTTATTTAGGAAGGAATAATCTTATGATTAACCCTTTTAATCAATATCATTAAATACATGTTTCCATACATACGTCTTTTTTAAAAATTAAGTCTTCTTATATACGGAGATTATCCTATTATCATTATTAAAAGTACTTCCCCTATATGTGGAACAGGTGTTGGACGCCTGTATATGTATAAGTGTACACATCGAACCCTAAATTAATAAACCGAAAAGATTGTTCGACAGTTTACTAACTGAACGATTAAAATCTAATAAACCAATCCATTGGTTTAGTGATGTGCGTTTTCCAAAAACTCATTTAAACTTTATTGTTAGTATTTACAAGTACAATAATAAGGATTGATTGTGTATCTTTGAAACGTTTACATGGCTGTTTTACTTGATTTAAAGTTCTAATTAAAGAAAATGTTTTTTTTACGTTACTCTAACAAGCTCGAGGCCCACCTGATGTTAAGCGGACTAACAGATGTATTTCATTACAAGTCACGAATTGCACTGCGCCCGTCACCTTAAGACATAGTTGTTAAGTCTCATGTGCCTGTAATTTCACTGGCTCTCAAGGACTGCTGCCGGAACACACCATTAGGGGCTTGGCGACAGATTTTCTACTTGAGGGTGGTCGCTAGCCATTTGCAAAATGCCTTTCCACCATGCGGTGAAGCTCAAGACCGCGGTGGGATCTGAACCATGGACCTGCTGCGCTGTAGTCCATAGTCCATTGGCTATGGACTGCTATAAACTTTGAAGCAGTCATGGCTCAGTGGCATTCCACTGAGCCATGACTGCTTCAAAGTTTATAGTATTTGGTTCTTATTTGCTTTCGATGAAAATAATATTGAGGGAATTATAATAGAGCAGTACTTTAGTTACGAGACTGGCAACACTCTGATTTACTAACGTTATTCTACAGACCTACCAATTATTATTATCTGTTCAGGTGGCAGAAAAAAGAACTAAAACTTTCCCTCAAATTGTGACAGTCTGTAGTTGATTTCCATGACCAGTAGCGCCCTCGAAAACTTCACAGTTAAGTTGGTGGTACTATACTTTGTGTTTGCTACTAGTCTATAGTCGTTTGAGAGACTATGACTGTTACTCAAAGGTTACGTCACAAGCCAAGAGCGCCCGCCGCGGCAACACTGGATCGCGCCGCGCTCCCTTTGAATACAGTTGTGAATATTTACATACCGCTAAGTAAAAAAAATATGCAATAATACATTACAGGCCCAAAAGCCCATTAAGATCAGGTGGTCCTTGTGCTCATTCTGTCATATACACATCAACAAAAAAAAACAAAATAAAAAAAAAAAACAAATCAAAATGTTTGTTATAGCTAGCAGGGTCAACCCTAAGATGTTGTAGCATTTTACCAATAACCCTGTAAATATAACTTTTCAATGTTTTTCCAAAACATTTTTATTATAATATTTCTTATTCCAGAACATTTTAAAATTATTGTTATTAATAATTGAAATATTTTTGAGCTCTAAATAGAATAACTAAATTGACAAAATACACCTCAAGAGTTTGACAAGAGTCAACCACGAAGAACGAAAATCACGGCTCCCCCACAAAATCAGGTTTACACTTCGTTGACTCCTGACAATACTCTTCATTTATTGAATGAACATCGCTTTTCTTAGTACGTGGTTATTGAACAAGCTATTATCGGCGCGCTGAGCTTTCTGCCTTTTAATTTAATCTTGTGAATTTTACGAAGCTCTCAAATACTGAAATTTAAGACAATATAATAATAGGATTTTGTTAAAGGTTATTAAGTTCAAGGATGTTTTTTTAAACCTGGTGCGGTGGTAAGAGGTCTTAAGAGCATGAAACCTTTGTGTATAATTAATAGATTCAGGCGTTACTTTGCGGAAATCCATATATAATAAAAACAAATATTTTTAAAATATTTTAAGAAAACATCAAATTAATATTTTAATAAAACACTTAAAAAATATAAAAATATATCTAGTGACAATTCCGCCCAATTTTCCTGCCAAGCCGACGTGACATCACAAACGCCACGCAGCCAAACTGGAAGTTTTTACGACGCGTTCGCTTCTACACGAAGCATCCTCAAGAGGTCTCGGTTGACTCTACGAACGCACGATCGAGAAAACCCTTTGTGTATCGGGAGACCTTTGTGTATAATTTAGTCTCGTGGCATCATAGCTACTTAAGTGATAAAATAATCAAGAAGATGATTTCGTGACTGAAATTATGATATACCCCCTGTGTTCAGCGCCTTGGTCGATAATTGGTTCCACCTAGCGCAGCTCGATCACCTAAGGCAATGAAATAAATAATCTCACCTGATGGTACGTGAAGTGTCGTGTCATCAGGTGCTTGGAGACTGATTTTCTTCTTTGGATTCTTATTGCAGGTATACGTAAATTGCCCTACCACCATGCAAAGTGTTGGAGTCTTCAGCCCTCCAATAAAGCGATTGCCATCCTAAGACAACAACCATACTTTTTTTTTACCGGCCTTTTTAACAAAATACTACTACGAACTTTATACAACACTACATCTACTACAATAAAAGCATTTAGTTACCCATAAGTCATTGCAATTAAATTAAATTAATTAGATCATCATTTCACAACCAGAGCGACTTTTAACGTGTCTTTCTAATATCGTGTCTTTAAAATAGTCAATCATAGTAGGGGCTACTATGAATACATATATTGTTGCCTCTAAAGATGGAGTGTGCTAATTTGATGCCCATCTATATGTACGGGTACCTAACGAATGTGCGAAATTGCACGCTCGATATCTAGAGCTCGATGTCTACGCAAGCTTGGCGATTCAACTTTATAATCAAGTTCGAATTTATTTAATGCTTTTATTTACTAGGAATTTTTATACTACAATAGTAGAACACACTGATGAAATCTGAACCACTTTTAACAAATTCGCATCTGATTCCACAAACCAGTTATACCCCGGAAGTTGATTTTAACTAAGTTTCAATAGTTTCTCCAGTATTTCTTACGAAAACATAAGTTTCTAGATTTCCCAGTAATGTTTAACTGGTATATCATTTGTAGGTGGTATCATATCATATAATAAAAACACCGTTTTAGGTAAGAGCGTACTAGGATATCAGAAACTTCTAGGAGATTCATTATCACTCCTACTGACTATGATATTTTTACGAATAAATAATAGATTTCAACGGCATCGATTCGTTTTTATGTTACTTGATTTTGATTTGTGCGCTAATAATATTAAGTTGGTTCTGTTTTATGGGATCGGATGGGACCTATCCAAAAAGCGGAATCGGTTGAGACAAATTCCTCCATTAAAAGACTGTGCTATTTCAGTGGCTGTGTAGTTACTCAGATAGTTTTTTTTATTTCTATGCCTGTTAGGTTAGCCTATGACCACTATCTCACCTGATGGTAAGTGATGATGTGGTCGAAGATGTTGTTCAGGCTAACCTAGAAGTACTGGCTCTCAAGGACAGCTGCCGGAACACACCGTTAGGTGCTTGGCGACAGATTTTCTACTTGAAGGTGGAAGCTAGCCAGGCGGGTACTCGCAAAATGCCCTACCACCATGCTATAACGACTGCCATCCTAAGACGACAACCGGGACCGACGGCTTAACGTGCCTTCCGGAGCACGGAAACGCTCAGTAGTAATGTCACTAGCGGTAACCCATCCAACTCATGACCGCGACGTTGCTTAACTTTGCTGATCGGTTGAGAGCAGCTAAGTAAACTTCACTACGAGCGCTTCAATTACGTCTACGAGCGATAGCATTAAATGTAATACCATTCATGCTCTAAAACACTCTGCCGCTGGTCTTCCCTGGCTTCAGTTTTAAAGTCCACGTACGAGCAAAGCAAATCCTCTACTCTCCCCAATAGTCTACAATTTCAAAGTACCTACGTATAAGTACATTTTGGAAACTCGAATGTAAATTAATTTAAGCCTCAAACAAGATTATGCCAACATTTCCGTACATGTTATACGAGTACATCAGTTGCTTCTCGGTTTGTTGATTTCAATATTTGTGTAATTATTCATACGATATCCGATTACTGTTACCAAATACGTATTTGAAAGTGCTTCTTGTTTCTTATACTGGAAACGTAGGATACAGATCGAAATAATATCTGTATTATTTCCAAGTACAGGGTAATGAATACCTACTGGCAGGGATTCGAACTAGGAAATAGCCCGCTACGTTTTTTTTTGTTCCTGATAATTTATCCTTTGACCACTACCTCACCTGATGATGTGGTCGAAGATGTAGTTCAGGTAGGTATGCCTTTATTAACCAAATACTACAAACTATATACAACACTACAGCTATTGCTATATACTATATACTACAAACTATATACAACACTACAATAAAAGCAGGTTAACCTAGAAGTACTGGCTCTCAAGGACAGCTACCGGAACACACCGTTAGGTGCGTGGCGACAGATTTTCTACTTGAGGGTGGTAGCTAGCCAGGCGGACATTCGCAAAATTCCTATGCTATAACGACTGCCATCTTTAGACAACAACCGGGACTGAGAGCTTAACGTGCCCTCCGAAGCACGGAAGCGCTCAGTAGTAATATCACTAGCGGTCACCCATCCAACTCATGACCGCGGGCGACGTTGCTTAACTTTGCTGATCGATTAAGAACAGCTAAGTAAACTTCGCTACGAGCGCTTCGAGCCCGCTACGTTAATTTAAGTCAGGTTTAAAATTCAGTTGACATACTTCTTATGTTTCATTATTAAGTCATCAAAAAATGACGTATGTAAAGCTCACTTGATTGATTTTAAGAATATGAATAATGTATTTTATAAAGATTCATGTTCTACAAATTATTTAACATTTTAAGATATTTACATAAAAATAATAAATTAATCAATGGGTCCTAAACTAGGCAGAGCCTGCGTCTTGGGAAAATAAATTTCAAAATATGTATTTTATTATGTAAAATAGTATACATTAGCTATAATTTAAGTTTAATAATGACCAGTCTAGAGCAGTCTTAATTAAATTATATAAGATCGTCAAAATGAACGACAACGAGAGAAGCAAGATAATTGCGCGACACTAGAACTTTATGGAACTTTATTATTTTCTGCTTCTTCTCTTGGTGCCTCTTCAATCAATGAAGGTTGACAATTATTTTCTCTTACAACACAAACTTAAATAATAGCATAAAATGTTAGCTTCTGTTGTTTATTTGCGGAATGCCTTCCTGCCACCAATCATTCTAGGAAAGGATATACCAAGTAGCGGTTTATAAGTATGTTAATATTGTAATGCGTCCTGTTATGCGCCTAATATACAGCGACAACTAATTATGCATAACACGGGTTTTATTTTAGCTTGATAACCTTTGATCACTATCTCACTTGAAGGTAAGTGATGATGTGGTCGAAGTTGTTGTTCAGGCTTACCTGGAATTACTGGCTTTCAAGGACAGCCGTCGGAACACACTGTTTGGTGCTTGGCGACAGATTTTCTACTTGAGTACAACCCGAATGCCGGCCGGGTATGAGGCCGGCATTCGCCGATTTGTATGAAAAGTGGCTGGCTTATTGCTGGTACTCAAAGTCAAAATCATTTATTCAATTTTTGCGTTCGACAAGAACGGGCAAGATACTCGGAGCCATTCTTTTTATTAGTATCAAGTTTTTTTATAGGTCGATTATTAAATTATGATTTAATAACATAGGTGACTGGCGTTGATTTGGCACAGGAGGAATACCCCAAGCATTTTTGTTATCTAAATATATACCAATTTTATGAAACGCTTTTGTAATAAAATACTTTTCACATGCAGCGTGAATTTACCTTCAGTGAGAACAGTCTGAATCCTCACGAATTTTTACGAATCTTATCATAAAATCGCACACAATTACGTAAGAAAGATTTATTATTTGTCTTTGCCAATCTATTCACGTGTGCTGTCTATTCGGCGGAATTTTATTAAGTTGCAACGACCTAGAATTGCTGGCTCTCAAGGACAGTGGCCGGAACACACCGTTAGGTGCTTGGCGAAGGATTTTCTACTTGAGGGTGGTAGCTGGCCAGGCGGGAATTCGCGAAATGCCCTTCCACCATGCAGTGAAACTCAAGTCCGCGGTGGGATTCGAGCAGTGGACCTGCTGCGCGGCAGTCCATAGCCAATGCCACTGAGCTATCACTGCTTCAAATTCCAATAATTTAAAGCGAAGTCACTAGTCTTAATTGAAACGTTGAACTAAGTCTGAAAACTTGCTTTAAGCAAACATCTACTGCGTGGCTTGGACGAGAAAGCTTTAGCTGGTCATGAAGTTAATGAATAAATAATTGTCTTTAACAAGTTTGTAGTAGTTTGGATTGGTTTTTGTCAGTTGTAAGTATTATTGATCAAGGCACAGTTTTGGTTTGAAATATATTTGGGACTTTTCAGTTTCAATTCTTCAAATGTGATTGACCTTAAACCGTAAACTTATTGACCTTAACCTTCACCGATTTTGTGCGTTGTACATCAGCTGCCTGTGTTTGACCTTTTTTCACTTGATGAAGAGCTTTTATAGCAGTGTAATGTAATTTACCTTATATTAATTAGGTGACGTAATTTAGTTTATTGTGTGAACACTCTGTCAACACACAATAAAAAACAACCTTATTAACTATAAAGCAAAGATAAACGACTCTCACAAAAAAATTGGCCAGGTATTTTTTGTACATACAAATTTAGCATTGAAACCTTAAATAGTTACAGCGAGTAGGTATATCATTTTTACCATAAAACAAAAACAGTAGGTTTTTTGTACGGGTGGTCGTTTTGGTAATTTTTAACTTAATTATTATTTGTTAAGTCAACTGGATCCATCAAATGATACAACCATTCAAAAGTAGGATGGAGATGGATGAGGAATCACAGTGTGGGGGATTCGTTTTCTAGTACGAAACCCTAATAAACTTAAAAGTCTTACTAATTATCACTGTTATATATATACCTATTTCCATACATATAAATAACGATATAACGTTGTTAATGAAGCATCGTCCACAACGATATTTCAAAACCATTTTGAAACTTTTGGGTTAGCATTAGTATCATTGCGTTGGATAAAATGAGATTTTTATACTAAAATCTGTAATTTTAGAATGTTTCCCGTGTATGATCCCGTATTTCGATGCAATGATAGTCGAAAGTTAATAGCTATGGACTGCCGTGCCGCAGGTCCCTGGTTCGATCCCCACCGCCGGCTTGAGATTCACTGCCTACCGCCGCTACCACCTTCAAGTAGAAAATCTGTCACCAAGCACCTAACGGTGTGTTCCGGCAACAGTCCTTGTGAGCCAATGAAGTTACAGGCACATGAGACTTAACAACTATGCCCCAAGGTGAATGTCGCAGAGCAATTTGTCACTTATGATGAAATGCATCTGTTATAGGCAGAGGTTAGCTTAAATCAGCTTAAAATCAGGTGGTCTTCGAGCTTGTTCTGTCACTATAACATAAAAAAAAGTAATTACAATGATATTGTTACATTTCACAATCAAGGGTGATTTTGAACTGTATAAATATTACAGGAATTACTTAACCTTAATTTGTACCACATGTTGAAAATGTTCTTCATTATTTCTCTACAATTGAAAACAAGTTCAAATTCCTTAGACTTTATTTTATTATTTCCTTGTACTTCTTCATATTGAACAAATTTCATTATATAAATCAAAGATGTTCAAGAACTGATTCTTGGCATGTCCCTCTACCGAATCAACAAAATTGTCTATCTATAATATTAAGGTATAGGTAAAATATTTTTTTTGTATTTATTGGCGTCTTTTTGGGTGTCTTTTTCTCGGAACTATAAGCCTGCTAGTTCCAAGAAGGAAAAACCTTTGCTTGCTCTAATACCGCGCGGCCGTTCCATGTCGATAAAATACGAGAACAAATGAATAGTTTGAAAATCTTTATACTCATATGTTAACATCGTTGGTAAAGATAGATTATGCAGCAATGATGGCCAAGGCGTAATAGCTATGGACTGCCATGCCGCAGGTCCCTGGTTCGATCCCCACCGCCGGCTTGAGCTTCACTGCATGGTGGAAGGGCATTTTGGGAATGCCCGTCTAGCTACCCTCAAGTAGAAAATCTGTCGCCGAGCACCTAACAATGTATTCCGGCAGTAGTCCTTGAAAGCCAGTAAAATTACAAAATAACAGACATATGAGACCTAACAACTGTACGTCTCAGTGTGACGGGCGCAGTGCAGTTCGTCGTGGACAAAATGCATCTGTTATAGGCAGAGGTTAGTCCACTTAACATGAGGTGGGCCTCGGGCTTGTTCAGTCACAATAACATTAAAAAAAAGATAACGTACAACAATATACCATACAACTGATATTTTTTTGATTTAGGGTTCAGTCTTCATCCTGCCTTCATCGTGATACAACGTTGGTTGCGTCTTCAGTGGTATTGTGCCCCGATAAGAACGAAAGGAGGACCCGCGCCTACAAATAAAGATGTAAAGAAATGTAAGTTAAGCTGAACGACAGTAGAAGGCAAACCTTAGCGCGGCAGACGTTGTTTAAAAAGTGTACCATGCGGCACATTCAATCGGATGCGATCATTTCTAATCGCCAAATCAATGCAATTGAGTTTACACATATAAAAAAAACGTACAGACGTAGAAAACCTCCTGCTTTTTGTGAAGTCGGTAAAAAAAACAAATTTGAATAACCTCGACGTTTCGATTAATTTGCATCGACCATGGTCAGCGGGAGACCAAAGAGGCGAGCGTCTACATCTTGAAATGCGGTTGTTATTTGTAACTGCCCACATTTTTTTATGTTATTGTGACGGAACAAGCTTGAGGCCCACCTGATGTTAAGTGGACTTACCTCTGCCTATAACAGATGCATTTCATCACAAGACACAAATTGCACTGCGCCCGTCACTTTGAGACATAATTGTTAAATAATAAGAATGCATGTAATTTCACTGGCTCTCAAAGACTGCTGCCGGAACACACCGTTAGGTGCTTGGCGACATATTTTCTACTTGAGAGTAAAATAGTAGCTAGCTGGGCAGTCGTAAAATGCCCTTCCACCATGCGGTGAAGCTCAAGCCGGCTGTGGGGATCGAACCAGGGACCTGCGGTATGGCATTCCATAGCTATTACCGGCGATATAATTTAAAAACTCAATTCTATTCATGTTGACATCATTTTTTATATCCAACAAGGAAAATCAGTGTGTTGGCATACCAAGATGTTTTACCGCCTACTGATATTCAGATTAATTTCAATCCCTCAGGGCTCTCACATTTTGACCCAATTCATTGACCCGGAAATTCATTCGTCTGTAATATATCAGTATACAATCTCGGGAAAAAACTTGCTACGTTTTTATTTTCTATGACGATATTTTATGTAGATCTGTTAGATGTGCAGCTGACATGGTTTCGGAAGAACAATTAATAGATTCAAAATAAATGTTTAGTAACACTGACAATTCTTTTAAGTGCCGCCTATAAGAAGGGTCTAAACTTCAATCACGTATATAAATAATTAAATAATAAAGTTATTTGAAATGTCTGATGATCATAACGTTTTTTAGGGTTCCGTACCCAAAGGGTAAAAACAGGACCATATTACTGAGACTTCGCTGTCCGTCCGTCCGTCTGTCAACAGGCTGTATCTCAAGAACGGTGATAGCTACATAGTTGAAATTTTCACAGATTATGTATTTCTATAGCCGCTGTAACAACAAATACTAAAAATAAATTAAAAAAAATAATTTAGGGGGGCTCCCATACAACAAATTTGATTATTTACCGTTTCTTGCTCGATACTAATAACGGTGACTAGAAGTGTGCTTAGAACCTTTCGTGCGCGAGTCCCACACGCACTTGGCCGTTTTTTTAAGAGTTTCTTACAATTTTATTGTATTTTTAATAGATAGATAATACTTTTTTTTATTGACATTTGTTAATTTTTTTATTTTCAATGTATACACAGACGAACACTTTAAATACTTTTTAAAGACAACGGTTATAAAAAAAACTTACATCGTGTAACAAGAAGCGGTTGGAAATGAATAGAATAATGACCTTGAGACTTTTGTTTTCACAATTAATGCTGTTCTTTTTTTAACATCATGATAACAGATTTTAGCATAATTGAGACTTGGGTGTACCAGAAATAGTGCAAGCGCAGTTTTAATAATCGTGAGTAGAACATTGCATTCTCACTGTAAAGCTGCAGCAGACGCAAACAGCTAAGGACTTTAGTTATTGACAGGAGGATTGAGGAGGCTGTCGTCAGAAGTAATACTTAGGTTTCAAATAGTTTCACTCAAGAAAAGGTTATTCCATCAAAAACCTTTCGTGGTAGAAAATCCTGGTCTACCTCGAATATCTATTTCAATCTTACGACTTCGAAAAGTTATTGCACACTTTTGAGTGTAGAAGTCGGTTCTATTTTTTGCAATACTTTTTTTACCTTTTTACGGACCCTTGCTACTTATGGGATCGATTGTCATTCACTGTCAATGACATTTTCATCAAGATAGAAAAACATTTTTCAATTATTGGAGTGTAACTCAAAAACGGCTGGACTAACTAACAATACTTATTCGATACACCAATGTACTTTAATCCAGCTAAAATTATCCTCAGATCTCCTATTAAAAGTCAAATAAGAGACCTTGTTGCGATCAGGACACAAGTACAGAACCAACGAGCCAAGGGTCAACATTCGTAGGTCGAGCTTGAGATATCGAGGCCCCAAGGGGTCTTTGAGGAAAATAATAAAAAGAGACATTTCTTAAGATAAAAATAGAACGGTTCTTCATAAAATCTTTCTAGAAATAGCTAAAGAATTACTGAATAAGGTTTCGAATAAATTTGCTACTCTTTATTTACCTGTTAAGTAATAAGAATGCCTCAGGAAGGTTGACTTCATAAACGTAGCTGGCCAGTAAATCGAAGACAATATCTTTAAATATGTAACTGTTTAAATATCGAAACAGCGTGGTAATGGAGACCCTGTTAAAATGTGACGTGGGAGAATGACAAAAAAATGTTACTACTAAAAATGGGACTACAATAATATTATACACCGTGTCCCAAAATTCAACGATAAGCCGGCATCGGTGCATGGACCTACTCATGACTACTCGGGAAAAAAAAAAAAATTATAACTCTTTTTTTTTTTAATTACAGAGACTTTTATAAAGTTGCGCCAACTTTTAATAAAACTTGCCATGGTAGTGTCCATACTTTTTTTTTTAACCCAGACTATAGAAAGTGCATAGAATGTTAAAATCTATGAAAATTATAAGAAAAAATTTTTTTTTTACTGATTTTTGTAAAATAACTACAGACTTTCTGTAATTTTAAAGGATTGTGGTAGATAGCCGTCCTTCTTAGGTTGCTAATGCACAAAAAATATCAAAAATATGTCAAAAATTGTGGTCATGGTAGTTGAAAATAGCATAATGGGTATCGAATATCGATGAAATTTATAAAAGTCTCTGTAATTAATAAAAAAAACAGTTATAATTTTTTTCTTTTTCCGAGGAGTCATGAGTAGGTCAATGCACCGATGCCGGCTTATCGTTGAATTTTGGGACACGGTGTATATATAAAAATAACATACAGAATTATTTTTATATATATAATATTATTGTAGTCCCAAATTATAAATATGTGTAATAATTGTAATCGTTGGCACGGGTATCCAGAGCGGTCATGCTCACATAAAGGTGTTGTCTAGTGGCGGTGTTGTGTGTTGGGTCGCCATCTTCCCTCAGAAATGGTTGAGGAAGGCGATGACTGGCACATGCGTCAACTCGTGAGCGGGTGCTGCTAGAGAACACCGGTCTGCTCTGAATGCTAGTGCCAATGACTTAACCGAATAAAAAAAACTTTTCTTTTAGCACTGTTCCCTCTAAGAATGTTGTTTGTATATTTTCTAATTCTACTAATAATTAAAAAAAATATGTCACTATTAAAAAAAAGGCACGGATCCTGGACCTGTCTGAGTCTGTGAAGTGTAGATTAATAAATAAAAAAAAAAAAAAAAAAAAACAATATGTAACTGTACTATATCAGCCAGATTATCCACTGCTGAACATAGTCTCATTGAAGGGTGTTTTTTTATAATCCCCACGCTTGGCAGGCGTCTTGAGGATCGCAGTGTGAGAAAGCTGTTCCTCAGAAGGCTCTGCTTCCCACTTTTTGGTATTTCACCCTTAGTCGCCTTTTACTAGGATAGTTTTATAATGCAGGTATATATTGAGAATTTATTTGTCAGGATAATCCATATCAGCTGTTTGAACCAGACATCAAACCCAATCTCAGTATCGTAATTTCTTCATGCTTTTTCTGCCATACCCAACTTTCACGATACCATATATCATGTCGTAACCAACACTCCTCAAATCCAACCAACAAATCAATACTTGTATGAAAAATATGCGTATGTGTTTGTATAGTATTAGATATTTTTGATTCACAGTCCAAATAATCTATAATCCGTACCAAGTCCGTATAGAAAAATATCATTAGTAATATTGTGAACATAGTAGATAATATATAATCATATGATTTTGATGTTTGCAAATTCGAAAATTTAGGCTGTAAAAATGAGATGCGAACTGTGCGAAAATTTCTAACGAATATAGGATCGGAAAGAGGAAGTTAATCAAAAATTAATACTATGTGATATCTATAGTCAATGCTCAGAATATAGGCCGTCAATTTGAAATCTTCGCCTAGGAGGTTTTAATGTAAAATGAAACAAGTATTTTGGCTACGAATAATCACAGTACTTTGGATTTTCTTTGAGAGTATTTATACAAATTATTTCAATGTATAATGTATTTTAATACCATTACAAAGGTTAGATAAGGCAGGCCGCTTACAACCGTTGTATTTGGAAATCTATGGGGGAGGCTATATCCAGAAGAGGACTTCTTACTGCTGAAATGACGAGTTTCCCACTAAGCAGTAAATATGTATTTACTAGTAAATTATCTCGTTTAGAAACATTTTAATATGAGTGTCTTTGCACAGTTTTGCCCGTATCTACCATTAATTCAGGCTTCCCTATACCTACTTTCGAGGATTTTGTTAAAATTTACCTCCAAGATCAAAATAAAAATTAAATTTGTATGTAAAATTAAGTAAGTTTTTGGCTCAAAGAATAAGCATTGCAATTCAACGGCTGCCAGCATGCTGGGCACGCTGCGAACTGGTAGGGGGCTGGAGCATTTGGACTGCCTGTGAGACTGCAATGATTTTTTGTTTGTCTAAATGCTTTCCTAGTAGTGTATAAGTGTTGCATACAGTTCGTAGCATTATGGTAAAAAAGGCATACCGCCGGTTAAAAAAAACTTTTCTGTAACTGTTATTTATTGACATTGTTTCACCTTGTAATATATTTTAGGCTTCTCAGGCTAAGTAAATGGGGTAAGCAAATGGTGTTGTAACTCAAAAATATCTCGTTTATAAACGTTTAAACAAGAGGGAAACTGCGTGAAGACGCAGTTTCCCTGTACTGTGAATTTGGAACTTCCTATACCTACTTTCCAGGAATTCTAAATTTGTCCACCTTCCTGTTTGGATTATTTCCATTCAAACAACTAAATGGTAGAAACATTATACAAGGTCATTCAGAAGAAAATGTTACTGGACAATTTTATTCATTTTGATAAAAAAACTTCGGGCAGGAAATAAAATCGGCTAAGTGCGAGTTGGACTTGCACACCAAGGGTTCCGAACAGACAAATTATATACCTACCTTAAAGTAGATAGATTAAAATAATATACCATAAAGCTCCTTATTTTTCATACAGTTCGAGGTCCTTCACGGGAGCATGATAATATATGGCGGTATTGGTTATTTGTTGCATATGGTAGACATTGGCATCATAATTATATCAAGTTGGACGCTTGTATGGATTACTTTTTTTTACGAAAGGGCAAAATCAAAAACCTTTAAAATTACACATTTCTTGTATGCTTCTTGCTATCACTATTATGTGTAAGTGCAATTTGCCACACCAACACATGTTCTGTGAAAATGTCAATGGACTACTTAGTGCGGTTAGAAAGATACAGTCCTTTACAGCCAAAGCTTTTTAAAGTGTGGAACCAAAAATTATCAAATGTTTTAAGCCAGAAAATGTACAGACTATAAGTTTAAGAGAGTACAAAAGAAAAAAAAATAAAGACTGAATAAAATATATTTATTATTTTAAAGTAAAATTGAACAGGTACTCGCTGTCAGTATAAAAATATATTTTTAATCGCTTGTAATAGACTGGCTACTTCGGAGACATTGACAAATTTTAACGATTTATTTTTGTTTCATTGCACTGAGGGGTTTATTTTCGAACTATATGTAAAAAAATTAATATTTTAACAAAACTAAAGCTTCTATAATGTTAGCTCTTCAGCAAAAACATCTTCCATTGTAGCCAGATCACAAACTGTATCAATTTGACTTTTTTTCTATCATAGAAGCGATTTTAAAGACTTCATAAATCACTTATAAACTAAAGACTAGGAATATACCTACCTAACAAATAAAAATACTGTTTCAAAACTGTACTTCTATTTGCATACAGTTTCATCTACTTCATAATGAACACATTGTTTTTCTAAAGCATAAAATAATTTAATGTCTAAGTATATATACAATAAATCTTACATATTAAAACAGTCTTGTATTCATCTTTAAATCTCCACGCATATTAAAAATAAGCAAGTTGTGTTGGGTGCCTTTTTTAATCACTGATAATACAACGAATGGACGTTCATTTTTCAAAGCCGACAATCGACAAATCTAACTTCCTGATTTACTCTATAGTTGTTGAGGGAACACGATATATACAAAATTCATAAAGTTGAAATAGTGCACAGAAACTTCTTATAATAATATGTATTACAACGGTTAAACATAATATTCTTGGACATTAACATTGATGTTCGTTTTCAACTAGATCAGGCAAGTTAGCTGTTGTTTTTGTTTAAAAAAAGAGTATAGATAGAACTACGTATTCCAATTCAACTTACTTCTAATCGAATTCACCATTGTCTGAATGAGAGTTCCATTTTCACAGCAATTTTCAACTAAAATCCAAAACATAGTGTTGATAGGTATAATTTGGTATGAATTGAACACACACAACGAAAGCATAACAGATTTCCACATCTCAATTCGACCATCCAAATTTGTTTTAAGAAAATAGAACGTAACATTTTGCACTACAATTTGTACCCCTATAAAAAAGAACAGGATTATAGAAATCACACATGTTTTTATCACGCTCACATTCCTGGTAGTTCTTTGTAACGCCACTTTAATTATTCTATAGAACAAAATAAGATTAACAAACACAACGATTACCTTTACAATACAATAGGCTAAGAGTGGAATACCGATGATCAAAGTATTTTGCATTATTTTACGCATCAGTCTGAATGCAACGACACCCGCGATAGCCATAGGAAGAGTCGTCAACCAAATTATCAGGGACACTTTAGTGAAACTACTTGACTCTGTGAACACTTTCACAACCTTATCGTATAGGTTTTTGGAGAACACGAACATCCAGCATATGAGAGCAGCGTCCGCCTGCAGGTACAACGTGGAATTACAATCATGTACTATTACATAAACCAACAGTTTGCGATGCTGGTTTATATACACACACGCCGAGGTCAAGAACCTCGCAAGCGTCATCTGCGTTAATATCTTCTGGTCTAACTTTCTGCTGCACGGTATCAGGTAGTAGATCAGTATTTGGAAGATCAGGCCGAGCATTGTAAGAAATATTCCGAAGAGCCAAAGGACTTCAGCGACTTTGTTGAATTTTGGTATTTCACTAGTCATTTTGTCCGTAGTACAAAAGTCGACCGCACCATGAAAATATTGTAACTAAATGATAGAACATTTTCTTGAAGCTGAGGATGGGAATACAATGACTAGTATTGTTATTTGAGAAATGAGGAAACAATATCATACAATGTTAAGTTTCTCGCAGAACAATAAACAAGGATAAACAACGTTGTATATTTTTTAAACAATCTACTGCGTGGGATTCCGTCTGCGTGAATGGTCGATGTTATATCGCATATCCTTGAAAAATCCCTTGCTTTAATCATGATAAAAGTATCTCCGTTTATTCTCCGTGCTTCTATGCTCATTTGATCGAAATTGGTATTGTAATCTTTAGGTATAAACATCTAGTTCATTCACCACACCCACACAGACACCGTGCCACCAAATGGATTTATTTTCCTACTAGTATTACGCTAGCAGCTTGTCCTCCAAACGATATTTGCGTAATTACGATAACGTATACTGGCGGGCGTGCGTTCATGGATGAGTAAGAGTCACCATTAAGCGTCTTCTTAACAATAACATCTGTGTTGATGTTGTTGATACTAGTTGACGTTTCGACTTCCTTAATTGTAAAGAACCGAGCGCTGAATCTTAATAATATTAATTCATTTATTTGTTAAACTATTACAGTATATATGTATTATTTTAAAGTAATATTGAACAGGTATATATTTGTTAGAATATCTTATTGTTTTAGTACATACATACATACATAAAATCACGCATCTTTCCCGGTAGGGGTAGGCAGAGACCACGGATTTCCACTTACTACGATCCTTACATATCTCTTTCGCTTCATCTACACTCATCAATCCTTTCATACAAAAGCGTCCGTTTAAGGTACTCTTGACCTGGCCTTTTTCAGAACTTCTTTTTGTTTTAGTTGTTTTAGTACGGTGTGAAAATTTTGTAAATCGATGTATTAATAATGTGTTTTAAGCGGTATTAGAAAAAACCTAGATATTTCAATTATTATTTAGGGATACAAATGTCAAATGTACTAATATAAATAATAAAATTAATAAAATGTACAACTCAATAGGATATTTGTCTAGTACTGTACTGTATCAGCCGTCCACTGCTGAACAAAGCCTCCCCTATTAAGGGGGTATTTGCCATAATCCCCACGATTGGCAGGCGTCTTGCGAATCGCAGTGTGAGATAGCTAGCAATTCTTCGAAAGGCGCTGCTGCCCACCTTTCGGTATTTCTCCCTTGGTCGCGTCTTACGACACCCACGGGAAGAGATAGGGGTGGCATTCTAACCACGGGGCATTTGGGATTTGTGTAGGTACATCACCAGAATATACACTGATAGAATGATAATGTTCATTTATGAAGATTTTAAATACATTTAATCGTAACCGATTCGTTGGTTATTTCAATTTCTATTGGGAGTTTATCACAAATGCAAATAACAATTATGACGTAATCTTTTAGATTTAAGGTTTTTGTTTTCTTTTGACGAAATGTATCATTGATGAACAAAATGAACTCACCAGTTATATTCAAATGTGTTGATGGTTACGTCTGGAACCTGTAATAAAATAAAAACTCATTTTTAATAAAATAAGTTCATATAAACTTAATAATTTTAAAGCAGTGATCGCGCAGTGTCATTGGCTATGGACTGCCGTGCATTAGGTCCATGGTTTGAACCCCGCCGCAGGCTTGAGCTGCACCGCATGGTGGAAGGGCATTATGCGAATGCCCGCCTGGCTAGCGACCACCCTCAAGTAGAAAATCTGTCGCCAAGCACCTAACGGTGTGTTCCGTCAGCAGTCCTTGCGAGCCAGTAAAATTACAGGCATGGACCTAACAAATATAAGTCTCAGTGTGACGTGCACAGTGCAATGCGTCGTTGACTAAATACATCTATTATAGGCAGAGGTTAGTCCACTTAACATCAGGTGGGTGTTGTTCCGTCACAATAACATAAAAAAACAGAAACATTTAAAGTAATAGTAAAGTACTAATATTTTATGACAGTTCTGTTGAGGAAACTCACTTATCCTAATTCATAAGTATTATTCAATTAAGCTCTCGCTCGGACTACGTCCGGTCCTTTTCGATCGAAGGCACGAGTGACACGCAAACAGAGACGATTACGATATAAAAATTCTTTGGTGTAAATTAGATAAGAGTTATAGTTAAGACAAGATAATTCAACCGATTGCTCAACCGTTCAGCAAAGTTAAGCAACGTCGCGCGCGGTCATGAGTTGGATGGGTGACCGTTAGTGACATTACTACTGAGCGCTTCCGTGCTTCGGAGGGCACGTAAAGCCGTCGGTCCCGGTTGTTGTCTTAGGATGGCAGATAGCATGGTGGTAGGGCATTTTGCGAATGCCCGCCTGGCTAGCTACCACGCTCAAGTATGTTTGTTTATGACGTTGTTTGCATATTATTTTATGTATTTCTACATTAGTTCTAAATAACAATTCAGTACATACTCATTTAATTATATACAATGACTAATATATGAGTGTTAAGTTTCAAGGTTTATGTATATGTAAGTTCGTACGTTTGATCTGAATTAAGGAAATAAAATGATCTTAAATAATATAAATAATAATAAGTAATAATAATAATTCAGAGACCTCTATGGAGAAACCGAGGATTTTGCCTGTGCAAATGCACAGGAAGTAATGTTGACGAACAACTATCGGAAATATATCCTGAGGGACGGTACGGTCGACACTTGTTGAGCATGTCGCCGACCCGGAGAGTCACTCAGGCATATCATTTCCGATCGTTCGCATCTTGCTAACGGCAAGTATTTGCACAGGCACAACCAAGTGGCCAAGATCATCCACCAGCAACTTGCCCTTCAATACGGCCTTGTCGAGTCAGAGGTGCCGTACTACCAGTACGCACCGGCGTCAGTTCTCTAGAATGGTCGTGCATTGCTCTACTGGGACCGCTCTATCATCACGGACAGGACAGTTGTTTGCAGTAAGCCTGATATCGTGGTGGTTGACCGATCTCAGCGCTGGGCAGTGCTCGTTGATATCACCATCCCTAATGACGAGAACCTCGTGAAGGCCGAGAGGGACAAAGTCAGCAAGAACCTTGACCTGGCTCACGAGGTAACCGCTATATGGGATGTTGACTCGATGAACATTGTTCTGATAGTCGTGTCGGCGAACGGCCTAAAGCGAAGTGCCTCGACCAACACCTCAAGAGGCTCTCGCTAGACGGTTAGATCAAGGGTCGGGTGCAGAAGGCAGTGATACTGAGGCCCAATTCTCTTAGCTATTGAACCGCGTTAACGCAACTTAATTGCATGAAAATTGTAGTTTTTGACAGTATCCGTAGTCTGCCCGCTATTTAGGTTTGATCGCAAGTCAGTGGCTTGCTATCAATAGTTTTTGACATATTTGGTACGCTGTAAGCTATTTTGTTGCGATTGCGTTGCTACAGTGGCATACAATATTTTGGAGGATTTTTGATAGAAAATTAGCATAATGATTTAAAAATATTTATTTAATGTATTGTTTGCTAGAAAACCACTGTATTTATGTTTCGAATGATGCGTGATTGATGTAAGTTTTCATTATTATTTCAATGACAAAATTTGCAAGCCATAGCACAACCATACGATAGCGACGCGATTGCTATACAACTGCGATTAGGAGCTAGAATTAGCAGACTACCGAATTTGACATTAACAGCAGTTCGATCGCAGAAGCATCGCAGTAGTGTGGCGTTTGGTCAATAGCTAAGAGGATTGAGGCCCTGGACACACGCATTGTTCAGAGGTTCCTTTCTCTGCAGCCCAAACTACCAGTTGCTTGGGCCCTGCCTCGCTGCTGGCTGCACCCTAGTTTTAAGTTTTTTATAGTTTTTGTTTCCATATTTATTAAGTAGTAAAAAAAAAATAATTATGTAAAAAAAAACATTACATGAATAATAATATTTAATAATAATACATTTAGACGTCAATCAAACCAGCCAAGTACGATTTGTACTCGCGCAACGAAGATTTCGTACAAACCTGTAGGCATATAAGTAAAAGTTATGGTAATTTTATTGCTAAATGAAATTCATTACCTTTTTAAAATTTTAAAATATTTAACTAAAAAATAATGCTTATCGCACTTTTTCATTTATCAGTGCTATAAGACGTTGCTTCATACCAAATTTTAAAATTCGCAGTTCACGGGAAGTACCCTGTAGGATTTGGCTCCCTTGCGAGTGTCGAAAATTTGCGGCATAAGAGGTATCTTTTGATTGCGTTGGCTTAGATGTTTGATTTTTTCACAGCTTCAAGGGACAATAGAACTGAGTATCCGATATGAATTTCAACTTGATACTTCCCACGCGTTGTTGAGAAATAGGATCTTGACAGACAGACGGACAACAAAGTGATCATATAAGGGTTCCGTTTTTTCTTTTTGAGGTACAAAATCCTAAAAAGCAATATTTTTTTGTCATTGGTAATACGTTTTTTATTTTTAATGTTATTGTTACGGAACAAGCTCGAGGCGCACCTGTTGTTGATGGCCTTACCTCTGCCTATAACATAATATGCATTTCATCACAAGTCACAAATTGCACTGCGCCCGTCACCTTGAGGCATAGTTGCTAAGCCTCTTGTGCTTGAAATTTCACTGGCTCTCAAGGACTACTGCCGGAACACACCATTAGGTGCTTGGCGACAGATTTTCTACTTGAGGGTGGTAGCTATCCAGGTGGGCAATCGCAAAATGCCCTTCCACCATGCGGTGAAGCTCAAGCCGGCGATGGGGATCGAACCAGGGTACTGCGGTGCGGCAGTCCATAGCTATTACCGCTCGGCCATCATTGCTTCAAAATATGTTTCAAAATGAATTAATGCGGTGTTAGTTTCTAATCAATAAGACCTTCTGTTTAGTGTCGTAACCACCACGATGCAGGGCGTGCTGATATGAACCTTATTGCCTTGGTTGTTTGTGTAACTTTTGCAACTTATGCCTTATGACGCATCAGTGTGTGTACTGGCGCAAGTCGCTTTGTTAGTGCAAATACTTTATCACACTTGTGTGGTGGGCTGTCCCAGGAAAATATACCTATATCCACATAGCTTTGTTTTGTGTAGGGATATAAAACTGGTATTCCTAATGCATCAGCTAATTGATTGTCCCTATTTATTTGTAAGAACTATGCGGCATTTATCCTATTTATGGCTTTGAACAATGCGTTTAATAGAGTATACATTATTCTTTTGACCTTGATAACCCTGTGGTCTGAGTCATTTGACGGTATAAATATGTTTTATTCTATACGTTAATTTGTTTAAAACATTAATATTGATGAATAAAATTCACATGACTCGTAGTCAACGTGATGTATAACCAAATTATAATGTATTGCTTAGTTACCGGATGTGTGGCTGAAATCATTGTTTTAATTATTATTTGTCCTCTGCAACATATTTGGTAAGCATGCAAAATAACTTTGGTTAGTCTTTTATAGTTCTGAGTTCAAATTAATATTATTCATTTACATAAGTACAAATTGTTTATGTCTCTATTAATTTTAAAATAAGCTAATAAGTATAATAAATATAGTTTATATAAGTATTTTTTTTATGTTCTTATGACGAATCAAGCACGAGGGCCTGATGTTAAGCGGACTAACCTTTGCCTATTGGAGGACTCGTCAGGCGGGCAATGGAGACTAACTATAAAACCATAGTCGACTACAATCTGAAAATGGCCATACAAAACAGAAACGAAGAGGTCGTGGTACTAAAACAACAAAGGCAATGCCGGAATCTGTGGCCGGCCCTTCAACGACAAACTAAACCAGTAAATGCACAGCGTAATACACTAACCAACTAGATATAAGGAGAAAAAAAAATGTATATATATATATATATATAAGTCTGCACTCACTTTAGGTATAAGATATTTTAACTAACACTAGGCTAACTTCCCATCAGGAAGAATATTGATAAGTTTGGAGAATGAACCCACAGTTTTAAAATTATTAAAAGTAACAAAAAAAAGTTATAAGAGTACGTACCACGAGTCTGTAGTGTGTGGCATGTAATAAAAAAATAAAAAATAAACCTTTGCCTATAAAAGATGCATTCCGTCTCAAGTCACGAAATAGTTGTTAAGTCTCATGTGCGTGAAACTTCACTGGCTCTCAAGGACTGCTGCCGGAACACACCGTTAGGTGTTTGGCGAAAGATTTTCTACAGGTTCCTAGTTACAGGATGTGTGGCTGAAATCATAGCTAAAATTATTTTTTGTCCTCTGCAACGCACCCGGTAAGCATGCAACATTATTTACGCTAGTCTCTGAGAGTTCTGAGGTTGTATATTATTCATTTACATTAGTACAAATTGTTTATACTATTTAATTCTCAAATAAGGTAATACAAAGAATGTATAAATAATTATAATTCGATTAAATTTAGTAGCAGTACAACTCTTTGTGCAAGTTCGTCCAGGGAAGTACTGTCACCATACTAATTTCTACCACCAAGCAGATATATTCGTATTACTGTGTTCCGGTTTAAGAGGCATTTTACATTTTAATGCGGTATACGAAGATTTTAAGCGCTTAATTTACTATCATAGGAAATATCTACAAGTTGTTTAATAATTGATAAAATTAGAATAATCTGTTCTCTTTTCAGTTAATGTACCAGATTTACAAACATAACATTAATTATTTTGTAGTGACAAATGTCCCGCACCTTGTTTTACGAATTAAAGTACACATAGCCAACTTCAGAGTTCTATCTCTTGTATAAAGATTCATCAAATTAACTACAAAAAAAAAACTGTGCATCAGGCATATAATCCTGTTGACACATAGTGTACTAGAATATCGATTATTAATCGTCATTGAAGAAAAAAAAAATAAAGATCTTGCGCCAATTTCCACGAATTATATCAGCAGTTTACCACGATATATTGCGTTTAATAAAGTGTAATTCCAAACAGATATTATATGAAAAGAAAGTTCATTCTTTAATCAATCTGATCTTTAATAAATTGTGATATTAACTCTGTTTTGTTAGATAAGAAAAAATATTTAACATAACTCGAAATGCTCATGAATTGAAATGTACAAGCGCGAGGCGATCAGTACCGCGCGAGCGCCCATCGAGGTAGGACCTGTGTTCGTTTTGCCTTGCTCTGACGTTTCGTACGCGGAACGCTTAGACGCAAGTTTATAGTGCGACCACAGAGTTTTGATCATGTCTTTATTTTTTAAAGTAACAAACTATACTTAATATTTGTTGTCCATAATATAGGTATTGTTGTCTTGTTAAGTAACTACATTTTTAGTTTCTGTTCATCCATTGTGTTAAAAAAAGGAAACGTCACAATTATGCAGCCTTATACAGCGTTATTGGAAAAATGCTAACAACCTCAGAGAGTTGACTTCTTCTTTTTGGTCTGCTAGTTTTTATATTATTCTAGTTTAAATTAGTAACTCACTATAACTTTTATTTTAGGAGGATAAGATGACAGGCGAATAATTGATTTCGAAATTTTTGGATTTAGTTAATGTCTATAAGTGATAATAGCGATAACTTCAGCTGGAAATTAAACTACTTTCCTAATTTGTACAAACCGGCCTCCCGGCTTTTCCTTCATTTGTACAAACCGCGATTTCAGTTAGCGGTCAATAGTCGTGTTTACATATTCACCATAAAATCTGCGTAAGTTCGATTTTCATAACTCAAACGGTTTTCGTGAGGATGGATCCTTGGCTATGCGAGAAAAAATCCATAATATTCTGATATAACAGAAAGTATGTTTAAAATTGATATGAAATCTGAAACCAGCTCAAATTACATTTTGGCGCCAAAATTTTGTATAGATTTATGTCATTTAAAAATAATCTCGTAACTACTTCTAAAGTAATTAACCTAGAAAGCTGTAATTTTGCATTTGTATAGGCAATAAGTCAATAACGATGTTAAAAGAAATTAAAAGGATAAGGATTGATAACTTTTTTTTTTATAGATTTTTTTATTTGACCCCTGTTTTTGTTACGGCTGGAATTCCGGTGGTCTAAAAAAAAGGTTTAGTGTGAAGCTTGTATTTATCCGATCGTTATTATTTAAACGTTGTTAGTAAGCTATTATCATTGGCTATACAACAAAAAAAACCGCATTACTCTATGGTAACGAGAAGTTACTCAAATCATGAAATGAAAAAAAATAACTTTCACTCGATGCATTTTGCCGCGCAAACACTCACCGATCGAAATTTACGTAATAAATAATCTCGTAACTACTTTTAAACCTGTAAACCTAAACATCTGAAACAATTCAGGTGTATAGATTACATCTGAATAATCATATCAAAAGAAAAACCAAATTCGTAGGTGGTATAGTTTTTGAGAAATAAAATAAAATCCGCTTATGTACAGTTTTCCCGCCAAAATTCTTAAAAAAAATCGCGTTGTTTTAATCTCGTTACTACTTATAAAATATTTATCCTTACAATCTGGTATTATTCATGGGTAAAGAACCATAATAAATACACACATTAAAAAAAAAAACAAAGTTGTAGGTGGAATAGTTTCGGAAAAAAAAAAAAAAAAAAAAAAAAAAAATGCCGTTTCCCGCCATTTTCGTCGTCTGTTCAAACCCATTTTCCTGTAAAATTTTCCATGAAAAGGTCTGTTTTCATTTCTTTTCCCGTAAAGAGAATATGATGAGGATTGCATTGGTACCAAGAAGTTTATATGTTGATTGGAGACTGCCACAAATAAACTCGATTAAAAAACCAAATACCTCAAAATCTGGAAAAATATATTTTTATTCGCTGTTTGATCCACTCAAACTAAATGTATGAAAATGTTATTTTTTGTATGGTATAGGAAATATATTGGGGTATGGGGATGTTAGGGTGACATGTTTAGGTAATGGAAAACTACTTAGTACTACAAAAAAACGTTACGGGGCGTCGCGGGATAAAAAAACGTGAGCAGTTTGGACGATTGTGTCATAGGAGGTGGACAGATTGGACGCACGAGGGGTAATCTTGTAACTACGTCAACAGTTATAAACCTAGAAAACCGCAATTTTGCATATGTATAAGTCATTTTTTACTCGATACATTTTGCAACGCAAACACTTACCGATGCAATTTTGCGTATTAAATAATCTTGTAACTAATTTTAAACTTCTAAACCAGAAAATCGGAAATAATACAGGTGTATAAATTACATGTAAATAATAATATCAAAGAAGGACCAAAGCCGTAGGTGGTATAGTTTTTATATAATAGGGTAGTTGACTTGTTGTTTTAAAGTATGTTAAATTATTTAGGACACTGAAATATACACCTAGCATTTTTAATATTTTTTTAGGAGTCCTGAAATACTAGAAATCCATCTTTTTATTTCAACTTTTAAAATTGGCGCTAAAACATCATTCAATGGCGGCCTGTATGCTTATGACGTCACAAGTACAAAAACAAATAGTACTGAATGTAATTCGTTTTGCTTGCTTCTTGTAGTGTCGCATGTCGTGTGTAATCGATTTTAGAATCGATTATACAGGTTGTTCGGCAGAACGTGTACCATAGTGTAGGGGTGTATGTAGACTAAATAAAACAATCACAGAACCAACACAGTTTGAAGCACGGATACATGAGTGGCAGCATTATCAATTCTTTTTCATACATGGTAATTAAACAACTTTAAACGGTTGAAAATTACTATTTTATTGAAAATTTTTGTAATCCCGAAATGTAAACACCTTCAAGTGATCGAGACAATGGCGTGCAGTGACATCGGAATAAAAATAAAAGATAAACATAGCTTAAAGTTGTTGTATTACTATGAGTAATGATTGCAAAATGTTTCCATAGATTCTTGTTCCAAGTTTTGGTTTTATTATCTATGATGATCTTTGATCAAATCTCACGGTGAAATATGATCAAAGATAATATAATATAACAATAGATGAGTCAAATGTACGTATTACACTATTCAATATATGGGATCCAATGGATTTGATAGTGTAATATGAGCCTAAGTAGTACATCGATAGTGATGCGACATTTTGTGGGTTGCTTGCTATTAGCAATTACTAATGTCAACTGTCACTGTCAAAACCTTTGGAAGCAAACTCTAATTACTGTTACCTATTCTGTGGCTTTGTTTTTGTCCTTATGACATAATTTCCGCCCTTACTTCCGTTTGAGATCACAAGACTTAAAGAAAATTTAAACACATTTTGTTTATTCAAAATAAAGGTAATCCAATGCAGAATAAATAATTTGTTAATTTCATCGAGTCGTGTGCTCCAACTACTATCATGTTAACGTTACACTGTATTCTATTTTAGACTGTGTCAACTACCCTATTGGGTTGTTTTCTTTAAAATATTTGGCGTAAAAATCTGTAACAATTCATGGCTAAAGAACAATAGTAAATTATCATATTAACAGAAGAATCGAAGTTCTAGGTGAGTTAGTTACGAAAAAATAAAAATAGCAATTAAATTACTATTTCCCACCATTTTTGTCGTGTGTTGAAACCCCATTACCAGTAATTTTTTTTTAAAAAAAGGTGTATTATCATTTATTTTCCATAGAGAAAATAGTGAGCATAAGAGTATATAGTGAGGATTGCATTGGTATCAAGAAGTATATATGTTGATTATAGATTGCATCAAAGATATTCGATTTAAAAACAAAAAACCTCGAAATCTGTAAATATATATTTACATTTCGCTGTTTGGTCTACTCAAACTAAATGGATGAAAATGTTATTTTTTTAATGGTATAGGTGATATATTGTGGTCTGGGAATATAAGGGTGACATGTTTAAGTAATGGAAAACCAAAAACGTCATGGGACGTTTGTGGTTGGTACTAAGTTGTTTTCCGGATGCACAGAAAAATAAACCTCTATCCTATGCATGGTCATTATGGCAGACAGTGTTAACGACTGGATATAGATACTGAAGAGTGTGAACGAGGAAAAAAGCAATTTAAGGAAAATTGAAAAGAAAGAGCTTTTAGTCCGCAGTTTTTAATCAATCCCGTTACATTAAATATTTATATAATTTTAAGCTGTATAATTTTTTAATTATTTAAGTTTATTGTTACAATAAATGATTCAAACATATCTATTTTTTATTCATCAAGGATGAAATGTAAATACGATGAATAAATACGATTCACGATGTAGGTTGACTATTTAATGTACATGCCAACTTCTTTTCTATAACATTAGCAAGTAATCGACAAGAAATTGATTATTTACTCATGCCAATCACACAATTTTTAAATTCGCAACTTACATTTCTTTATTAATGAGTGCTAGTATCAAAATATGTTACTCACAGTCACGCTATTCCGTCGTCACTTCTTTCGCTTGTGTAAGCGATGCGCTGGCATTTACCTAAACTTCAGTAGCGTGATTTTGTGAAATGGCTCTTAAAGGGTATGGGAGCCGGTGAAATTACAGGCACATGAGACTTAACAACTTTATGTCTCAGCGTGATGGGCGCGTTAAAGGCATAGGTTACCGGTTAACACCATATGCCTCGCGCTAGTTCCATCACGATAGCTACCACGATAGATCATCCTGAGGCATGAAGTTAAAGTCTCGTGTGCCTGAAATGTAAGGTTCTCAAAGTGAGGCGGTTTTTGTATGTGAGAGAACGTTAAACTTTTCATATAGTAATACAGTAAATCGTAATGTATACTTCAAAGTTAATAAAATTGCAATAATACATAACAAAAGGTTTCGCAGTTAAACTCAAAAGTATTTGCTATACATGAATATCCTGATAAGTGCAACTGCAATGGGGACTATTATTCGTTGGCAAATCACAGAAACGATAGACAAAATAACTGGTTTTATTATATAAACGTCTTTTTCTAGGAATTCTAACGTTGAAAAATGTGACTTAGAGTATTAGAATCAGCTTGGTACCCATTTAAAACGGTTTGTTAATATTTTCACGTAATAGATGTTAAGTTCCATATTCAAAATAATAATTATGTAGGCACACTATGCGAATTTGACTATTATATACCAAGGTCTACTTTATAATAATGAATAGATTCAGGCGTTACTTTGCGGAAATCCGTATTTAATAATAACAAATATTTTTAAAATATTTTACGAAAACATCAAATTAATATTTTAATAAAACACTCAAAAATATAAAAATATATCTAGTGACAATTCCGCCCAATTTTCTTGCTAAGCCGACGTGACGTCACAAACGCCACGCAGCTAAACCGGAAGAACCTTCGACGCGTTTCGTTTCTACACGAAGCATCCTCAGGAGGTCTTGACTCTTCGAGCGCACGATCGAGAATTCTCGAATTTCTCGAAAAATTGGGCGGAATTGTCACTAGATATATTTTTATATTTTTAAGTGTTTTATTAAAATATTAATTTGATGTTCTCGTCAAATATTTTAAAAATATTTGTTATTCTACTTTATAACTTAATAACTAAGTCTACGCCACAAAAAGGATACTAAAAGCTAAGGTCCTGAATAAATATACCGTCACATAAAGGTATTGAAATGAACGTAATTTTTAAACATGTAAATAAACTGCTTATATGAGCTTGCGAAATTACTATTCTTCAAGCTTGGAAGCTTAAGCCCGCGACAAAATTCGTCTAGCACCAACTGGCATGTAAGTGACAGCCGCTGCCACAAAACTACCGCGGCTTCAAAAAGTTGTTATAGTAATATCTATAATAAATTATAAGTTTTTTTGCATTGTACTGTGGTTATACCTTTTTGCTGAGCAGCAGTAGTTTTTTCATAGATAAGTGCACCGTAGTTTGCACGGCTATAAATATGCAAAATTGTTAACTCTGTCTCAAGTGGCAAATACACTGCGCCCATCAAAATCCTGAGAAATAAAGTTTTTAAGTCCCACGTGCCTGTAATTTCACCGTAATCCATACCCTTCAAACCGCAAGACAGTAACGTGAAAATTACTCATGATGCTAGTACTTCCCCGGATTGTCACAAAAAGTTTCACAGCTACTATAACGTGCCGTTTGTTTAAATTTAACCAAAAAGTATTGGGAGAACCCTACTATAAATTTTATCCAAAACCGTGTTTTTGTCGACAAATCGATTCTAAAAGTATCAGGTGTGCTCGATCCTAAAGCACACACGGTAAGGCAATAGTCGCTTGCCAATAAATCTCAAAGGCTCGCAAAAAGCACTTTGGCAACGATTCCACGGTCGGGGCCAGGTTGTAGTATACCTATATCCGATCTTGGAACTTTTTATAGGATCCTACTTAGTTTTAAGGGCACTAATATATTTCGTACCGTTACAGGTGGAATTTTCGTAATTATGTTAATGTTATTGTAGCGAATTGTTTAATAAATAATAATAATAAAACCAGCCAAGTGTGAGTTGGACTCACGCACTGAGGGTGAGGCACGACGGTGTCGCATTCTTAATTTAAAATAAGTGCAAATATTGCCGCATCACCGCACCGTGTTATCTGTATTAGAACTGTTTTACTAGGCTACATGATATTAGTGACGTGCGTGGAAAGTGACCGCACCGAGGCCTCTGCAAAGGAGACTCCGACTACGTACCGGGAGATGGTGGAGAAAGCTATGGTATGTACACAAATATTTTAGTAGCCTCAATCAAGACCCCCTTGTATTTAGAAAATGCCCTTGTAATCAAGGCTTCAATTAACCTACTTACTATAAACAACTATAAAATCATTTTTTTGAGGACAATTCATTAACTAAGAAAACCCACCAGATATTATTTTATAAACAATGCACCATACTAACACATATTCTGTGTAATTTACTATAGGTTACATAATACCGTTGCATAGATACAGCCCATTTAAGATTGTTTGGACGGACGGACCACCGAGGCTTACTAATAGCGTCCCGTTTTCTAGTAAAAAAAAGATATTCAACTAAAAAAACGGTACTACGCACAACAGTCTTCGTTAGGAACTTCTTCAATGGCTTCGTAGAACGCATTCACCGTCATCGACGTAGGGCTCGTAAAGCTGTGCCTCTAACTTTGTCTCTAATTTTAAGTAACAATAAGAAGTCGTCATGTGCGAGGTCTGGCCTGTACGTTGGTTGCGTCATCAGTTCTTTATTTAAAACTTTCAAATACCCTTCCATTACCTTAGTGGAATATGAGGACGCGTAATTGCGGTGAAGAACGACATTGCTTCGAGGAAGCTTTTCTTGTCAGGTTCGATTTTTCTTAACTTTCGTTGGTGAACCTTCAAAAAACTAGTTTCATCGCCTGTCACGATATTATAAGCAGCCAATGACTGTCTTCCATTAAACCGTTTTAATCATATAACTGCACCACTCCACATGCAGTCTTTAATGTTTTCCCGTTAAATCATACGCTACTCATTGAATGCAAAGCTTCCAAGCTTTCAGGTGCACATGCAAAATGTTTTCCACTTGGCTCATTCCTATGCCTAGTAAAGTTTATTTTTTGTCAGATTCACTCAATTGTCTTACGGTATCAATGATAATTCTGTAATCTCAGTCATCAGCTGACCTTCACGTAAGTACATCGTCATGGAGATAATCACGTTCACGTCTAAATTCTTTAAACCCCAAATACTCGGTGTATTTGGGGTTTAAAGAATTTACATATTCATAACTAAATTTTTGCCTGATACAAGGAGCTTCATAACTAAATGCCAATTGGAAGTCTTTCGCAAATCTCTTATTGTAATAAGCCACAGCAAAAATCGTTAAAAGATATTGAGTGAAAATTTTCACGTCCATTATTCCTTGTGATAGGGACGCTACGATAAGAAAACAAACGACAGTTTCCCAAATTAAAAATGAACATGTTTCTGGAGAGTTTCATTTTTGAATTCCATACATACTTTTTGTTTTTTATTGTATGTGGCCAGTTCCAGCTGCCCCACGTATGATCATCAATTAAAATTGGGCAAATATCAGTTGTACTCGCACTAACAACATTGATGCTTGTACGATACTTACAACAAACGTATCGTTTTGGTACATGGTACAAAAGCCTTGCTGGGCGAACCAGGCCTTAGGCGGTTTTTTACTAAAGATTTGTATTCGACCATTTTATCTCATATTTACTATCACGTTTTGAAGCAGTGATGCCTCAGTGGCATTGGCTATGGACTATCGCACTGCAAGTCCATGGTTCGAATCCCACCGCAGGCTTGAGCTTCACTGCATAGTGGTAGGACATTTTGTGAACGCCCGCCTGGCTAGCTACCACCCTCAAGTAGAAAATCTGTCACCAAGCACCTGACGGTGTGTTACGACAACTGTCCTTGAGAGCTAGTAATTCGAGGTTAAACCTGTCTAACACCTTCGACGGAAATGATCACTTACCATCAGGTGAGATTGTGGTCAAAGGCTTAACTGTCAGCAATAAAAAAAAAATGTGCGAGCCGGGTTGGAACTTGGCTGGTTTTCATTGACAGACTTGTATTTGACTACATTAAGCTCATATTATTCACCATCAACTGGGTATCATCTCCAGGCTCCAGGGTTGCTCCTTCTCTTTTTTTTGTGCCTGTTGGTTAGCCTTTGATCACTATCTCACCTGATGGTAAGTGATGATGTGGTCGAAGATGTTGATCAGGCTAACCTAGAAGTACTGGCTCTCAAGGACAGCTGCCGGGACACACCGTTAGGTGCTTGGCGACAGATTTTCTACTTGAGGGTGGTAGCTAGCCAGGTGGGCATTCGCAAAATGCCCTATCACCATGCTATAACGACTGCCATCCTAAGACAACAACCGGGACCGACGGCTTAACGTGTGATCCGAAGCACAGAAACGCTCAGTAAAAAACCCATCCAACTCATGACCGCGGGCGACGTTGCTTAACTTTGCTGATCGGTTGAGAACAGCTAAACTTCGCTACGAGCGCTTCTAACATATAATCTGAATAATTTCCTGATCTAAGGATCGAACCCAACTTGAAACTCGAAAGCGACGCTGAACTCCACTGGACCTCTTTAAACTTATTTAAGAGTACATCTGTCAGGACAAAATATACCTAAAGGAAGTAAAAAGCATCACGGCCTTCCATTCCATATTACAAAGCGGCACTAATTTAATTAGAAACTTTGGAAGCAGTTCCGGGGAAGTTAACCTGTTTACAGCCACGGCAGGCGCGAGCTTAAATCAATACATCACGTCCCACAAAACGGAATCAGTTTCATTATCTTCATGTTTTATTATTCAGTAAGCTTTAATTTTGTATGGCACTGGATCCGATAGAATAAATATGAAGCAGTGATGGCTCAGTGGCATAGGCTATGGACTGCCGCGCAGCATGTCCATGGTTCGAAAATCACCGCAGGCTTGAGCTTCACCGCATGGTTGAAGGGCATTTTACGAATGCCCGCCTGGCCAGCTAACACTCTAAGTAGAAAATCTGTCGCCAAGCACTTAACGGTGTGTTCCGGCAGTTGTCCTTGAGAGCCTATAAAGCCCTAATTCTAGGTTAAGCCTGTTAACACCTTCGAGCAAATCATCACTTACCATGAGGTAAGATTGTGAACAAGGGCTTACTTATCAGAAAAAAAGTAATGACTTTAGGATCGCCCCTATGTCATTCGACCTTGAAATGTGAACTGTGGATGCCCATTGCTTAAACACATCTGCTTATCGTTGAGACATACATAGAGCTCCACTTTTCTCAAACCAGGATAAACGTACATTCATTAAAATTTTACCCTCACACACCTAGATAACGGTTAAAATAGTAATCAGACACTTATCAGCTGTAAAAATATTATAAATCGAACATTCATTAATTTTTCATTTGAAGCGCTCGTATGGAAGTTTACTTAGCTGTTCTCAACCGATCAGCAAAAGTTAATAAACGTCGCGCGCGGTCGGGAATTGGATGGGTGACCGCTAGTGACATTACTACTGAGCGTTTCCGTGCTTCGGAGGGCACGTTAAGCCGTCGGTCCCGGTCGTTGTCTTAGGATGGCAGTCGTTATAGCATGGTGGTAGGGCATTTTGCGAATGCCCGCTTGGCTAGCTATCAGCCTCAAGTAGAAAATCTGTCGCCAAGCACCTAACGGTGTGTTCCGGCAACTGTCCTTGAGAGCCAGTACTTCTAGGTTAGCCTGAACAACATCTTCGACCACATCATCACTTACGATAAGGCGAGATAGTGGTCAAAGGCTTACCTATCAGGCATAAAAAAAGAAAAAAATACACTTTAATGATTCCAACCTATCTAGTGTGCTAAATTAAACTTAGCTCTCACATTTGGAGTCAAATAACACCTACTTTAAAAGCAAAACTTGTTGCAATTACTCGTTCTTGTCCTTGAATATCAGCAAAATATATCCCTATTATGTACCAGAAATTGAAACTATACGTTCTTCAGTATTTCAATTTACGTCGTGTTCAAGGCCAGGTAGTGGGAATGCGGCCAAAAAGCTTTAAATTAATAGACGCTCCTGGAAACTAGTTTACTAAGAAAATGGACTGTGAGTGTGGAGTAAGTACTTTATTTAAGTTTCGTTTCTCACGAAAGGTTAGAGTGAATTGTTACATAAGTGTTGCTTATATTAGATTCTCTAATAAGGGACATAACTTAACATCATAGTTAAGCCTACAATTTGAAGCGCTCGTAGCGAAATTTGCTTAGCTGTTCTTTACCAATCAGCAAAGTTAAGCAACGTTCGCCGCGGTCACGAGTTGGATGGGTGACCGCTAGTGACATTGCTACTGAGCGCTTCCGCGCTTCGGTGCACTTTAAGCCGTCTGTCCCGGTTGTTGTCTTAGGATAGCAGTTGTTATAGCATGGTGGTAGGGCATTTTGTGAATGCCCGCCTGGCTAGTACGAGTACCAGTTTTTTTTTATACCTGATAGGAAAGCCTTTGAACACAATCTCACCTGATGGTAATTAATGATGTGGTCGAAGATGTTCAGGCTTACCTAGAATTACTGGCTCTTAAGGACAGCTGCCGGAACACACCGTTAGGTGCTTGGCGACAGATTTTCTAGAGGGTGGTCGCTAGGCAAGTGGGCATTCGGAAAATGCCCTTCCACCATGCGGTGAAGTTCAAGCCCGCGGCGGGATTCGAACCATGGACCTGCTGCGCGGCAGTTCATAGCCAATGCAACTGAGCCATCACTTTTTCACTGGTTATTGATCTTGTATCGATTGGAACTTTAAGCATCTCTAAATCCTAACACATCATAGATAAAGAAACAATTGAAATATCATTCATACACTCCTGGATTCGGGTTTGTGTGATGCTAACGAGGTAATAACGTCGTTACGTTCTCCGTTGTTACGTTATCCATGTTTGGTACTTTATGGGATGGAACTATATAATAATCTAGTAGTTGAAATGAAATGAAATGAAATGAAATGAAATGAAATGAAATGAAATGAAATGAGATTTATTGCGTAAAATATGGTGTTACAAGTTGTTGTACAAGTCATAATAATGAGTAGTTTCACATATTTAGTCAGAAATCTGACATGCAAAATTAAAATTACCAAATTAATTAGTTGAGCATATAAAATATAATAATACAATTACAATACATTAACCAAACACATTTTTTAAAATAAATTGTTCGTTATGTAGTTATAGTACTATATAGTAATGTAGTAACTAAATATTAATGTAGTAGTTACAACGTATGTTATTTGTCTTGTATAACTTGATGTTAGGTCAGTATTTTATTCATCTAATAGAAATTGTGTTTTAACTTTGAATTTTGACTTGATTTTAAGCTTTCTTAAGGTCTTTTACAGGTTTATCAAAGCTTTGGGTGATTTAACGGCCAATGAAAACATCGTATTCTATGACTATTTTTTAGATTTAACTTACATCATATTGCATGCATTTGGACATTATTTCGTACGTGTCATCGAAGTCAGTCACGACTCCAGACACTTCGAGAATGATCATGGAAAGACGTCGATATCACGTCCAACTGCTTCCTAGGATATGACAATAAAAGAAAAAGAAACACTCAATGAGCAACATGCAATCGTCCATACAAGGAGATTATTGCTGGATATTAGGCGCACAAGGTTACTCGCAGTTGGCGGGTATACCTTTATATCTGTCTTGGTGTAGTCCTGTATCTAACGTAGACATATTTTAGTCAGATCCTTTGGTAGATAAAAAACAACTCTATAACGACGCACAAGTATGAATAAAACGAAAATCTTGTTCTTGATCTGGCACACAGCGTTGTCCACCGATTCACCTGATATGACACAAGACTGTTAATACATTATTAAAAGTTCCAATAAGTTGATCAATAAAAAAATAATGCAAAAGTTTATTAAAATGTTGATAATAACCATTACGAACAGACGGACAATACAGTTCATTTACAGGACTTCTTTTGCCGTTCAAACGGCAAACGGTATTTTAGGATTCCGTAACCAAACGGCAAATGTAGTTATGTAAATGAACTGTATCTGTTCGTAATAATTTATTATGTTATTGCCATTACATTTACACTATTACCAAAATATATTTTTTATAGAAAATTAAATAAAGTAATTTTAAGAAGTGTTTTTCACCATACATGATCAAGTTTGTACAGCAAAAGAATCTCATGAAAATTTTTATATCTGGAATATAACTAGCTCTTTATCTCTTGTTAAACTAAAATATTAACAGTTTTTATCACAAAAACTTAGGACGTTAACGGCACTGATTAACATTATAGTCTCATAAAAGGCATGACGTAAGTTTAAATCTTAACTAGAGTTAACTCAACTGGGGACTGAGACAGACAAAGTTCTAAGTGGATTGCAGTCAAACTAGGATAACGTGGTTTGAGTACTCGATTTTGGTTTATATATACCTACCAGTACAGTAACAGGTACGGTTATATATATTATACTAAGTTCGATATTTGATACCTAGTATAACAAAATTAGAAATATACGATAGATAAAATTTTTGTTGATCGGAACTAAAATTTTTCCTATCGTATATTTGCAATTTTGTAATGTAATCCGCATAGCAAGCATTATTGCAAACATAACAATTTTAAAATAGATACCTAGTATTTTCACACTACTGCACAAAAAAGGAGTGTTATGTTTTCAGGGTTCATGTATGTATGTTTGTGAGTTTGTTTATTCCACCATAACTTCTAAACGGCTGAACCGATTTTAATGTATGATATCGTTAGATTATTCTCGATAGCGCGTGACAGTACATAAAAAAAACTGGTGGATTTTAGAGGCCGTATTGGGAGTTTTTTTTTAAATATCGAATGTTGTATTAAAATGAAGAGCTTTAAAAAACGGTTCCATAAGTATATATAACTCGCAGTTTAAATTTCAATGGGACGATAAAACGCTTAACGAAAATAAATTATATGCAGTCGGGTTTTTTAATTAATTTATATATGTTACTTGTTAGTGTCGTGGTTATATTAACACTTGATGATGGATATACTTATTTAGATGTATAAGGCGCTCTGTTTCAAAGCGAAGGGTAAGGGCAAAACACAAAAACAAATGTTTTTGGCACGTTTCCTGGCGAAAATATGCTTTGTAATAAATATGTCCTGTTACACGTATCCTGAAGTTTGCAATCCAGATTTCTATAGATGTACTGTACTGTACTGTACTGTATCAGCCGGAATGCCCCCTGCTGAACATAGCCTCTCTATTTAGGGGGTGTTTGCCATAATCCCCACGCTTGGCAGGCGTCTTGGGGTTCGCAGTATATGATACCAGTTCCTCAGAACGCGTTGCTGCCCACCATCTGGTATTTTACCTTTAGTCGCCTCTTACGACACCCAGAGGTAGAAATGGGGGGGGTGACATTCTAACCCCACGGGGGTTGTTAGGTATAGTAGGATAGAAATAGTATTCCGAACTATTTGAAAATTTTGAAGTACAGAGATTTCAGTAAATTTTTAGAGATGTATCAAATTCGTTTGCTACTAAACTTGGGTCAGTTATTCTTTAAGTTCAAACGAATGTTTTCGTGGTCCATTTTTTCGCACACTAATTAAAAATAAGGATTATAAGAGTAAAAGCTATTTCCGCCTACTAAAACATAATTATAAGTTGAGTCAAAACCAACTTCGTTTAATAACAGATATGATCAGGCAATAATAGTAAGGCACACTGCCTTCACCGTCCACTGATTCGAGCTCATAGATTTCTTGCTAAATATGACGCGCGAGCAACCGCTAAATGTACCAAATCAACTGGTTTTACCGTTCGCCTTAGGTTAAGTTTTTAAGAGGAATGGGAAGAGAAGCTCCTACAGAAAAATAGGTATTAAAACAAAGTGATGCTGTCTCGCCGCTAAACGCCCGAACAGAATAGTGCGATAAGGACAATTCCAGCTTCTTCAAGTTTTGACTTAAAATTTGCGCATAATTTGCCTTCTGGGAGAAAACTTTTCTCTTATAAATAGTAAACATTAATAAAATCTAAAAATTTTGACCTGACAGAATAAACTAGCTTTATAGGTTTTCCTATTTCTTTATTTATCATTAGTTTTCTTATAAATAATTCACAAACTAGAGAAACAAGTATTGAGAAAAATAGGTATTAAATTCCCATTATTTCAAATTCCTTTGATATAATGATAAAATCAAAATCTATAAACCTGGATATTGATAACATCTATAACATTTCATTCCAAAAATCATCAAAATCGGTGATTGTTTATGGAGATAGAAACGTTTTCTCTTTTTGTATGAAAATTCGAGACTTCCCTCCAGTCTTAAATTTTAGTTAAGGGGAGAAGTTAAGGGGACCTTCCTTCACAGTAATTTATTGATGCTCATTTGTACGGACTGGCCTAGTTCGTATTTGTACACTATGTTGTAGTGTAAATGCTAATGGTTTATACATTCAAAATACAACAGTAGTAGCAGCAACCACATTAAAAAATTAGATAGAGGAATGTTTGTTTTTTTTTATTGCTAAATGAAATCCATAACATTCTAAAATTATTCAAAATATTTTTATTGTATGATGGTACTAAAAATATATGCTTTTCGGAATTTTCCCTTTATCTGTGATATAAGAGGTTTTTTCGTACCAAATTTTAAGATTCTGAGTTCACGGGAAGAACCCTTAAGATTTTGATTTCCTTGCGAGTGTCGAAAATTTGCGTCATAAACGGCTATATCTTTTAATTGCATTGACTTAGAAATTTGTTTTGTTTTTTCACAGCAAGGGGCAGTAGACTTGTATGATTGATATAAATTTCAGCTTGATACCTCTACGCGTTCCTGAGGAAAAGGGTCTTGAAAGACAGACAGATGGACAACAAAGTGATTCTATTTGGATTCCGCTTTTTCTTTTTAAGGCACGGGCTAAAAATGTGATGGGGTTCCCTAATTGGAAAATAGGTACTGTTGGTATGCATGTCAGATTTATGAGAACAGATAAATATAATTTTCTTAAAGATTCTCTTTTTGAATAACTGAAATTTGTTGTTAAAAATGTCTACTAGAATCACATTTTATTAAGATAAAAGTTAGGTATATTATTCGTAACACCTGTACCTGTTTTATTGAAGTATTAATCAAAGTGGGTAGTAAAAACCAGAAATTAGTTAGCGTTATAAAACTATTCATAATATTATCTTACTATTCATCCGGTATACTCCCGAATTATAGGAAGAAATATCAATGAAAGAGAAAATATTGAAAAATTTAATACCTAAAAATATATTTAATATCTACTTTATGAGATAAAGACAATGACATGTTCAAAAAAAATATGTTTTGTATCAGGTTTTAGGTTTGTAACTCTTTCTGTTATCGAGCTAGAAATCCGTGATATATCTACCTACGAATGGACGGACTAACCGTCGGAGAGAATGTAGGTTGACCTTTATAAGGCTGCGGTTTGTCCTTTGACTGCGTACCTTTTTATATCTGAAAGGCTAACCTTTATCCACTATCTCACTTGATAGTAAGTGATGATGTGGTCTAAGGAGTTTTTAAGCTAATTTAGAATTACTGGCTCTCAAAAACAGCTGCCGGAACACACCGTTACGTGCTTTGCGACAGATTTTCTACTTGGGGGTGGTAGCTAGCCAGGCGGGCATTCACAAATGCCCTACCACCATGCTGTTACGACTGCCATCCTAAGACAACAGCTGGGACCGATGGCTTAACTCTGTAACAAGAGCTGCTCATTAGCTTCATAGCTGTTACACTATATTCTACTTATATATTAAATTCGCTTGACCTCAATATAAGGCATTATTTCATTAATAAATGTCAATAATTTACTTTTTTTTCTATGCCTGACAGGTTAACTTTAGACTACTATCTCACCTGATGGTAAGTGATGATGTGGTCGAAGATGTTGTTCAGGCTAACCTGGAATTACTATCTCTCAAGGACAACTGCCGGAACACACCGTTACGTGCTTTGCGACAGATTTTCTACTTGAGGATGGTAGCTAGCCAGGCGGGCATTCACAAAATGCCCTACCACCATGCTGTTACGACTGCCATCCTAAGACAACAACTGGGACCGATGGCTTAACATGCCATCCGAAGCACGGAAGCGCTGATGGGGCTAAGAACGGCTAAGGAAACTTCCCTACGAGCGCTACACTTAAAACTGCAATGGCAAGATCTGCCACTTGACTTTTGGAAGAAAGACTTTTACTACTGCAATATCCGCAATTCACATTTTGTTAACGTAGTCAGATAGAAAAGAGAAAATTCTAATAAAATCAAAATCCTTAATTATCTAACCAATGACCGCATTACGTGTTCTTTACTGGTTCTGTTATTAAAACCAAGTTGCGTCGTTTCATAATTCGCAAACAACCCCAATGTTATTATTCATTCCACAATTATTGACGTTCCATTATTGCGCACTTTGCTTTCTTTGTCATCACAGCAGGTATATACCTGCCCTATAATATACCACACGGAAAATATATCAAAAAGCAAAAAAAAGGAAATCACCGTTTTTCCTCGTCGTGTACTTGACAAGAGCTCTTTTGTCGAATATATCGGATATTTTCCGATGACAATAATTATTTTCCCGTGTGACATTATGACAACATAGCATTGTTCTCGTGGGATTCACGAACGGACCTCAGTTATTATTGTTTTACCTCTAAGAAATACTGTTTGATATACTTAAGCACGATTAATGTATTACGCATGATCCATAACTTCTATTTCTTCAAGCAAGAACAAGACTTTAATCTTGTAATTCATCTGTAAGTAATTGCCTAATTCGTATAATATATATATATATATATAAATACACCTTAACCTATATCATCCTGTTGGAGTCGTCGGGGTTATGGCAGCCTTCCTTAATGAGAAAGGCCTTTGTTCAACGCTAGACGCTATAGCTGTTGAAAAGTGTGTCAGCGTAGCTACAGGTATTAACTCCGGCCGATGCATAACTTCCATACTTTTATCAACACTGTAACAATAGCTGCTCATTAGCTTCATAGCTGTTACATTATATTCTACTTATATCAATTCAGCTTGACCTCAATATGAGGCAATATTTCATTAATAAATGTCAATAATTTACTTTTTTTTCTATGCCTGACAGGTTAGCTTTTGACTACTATCTCACCTGATGGTAAGTGATGATGTGGTCGAAGATGTTGTTCAGGCTAACCTGGAATTACTAGCTCTCAAAGACAACTGCTGGAACACACCGTTATGTGCTTGGCGACAGATTTTCTACTTGAGGGTTGTAGCTAGCCAGGCCTGCATTCGAAAAATGCCCTACCACCATGCTATAACGACTGCCATCCTCAGACAACAACCGGGACCGACGGCTTAACGTGCCCTCCGAAGCACGGAAATGCTCAGTACGCTGCGGAAAAGCGGCGGACGTTGCTTAACTTTGCTGATCGGTTAAGAACAACTAATCAAACTTCGCTACGAGCGCTTCAATTTCTTATTCCGAATACTGTTTCTACTGGATATGAAACTTGTCCATAATTATATACGTGTATATATTTATATGCATATCTATTTAATATATATAGGCCACAATATTGTTTCAATGAGATGAGATGAGAGAGATCATACAGACCTAAATAATACGTGTGCTATAAGAAAGTACCAAAACCAGAACCTTATATTTTTCCTCGACAGAAACTTGGAAGATCATCGTATTCCACTGAACAAATAAAAAAATGCCCAATATCGAGCTTAACTTAGTGAGAGGTCCCGTAGCTGTTGACCTTAGTGTAATCCAAAGGGTCTGGTTTATTAATGTGACTTTCACGAACAAACTTAACCATTGGCTTTGCTCGGTTATATCTCAAACACTTAGTAATCCCTTTTAACAAACTACTTGACCAAAAATTCATTTCCCGAACGGCAATCGAACCCGCGCGTTGTTAATGTGATTATCGCATAGCACGTGATAATGCTTGCAATCATATTAGGAAATCCAGTCTGTGGACGACGGACCGTGCACACGTTCCTCCGACCGGTTTTGCGCTTATCGCCTAGATCAGGGACTGTCAACGCAATTGATTTCACGGGTCGCAAATCTTTTTCTGTCTATAATGTTTAAGTGCAAGAGTTGTGGAGAAGAAGTTAGAGATGGTGCTCAGTGTTCTGTTTGCATGGGTCAGTATGACTTTGCTTGCGCTGGTGTCACAGAGACGGGGTATCGCCGACTGGGTGAAAACCGGAAGTTATCCTGGAAGCGCTCTTCCTGCAAGAGTGGCAGAGCAGTAAGCCCTTTACCACTTCCAACACCTCAGGTCAAGGAGTCCACTGTCAAGTCTCCAGTACCAGGAGACATGAGCGCCGTTCTTGATGAGCTGAAACGATTGTCTCTTCAAGTCGCCGTACTTCCAGGACTTAACGAGGACATCCAAAGCATAAAGGCTGAGCTTACATCACTTAAAAGTATAAAACCTGAACTCAGTGAAATAAAAAAGTCGATTGAATTCGTAGACAGCAAAATAGGTGCTTTATCTGATAAGATTTTGGAAATGGAGAAGGACATACAATCATTACATAAGACTAAAAATGATGTTGAAAATCTGCAACTGCGTGTTCAAAATCTGGAAAGCCAGCTACGAGATAATGAGCAGAGATCACGTCTTAATAACATCGAAATAAAGGGTGTTCCGATGGAAAACAATGAGAATCTATTCGAAGTCTTTTCAAAAATCGGATCACACGTGAAGTGCCCAATACCTAAGGATCAAATTAATTACATTGCGAGAATACCTATGCGCAATTCCAAGGAGAATAAAACAATTGTTGTTAATGTTCATAGCAGGTACCTAAAGGATGATTTTGTAGCGGCAGCGAAAAAAATTTCAATGACCCCGGTGGACTTAGGACTTAAGGGCAGCACTAGGATATTTATCAACGACCACTTGAC
Source organism: Plagodis pulveraria (assembly GCA_963890685.1). Classification (NCBI taxonomy): domain Eukaryota; kingdom Metazoa; phylum Arthropoda; class Insecta; order Lepidoptera; family Geometridae; genus Plagodis; species Plagodis pulveraria. Next base: position 30,861,509 of record OY982960.1, on the reverse strand, counting down.
ACTTGAGAACAAAGTACTGCTCAATAAGACCAAAGCATTGGCAAAAGACCGGGGGTTTGCATTCACGTGGGTGAAAGGTTGCAAGATTTTCATCCGAAAAGGCCCAACATCCCCTGTCATGGCCATTCGAACAGAATTGGATTTAAAAAAACTTTAATGTTATGCTACACTGTATGTATAATATCTTGCAATATTATCTGCGATCCAAAGTTTACTAGTACTGCTTCACTATTCAATGTTGTTGTTATGCGTTGCACTCTTGTCCGCTTGTTGTTACCCGCAATTATAGTTCGGATTAGTCAGCCGGCCATTTGCTATTGTTTACGTTATCCTTTTTATTATTTAATCATCACTATATTTTTTGCCTTTTTATCATCTTTTATGTTGCTTTTTTCCTTTGACAGTTTTAATAACGTCTCAGCACTATTTAATATCATGCATCTTTTTATATCTATGCAATACCTATTAAACTTTTCTGTCAACAATGCTCCCGGTTAGTATATACTACCAAAATGTACGTGGTCTCCGTACTAAAGTAAGCATATTATATAGAAATGTATGCCTTAACTCGTATGATATTATTTGCTTCACGGAAACGTGGCTTAATGATAGTTTCTTTGATAGTGAATTATTTGATGATAGATATGTTATTTGGAGAAGAGATAGGGATTTTTTGGGAACAGAGCAGAAGAGGGGAGGCGGAATTTTAATAGGAATTCGTCGTGAACTTGCAGCTGAGAACCGGCCTGAGTGGTCTTCGTCTGCCGAGGATCTGTGGGTTACTTTGACCATCCGCAATCGTAATCAATACTCAACTTATAAAATGCATATTTGTGTTGTATATATATGTGATGAGAATTTAGGTAATTCAATGCAAACACAACTATCCAATTTCTCTGACAACTTGTCTGAAATAGTCTTAGATAATCCACTCGATAAGGTCATTGTATTGGGCGATTTTAACATGCCGTATGTTTCATGGTTACCCAGTGATGATGGATGCTCTTTGGTTCCTGGGAATTTACAAGGTGCTCATCAATTCGATCTAATAGATAGCCTTAATACATGTAATCTATTACAGTATAATTCTATCCTAAATAAGAGTTATGGCCGCCTTTTAGATTTAATTTTCACAAATAATGACGTCACAGTGCATGCTTGTGACTGCCCTTTGGTGCCTGAAGACCCCCACCATCCATCTTTGTGTATAACTGCTGAGTTTGTTCAATTGCACACAATAAAGCCTCTTCCTTATACCAAGTTTGATTACATAAACGGAGACTATCACTCGATCTGTACTAAGCTTGACGCTATTGATTGGAACTTTGTGCTGAAATGTGGAACTGTAGATGATGCTGTATCTTTTCTTTATACTACGATTTATAGCCTCCGCGACACATATGTTACCTCGAAAACTGTGTTACCATCGTGTAAGTATCCTTTATGGTACGGGCGACCTCTAATAAAACTTCTTAAGGAAAAATCTAAATATCACAATAAATTCAAAATATACGGCAACTTAAGTGATCGGGATACGTTTGTTATATTGCGAGAAAGAGCGCGGATAATGGAAAGTGATATGTACAAAAATTACATAATAAACATTGAATGTTCTATAAGAAGGAACCCACGCACATTTTGGTCTTATGTAAAGAGTAAAAATCTCTCCAACACTTACCCCGCAGTGATGCAATTTGGTACTCGCTCTTCTGATCAAGGTGATGTCATATGCAATATGTTTTGTGAATATTTTCAATCAAACTTTCTTCAAAATAATACACCGATTGATTGTATAGAGTTTAATCAACCTCAATACCATACAGCGTCTTCTGCTGATATTGGTATGATTGAGGTGCTGCCAGCGGAGGTTCTTAAACTTTTCATGTCCTTAGATTTAAATAAATCAGCGGGACCAGATAATATCCCCGCTATTTTAATAGTTAAGTGTGCAAAGAGCTTAGTTTTACCCCTGTGTCTATTATATAGCCGCTCTTTATCGGAAGGCGTTGTACCTTACAAATGGAAGTCGGCTTTAGTCACTCCCGTTCATAAAAAAGGACCAAAAAATAATATAGAGAATTATAGGCCTATATCTAAATTATGTCTGTTTGCTAAGATACTTGAAAAAATTGTCTATACCCAATTGTACAGCGCACTCAAGCATGATCTTGCACCTCAGCAGCATGGTTTTTTAAGGGGCAGGTCAACTACATCTAATCTCTTATTGTGTACCGAGTTCCTGTCTCGTTTTATGTCTGAACCCTCTCAAATAGATGTTATTTACACGGACTACAGTAAGTGTTTTGACAGAATCGATCATTTGCTACTATTGAAAAAGCTTCAGCGGATAGGTATAAGGGGAAACCTTTATAGGTGGTTCACGTCCTATATCCAACAAAGATGTCAAACTGTAGTTCTTGGCGGTTACTCGTCCATGTCCATGTATATCCCTTCCGGAGTCCCGCAGGGATCTTTATTAGGACCGTTACTTTGTACAATATTTCTGAACGACATCTCTTCATGCTTTCGTTATTCTAAAATTCTGTTGTACGCGGATGATGTGAAAATTTTACATCAAATTAAAACTATTGATGATGCACACCGTCTGCAGGACGACTTGCATAGATTTCAAAATTATTGTATTCAGAACAAACTAGATTTAAACGTGTCCAAGTGCTACATTTGTTCTTTTACTCGTAAGTCAGTCATTATCAATTTTGAATATGCAATAAAAAACTCACCAGCCACAAGGGTTGATACAATTAAAGATCTAGGAGTTTTTTTTGATAGTAAACTTTTATTCGACGCACACGTAAGCAACATTGTAAGCAAGGCATCTCGTGCACTTGGTTTTATTTTAAGAATGTCTAATGAGTTTTCCAGTTTAAAAACCTTTAAAATCCTTTATTGTGCATACGTTCGCAGTCACTTGGAATACGCATCACAAGTCTAGAACCCTTGTTATGAAGTATATTCTATGCGCTTAGAACGTATCCAGATGAAGTTTCTTCGTTATCTTCAGTTTCGTGCAAAACTGTACCTTCCGGATTATTTAGCTAGATGTCGTAAGTTTCATTTCTTGCCTCTCTATGAACGAAGGAATATATCCGACCTATCATATCTTCTTAGCATTGCAAATGGCACGGTGGACTGTTCTGAGCTCCTCGAGCTGATAGGATTACGCATTCATACAGCTGTATTGAGAAACCCCAGAACTTTATCTGTTCCGTTAGCTAAGACAAATTATAGGCAAAATGCATTCATTATGCGTGCAAGTGCTTCATTTAACAACTTGACAGATAAAGATATTGATTTATACAATACCTCAACTACCAAATTGAAACGTTTGTTTAATGAAAAATTCTTCTGTACTAGTTAATTTGAACCTTAAGTATTGTATTGTATTGTTTCATTATTTTCATAAGTTAGTCGTCCACTCAAAACATTTTGTTTTATAAATATTTTAACCTATAAGTGGAAACTTGTAATTGGCCATCAGCATTACATGTGTTTTTCATGTAGTATATAAATGAATCATTTAATGTTATTTGCCTAGCTGTAAGTTTTCTGTAAAATTCTAAAATAAAATAAATAAAATAAAATAAATAAGTTTAATAATTTTAATATTGTTAGGTTTGCAATAACGCCTGCTATGCGGATTACATTACAAAATGACAAATATACGATAGGAAAATTTACAAATTTTTCCTACACTAATTTTTTTTACAAAATCACAAATATACGGTGGGAAAAATGTATCCCGCACATGACAAATTTTTCCTATCGTATATTTGTGATATTGTAATTAGTTTAATAACTTTAGAAGAAGTTATTTCCTTTCAGGTATTTTTTTGGAAAATGCCTTAATAGTCTATTAGGTACACATACCATTCGAATAGGTAATAAAAAAGAATTATTTCACGTAAGGTGCCGAGATAGAAATCCTATATTCATGCCTCCTGGGGGACTCGTAAGAGGTAACGAAAGGAAAAATATCAGAACGTAGGCAACACTGTCTTTTGACGAACTGCCATCTTACATTGCGATTTCCAAGTCGGGTGCCAAGTATGGGGATTATAGCAACCCCCCTTTTATGTGGGAGGCTGTGATCAGCAGTGGACACTACGAACGATACAGTAATAACATATAAGAGAAATATATTATGCTTAATGGTAGTTCCACCAAAATTTTCTTTTTAGGTATACAGAGGCGACCTCAGAAACGCCATGTTACTAGCAGGAACGACTTTCGAAACATTTCGCTTCTCCATTAAACATCATCAGATATCATCATCATATCCCGAGCGCACGAATGAGAATTCTAGTAATTTATTTTTGTTTTTTAATATTGTTATGTTTGCAATAATACCTGCTCTGCGGATTACATTTACAAATTAACGAGAGAAAACATTAGAGTCATGTGCGGAATTCCAACTCAGGTCCATCCACCCTTATAGCTGGGGTATGGTCTGACCGACTGAGCTAACATGACGATGACTCATAACTCCCAATTTTTCCTCTCGTTCTTTATTTAACCATCGTATTTAACCTTCCACACTATTATCAACTCTGTAACAAGAGCTGCTCCTTAGCTTCATAGCTGTTACAGTATATTCTACTTATATCAATTCAGCTTGACCTCAATATAAGGCATTATTTCATTAATAAATGTCAATAGTTTGTTTTTTTTCAATACCTGACAGGTTAGCTTTTGACTACTATCTCACCTGATGGTAAGTGATAATGTGGTCGAAGATGTTGTTTAGGTTAACCTGGAATTACTGGCTCTCAAGGACAACTGCCGGTTTTATACCTGAGGGTGGTAGCTAGCCAGGCGGGCATTCGCAAAATGCCCTACCACCATGCTATAACGACTGCCATCCTAAGACAACAACCGGGACCGACAGCTTAACGTGCCCTCCGAAGCACGGAAGCGCTCAGTAGTATTGTCACTAGCGGTCACCCATCCAACTCTTGAGAGCGGCAGACGTTGCTTAACTTTGCTGATCGGTTAAGAACAACTATTCAAACTTCGCTACGAGCGCTTCCATTTTTTATTCCGAATACTGTTTCTACTGGATATGAAACTTGTCCATAACTATATACGTATATATATTTCTATGCACAGCTATTTAATGTATAAAGGCCACAATAATATTACAATGTTCATAAAGACCTAAATAAATACATGTGCTATAAGTACCAAAACCAGAAGATTCTATTTTTTCTCGACAGGAACTTGGAAGATCATCGTATTCCACTGAACAAATAAAAAAATGCCCAAATATCGAGCTTAACTAAGTTAGAGATTCCGTAGTTGTTGAACTTAATGTAATCCAAAGGGTCTGGTTTATTAATGTGACTTTCTCGAACAAACTTAACCAGTGGCTTTGCATATACTCATATACTCATATACTCATTTATTGATAAAATAAATTTTACATGTCAAGTTACATATTATGTTGGGTATACATGTGTATACATCTATAAGAAATAATTATTCAAACACAAAAAAATAAAAAATCATAATAATAAAAACTTTTAGAGTCAATTACAAAAATAATAATTAATAATAGAAATAATATGGATATAACAACTTACGAAATAATATCTACAATGTCATGAACTCGTCAAATCTATAGAACGTTTGCAAGATAAGCCAGCGCTTCAGACGGGACTTGAAGCAGGCCATGCTGGACGCTGCGACTACATCGTCGGGGAGCTTATTGTAGACGGCGGGACCCAGTATACGGGTCAATTTGCTGGACTTGGCAAGGGAGCGTGATACTGCCGCGAGCTTGTTGGAGTTGCGGGTGCTGTACGAGTGAGTGTCACTGTTTTTCTTGTATAGTGCCAAGTTGTCTCTCACATATACTGCCACCTGAAAAATCAAGATGGCAGGCAATGTGAGAATGCCCAGTTCTTTAAAATACGGTCTCGCGGAGGTGTCTCGCGGTATTCGCACAATCGCTCTTACGGCGCGCTTCTGCATTCGGAAGACTCTTTCCCAGTGTGCGCAACGCGCCCAGAGCTCCGCGCCGTACTGCAGCAGCGAGTGCACCGTCGCGAAGTAGCACGCGCGTGACACCTCAACGGGGGCCACTCGGGACACTCTACTGAGCGCATAACAGGCGCTTCCTAATTTTCCACACAGTTTGTGGACATGACACTCCCACGTCAGTCCCTTGTCAATTTCGAATCCCAGGAAAGTCGTGTTTCCTACTTGGTCTATCATTGAACCGTCCACTTTAACCGCCAGAGGTCTCACCACCCGACCTGATAAATTAAAGTGGATGAAATGCGTCTTGCTTAGGTTGAGTGCGAGCCCATTAATATGGAACCACATTGCAAGGGCCGAAGCCACCTCATTCAGCCTCTCCTCAAGAAGATCCACCGTAGCGGCAGTGACGATTGCTGCAACGTCATCGGCATACATTAGTATGTCTGCCACTGTCACGACATCCGGCAAATCATTAAGCAGGAGGGAAAACAATATGTTAGATATAGAGGATCCCTGCGCCACCCCCATCGAAGACGAAAGCGGGTCGGACTTGTTTCTGCCGTCTCCAGCGTCCACAATTTGGGACCTTCCTCGCAATAAATTTGTCAACAGCGCATACGACTTACCATGGATTCCGTAATGCTTTAATTTAACCGCCAGCACAGCGTGGTCAGCTACGTCAAATGCTTTGGATAAGTCGCAGCATAGGACTGCTACTTGCTGCTTGCGCTCGCGGGCGGCCACCACCCGCCTGACGACTTCCCTAGTTAAGCTAGTAGTCGATCGTCCTGCTCGGTAAGCATATTGCCGGTCAGATAGTGCGCTAGTCGACGCCAAGTATTCTAGTAACCTAGAACTCAATCCATTTTCGAAAATCTTGGCAATTGCGGGAATTAAAGAAACAGGTCTATATCCATCTATAATTTCCCTCTTTCCCTTACCCTTAAAAATTGGCGATATTTTGCTCACTTTTAAATAGCCTGGGTATGATCTTTCCTTTAAGCACGTGTTAAATAAGGACGATAGCAGAGGCGCTAGGGATATGATGGCCGTCCTTAGCAACTCCATAGAGAGACCATACACGTCCTTGGATTGCTTGGGCGGTATGCGTGTGGTGACCGTGTGATACACCTCGTCCGCAGTGAAGGGACGCAGCCTAAGCGAGCGGTCAGAGGGCGCTCGTGCACTTGACAAGGCGCGACGCACTGCGCCGATGTCCGCCTGCGGTGAGCCGCACGCTGCCGCTGCGTTGAGGAACCGTGCATTCATTGCATCTAATGCTTCCTTGGGGTTTGAGAACTTTTTACCGTCATTGTTTACTACAATGTCAGTAAAATTAAGTTTAGGTGCGTTGTTTTTTCCTCTCTCTTTGTTAACAATTGCCCACATACCCTTTGAAGCGCTTCTGCTATTAGTTATTAATTTTGAGTAATAATTTGATTTTTGATCATTAATTGCTGCGTTATATTTTAAGTTCAATTTATCTATTACAGATTGAATGTGTATGTCATTAGGGAATAATTTATTTAATTTTAAAATGTCAAATAAAAGTTCTTTTAATTTTTTTATATCAGGGGTTACCCACGATGAGTCACACTTATTGGGTTTCCTCTTCATTGGAAAGCATACTTCGGCTTTATTTAAAATTATATTTATAACTGACGAAGCTAATGCATCAGCTGACTTCGAGCGCTCAAAAATTTCCCGCCAGTCCACACTGTCTATTGAGGCGACAAAGCTGGCGCGGTTAGATTGTGAGAAGTCCCTAACCAAGCGCGTCGGGCACCGTGACTCATACCGGGCGCATAATACTTCCCCCCGCACCGCTAAGTGATCGCTTAGGTTGGTCACCACGGGGGCAACCCGCACACGCTCTGCTGCCATGTTTGTATAGAAATGGTCCAAGCAAGTCGCTGTCGTGGCGGTTACACGAGTAGGGAAATCTACAATATTTACCGTATTGTGGGTTGATAACAAATCCAAAAGCTTATTTTTTTCGGGATAATCGTCGGACAAACAATTAATATTGAAATCGCCCAATTAATATTAGTGCGGTATATACAAATTACTGTGATTTCAAATTCTATAATATCTATTGCGGATATCTCGCAATATCGTTCCTCTGATAGATGCACAAGATCCAAATTTTCTACACATTTTAAGTTTTCGTCCACAAATATACACGATCCACCGTGAGCTACCTGTTTCCTACAATATTTAGAGGCTAACTTAAAACCATTTATATAAACACAGTTTAAATTTGCTTCTGTCATCCAATGTTCTGTAATTGCGAGAACGTTGCACTTTAGTTCGCTACTCAACAGCACCTCCAATCTTTGAGTCTTATGGTCAATAGATGCAATATTTTGATGGCATACGACGATCCCACGTTGTTGAGGTGAATATAGTGAGGCCTGATGCATGTCAACTGATCTACTGTCGCTCTCGGACTGAGCTCGATCGGCTTGCATTATCGCCCCGCTCACGGGGCGACGAACGAAAGTATGTCCACTCGGAAATTTTAACACCCGGTGGCCATACTGCAGGCAAGTAAACATTATCGTAATCGTTCAGCGGAATACCTATAATGAATGCTGCGTGTCGGTCCGTTTTTAGATGACGTTTTTCGACGAATGATTTTTCGCCTTTAATTATATTATTAACGTGGTCCCGGATACTTTTTTCGGTAGTAGTGGGCTTAAAAGACCACGCTTGCATGTATTTTAACTGTTCTACAGTTTGGAGATCATTACTAGATGTCCCAGAGCCAACCAAAATAGGTCTTTGTTTTTTTGTCAAACGTTTTCGTTTTGATTGCACCTGCCAATCGGTAGTCATATCTAATAAGGTCACCTTGTCCTCTTGACTCGCTGACAGTGGGGCCCCACCTTGTTGTGATGACACATTGTTTGGGATTGCAACATTGACACCCGCGTACGGGGAAGTAGAAATGGTTCGGCTCACCTCGGGAGTCTTCGTGACATCGGTAGTCGGCTGTCGTGCTTCCTTTGTCACACGCGGTGCGGTGATCGCAGCGGTTGTTGCCTTCGCCTTCACTCTCACCTGTCGGATGGGTCGCTCCGTTGCAGTAGGAGCCGAAGCGCTCGTAGCCGTACATTTTTGAGCGTCAGTCAAATAAATACCCTCAATCTTCGTTTTGAGCATAGCGATTTCTTCATTACTTTTGATCATTATTGCATTTTGCTCGACGATCCTTGCTTCCAGTGATGTGACCTTACCACCAAGAGCAGTGACAGTCTTAATGAGGTCTCGCAATAGGGTTTCACCAGTTTTCTGTGCCATCTTCCAATTTAAAAAGTGAATAAATACGGAGCTACACTTGTGCGTGGCGTAACTCAACGCGTCATCCATGCGTATGTGCTCGGTTTTATGCTTGCTCGGTTATATCTCAAACACTTAGTAATCCCTTTTAATAAATTATTTGACCACAATATTAATTTCCCGAGCGGCAATCGAACCCGCGCGTTGTAAATGTAATTATCGCATAGCACGTGATAATGCTTGCAATCATATTAGGAAATAAGTTTAATAACTTTAGATTTCCTTTCAGTTTTTTTTTTAAATGTCTTAATAGTCTTTTATGTACACATACCATACGAATAGGTAATAAAAACGAATTATTTCACGTAGGCTGCCGAGTTAGAATTCCTACTCGTATATTCATGCCTCCTGGGGGTGTCGTAAGAGGTAACGAAAGGAAAAATATCAGAACGTAGGCATCGTATGCAGTAAGTGCCTTCTGACGAACTGCCATCTTACATTGCGATTTCCAAGTCGGGTAACAAGTATGGGGATTTTGGCAACCCCCCTTTTATGGGGGAGGCTATGAACAGCAGTGGACAATCCGAACGGTACAGTTACAACAAATAGGAGAAATTTATAATGCCTCATGATAGTTCCACCAAAATTTTCACTTGAGGTATACAGTCGCAACCTCGGGAACGCCATGTTACTAGCAGGAACAACTTTCGACACATTTCACTTCTCCACTGAACATCATCAGATATTCATATACCGAGCGCACGATTGAGAATTCATGAGATTTGTTTTTCTTTTTTAATATTGTTATGTTTGCCATAACACCTACTCGTCGAATTACAAAATTACAAATTTACGAGATAAAAATATATATTAATGTGCGGGAATCGAACCCGCGTCCATCCACCCTTATAGCAGGGGTATACTCTGACTGACTGAGCTAACATGACGATGACTCATAACTCCTATTTTTCCTATCGTTGTATTGCAAATTATTATTAAATATTGCAAACATAACAATATTAAAATTATAAGGCTGACATCATTAACAATTTTAAAACTAATTGCAAAATTGGTCTTGTTTATAGTACAACGTAAGTTGAACTCAGGGTATCTCTCCATCTCAATACGATGCGATGGTTAAATAAAGAACGAGAGGAAAAATTGGAGTTATGAGTCATCGTCATGTTATCTCAGCCGGTCAGAGCCGGTGGATGAACAAGGGTTCGAATCCCGTACTTAGTTCATTGTTATATTATTTGCTCTCGTAAATTCATAATTTTGTAATTTGTTTTTCTTACTAAATAAATATTGCTATGTATATGACATTATGGATCCAAACGGCCGTATGAACAAAGGAAAGTCAAAAAGGGTAAATACAATTATGTTTATGGACTGCTTGTCATATGATGTATGTATAATTTAAAGGAGAATGTAATAGAATATTATATGTAATAGAAATTAATGCAAGAACACCTTAAATATATGCATGGTGGTAGGGCATTTTGCATGGTGGTAGGGCATTTTGCGAATGTCCGCCTGGCTAGCTACCACCCTCAAGTAGAAAATCTGTCGCCAAGCACCTAACGATGTGTTCCGGCACCTGTCCTTGAGAACCAGTACTTCTAGGTTAGCCTGAACAACATCTCGACCACATCATCACTTACCATCAGGTGAGATAGTGGTCAAAGGCTAACCTATCAGGCATAAATAAAAAAACTTGCATGTCACACTAACCCTACTAAGTGTAAGATAAGGGCATGATAAAGATCCTTTGATAAAGTAATAAATAAGCGACGATACAAATGCCTCAATAAGATAATGCGAGTGATATATTCGGTGCTGTTTTTCTTCCATCGCCTCCAGAGGACGCCGCGCCGTTCCATTTCTATGTTAATGCGCTCGATATTGATACCTAACAAATACACACGGCAGGCAGTCTGATCATAAAGGGATACATGTGTATCACTTGGATGTGATTGTGTTTGTGGCACTTTAAATAAACTAAGGCTGGTTTCGGAAAATAGTGATATCCCTCCAGTCTTGAAGCACTCGTAGCGAAGTTTGCTTAGGTGTTCTTAATCGATCATCCATCAGCTCAGTCTAGCAACGTTATGAGTTGGATGGATGACCGCTAGTGAAATTACTACTGAGCGTTTCCGTGCTTGGGAGGGCACGTTAAGCCGTCGGTCCGGGTTGTTATCTAAGGATGGCAGTCGTTATAGCATGGTGGTAGGGCATTTTGCGAATGCCCATCTGGCTAGCTACAACCCTCAAGTAGAAAATTTGTCGCCAAGCGGATGTTCATGAGAGACTGTTCCGGCAGATGTCCTTGAGAGCCAATAATTCTAGGTTAGCCTGAACAACATCTTCGGCCACATTATTACTTACCATCAGGTGAGAAAGTTGTCAAATGCTAGCCTATCAGCTATAAAAAAAATTTAATACATGTCTTGTCAATGTCATACTCAACGTCATGCAATAAGTTAACCTCGTTTCTGAACGGCTATCGAGTTGTCAGTATTTCCCGCGAATTTCCCGACCGTTATTGTTTATGAAACTGACACCTAAAACTTAAAAATAACATTTTACACTAATTTAGATTAATAGCATGTTAATATATAAAAATATTTTGTATACAAGCATATTTTTTCCAGCATTATTAACCGTATTCTGCATAATGAAAATTAATCACAATGGCCCGTGAATATCCTGTCAAATTAACTTCTACTTGTTTGCTGAAAGAAGCTTTAAAAATTCACGGAGATGATTATCGAACAGTACTCTGCAAACTTTTACAAGGTAATCCGTAACCTTGGTTCAAACTACTAACAATAGTACGAAATAATGATCGTGCCACATACAGATCGACAGAATCGTATTCCTACGATCGATAGTGCGAAATCGGAGATATTTCTGGATGAATCACTAAGAAAAGTTTAGGCAAAACAGATAGTCAGCTATCCGTCTCGTCTGTTGCAAAGTTACGACGTGGTAAAAGGTGGTAGTAGACCTAGAAAAAAAATGAGCTCTCAGGGATTGCTGTCAGATTACACCGCTACATTCTTATGGGGATAGTAGATTTTCTACTAAAGAAATGGTAGTTAACTGAACGCGCTCAAAATCTCTTTCCCCTGCTGACACTCATATCGTCTTGTTCTTGTTGAATAAAATCAAACATTTATTGATATATTTATATGATTATAATGTTTTATGTAGTGTATTTCTTCCATCAACTCTAGATATGTAAAAGGATTCACAATCTATTTCTATGTAAATTGATCGTATATTAATATGTAACGAATAAACATGATTCGCGGAACGTAGCAGTGTGTATGATGAACTGATTTTCGAAAGGGTAAAGGTTACATATGGGACCGTATATTTTTGTAACAGTAATAACTCGCATGCTCCGTACTAACACAAGACTGAATCATGAAGAAAAAAGCTGTAAAACTATATACGAAGCGACTCGTAAAGACAACAAATTTTGCAAATACTCGCCGGAACCACCCTCAAGTGTACCAGTATGTACCCAGTAATTCTTAGGGTAAGCATGCTTACACTTTTAACGCCAAAATCACTTACCAACAGGTAATATTACGGTCAAAGGATAACGAATTGTACATAGAAAAGTTGCATATACATTTCAAATTATAAGTAACGTAAATACTTCGACATCTTATGCTTCAAACGATTAAGATTACTATCTCTTCTGTTGAATCATCTGTCTGTTCTTCTCGCAGTATGTCTACACCCTTTTTTGCTAAATGTGACAAGATTGTGAAATATTTTTTTAAGTAAAATTTTGTAATTGGTCTTCATAAGAGCACTTCAATTAATTTACTTTGACTTTGACAGTTATTAACTCGTAATAAAGAATTTATAAAATTTACAGTCAATGCGAGCGCTGTGTGATTTCACTTTTTTCGGTATCTCGGCTTAAGCCAAGCGTACTATGCGCAAGCTCAAGGGTTATCCGAAAAACAATTTTATGATCTTAGCAATGTCACCGTGTTTCCTTTATTTTTTGTGATAAATGCCTTTACGCATTCCTGTTCATCCAAGGGGTAGGTAGCGGGGATATGTCGTACTCGACACCAACTACTCACACAACAGAAAGTGATCGACAACCACCCGGAGACTTCAGGCCTGGATACCCCCAGGTTCCGCGATGGGTCAGATTTAAATTCCCCCACCTGCTACTTCGGCCGAAGAGGATAGAAAGAGCGTCCAACGCCATACCGAACATCCTCGTTAGCCTCATCGCATCCGCCATCAAACCTTGCAAAATGCGATTGCTAAACCTTAGGGTAGAGAGTAATATTCAGACCACACACAGCTATTTGTGCCAAAGTAAGAGTTTCTAGTGTCGCACTGGTCTCATATTGGTCACAAAATTTCATTTCTTGATTTTTCAGAAAGCTTAAATAATAGAGATTTGCAACCTTTAATTGACTTTATGTTTCCTAATTAAATTTCTAAAATAACTTATTGCTGTTGCTCTTCCTAAAATAAATAAATATAAATGAAATTAAATAAGTTTTATTACAATCTTTTTTATTTTGCGCCAGAAGCAAAACTAACAAAATATCATACTAGCAAAAACCCTTTCCTTTAATAATTAAATTTGATGTTACTCCGAAGTCAAATGAAAGTATCCTCTTTTTCTTAACTGTTTTTCAGAGCTAGTTCCTGTCTTAGATATAACCACCTTCCCAGAGACTAGATCAACACTACAAAAATATGATAAAGAAAAAATCGTCTCTGAACATAATCATCTACATAAATATTACCGTTAAACGTAAAACATTAAAGAAGAACAGTCTGTCATATTTACACTTCACTGGTGTGCCTCCCGTTTGAAAGTACCAAATCGACCGCGTCCCCGTTTTCAATCCAACCGTCTTGTTATTTGTTCTCGAGGACACATTCGTCACAAATGTATTTTTTACACCTCTGTTTTCTTTTTGCAGGTTATTTACGACGTTTTTGACGACTACATAAAAATACAGACGTAATCGTAAGTATATAATTTTAAGATGCTTCAATGGAAACCATATAAATTATGATTAATGTATGATAGCCAGAACATTTCCTGCTGCGTTGGCCTACTCTAGCGGAGGAAAGTTTGTCACAATTGGTATAAATTTTTATTTCTACTGAAGACTCTAATATTTGCGAAAAAAAGGATTTTCAGAAGTGGCATGCCCTGTTTCCAGACTCTTCAAAATAATGGCGCCCAACGAGGGGCACAAGTTAATTACGTAAAGTCTCGTTCTTGGAATTATAGGTTAATATTTCAAGATATGAGTATATATATATTCAAGATTCATATACCAAAATAACTTTTATTATCACAATATCACACGTAAACCTTCAAAATATACGTTATAGCCGTTCAAATATGGTTTTCATACGCTTTTCTCTTTCACACATTGCACAAAAGTAATGCTATTTAGCAGCTTTTGCTATTTAATAACCGGCTAGGACTCGCGTAATATTCACTGGAAATACTTCGACCAATTTCAAAATTATTTAAAGTTGTTTGTCATGGAGTCATGATTGTGCATAGCATCAAACGAAAGCTTCAACAAGTTACTGGCGCTAAAACGGTTGTGCTTTATCTGTCAAAGTCAAAATTATTCCGTCTGAATTGTCACTTTTGACACTGTCATTGTCGTTTTGATATGCTATATATTATAATATAAATAAGTCAAATTAATACAAAATTTACGAGAGGTAAAATTATAGTCATGTGTAATTTTGTAATGTAATCTCTGCGGATTGTAAAATATAAATATTATAAAAAATATATATTATTTTTGACACACCACACTAAAGTTAGTTATGTTACTTTCGTGGTTCTATAGCTCCGATGTCGTATCGCCAATACTCAGTGCTGGTATCCAGGCTAGTGGAATATTCCACCCACGATCGGATTGCAATTAAAGTACCGTGTTATTTCGATGGCCTTTCGTACATTACGTGGGACTAAGAATATCTCCCGCACTAATACGGCCACCTTATCAAAGCGGATAAAGTCCAGTAATCTGTATCATACCTGTTGTAGCCTTTCTTTAGTCACAATCGTTTCACAAAGTCTAGAGTTCCAAAACACCACACAATTATACGGCAGCTTTTAAAACATACCTGAAGTGAAGCTAATAATAAATCCCATCCACTCCATCATATCTTGTCAGCTTGTTACTTTAGATGAGGATGCTACAGTTGACAAACTTCGAACGTCGAGAGCTCTCTGCGTCTGTTGCGAATTGGTATACTGGAAGCCTCTTTGACACAATATATGTGTAGATTTCCTTTTTTGTTTGGCTGTTGCTTTATTGTATATTTGAAAGGGGACATAATATTTCTGAGCTGGTTATATTATCTGTTTAGAGTAGTGCTTAATCCTCCAGTATTCATTTCCTATAATTTTTCTATCTATTTTTTACCTTTATCTTCTTTTGTCATATATTTGATTTTAACTACTATGGTAAATTAATTTGTAAATTAGGATGGGGATTGAACTGGGTGAAGTTTTAAAGTATAATTTTAAGAACTATTGCATGCTAATTGAATTTCACTTTTTTTTAGCTTAATTTCTTATTCTCTGTTGCGAGAGCATGTGGTTAGTGATTAAATTATTATTAAAATTAAATAATTAATATCTGTAAGACTGTATAACATCCTCAACGTCCCCGCAAATAATAAATATGAGTCAAATCAGACACGGGTGTAATTTCTGCCTGAGGAAAAAATAATGTGCTCTAGAACTTTGTAAGCGTAACACTGTTAGATAATTATGTGGTGAACGACAGATTTGGTACTTGATTGTAGCTATCTAGGAAATAACGCTTGAAAATACACAATTACCATACGGTGAAACTTCTACGGTAGGATTCGAACAATGGCTCCCATGCACAGCAGCCCATACATTGCGTCAAAAGTTAATGGTAAAATTCTATGATTCTGCAATCTAATTAAGTAAGAAAATATTTATTTTATGTTATGCGTCAAGTCTCCAAATGTGGCGATGAACAACTACATGCAAGCCATTTGTGGCCTGTTTGGATTTGATATAGGTAGAGGTTATGGATTAGTACGAAGGGCACACTATGTATATGTGTTTCAGGTACTGTCCTTTCCACATTCAAAATTTCACTTTGAAAACTATATAGATAACGCGGGTCTTAGCTCGGTCCGAGTTATCTTTCTAATAAACATATAAATGAGAGCTTTGGCGGTTCCAAATAAGTTTTTATTTAAAATTATATACAGCATTTGTCTTGATCTTCAAAATTTGCTTCTTTGGCTGTAGAAAAATCTTGACGGAAAATGTCACTTGTTTTTACACCTTGCCGTCATTTTAAAAATTAACAGCCTTACTTATAAACGCTACTTAAATTTTAAACATTACTTAGCCGCTGATTAGCAAAATTTCTTACTCATAAACGCTACATAACTTTATCCAGTACCTAAGTACTGCTTAAATCAGCTGTCAATTTAAACACCGTCCCACCCTTGTTTAAATTTTAAGTAACAAGATGGCGCCCATATTTCTGATCAGCTGATTTAGTTACAGACCCACCAACTTATCTGTTCAGGTGGCAGAAAAAAGAACTACAACATTCCTTCAAATTGTGACAGTTCGTAGTTGATTTCCTTGACCAGTAACGCCCTCGAAAACTGCACAGTTAAGTTGGTGGTACTATAGAAAGAAAAGTATTATATTTACTTTTTAATTTCAAGATATTTAGCACTAGATACATGCCATTTGGCCATTTAAGTCATTCATAATACTTTTTAGTACAATGTTGTCAGTTTAAAATACGTTCGACCTCATTATCCATTGCTTAGCTAAACAGGTGCTATGTAGCGTTTATAAGTAAGAAATATTTAAGCATTACTTAAACACTGTTTAGTTATCCATTACTTAGCAACTACTTAGCGATGTTTTTATAAGTAAGGGGGTCTGTGTCTATCTTAATACCCGTGGATTTAACTCCTGAAAATATTCGTTGACAGATTAACTAAGACTTAAAAGAGTTATTTGACAACTCATGTCAAATTACTCTTTTTCTCGTTTGATCAAAGTAGACTAGTATAAGCATATTACTTATTTGTGTTTTAATTTTAAATTGTATAGGTATTACTTCAATGTTGCAACTCCTGAGGTTCCAGAGACAAAATGATCCCCAATATGTACCATCTGTGCCACTGAATAAATATAATGGTGCCAAGAAATTACTAAAACTGTTAAGCTGTTCCTGTTAAGACGATGTTAAAATGAAAGCAAAATATTTGAAAATTAATGTAAGAAGAGACCTACTATTTTAGGGATTTAAAAATTCAGTTCAATAGAAACCAATTACGTGAGTTTTGATTAGTATCGGGAAGATCGGACTAATACCCGGTTGGGTCATGACATGGCCACAGTGATAGCAGAAAAACAACTTTATAAAATTGAATTGTCTGGAGTATCTGAAGAAAATTGTCATGACTGTTATGCAGATAATATTTTATTCCAACTAATAGTCTGAGATGTAGTTTGAATTCCGTGATAGGCACTAATTATTTTTTGTAATTGTGTATCACAAGTGATGACTTCTGTCACTGAGACGTGATCCTTTGAATTTTCTATGATCTATAACATTTTCGCACAAGATGAAACAAAACAGTGCTAAACATTTTTTTGCTTGATGTCGCATAATGTTACGAAATATAAAACGAGGGAACCAAAAAATTACAAAGTTACTAATATAGAACTTAAAATTTGCAACTTGAACGGTGATAGATATCACATCGCTCGTCAAACTGATAATAATTAGAAAAATTGGTATTCGAGTACCGTACTGTAATATATCAGCCTGATTGTCCACTGCGGAACACAGCCTTCCCCATTAAGAAGGATTTAGTACATTGCCCACGCTTGGCAGGCATCTTGGTGATCACAATGTAAAATAAAAGTTCCTCAGAAGGCTGCTGCCAACCTTCAGGTATTTTTTTTCCTTACGACACACACGGAAAGATATGGGGGATGACATTCTAGCCCAGTACCACACAGGTGGCAATCATGAACTGATGTAGAGTAGGTGTGCCCTAAGTAGACCGGCTGCTGATAAATGCAAATAGTTTCGTATCCTCCTAATGTGGCATTTAGAGGGCAAGGGATATGTTCAACAAGAATTGTTATTCTGCTGATGATAGGTAAAATAGAAAATGCACCTCTCTACAGGAAGTATAGTGGGAGACGTAAAAGCCAACGAAAGGAAAAATACCAGAGTGTGGGCGGAGCAATCTTCTAATAAACTGTCATCTTCCTCTGAAATTCCCATGAAGTTTGGGACTTCGGCGTGAGACTTACGGCAAACTCTCTTTAATACGCTGTTAAATAAAGACAAAAACGTGTTACTAAATGCAGGAGTGATATTCCAACTGATATTTTACTACTGTTATTTTACTGTGAGATATCCTCGCTGTAAGGCTTTGAGGGCTTCTGGGTACTTCAGATAAATTGAGATAAGTAAAACTCCGATTACGGATTGGCTCTACTGAAGATTCAAGTAGGATTTGATGGTTTTGCATGAAATTGGAATAACATGAGCATTGGAGAAATTGTAATAAAGTGTAGCAGAATTGTACCAAATGATAATACTCATTTCTATCAATTACACTATCTTACTATGTAAGTATGGCATCATATTAGTCATCAAAAATATTGGCAGTTATCATCGTTGCCGGTTGAACAAATTTCATTGACAATATAATAGGCAGTGCATGATATGTGGTACGCCACAAGTATTTTGCCACCATTGTGAACACGTGTGATGCTACAGAGTGTTATATATTAGTTTTTAATATGAAATACTTTGTTGATTTCACGACATTGTGTAAAGTACCTTCTAAGGGGAGCACCTTCCTAGTCCTAGGAGGACATTCTTTGTTAAACACATGTAAAATATTATATACGTTGAGCTAAAAAACTTTCGCTAGTTTTGTCCATAATTATTATTTAGTATACGGCTAGGACTCGCGCAATATTTACTTGATATTGCTCTGAGCAGTTTCAAACTTATTTGAAGTTCTTCGTCTGGGAGTCACCACGATTGTGCACAGCGTCGATTGCAGGCCTCAGCATGTCACTGGCGCTGAGACGGTTGCATTGTCATTTCTGTCACTACTACTACTACTAGTGCTGTCCTCTTCACGGTTCCACAGCCCCGATGCCGTATCTCAAATATTGAGGACTGGTATCCAGGCTGGCAGAATGTTCCACCCATGATCCCGATTAAAATTAGGGTGACGTATAATTTCAATGGCCTCTGATACCTTACGCGGAACGAAAAACTTCTCTCGCACTAGTACGGCCGCCTTATCAAAGTATATATAGTGTATGTTTGGGATTTGAGAATGCTCTGCCACTACGAACCTCACGGTATCTAAGTTTTTGACACTCCTGATATGCTCAGTCACTCTGGTGGAAACATTGCGTCGAGTCTCGCCTACATAAGAATTGCCGGATCTTGTACACTTCAGGGCAATTTAGGGTATCTTTGTCCTAAGGAGACCGGAGAAGTTGTCGCATCTAAATCAGACAGACGCCCCCTAATTGATGTCTACCGCCGCAGACCCTGGGTTGTAACTGCCAATGCTACTTATCTATTAAAATAAAGGCTCTACTTTAAAAAAAATCATTATCATCTGACTCAATCATCGACCCTTTAAGTTTCAGTTGAAAAATATCACATAAAACATTCTGATCCGTTTAATTAAAACAACATCAAACTGCATTTTACCAACTCACCAACTTTTGAAATTTAGGCCGACCACTGGGAAGCTTTCCACTAAACTTACACACGTCATCAGTTCAACTACGGAAATTTTATGAAAATTGTGATACCAAACAGAAGTTTTCAGTTTAATGTGTATGTTAAGTAGCAAGTTATAATTAACTTAGATACCTTACATTATGAACCTTATTAAGTATCTTACCTTAGTATCTAACCTTATAAAATTTGAGGACGGTACTTTATTATATGTACTTTTTTATACCCTGTGGTATGCCTTAATTAACAAAATACTACGGACTAAAGACAACACTACAGCTACTACAATGAAGCCAATTAGACAACCTACAAGCCATTGTATACTCACACACATGTTCCAGCCTACAACCATGAAACGTGGTCAGCGTACTGGCAGCATTGCCCCGTTGGATTTCAGTGCTTATTCATTGAGCCCAATAAGTGCCACAATTTTGATCACGCATCGCATCGACCAAGCGCTCTGATAAATTTTGGAAAATGATGAGCTCCCAGCCTCCACGGAACCGTCACTACAACAAACGGCTCAAATATGAAACCACTTGCGCTGCTTGAGTTACTCCGCCGAAGTAGCCGCGGCGCCAGCCCTAACGTTGGTTTCAGAAAGATTATTACTATTTTTTTCAGTTCATATTCTACTTGCTTGCTGCGATGTGATGAATTTGTGCGGCTATTGGTGTTAAGTGCTGACACCACTTCACACCAACAGCCGTTATACGTCTACCGTATAGCCTCCCCCATAAGTGAGAGTTGCCATAATCCTCACGCTTGGAAGACAAATTGGGGATTACAGTGTAACATAAAAGTTCCTTAAAATAGATAATAGTTTCGTCGCTTCTTATAAGTCCAAAAGGATGAAATAGGGGGATGAGCAATGCCCTGCAATCCTAGCCCTGATGTGGCATTCTAATGGCTCCCCACGGGGCAGAAATCTTGTACGTTTCATTACAAAATGTATTCACGAATAACGAAAACCAAAAACGTTCATGGTAACACAACATTTATCATATACAGTAGCTTCAGTACTTGCCTAATACGAGTATTAGCCATCATCCATGCTACGGATGCACCCAGTCACCCAGTGCAACTAAACTGGTTTAGTGGTAGTCATATACCATCACATACGCTACTCTCAGGGCCACTCAATACAATTATTCTATGATAATCCCTAAAGCCATTTCAAATAGCTTCGTGCTCTGTAAAAAAAAACTGACTTGGTATATATTACAGCAGCACTCACACAATATCCGCAGCCAAGCTTTCTAGTAAGTAAACAAACTTGCCATTGAATTGATTGGACGCTGCCAATGGATCGATGTTATCGGATCAAAGTTTGTTTAAGCTACCAAGTTTGTAAAGCTTGCCTTAGTAACTCTGGTGGTGTCTAAAGCATATCTCTTTAATTTTGTTGGCTTTTATCGCGTGCGGCATGGATGTAAATACGTATCTATCAATGCTTTAGAATAGACACATAAAAATAGAGGCACGATGACCTAGCACGACGGTCAGGCGACTTTTAGTGAGGCGCGTCACAAGATAATCAATGAGACTTTCACAGAACCGTAGAAACTAATTTGAACATAGAGAAACGTGATAAGGAAAGATATAACTACTTATGTCTAATGATAACAATAAATATTGGCTCTCATTACGAAAGCATTTATGATAAAAACTACATTTTGGCTTAAAAAACCGGTTTGGTAACTAAATAAAAAATTGCATGCGTAATGTGAATAAACCAACGTCCAGTGCAATTATTAGTCACGCAGGGTGTTTCTAATGCAAATTTTCTTCTGTTTTTGTTCTGATTTGTTACTCCAATTTAAGCCAGTTAATCTAAAAAAATGAGTAAAAAGTTAAAGGAGCTTTAAAAATATACGGGCGTTCTTTTTAGGTACATACACTCTTTTTTTCAGTTATGAAGTAATTGTTAATTAAAGTATGTAAATTATACGTTGCGGGGCCTGATGGATTTATATCTAATCTGAATATAAAATGTGCCGGGTAGACTTTTAAGTAAACAAGGAATTACGTCAAATGACAGAACTATAGAACTTCATTTATCCTTCTATTTCTAATAGTGTATGTTATGAAAATAAGCAATTAACTATTCTTTTGACCTATTTAAATCCTGAAATATTTATATTTCATATCAAAAGAATGGGTACTCAATATACTCAAATGTCTATAATCAAGAATTCGACATAAAGGGCAGAAAATATCAGAATATCATGAACAGGGTTGTAGCATATTGCATACATTTCATTTGCACATTTTCTGAAGAAATTTTAACAATTAAAAAAAACCGGCTAAGTGCGAGTGGGACTCGCGCACGAAGGGTTCCGTACTATTATCTCGTTTTCATTATTATTATTCTTAGCAAATAAAAGGCGAAAACCTCTTTTATTGTATGGAGCCCCCTTAATTATTTATTTTATTTTACTTATCTTTATAATTATATCTTTTATTTTAATTTACTATATTTAAAAGAACATAAAACTCAATATTCTGTGAATAGTTAAAGCGTCTACCTTGCACCGTTATTAATATCGAGCAAGAATCGGTAAAAAAATCAAGTTTGTTAAATCTGACCCCCCTTAAATATTTATTTTATTTTATTTTTAGTATTTGTTCTTATAGCGGCATACATGATCTTTGAAAATTTCAACTGTCTAGCTATCACCGTTCTTGAGATACAGCCTGGTGACAGACGGACGGACAGACGGACGGACGGACAGCGAAGTCTCAGTAATAGGGTCCCGTTTTTACCCTTTGGGTACGGAACCTTCAAAAAGGGTACAAGTACTGTGAACTGAGGAGAGTAACCCCAGGAGTGAAACACTGGAAATTTCCCGGATACCCAAACCAATAAATTTGTTCGGAAAGCAAGGGTTTGACACCAAAAAATATCTGACATTGGTCAATTTTGACTAAGGTATTTTTTATACCCTTACGCCCCATGGGGAGCCGGGCTGCATCTAAAACGTATGTTAATTTAAGTACAAAAAGACAATAACGGAAGATGTGAAAAGCATGTATGTTTGAAGGACGGTCAGAACATTAACAATTTAGATGTTTGGAGCCTAAACGTTATTTTTTACTATTATTATATTCCTTAAGCGACTGATTTAAAAAAAAAAGCTTACATTTGGAAAAATTTAGTTCTTAACCAATTAAACAACATTTTTCAATGATACATTTAAGGTCTTGCATTACTGTCTCTGAGTCGCCTCCGATAGTGACATAGTCTAAATACCACATGTTTAAATTTGTTGTGAGGGATTCAATTATAGTATGAATGGCAAGGCTGAATATGGCAGGGCCAAGAGGATCACTTTGTTGGCACCCAGTCGTTGAAAGTATACGGTGACTTTTATAAAGAAGTGAAGAGTCTGAGCTGTAACATTGAAATAAGTAACCATATATTTCTTCTCATTGGTTTGAATTTCGTCTCATTATGAAAATTATTGAAAAATAAATCTTAATGATAAGCTTGACTTAAGGATGACAGTTTCATTTATTTAGAAATAAAGTGATATAAGGCCTGTTTCAGAATGTTCGAGTAAGTTCCGGTTATACAACCCAGAACATATTTAATAAATAAAACACTATCTTTGCGTTTCACAGTCACTGATTTAGCCTATCCATCGGTTAAAGCTTGAAATGCGTTGCATGTTAACTGTCATTTTTATCAATCAGTTATTTAATGTTCCGGGTAGTATAACCGGAACTTACTCGAACATTCTGAAACAGGCCCTAAGAGTTTTAAAGAGACTAAGAGTTTTACAACACGAATGGAAATATTTTATGAGTATTTTAAGGGTCTGATGAAAATAAAAGTTGACTTTATGTTTATTATTTCCTTTAACGTGAGGCACAAAAAAGTAATTCAAGTAATCCAATATCCTTAACAATTGTAATATTGTTCACGCGGAGAAGTCGTTGAGAAGTTAGGAGTTTTTGTACAGTTTTTTATTACTTTTCTGTTTCATTTTGTTAAACGTCAACTGAGCTCGAGTATGAATGATAACTGTGAAATGCTTTGTGAATTGGTTACGTAAAGAATATATAGTACATACTTGGTAACTTTTTGTAACATTTTTTTTGTGTTCATGAATGTTTTTGTAAGCATAATAAATTGTAGGTCTAATAAATTAAGTAACTCACTGCACTCATGTGGATTGGGTTAAAATAGTCGATTGTCTTGAGAACTTTGTTTGTCAGATAGATGACTTTCTCCATAAAACAACCACTATTTTTTTAACTACCTTTATATACCTAGGACTCCCTCTCAAAAATAATTTAATTCAATATCTGTTTAATGTTAGTCATAATAATTTAATTTCAGGATTGTAATTCATTCTCCTTACAAGCTAGAAACCCTTGACATCAGGACGGACAGGCATACAGCACAGTGACTTTAATAGAGCTCCGTTTCGCCTTTTGGGTAAGAAACCTCAGATTACCTACTGTCGAACTGTAATACAAACAAATACAACTAAAGCCAACCGACCGAAGAAAAGGACCCCTTGATTTCGTACCTTTGCAAAATGCCACGTCCCTAAATTCGGGCTATTATTCTCCTAAGACTTACCGTTGCTCACGGCCTGTTTCACAAGGTACAGAGAAGATAATAGAGAGAGATGGGAACAAGGTTCTTGCAAAAAATTATTTAGTTTTTAAGACATTCTGTTTGATTCCGATGATTTAATAGCAACGAATTTTAGGCTAGTTACTCCTTAAATCTTTTTAACATTATTGTAAAAGTGGTATAGATACTAATAGTAAATTTATATAAGATAAATTTAACCTATTGGCTACTCTAAGCGGCAACAGAACGAAACGTATATTCCTGAAAGTACAAATGTATATACATAATATAATATTTAGTATTATTATTTAACTAAACAATATTTTAATTATTTTACGGATGGGTATACCTTTATTTATAAAACACCACAAACTGAAAGTTCTACGCTTATCTTATGCCTATCCGAGCGCTTGGTCTATGCGACATGTGAATAAAATGCTGGCAATTATTTGGCAACGAATGCTTATTCGTTGCGATCAAACGGGAAATGCTGCCGACTTACTCGGCACGATTCCACCTGGTTTGGAACATGTGGCCTGCAATGCAATTTAGGCTGCCTGAAAGCTTTCGTGGCAGTAGATGTATATTTGCCGGAGCGTGAGAACAAACTACACCACATTGGGTTCTTATAAACATTCATTGATGTATCCGTCAAGCAAGTAAATATCAGGACTGGCAGTAATTTGATTTATCGGTTATTTCTAGTCTGTGACTGCTGCTAGTGTATAATCGTTTGAGTCTATGGTGTTAATGTAATATTATCTATCTATCTATTATGGGCGTATTCGATTTGACGCTAATTTCGTTATTTTCGATAATTTGAACTACATTCTGCGTCTATGGTTGTGATCACTGTGATCGTTTGTAACTGTTCTCCCCTGTTCCATTTAGGATAAAAACGCTAAGAATGCCACTAAAATTTGCCACTTCTGTCACTTTGGACATTAGATGTAGGTAATTCAAACTGTTCTAGTAGCTTCATAGCGTCTATGGCGAAAATAATGCCCAGACCAAACTGGAACAACTTTTTGGGAGTGTGATCGTTTTTATCGTTTTTGGAGAATTTATCTCCAAATGGTACGCACCCTATGAGACACTGCAGTTGATTCCTCAGACTTTTATAACCGCTATACAGGCAACACCTAGCTATGTAATGAAACTTATAACAGTGAATATTCGAAAGTGAATGCGCTCACTAATCAGTCGACATCAGTGCTATCCTATAACTATGTGATGAAAACATGATGGGGGATATTAATACAGGTCTTGAAGTATGGAAGATGGTATTATTTCTGGAGTAAATACTATTATAGTTATAGCACCATGCCACGTGTTCTCAACCACGATCGGGGTGATGCAAGTTGACATCAGTATCTGAAGCAGTATACCTGGAAGATAACATCGCGATACGTAATGACGGACGTGCCACAATAATGACAATTCAACCTTACCAGCGATATCTGGATTCAATAGTGAACAGAGTCTGATCGTGTAGTGCTCTGCAAGGCGTTGATTGTAATGGCTATCGGGAATGGAAGGGGGGGCATTGCGGGGTTAGCGGGGTTGTATACCTACATTATTAGAAATTTAGCCCTTAAAACCTGATGACGAAATGATGTTTTTTTTTTAATATTTTGTCATATTTATTTTATTTTATTACTATTTACTAAAAACTCGTTATATTATCATTTAGTTCTGGATATTATTGTGATTACAACTCAACATTTTTACGGTTTCTTGGTTTCATACATTTGTATAATCTAATATTAATTTCGATTAACTGGTGAGCTGAAAACATCGCGAATTAACGTATTTTACCCTTTTAAAGTTTCCTAAAACTAAATCTATTTTCTTATCTCCGGCCAAATTATATGCCTGAACATTATTTGGCTGAATGAGTGCTGTCTATTCTCTAAAAACTGCTTCATTTAATATCAACAAAATTTGCAAAACATGTAATACATTTTTATCATAAGCTGGAATAACATGGGTCTAAATTATTTAGGAGTTGCGTTATTTCACCCGGTATACTCTTATATCGCAAATTTGCGAACGTGTAGCAGAAATTCTTCTCGATTTCTGTTGGATAATTTTTTAGTCTTGTGTAGACGCCTATTCCCTAAGGAATATATATAAGTAGACAAAATTCGTGAGGTATATCATTAAGGGTTTATAATTAATTATATTTTGATATAAGTACTTAAGAAGTTAAATAGTAAGAACTTTTATATGTTTATGTGTGAAGATAAGTAAACATAAATGTATTTATTTAATACTGTAAGGTAATTAGGGGCACCTACCAGAACAAAGTTTTTTTATGCTTGACAGGTTAGCCTTGGCCACTATCTCACTTGATGGTAAGTGATGATGTGGTAGAAGATGTTGTTTAGGCTAATTTAGAATTACTGGCTCTCAAGGACAGCTGCCGGAATACGTTTGGTGCTTGGCGAAAGATTTTGTACTTGAGGGTGGTAGCTGACCAGGCGGGCAACTTTGTTGTAACTTTTGTTGGATACAAAGCTTTAACAATGATCCCATATATATGACAGTAAGTGTAATAAGGACCTTACGGATACATAAAACACTCGTAAATTAGAAACGAAATTGTTGATTAAAATGATATTAGGAGGTCACCATGGTAACCCCCACTTCTTTCTTCACTAGGAATTAATACACTTAGCGCGATAGTGGACACATTGAGGTGAAAATGATTATAAACATTCTCCATATATTATTATATATATACAGGGTTATTAGTATAATGCTAACAACCTCTTAGGGTTGACTTCTAGGCCTAACAAACTTTTAAGATGAATATTTTTTTGTTTGGATATTTTTTTTAATTGTTTTTTGTGTTTGTTCATGTGTATTTGACGGAATAAGCACGAGGACCACCTGATATTAAAAGTATCTTGTGCTTGTAATTTATTATTTCATATTTGGTATTACTTTGCTCGATGTAAATATTCAAAACTCTATTCAAAGGAGCGCGGCGCAGTCCAGGTATTGCCGCGGCGGGCGCTCTTGACTCGGCATAGGCAAAATGTTTGTTAGGGCTAGCAGAAGTCAACCCTGAAAGGTAGTTAGCATTACCAATAACCCTGTATATTCATTATGACTTAGAATAACACAATAATTATTATGATTCTAATTTACTATACATTATGTTGTCTTAGGTTTTCGCGATTATTACACATAGTAATTAAACAACTTTAAACGTTTTAAATCGCGTATATTTATCATTATTTTTGTCCCGACGTTTCAAACACTTTGCAGTGATCGTGATCACGGGGTGACTAATTGGTTTTATTTGTCACATAAGACAAAAATAATGATAAATATACGCGATTTAAACCGTTTAAAGTTGTTTAATTATTACTATACATTATTATTTCCTGAGATGACACAGCTATAATCAAATTTGACGTAGATAAGTCGCGAGTGAAGCTACTTGTTGTAAATCTGTTGAAAGCAGATCGGTAGAAATGTGATCGGCTCCACCGGATAACAACCTGGTGGGAAGGAGCCACGTGAAGCGATCGAATGACGGTTATAGAATTACAAAGATTTTTGATTAGGATAATAAATAGATTCAGGCGTTACTTTGCGGAAATCCATATTTAATAATAACAAATATTTTTAATATATTTTATGTACGAGCGCATGATCGAGAATGACGTTCTCTATCGTGCGCTCATAGAGTCAAGATCTCCTGAGGATGCTTCGTGTAGAAGCGAAACGCGTCGAAAATTCTTCCGGTTTGGCTGCGTGGCGTTTTTGACGTCATCGGCTTAACAGGAAAATTAGGCGGAATTGTCACTAGATATGTTTTTGTATTTTTAAGTGTTTTATTAAAATATTATTTTATGTTTTCATAAAATATTTTAAAAATATTTGTTTATTATTTTTGATTAAATTGTATCATAACTTCACCACAAAACAATAGACTTTTATATATTATATATACTTCGTATTACAATATAATGAAAAAGTTTGTTTTGATAGGTTTTTAGTGGTAATTTTATCTTACTAATTGAAATAAGCGAATGATCTCAATGTAAAGTTCCCGTTTAACAAAATTTAATTTCATCTCCTCGATTTTATGACTATTAATCTAATTATAGGTTACTGGTAACAACACATACCTGAAATGGAAACCATGATTACGGTGTGTCTATGAATATCACCTAATATTTATGAGAATATATTATCTATACTCTTATAAAGAGGAAAGATTTGTATATATTTTTTTATGCTTGATAGATTAGCCTTTGACCACAAAGGCTAATCTATCAAGCTATTTGTTTTTGGTATGCAACGAATGAACTTAAAAACAACTGGACGGATTTGGATAATATTTGGTAGGAAATACTTTTAGACCCCGGGAAGGACATATGATAGTTTTAATCCAACTGCGCAAAAAGAGGTTACAGGTGTTACGCGAGGGCGGAGCCGCGGCCGAAAAGTATGTTTTAAAATGTAAGATTTTTAGCGAACGATACCATCGTGTTTTATTTTTGTGCATTTGCGATGCATGTAAGTGTTAAATATAGTAAAGCACGTGCATTAGTGCTTCTCTTGTCATTTATTCATTTTGGAGTCAATCTATCACTTTGACTCCTTCTAATCCTTGAGCATCAAATGTAATGATAATTGAATTCCATTTTTAAATGCCCTTATTCGGGCGTGTGTGATGCTAATTAGTTATTAGGTGACTGTTGAAAATGTCATCCACCCAGTCCGAAGCTTTATCCCCGTTAAGGAGGCGATACCCCGAGTTTGATCAATTGGCAGGTGCACACCTATTCAGAGGATATTTTTTCGTATTCTAAAATAAATGGGATGTTTTGGCAACAAGTCCGTGCTTCTGTAACTGTTTGATTAATGTGTTAAAAAATAGACGTGCAGCTGTTCTCAAATAAATGTTCGAATTCATCCTCTACGATTATAATTTTCACATATATGCTTCGCTAAAATGTGACCATATAATTGGTGACACTTTAGTCCTATCAAATCCGTTTTGAAAATCTTCAAATAGGGCTGCGTGGCGTTTGTGACGTCACGTTGGCTTAACAGGAAATTAGGCGGACTTGTCACTAGATATATATCATTTTTTATAAAGATTTCTTAAGTGTTTTATTAAATAATTAATTAAATGTTTTCTTAAAATACTTTTAAAATATTTGTTATTATCTTATATTGTCTATCTGATATTGTCTTATGTTCCTATGAAAATATAAAACAAAGCTTGTAAAATACCAACAGGCTGTCAACGTTGCGTTTTTGTTCCTAGTTGCTTGCGGCGATAAGTCTACCTTCCACTATAGCTTCATCACTAATGAGCTTCTGTGCACCTTTCAATAGATTCTAAAGCTTAGAGCTGGTATTAAGGTGAGAACGTTTTAAAAAGGCTGCTAAATCCATACAAGAACAGACTTGAGTTCTGTACAGGTTAATAATCGGTCCCAATCTGAAATATACCGCCATACTTTTCAGTGCTCGCAACTGCTTCGCAGCAAATTAAGCCATTGGTTCAATGTACAAACTGAAATTAAGCTTGAGTGTCTCTCTGTGTGTGTATTGGACCTGAGTTGGTTAGTTATAGGAAGTTATAGGTATATGTCGGAGGGTACATGGCGTGAGAATGAATAAATAAATAAATAAATTGATTATTGAGATAAAAAAGTCACGAAATACAATTACATTTATCTTTATTAATTAATTCAGTATTATTATTCAATATAATTATTATTAATTAATTCAATATGGTTTATGGCAAAGTAAATATTTCATTTAAATCATTTAAAGTGGTTATTGATTATATGTTTCCTTCAAAATTATACAATAATTGATTAAAATAAAAATCATACATAGTCAAATATCTCAATATACACAAATTAGGTAAAATAAAATTCTATTGTGATGGGACTCTTGCTTAGCTCTTGTTATTTTTAAACTTATTGAGTACGTGAGACTTTGCAATTTGGAACCCTAAAAGTATGAGACAGGACTCATACATGTCTCATTTTTCATAGGTAATAACTTTAGGAGCAATGACAAATATTAACCATATAACCAATCCATGTTCTCAATGTCAATGCAACTCGATCGAAACGTCGAGGTTGGCCAAAATTACATTTTGATTTTAAATAGTGCGTGAATAAACCCATTGTGTAGGTAAAAATGCAAATGGCAAACGTCATCATGAAACATTTTTTAAATATGATATATAATTGAATATTACAATGACGAATGAAAATGATTGCATCATATGCAATAAAATGTTGTTAAGTGTCCTTAAAATAATGTTTTTCTACAAGTGGATACTGTAGCATTTTCCATCACACTAAATTAAATAAACTGTATGCAATAAAATGTTGTTTAGTATCCTTGAAGTTATGTTATTCTTCAAGTACTGCAGCATTTTCGGGTTAATTAGCATCCTGTTTATCTCTCCAGCCTTTAAACTATGTGCATTAATTCATATGGATCTGTTCTTCTGTCACTGAATGAAACAAGAAAATACCGAAAACTGACAAAAAGACAAACACATTTTCTTATTTGTATATATGCTTAGGAGTGTAGCGATATTGCAATGCTGAGTTATTATTGATCAATGACAATACAAGGTCGAGATAAAGTCGCATTTACATATAACATCAACTTCAATGGGCAAACTCCACTCAGAACTTTGAGAGCTAGATTGTAGTTCTACCGAGGTAGTTGTAACAGGTAGTTATCTTGAAACTTTGTATCAATAATAGTGATTAGTTAGATGAAACATCAACTTGATATCAAATCATAATAGTTACTAGTTCTGATTGAGATCTTGTTATAATGCTACTAAAACTGTTCAGTTCATGTGAAATCTGCAGGTATTTATAAACAATCATATCGTAAGGTGATTTTGTAAGTTCGCCTAGTAAAACAACGGACAAGTGAGTGTGCAGCATAAAAGAGGTGATATTAGTATTTTATTTGACTCGTTGTACTGTATTAACGTTTTATAACGACACGGAATAGTCACACCAGGTAAAACAATGTTGGAAAAAAGCAAAGGAGACTTCTGCTTTTCTGCTACATCTTCTACAAACATTAAGAAGATTACTTTGGACAAATATGACGGTGAGATAAGTTAGTACAGCCACTTAGGATGCATGAAATATATGGTAAGTACATCGATTTCATAGACATAACCATCACACTAACATCATTATTGCGAAAGTACGTGAGGATGTGAGAGTGTGTGTTTATTACTCCTTCACGCTTAAACGGCTGAACTGATTTCGATGATATTTGAAATAGAGGTAGTTTAGGTCCTGCATCAACTTGTAGGAGACTTTCATCATCAATTCATCATTATTATCATCATCACTTTTCATTGTCCACGTGGTTGAAACGCAAGGTGCTACTTGTAAAACTTTAAATTCCAGTTTCATCCCAATGGGTTTAGCCGTTTCAGCGTGAAGAAATAACAAACATGATCACCAACTCACTCGCTCAGAGACAAACTTTCACATGTATTACATGAGTGTGATTCTCATGTCATTGGTTATTTCTGCGTGTAGGTACGAGTAAGTACTCCACTAGAACGTGCAGAGTGTCGTCTAAAGAGGTCCTCGGAGTAGTCAACTCAATTATATCATCAGGCCCCTCCGAAATTCTGTTAATCAACTGTAACTAGTTGGGAAATCTTTGTAGGTACCTCTATACGTGTTAAGGTTAACAAAGACAATATAAATAGAGCAGAAATACTAAATTAAATTTTAGACAAAAAGCCAGAAGTTTATAACAAAATAAATAGTACCTATCGAAAGATTGTTTTCGTTACGTTACATATTTAAAAATGTTTTTCGTTACATATTAAACATTTATTGGCGTTAGTGAAATACATGCAATAATAGACACCACGAGCCTAGTAAGGGTTTTCTAATAACCTTTTTTTCCATCTTAATTATTTCATATCTTAGTTTAGTTAACATTCCGCTAATGGCGTTGGAAAAAAATATATGGGTGACACTGCCACGGTAATGTTAAAGCTCGTAACGTCAGAAGACAACTGTACAAGAATGTTGTTTTAACTTGCAAAGAATAACTTTATATCTTTAAGAAACAGTATATGCGATAAACATTTTAGAATGCGAAACACAATTCGGCGTGAAACATGTGTCATATGTTTTAAAAACTAACGTGGTTTTCACTCATTTTAGTAAATAATACGGGATAACTCACGTGAATAAGTCGGATAACTCCGACTATAGTTTCAACCACATTCGGTAGTGCTAGCACTCAGAGAGTGCTCAGCGAGACGTCAACGCGGGCGTCCCGAGCTCTTCTTGAAAAAGACCACCGGATGTGGTTGTAACTATAGTCGGAGTTATCTGACTTATCTATCTTATATACTAAAATATGTCATATGTTTCCTGGCAATCAAATTGTGTTACACATTCGATACACTCAAAAAATAATACATAAATCATTATGTAACTATTTAAAAAAAACGGGTAAGCCCTAATTACAATTTCCATAGCGATATCTGCGATATCTATATCTATCCATAGCATCTGGATAATGCCAGAGGGCGCACAGAAGCGAACATTGGCTCCGTGTATATTAATTCTTAAAAATCTAAAACATAACTATTAGTGTTATATTTATCAACTTCGTAACTTATTAACAATATTGCCCAAGTGAAAGTGTTATCCACCATAATTAGTAAGTGCAAGTGCAAAAATATACGTTGTGAAAAGTTACTTAGCCTTCTACACAAAAACAGCTATAATTATGTGTTTATGTGCTATTGAAATCATGGAATATATTCATCAGTGTAAATAAAACAAAACATTTGGTGTCACAGCTGTGAAGTGTTGAAAATTAACTTTACTAAACAAATTTGCACGTAAATTTTAATGAAGTTGACCTTTGGACCCGTTCAACATTGTCAATTTCGATTCACCGATTTAAAAGTACCCGATTTTAATAGAAATATTATTTTACTGCTGAATGAAACGGTTCGTCTATTTCGTTCAATATGACACTACAGAGGTGGTGCAGGTACATCGAATACCGGCTGACTTTGTAAAGACACATGATATGTGGGTTCAAATCTCATGATCTGAAATACGTTTTGCATAAATATATTTTTTTACAAAGACTCAAAACTACAAAGACTTGGTACAAGGACTCAAATCTCGTTACCCCGGATTACATTTTGGATGAAGATTTTTTCCTTTTTGACATACATAATTATTATTATAGCCATATAATTATATTTTATGTAATTATAATTTACCTAAATATAATTAAAAAACAAAATATTTGGTTGAGATTGTATCGAGTAGGTCCAGATTACCTATTTAACGATTGTTATTGTTTTTTACTTTATCAGAGTAACAAATTGCTTTTGGATGTATTTGTGTTTTAATTTAATTTATTAATATTTTAATTGAAATTTCTTGCTTATAAGTGTAATTTTATTGTTGTATGACGCTTTAGGTTTCTGTAATAATTTGTAATACCTATATAAGTCATAATTTTATTTGTTCATGTTTACTATTTAAAATAGTAGGTAGGAATTATTTATCATGAGTGTCCCCTTCTCTCAAACTCTGACGTGTCCCCATTGTCCGCCACAATCCTCCAAACGGTTTTCATGTCGAGGGCTCCCTATACATATCGGGCGCATGCACAAGGATGTGACGCGGGGTGGTGAAAGATTTGTGGCTTCATCACAGCTTCTAGCTGGGGGTCTTGGGGTGTCTTCATCGCTATCCTCGCAGATTCAAGAGCAGACAACAGAACAGAATTCTTTTGAGAAACTCGCTTTCCTTAGGTCTCAAGTTCGAATACTGAAGAACATACCTAAAGGGGCGAGAAGTTTGGCGGCGGGGAGGCTGTGTGAACTTATCGCTCAATGCATAAGCACCAATAGCTCGGAAGATTGGTACAACCTCCTTACTTTTGCGTTCTCTGCTTTTAAAATCCCCCAATCGAGAGGATCTAGATCTTTGACTTCTTTAGTAAAAGACAATATTAACTGCCTCAGCTCAGTTATGTGTGAGGAATCTGCGCCTTCCGGTTCTCCTTCCTCTATCGTAAAAGCCATTGAGGCTAAGGTCTACGGTGGTGACCTAAGGAGTGCTGCCCGTCTCCTGCTCTCCTGCTTTGCGGGTGCCAGCCCTGATACCCTGGCCTCCCTTCAGTCCAAGCACCCTAGTCCTTCCCGTCCCCTTACTTTCCCTGCTCCACCGGATCGATCTTTGCAAGCCGTAACGGTTAAGACGGAGGACGTAGCACTTGCCCTCAACTCTTTTTTCAACTGCTCTGCTGCTGGCCTAGATGGCATTCGTCCCTC
This sequence comes from Plagodis pulveraria, assembly GCA_963890685.1. Classification (NCBI taxonomy): domain Eukaryota; kingdom Metazoa; phylum Arthropoda; class Insecta; order Lepidoptera; family Geometridae; genus Plagodis; species Plagodis pulveraria. The sequence continues at coordinate 30,826,459 of OY982960.1, read as the reverse complement.
ACATCTGAAGGAGCTTACCAGCTCTTCGGCAGGTGATAACGGCCCCCGACTTTTGGAGCACCTCACAAGGCTATGTAATTTTATGCTTAGTGGGCAGGTCAGCCCCATTGTGTGCCCTTTCTTGTATGGTGCATCTCTCTGCGCACTTGAAAAAAAGGACGGGGGTCTAAGGCCGATTGCGATCGGTAGTATTTTTCGTCGTCTTACCGCCAAGTTGGGTTGTCTTGCCGTCAGGGGCGAAATGGCGGCCTATTTGGGTCCACACCAGCTGGGGTTTGGTACTGTCCTGGGATGTGAAGGGGCTATTCATGCAGTCAGAACGTTCGCGGTAGACCCGGATAACGCTGGGTGTGTAGTTTTGAAATTGGACATCCAGAACGCATTCAACTCTCTGGAAAGGGATGTGTTACTGAGCGTAGTCTCCGCGCAGATACCATCCCTCTACCCTTTTCTTTATCAAGTCTATCACTCTCCCTCTAACCTATTCTACAATCAAGAACCTATCCTTTCTCAGGTTGGTGTCCAGCAGGGGGATCCTCTTGGCCCTCTTATTTTCAGCCTCGGCATCCAGAAAGTGGTTGACGATTTGCGGTCCCCTTTGAACGTCTGGTACTTAGATGACGGTACTATTGGGGGTACACCAGACGTCTTAGAGCACGATTTGCGGGTTCTTCTTCCACGCTTGAAGGAGCTGGGACTGCAAGTAAACACGGCCAAGTGCGAGTTCTTCCCTTGTGGCCCGGAGGCTTGCCTGGCATTTCCTCGTTTTGAAAAGCTCGTACCAGGAATAAAGAAGTTGGAAACTAGTAATTTTTCCCTTCTCGGCTCCCCTATATTTCCTTCTGCCATCCCGGAAGCTATTCTGGCGAGAAAAAAGCTCCTTCTTAACGCCCAGAAGCGTCTCCAATGCTTATCACCCCACGTTGCTTTGGTTCTGCTGCGGACATGCTTGGCGGTCCCAAAATTAATATATTTGCTTAGAACCACCCCAACTTGGCTCTACCCCGCTAGGTTGGCATCTCTTGATGAGGTGATCAAGCAGTCTGTGGAGTTCATTTTGAATGTGTGTCTGAATGATTCCCAATGGGACCAGGCTACCTTGCCAATTAGACAGGGTGGCTTGGGGGTGCGGCGCGCTGTGGATTTGAGTTTGCCGGCTTTTTTGGCGTCAGTGCATGGGGTTGCAAGTCTTGTCACTACTATTCTCCCCAACGGTGACAGGGTTAGTATTCCTCATGTGTCCGGTGCTCTAGCAGCATGGTCGGCTCTTAATCCTGGCGAGTCTGCTCCCTCAGGTCCCTCTTCCCAGTACCAGCGTGTATGGGACGAGGTTGGTTCGAAGGCCACTGCTGCTAAACTTTTGAGCGCAGCGGAGGGTGTGGATGTCGCAAGATTGCGGGCGGTGTCGCAACCTGAATCCGGAGCGTGGTTGCAGGCAATTCCGTCACCTAGTCTTGGCACGCACTTAGACAGCGACTCTTTGCGTGTGGCGGCAGCTCTTCGGCTGGGCTGTGATGTATGCGAGCCTCACCGCTGCATCTGCGGTACCACGGTGGAAGCCAATGGTCACCACGCTCTTAGCTGCCGTCGCTGTGCTGGTAGGTTCCCACGGCACCACGCTCTTAATGATATTGTCCGTAGAGCACTTGTTTCAGCTAATGTTCCCTGCGTTTTGGAGCCTCCAGGACTGAGCCGTGCGGATGGCAAAAGACCAGACGGTCTGACGCTTGTCCCTTGGCAGAATGGTAGGTGCTTGCTATGGGACGCAACCTGCGTCAGCACCTTTGCCTCCTGTCACCTGGGCCAGACAGTCCGCGCAGCTGGGGGCGCCGCAGAATCTGCAGCTCTTAAAAAGAAAACAAAATATGCTGACCTCGCCCACAGGTACGAGTTTGTCCCTCTGGCGGTCGAGACGGCGGGTAGTTGGGGTGCGGAGGCGAAAACCTTTGTGCGACAAATTGGGCGTCGTCTAAGAGAGAGGGGTCATGACCAACGCTCTGGGTCGTACCTCGTGCAAAGGCTGGCCATCGCCATACAGCGTGGTAATGCATCCAGCGTGATGGGCACCTTTGGACCGGGTGCGACCGGGGGCGGTCTTTTTTGATAGATATAGTTGACATTTATTGACGTATATAATATTGTATTGTTAATTTTAAAAAAAAAAAAACAAAAAAAAAAAAAAAAAAAAAAAAAAAAAAAAAAAAAAAAAACAATATTTCCATAGCAGTCACACAGCTACTTTAAAATATCTGTGGATATTCACTGAAAGAGAATCATTAAATATTTCGCCTCTATTGTATTATATATCTGCATGTACAAAGGTGAATATTCGAGAAAGTTTCACGTACGGGTAGAGGGGGGTAAAGATTTGCGGAATGTGTTGGGCCGTTACGTGCGCGGAATTTTAATGTTCCCATACTGGGACAGATGTATTCCCGAATTGGAAAGTAGAGTTTGGAGGTATATTTTATCTCATTAAGTGAAGAAGCAGCTATTTTGTGCTTAGAAATCGAGTTGGTTTATACTTGTATAACGGTTCAAGCTATTTATTTTTGTTAGTGACGTTTCAAATTATGTTTTATTGGAACACGTATGTATTATATGACGGTTATGTATTTAAATAAGAAGTCTTTATGTAAACCCTTATTGTACCCTTGAGATGTTTTATAAACTACTATGAATTATGCTATCTCCATTCCTTACATAAGTTTGTGAAGCCCCAATGGCTTTAGCGTGTAAATACTATTTACACAAACCTACGAGTATATTAATATTTGTCTATGTCAACTTTTTTTGGGTTTCCATAACCAAACAAATGTCACTGTAGCGTCTGTGGCGTGTAAACGAGTTGCGAATATTAAATAATCTTAATATGGTATTTTTTAATATACAAGTACTACCACTTGCTCACACAAAATCATATTATATATATATTCGGCGTGAAATCCGATCACGAGGGTACGATTCCCGAACGGGACATAAATATACTAACGGGACATTTAATATATACAGTATTTTTACAAATTATTGTGCAAAAATTAGTCCCTCGTGATCCGATTTCATGCTAAATGCCTAAACCACTTGGTCATCGGAACCTTACGCTTTCGAGCTCAAACTTTGTGCTACTATTATATTACTTTTACCGTCATAGGGGACGGTGCGCGGTCATCAACCAGACTAACAGGGTTATAGGAAAATGTTAACAACCCCTTAGATTTTACTTCGGTGACTAACCGAAGTAAAATCAACATCTATAATAGAATAATTATTTATTTTTGGAAGAGGTGCCTACTCCGAGCTAAAAGCGCCCGCCGCGGTGAGACAGGACTGCGCCGCGCTCCTTTTGAATATTTACATTGATCTAAGTAATAAAAAATATGAAGTGATAAATTACAGGCACAAAAGAACAAGAGAAAACATTAGGTGTTCCTCGTGCTTATTCTGTCACAAACATATAAAAACAAATATTAAAAAAAAACATCATAAAATAAAATAAATCATTGTACTAAAATTTTCGTTAGGACTAACAGAAGACACATCTAAGAGGTTGTTAGCATTTTTCCAATAACCCTGTATCATCTAAAAAAAAAAGATAATAAAAAAGCACTTCGCTTTGCAAACACTTAACTCTCCCATTGATTTCGCTACCTCTCTAAATTTCTAAACAAGAACAAGTACGTGCTTAATTTGGTAACTGAACTTTGGGTTTGGCTCAGAAGATAAGATTTTTGAGTTGTGATCGTCCAGAGCTCACTGTACTCAAACAATTTTTTTTTAAATTAATTAAAAATTAAGAAATGGCAGTCTGCAATGTTTTCATGTTAAGACCAATTTTCTTATGGAAAGATCAAGTTTCTAAAACTGAATCTATCAATGAGTCTGGGATTAGTGTGTTGTTACGGTTTCCACTTTTTGAACAACAAAATATATCGAAAACGCCAATTTAAGATGAAGTTTTTAATTAGTGATAAGAACAATAAAATTGATTTTCTTTTGGGCGTTGTTCAACGGATCCTAGGGGCGGATCCTTATCATAGCATATATAGAGGTCTGTTTCACATCTCTTTTCTCATATTATTTTAGTCCCAATTATTGAGAATAACAACAAAAACGGCATTCCAAACTTTCAAGATCATTAGACACGCGACTAACTCTTCCTAAAAAACTTTTAACAACGCTCAAAGGTCGTTAAAAGTCATCGAACATGTCGATTGGAAATTTAATAATCCTCAAAAACAATCTCCTAAAAGTACTCGGAAATGTTTCAGGAAATTTATCGATGAATGAAATCTTGTAATGAAAGTTTTGAGTGAAACGTGTCACGGTAGCTGAAAGCGACAACACAGATTAAATAGGGGTCAAAACCAATTTATGAGTGCGGGGTTCACAAATTGAAGGACATAATAAGAACACCTTGAACTTTTTTCAAAGATCTTCAAATCATTTTATCCCACCGTCTTGTTTTTAATTCAATATCAAAAATGTTAACAGCGAGGAAAATATCCAAGACATGGTAAGGTTATAAATCAGTAAAAATTAAAAGATAAATTTTAGTTAACATTGATTATTTAGCAAATGTTTATTTAAACGTTTACATATGACTAAAAGATTATCCACAATCTCATGGGGATGACAGCAGGGAATAACAGTAGAAAATCATTATGAAGATGCAATGCTTTGTCTTTATATGTTTTGACACCTAATGTCTACTATAGAATTTTTCAAATTTTAATATTGATATATTCTACATTGTACTGCCACGTTCACCAAAAGAAATTTATAAAGCCACTACAAAGAAGAACGGACAAAAAAAATTGAGAACGTTCTTTTTATTTATTTTTTAACAATCTGTTTCTTATTTTTTGCACCATAAGCAATACTAACATAACAATGAACTAGCAGAAACTTGGGGCCCTATTATCTTAATTAGTAAATTTAATGTTGTTCTAAAAGTTATTTATAAACTGTTTCACGAGTCAGTTCCTATCTGAAATTTGGAGTTATACAAGGTTTGACCACATCACCACTACATACTACATTAACATAAGTTTTTTTTATACAACGTTGAACATAATGATAAAATGAATTCATGCCATAAAATGGTAAACATTTAACAACAACAGTCACTCATCTTTACACTTCACTTGTGTACCTCCCCTTTGAAAGTGCCAAATCGACCGCGTCCCCGTTTTCAATCGAACCATTTCTATTTGTTTTCGTGGACGCATTCGTCACAAATATATTTTTACACCTCTGTTTTTCTTTTGCAGGTAATTTACAGCGTTTTTTACACCTACCTACATAAGAATACAGGCGAAAACGTGAGTACCTACATTTTATTGTGATGTTTCAATGGAAACCACGTATATTAAGATCAATGTATGTCAGCTACAACGTTTCTTGCTGAGTAAGCCTCCCACGAGCGGAGAAAATTCTGTCATAATTGCCACAATTTTCAACTTCTGCTGAAGACGCTACTGTTTGCGGAAAAAGGGTGTGCAGGTGTAGCATGGCGTTTTCAAGACTCTTATGATAATGACACTCAACGAGGGCCAAGTCAAGTACTCGTACCTAGATTAAGTCTCATTCTTGGAAAGATAGGTAAATATTACGTCATACCCATGATTAATTGTTTTAATGGCTAGGCATAACGTGGACTATATGGTTCAAGAAATGGCCACCTATATAAACAATATACCTAATAAATTACAGTATTAGAAAATTGCTTTTTTTAGCTGTAGAAAAAAGTGAAAGTCTCTGTAACATGTTTTATTATTGTGATTTGATCATTATTTTAAATATTGCATGTCTATTCGAGAAAAAATCTGGTTGCATATTCTGGTACACGTAACGACGAGAATCGATTAGCTACTATTACAGTACAAATACAAAACCATTATTTAACTATTGCAATCTAAATTGTAATATTTACGATTTTTGCTATTTTTTATACGAATAATCTCTAAAAATATGAAAGACTTGCTACTGAAAATGGAACGCACTAGTCTAATATTTGGATTAAAGATCAATCGCAGTAAGACCAAAATGATAATAGTTGATCGCGCCAACAGCAATTCGCCGGAAGTTACCCAGATTGCGAACTGTGACGTGGTCCAGTCTTACTTATACCTTGGCACTTTAATCACGAACAATGGCGGGTGCATTGATGAGATAAAGCGACGCATGGCTATTGCAAGGACATCTATGGACAAGATGAAGAAAGTATGGAAGAATAGAAATATCACCAAAACCACGAAGACTAGGCTCGTGCGGACACTCATCTTCCCCATATTTCTTTACGCTGCTGAAACATGGACTTTGCGAGATGTGGAAAGGAAGAAAATAGACGCTCTGGAGATGTGGTGTTGGAGAAGGATGCTTGGAGTTTCCTGGACTGAGTTCCGAACAAATGTCTCCATACTCCAAGAACTCGGCATAAAGCAGCGTCTATTTACAACAGTACAGTCTCGCATCCTTACCTTCTTTGGCCATGTTTCGAGACGTGATAATCTATCCATAGAGCGCCTAGTCGTACAGGGCAAAGTGGAGGGTACTAGACCGCGCGGAAGGTCACCCACTCGATGGACCGACCAGATAAAGAAAATTGTCGGTAACCCTTTAAATGAGTGCGCCAGGATGACCTCCAGCAGAGTGAAGTGGCGGGGCATCGTGAAGCGAGTACTGTCTGCCAACTCCACCATTGCTACATGACGACCACGACCGCTCTGCCAAGAGCGTATCGACTTAGAAGAAGAAGATACGAATAATGCCAAAAATGCTTACGCGGGTGAAAGTACAGTTGCATCCGTACAGGTGATTTATTTAGAAACAGAAAAAAACTAATAAGAATAATTTCCAACATTGATGAGGGCCACAATTCGTTTAACAAAGAATATTGACCCTTACATGTGTGTATATACTAGAGCTATGGTTAAAAAAATCATTAGTTAAGCGCAAAACCCAGCACTGCTAGACGTTATCCTGAAAGAACAGAGCATACAAAATGAAATGACGTTACCAAAAAGTATATTTAAATTATGTAGTCCTTACGTAATTATAGTAAATAATTACATACCAAATGACATTAGAAGTGAAGAAAATATAAATAAATTTGTAAATAAAATAAGAAACAGGCCTTTTATCACGTGTTATTATTATTTTAACGAATATTTATTGATAACTTTACCCATGAGTGAATTTTAAATTGACATGAAATGTAGTAAGATTTTACTGTAGTAGGTACATCCTAATAATAACAATGATATAATATATACATAAATATAATAATATATTTCACAAACACTCCTTTTGAAAAAAAAATACGGTTGCAGCTTTAAGATTGTACAATTCTTCAAAAGGCGCTGTTGCTATTTTCCTTTCATCACTTCTTACTACTCCCAAAGGGATGAAAAGGGGGAGGAGGTGCAGTTCTAACCCTGGCATTGCATTTTAATGGCTTTCCACTGGGCAGACCGGTACCTCACGTGCAGGACTTATATAATATGACGGTTAATGTTAACTTATCAATGCTGCTAGTTAGATACAGAGTAAAATTTAAATTCTTTGAATTAGCGTTCTTTAAGCTCCTATCTTGTGGACCTATTACAAATTTTATTCACCAATAACGAAAACCAAAAACATTCATAATAACACAATAATTATGGTATACAGTAGCTTAACTACCTGCATGACATTAGCCATCACAAATGCTATGGATGCATCCAGTCACCCAGTACCACTAAACTGGTTAGTCATACCATCACATACGCTACGGTTAGGGTCACCCAATGCAACTAGTCTTTCATAATCACTAAATAAGAATTAGCGGTCATGTTGCCGCTAATTGGTACCCGCCGCCATCTCAATGATTGTGATAATTGGGTTTTTGATGTTTGATAACTGGAAAACAATTGTGGCTATTTTTATGACATATTGTGAAAATTTTATTCATGAATAGGATAGAAACAAAAAGCTAGACAACATTATTCATATTAAAATGACATAGTAAGCAGATTATGAATTTCAAAATTCAATAATGATATTGACTGACATTATTTGTAGTGTAATGTATTTTTGTGAGTTTCTTTATTCCGCCATAACTTCTAAACGGCTTAACTGATTTTAATGTATGATATATCGTTAGATTTGTCTTGATAACGCACCTTAAAAAAAAATAAAAAAACGAACTGGCGGATTTTAGACTCCATATTGTGAGATAAAAACTGTTTTTCTTCTAATACTGTCGTGTGTGGTATCATAATAAAGGTCTTTAAAAAATAATTCCATAAATATATATACCTTGCAGTTTTAATTTCTATGGAACGATTAAACCTTTAATGGAAAATAAATAAATTGCAGTCAGGTTCTTAAATTTTTAATACATTTATTGTTCTATATTGTGAAATAATTGTAATTGAATCAGTGTTTTTTATCTCAATAAATTAATTAAATAAAGCCATCTCAAAATGCTTCTTGCCTATATCATGCTCTATCTAAAACAAATTTGACTTGCAATATTTTTATGCCAACAGCAGTACACAAACAATATCTGCAGCCAAGCTTTTTAGTAAGTAAACAAACTTGCCATTGAATGGATTGAACGCTGCCGATGGATCGATGTGTAAGCTATAAAGTTTGTAAAGCTTGCCTTAGTTACTCTGGTGGTGTACTAAAGCATATCTCTTTAATTTTGTATCCTTTTATCGCGTGCGACATGCATGTTAATACGAAGCTATCAACGCTATAGAATGCACACATAAAAATAGAGGCTTGATGACCTAGCACGATGGTCAAAGTAGTGAGGTGTGTCACAAAATAATCAATGAGAATGTTATAGGATCGGAAATACTATCTCTATTTAAAAAATAGAGAGACTTGATTCGTTAGATATAGATAGATAGATAGATAGAAACACTTTATTGAAACACCTTAAATATAAAAAATAGTTAAAACAGAAACACAATGCAAAATAAGGTAACAATTGGCGGTCTTATCGCTGAAAGCGATCTCTTCCAGACAACCATTTGAGGAAGAGACATAACTGAAGAGAACCAAGGGATGGTGTTTATCTAGATTATAAAATAGTACTCACAATGACACATAATTTCTAAAATACTACACACATTAAAATAGATAAAATAATATATATAGGTATATAAATATATCTAATATTAGGTCCTTACATATGAAATTGGCGTTTTTCGTACTGGCCACTTTAATCACGAATTTCTCCTCTTTGGTAAGGAATTCCAAATTCAAATTTGTACAGCTATAGACTCATGTATTTGTGCTTCGATGATCGTCATTCATTTGTTTTTTTTCTTCTGTTTTTTTCTGTTTGCGTCACTCATTTTACAAAATGGAAAACCTTAAATATCGCATTATTTACGAGTACGAGTTCCGCCGTGGCACTAGTGCTGCGGAAACAACTCGAAGGGTGAATGATGTGTATGGCGGTCGTGTTGCAAAAGAAAACACAGTTCGTTTTTGGTTCCAACGTTTTCGTTCTGGAAATTTCGACCTGCAGAACAAGCCCCGTGGACGGCCTGAGTCTCAAGTTGATAATGAAGAGTTGAAGGCTATTGTGGAAGCGGATCCATCGCAAACCACGTCCGAGTTAGCTGCAGGCTGCAATGTTAGTGATAAAACTGTTTTAATTCACTTGAAGCAAATTGGGAAGATTAAAAAGCTTGAAAGGTGGGTACCTCACGAATTGACTGAAACAAACCGGCAAACGCGCGTCGACTGCTGCGTTACATTACTAAACCGGCACAATAATGAAGGTATTTTAAACCGAATCATTACCTGTGATGAAAAATGGGTTCTTTACGATAATCGGAAGTGCTCAGCGCAATGGTTAGATCCTGGCCAGCCAGCCAAATCCTGCCCCAAGCGAAAATTAACCCCAAAAAAGTTACTTGTAAGCGTTTGGTGGACTAGTGCCGGTATTATTCATTACAGTTTTTTCAAATCTGGCCAGACTATTACGGCTGATGTCTATTGTCAGGAATTGCAAACCATGATGGAAAAGCTAGCGGCTAAACAACCTAGGCTGGTCAATCGCTCCACGCCACTGCTGCTTCACGACAACGCTAGACCACACACTGCGCTACAGACGGCTACTAAATTAGAAGAGCTTCAATTGGAAAGTCTAAGACATCCTCCGTACTCCCCGGACCTTGCCCCAACAGATTACCATTTTTTTCGAAATTTGGATAACTGAATGAATTTTTTCCCTTGCAAGAGCAAGGGAAAAAATTCAACTCCGATGGGGCAGTCCAAATCGCCTTCAAAGATTTTATTGATTCCCGTCCGACTGGTTTTTTTAGTAAAGGGAGCAATGAACTACCTATGAGATGGCAAAAGTGCATAGAAAATAATGGTTCATACTTTGATTAATTAAATATATTATATTAAAAAATATTCGACTTTTTGTTCCTCCCATACAAAACGCCAATTTCATATGTAAGGACCTAATATATACACGTATACAACATATATACATTTAAGTATACATATTAATAATAATAAATACATAAGCATATAAAATATTATATATATAATAAACATACATAATTACATACAACTTAATCAATAAACATAATATATAAATAATGAATGATGTTATCAGTAGTATAAGACTAATATTAACAATGGAACAACGAATTTCAAAATTAAAATAAATAAATTATAGGGAGCTAACGAGTTTCAAGATAAAAGGCTTTCACACGCTCTTTAAAAACAGCTAGTGACTGAGCACGCTTAATTTCAAGAGGCAGTGCGTTCCATAGTCTAACGGCTTCAACAGTGAAAGAGTGATCATAAAACGAACTGTAGTGTGAGGGCATATTGAGCATAAGATTTTCCGATGACCTAAGATTACGCACATGAGAGGTGCTGCAATATTCGAAACACTCTTGAAGGTAATGGGGGGATGTGGGATTGAATAAAACGTTATACAGAAGAGAGAGAATATGAGTATTCCGAGAGATACATTATTCATTAGATATAATGTTTAATGACACACAGTACAAAAACACAATGATAAAAACTGCAGTTTAGCTAATACAAAATTGCATGCATAATGTGAATAAACTAACGCCCAGTGCAATTTTTAGTCACGCAGGGTGTTCAAATGTAAATTTTATTCTATTTTTGTTCTTTTTACTCCAATTAAAGCCATTAAAAAGCACTTAAACTGAAACAATAAGTAAAGAGTTAGAGGAGCTAAATGTACGGGCGTGTTATACCTATATACATTCCTTATTTCAGTTATGCAGCAATGGTTAATTATTAAAATATGTAAATTAACCTTTGCGGTGCCTCATGGGTTTAATTCTTATCTGAATCTAAACTGTAATGAGCAGAGGAATCTAATATGTAACAGGAAGACTAAAGTAAACAAACAATTCCGTCATACGAGAGAATTACAGAGTTTCATGGTTGTAATGGATAAATAAACAGTGTTTTTCAGTTATGTTTAAATATTTCTTACTTATAAAATACTACTACTACTACTTAGCACCTATTTAGCTCAGGAATGGATAATAAGATCGATCGTATTTTAAACTGACAACATTGAACTAAAAAGTATTATGAAAGTCCCAAATTGCCAAAAAGCATGAATCTTGTGCTAAATGTCTTGAAATTAAAATTAAAAAAAATACTATTCTGTGTAAGTACTGAGTTTTGTACATTTTGTTAGGTGTATCGAAGACTTATGTAGCGAATTTTTATTTTGCAATATGGTAAATACAAAGTGCCCCAATATTGTATGAATTCGATTTTCCAGCAACCGATGCCATAGCATAATTATAAATGCATTCTGGGGTTACGGGTGTAACCCCAGAATACCGTCAAGTCCCACTGGAAGTTATCTTTTCCCAACCGAAATAATTTCTATGCCCGATTATGTATACGTTTTTTTTGTGTCGTGTTTATAGTTTTGTATGCCTCCTTGACAATAACCTCAATAGTAACTAAATCAGCTGATCAGAAATATGGGCGCCATCTTGTTATTTATAAATTAAAACAAGGGTGGGACGGTGTTTAAATCGACAGCTGATTTAAGCAGTACTTAGATACTCGATAAAGTTACGCAGCGTTTATGAGTAAGAAATTGCGCACTGTTGATTTACACGTGCGTGAGGTCACCTCCCTATACTAACGGAAGATCAGCGCTGGTTGCAGCCAACCAGCTTTTTGCTGAGTTTGTATAGGGTTGTGACAAACACTTTGTTTATTTTTCAATGTGTCAATAATTATATATTTTACCATTATGAACACACTATAGTGTTTGTCGCAAATAAAGTCATTCATAAATAAAGTCAATCATTCATAAATTTTGTATAATCAGCGGCTAAGTCATGCTTAAAATTTAAGTACGTTAACATGTTAGAATGATAGTTGTTAAGTCTCATGTGCATGTAATTTCACTAATTTCATAATATTGTATTTTATAAGGAAATAATCAATTAACCATTCTTTTGATATACTTAAATCCTAGAATATAAATATTTCAAATATAAATAAAGTCAATATACTCAAATATCTATAAGGATTCGACATATAGGGCAGAAAAAATCTGATAAGAAATTAATTGAGGCCACTTTAAAATGTACTTATACCAACACGTATTGCTTGTTTCTCGGAGGGCGGGGTACCAACCATTAATTATTTTCACTGGCTAGGATGTCGGTCTATCCAGAAATCTTGTTTTATTCTAATTATAACCTCATACATACGAGTTTTTAAGGGTTCTAATGATAACTTTTTCAGATGTCTCCAGTCTGATCAAATTTCTGCCATATTTTTCTTCTAACAGTTATGTGACTGCTTCGCATCTTTTCCAGTATCTATCACATGTAGTGTTTCGAGGATCAGTTCGTATTGTACCAGCAGCCGAATTTCGCCTTCGGATTACTCGGATGATGATGTTTCTTCAATTTCATTTCGACCACATTTATTTGTATTTATCTAATCGTTTTCAACCCATATCCAACCATCAGTGCAATACATAGACACACTTGTCTGCACTGTCTTATTTTTTCGGAATTATTTTTCTAGTCTTGTTAATGGGACTTCACATCTTAGCTTTATTCAATTTATTTTAAGCATTCACTCTCCTATCACTCCTCTTTTATTATTTCCAACAATTACTTAAAAATTAAGAAATGGCAGTCTGCAATGTTTTCATGTTAAGACCAATTTTCTTATGGAAAGATCAAGTTTCTAAAACTGAATCTATCAATGAGTCTGGGATTAGTGTGTTGTTACGGTTTCCACTTTTTGAACAACAAAATATATCGAAAACGCCAATTTAAGATGAAGTTTTTAATTAGTGATAAGAATATTGATTTTCTTTTGGGCGTTGTCAACGGATCCTAGGGGCGGATCCTTATCATAGCATATATAGAGGTCTGATTCACATCTCTTTTCTCATATTATTTTAGTCCCAATTATTGAAAATAACAACAAAACGGCATTCCAAACTTTCAACATCATTAGACACGCGACTAACTCTTCCTAAAAAACTTTTAACAACGCTCACAGGTCGTTAACAGTCATCGAACATGTCGATTGGAAATTTAATAATCTTCAAAAACAATGTCCTAAAAGTACTCGGAAATGTTTCAGGAAATTTATCGATGAATGAAATCTTGTAATGAAAGTTTTGAGTGAAACGTGTCACGGTAGCTGAAAGCGACAACACAGATTAAATAGGGGTCAAAACCAATTTATGAGTGCGGGGTTCACAAATTGAAGGACATAATAAGAACACCTTGAACTTTTTTCAAAGATCTTCAAATCATTTTATCCCATCGTCTTGTTTTTAATTCAATATCAAAAATGTTAACAGCGAGGAAAATATCCAAGACATGGTAAGGTTATAAATCAGTAAAAATTAAAAGATAAATTTTAGTTAACATTGATTATTTAGCAAATGTTTATTTAAACGTTTACATATGACTAAAAGATTATCCACAATCTCATGGGGATGACAGCAGGGAATAACAGTAGAAAATCATTATGAAGATGCAATGCTTTGTCTTTATATGTTTTGACACCTAATGTCTACTATAGAATTTTTCAAATTTTAATATTGATATATTCTACATTGTACTGCCACGTTCACCAAAAGAAATTTATAAAGCCACTACAAAGAAGAACGGACAAAAAAAATTGAGAACGTTCTTTTTATTTATTTTTTAACAATCTGTTTCTTATTTTTTGCACCATAAGCAATACTAACATAACAATGAACTAGCAGAAACTTGGGGCCCTATTATCTTAATTAGTAAATTTAATGTTGTTCTAAAAGTTATTTATAAACTGTTTCACGAGTCAGTTCCTATCTGAAATTTGGAGTTATACAAGGTTTGACCACATCACCACTACATACTACATTAACATAAGTTTTTTTTATACAACGTTGAACATAATGATAAAATGAATTCATGCCATAAAATGGTAAACATTTAACAACAACAGTCACTCATCTTTACACTTCACTTGTGTACCTCCCCTTTGAAAGTGCCAAATCGACCGCGTCCCCGTTTTCAATCGAACCATTTCTATTTGTTTTCGTGGACGCATTCGTCACAAATATATTTTTACACCTCTGTTTTTCTTTTGCAGGTAATTTACAGCGTTTTTACACCTACCTACATAAGAATACAGGCGAAAACGTGAGTACCTACATTTTATTGTGATGTTTCAATGGAAACCACGTATATTAAGATCAATGTATGTCAGCTACAACGTTTCTTGCTGAGTAAGCCTCCCGGAGCGGAGAAAATTCTGTCATAATTGCCACAATTTTCAACTTCTGCTGAAGACGCTACTGTTTGCGGAAAAAGGGTGTGCAGGTGTAGCATGGCGTTTTCAAGACTCTTATGATAATGACACTCAACGAGGGCCAAGTCAAGTACTCGTACCTAGATTAAGTCTCATTCTTGGAAAGATAGGTAAATATTACGTCATACCCATGATTAATTGTTTTAATGGCTAGGCATAACGTGGACTATATGGTTCAAGAAATGGCCACCTATATAAACAATATACCTAATAAATTACAGTATTAGAAAATTGCTTTTTTTAGCTGTAGAAAAAAGTGAAAGTCTCTGTAACATGTTTTATTATTGTGATTTGATCATTATTTTAAATATTGCATGTCTATTCGAGAAAAAATCTGGTTGCATATTCTGGTACACGTAACGACGAGAATCGATTAGCTACTATTACAGTACAAATACAAAACCATTATTTAACTATTGCAATCTAAATTGTAATATTTACGATTTTTGCTATTTTTTATACGAATAATGCCAAAAATGCTTACGCGGGTGAAAGTACAGTTGCATCCGTACAGGTGATTTATTTAGAAACAGAAAAAAACTAATAAGAATAATTTCCAACATTGATGAGGGCCACAATTCGTTTAACAAAGAATATTGACCCTTACATGTGTGTATATACTAGAGCTATGGTTAAAAAAATCATTAGTTAAGCGCAAAACCCAGCACTGCTAGACGTTATCCTGAAAGAACAGAGCATACAAAATGAAATGACGTTACCAAAAAGTATATTTAAATTATGTAGTCCTTACGTAATTATAGTAAATAATTACATACCAAATGACATTAGAAGTGAAGAAAATATAAATAAATTTGTAAATAAAATAAGAAACAGGCCTTTTATCACGTGTTATTATTATTTTAACGAATATTTATTGATAACTTTACCCATGAGTGAATTTTAAATTGACATGAAATGTAGTAAGATTTTACTGTAGTAGGTACATCCTAATAATAACAATGATATAATATATACATAAATATAATAATATATTTCACAAACACTCCTTTTGAAAAAAAAATACGGTTGCAGCTTTAAGATTGTACAATTCTTCAAAAGGCGCTGTTGCTATTTTCCTTTCATCACTTCTTACTACTCCCAAAGGGATGAAAAGGGGGAGGAGGTGCAGTTCTAACCCTGGCATTGCATTTTAATGGCTTTCCACTGGGCAGACCGGTACGTCACGTGCAGGACTTATATAATATGACGGTTAATGTTAACTTATCAATGCTGCTAGTTAGATACAGAGTAAAATTTAAATTCTTTGAATTAGCGTTCTTTAAGCTCCTATCTTGTGGACCTATTACAAATTTTATTCACCAATAACGAAAACCAAAAACATTCATAATAACACAATAATTATGGTATACAGTAGCTTAACTACCTGCATGACATTAGCCATCACAAATGCTATGGATGCATCCAGTCACCCAGTACCACTAAACTGGTTAGTCATACCATCACATACGCTACGGTTAGGGTCACCCAATGCAACTAGTCTTTCATAATCACTAAATAAGAATTAGCGGTCATGTTGCCGCTAATTGGTACCCGCCGCCATCTCAATGATTGTGATAATTGGGTTTTTGATGTTTGATAACTGGAAAACAATTGTGGCTATTTTTATGACATATTGTGAAAATTTTATTCATGAATAGGATAGAAACAAAAAGCTAGACAACATTATTCATATTAAAATGACATAGTAAGCAGATTATGAATTTCAAAATTCAATAATGATATTGACTGACATTATTTGTAGTGTAATGTATTTTTGTGAGTTTCTTTATTCCGCCATAACTTCTAAACGGCTTAACTGATTTTAATGTATGATATATCGTTAGATTTGTCTTGATAACGCACCTTAAAAAAAAATAAAAAAACGAACTGGCGGATTTTAGACTCCATATTGTGAGATAAAAACTGTTTTTCTTCTAATACTGTCGTGTGTGGTATCATAATAAAGGTCTTTAAAAAATAATTCCATAAATATATATACCTTGCAGTTTTAATTTCTATGGAACGATTAAACCTTTAATGGAAAATAAATAAATTGCAGTCAGGTTCTTAAATTTTTAATACATTTATTGTTCTATATTGTGAGATAATTGTAATTGAATCAGTGTTTTTTATCTCAATAAATTAATTAAATAAAGCCATCTCAAAATGCTTCTTGCCTATATCATGCTCTATCTAAAACAAATTTGACTTGCAATATTTTTATGCCAACAGCAGTACACAAACAATATCTGCAGCCAAGCTTTTTAGTAAGTAAACAAACTTGCCATTGAATGGATTGAACGCTGCCGATGGATCGATGTGTAAGCTATAAAGTTTGTAAGGCTTGCCTTAGTTACTCTGGTGGTGTACTAAAGCATATCTCTTTAATTTTGTATCCTTTTATCGCGTGCGACATGCATGTTAATACGAAGCTGTCAACGCTATAGAATGCACACATAAAAATAGAGGCTTGATGACCTAGCACGATGGTCAAAGTAGTGAGGTGTGTCACAAAATAATCAACGAGAATGTTATAGGATCGGAAATACTATCTCTATTTAAAAAATAGAGAGACTTGATTCGTTAGATATAATGTTTAATGACACATAGTACAAAAACACAATGATAAAAACTGCAGTTTAGCTAATACAAAATTGCATGCATAATGTGAATAAACTAACGCCCAGTGCAATTTTTAGTCACGCAGGGTGTTCAAATGTAAATTTTATTCTATTTTTGTTCTTTTTACTCCAATTAAAGCCATTAAAAAGCACTTAAACTGAAACAATAAGTAAAGAGTTAGAGGAGCTAAATGTACGGGCGTGTTATACCTATATACATTCCTTATTTCAGTTATGCAGCAATGGTTAATTATTAAAATATGTAAATTAACCTTTGCGGTGCCTCATGGGTTTAATTCTTATCTGAATCTAAACTGTAATGAGCAGAGGAATCTAATATGTAACAGGAAGACTAAAGTAAACAAACAATTCCGTCATACGAGAGAATTACAGAGTTTCATGGTTGTAATGGATAAATAAACAGTGTTTTTCAGTTATGTTTAAATATTTCTTACTTATAAAATACTACTACTACTACTTAGCACCTATTTAGCTCAGGAATGGATAATAAGATCGATCGTATTTTAAACTGACAACATTGAACTAAAAAGTATTATGAAAGTCCCAAATTGCCAAAAAGCATGAATCTTGTGCTAAATGTCTTGAAATTAAAATTAAAAAAAATACTATTCTGTGTAAGTACTGAGTTTTGTACATTTTGTTAGGTGTATCGAAGACTTATGTAGCGAATTTTTATTTTGCAATATGGTAAATACAAAGTGCCCCAATATTGTATGAATTCGATTTTCCAGCAACCGATGCCATAGCATAATTATAAATGCATTCTGGGGTTACGGGTGTAACCCCAGAATACCGTCAAGTCCCACTGGAAGTTATCTTTTCCCAACCGAAATAATTTCTATGCCCGATTATGTATACGTTTTTTTTGTGTCGTGTTTATAGTTTTGTATGCCTCCTTGACAATAACCTCAATAGTAACTAAATCAGCTGATCAGAAATATGGGCGCCATCTTGTTATTTATAAATTAAAACAAGGGTGGGACGGTGTTTAAATCGACAGCTGATTTAAGCAGTACTTAGATACTCGATAAAGTTATGCAGCGTTTATGAGTAAGAAATTGCGCACTGTTGATTTACACGTGCGTGAGGTCACCTCCCTATACTAACGGAAGATCAGCGCTGGTTGCAGCCAACCAGCTTTTTGCTGAGTTTGTATAGGGTTGTGACAAACACTTTGTTTATTTTTCAATGTGTCAATAATTATATATTTTACCATTATGAACACACTATAGTGTTTGTCGCAAATAAAGTCATTCATAAATAAAGTCAATCATTCATAAATTTTGTATAATCAGCGGCTAAGTCATGCTTAAAATTTAAGTACGTTAACATGTTAGAATGATAGTTGTTAAGTCTCATGTGCATGTAATTTCACTAATTTCATAATATTGTATTTTATAAGGAAATAATCAATTAACCATTCTTTTGATATACTTAAATCCTAGAATATAAATATTTCAAATATAAATAAAGTCAATATACTCAAATATCTATAAGGATTCGACATATAGGGCAGAAAAAATCTGATAAGAAATTAATTGAGGCCACTTTAAAATGTACTTATACCAACACGTATTGCTTGTTTCTCGGAGGGCGGGGTACCAACCATTAATTATTTTCACTGGCTAGGATGTCGGTCTATCCAGAAATCTTGTTTTATTCTAATTATAACCTCATACATACGAGTTTTTAAGGGTTCTAATGATAACTTTTTCAGATGTCTCCAGTCTGATCAAATTTCTGCCATATTTTTTTTCTAACAGTTATGTGACTGCTTTGCATCTTTTCCAGTATCTATCACATGTAGTGTTTCGAGGATCAGTTCGTATTGTACCAGCAGCCGAATTTCGCCTTCGGATTACTCGGATGATGATGTTTCTTCAATTTCATTTCGACCACATTTATTTGTATTTATCTAATCGTTTTCAACCCATATCCAACCATCAGTGCAATACATAGACACACTTGTCTGCACTGACTGTCTTATTTTTTCGGAATTATTTTTCTAGTCTTGTTAATGGGACTTCACATCTAAGCTTTATTCAATTTATTTTAAGCATTCACTCTCCTATCACTCCTCTTTTATTATTTCCATTCCTACATTATAATGTTACCAGTAATACTAATTCTTTATCTTGTTCAACTTACTGCATCAGTCATAATATTACAAGCTGTCATACATTCATCCTTTCCAAAATGTTTACTTTGGTTTTATTTCAATTAAAATTAAAATCCTTTGCATGTTCGATTTAAAATCGTTACGATTATGTTTTAATTTTGGTAAACCTTTAATTTAATTTGTTTTGTTTACTTTATGATATGTGGGAGGGGCACCAATATGATCTTATACATATATACTTCTATTTATCGCACAGCAAAGCTTGTATAAGGCACTCTACTAAATTTTAAAATGAATCGCAGGTTTTTGCTTGTTAGTTAATATATTGACTACCATAATTATAGTCCTCAAAACAAGCACAAATAGCACATAAAATAAAATACTGTGTTATGGAAGTTAGTGGGGACAAACTAACTCCTCATAATTCTGTCCGATCACATTTTTTTTTAATTACGTAAAATAAAGCATAATACTTAGCTTGATTTAAGAATGACAGCTTCATTAATTTTTAAATACAGTTAGGAAGACTTAGAACTTCACAATACGAATAAAAATATTATAAGAGTATTTTAAGTGTCTGATGAAAATAAAAGTTGACTTTATGTTTATTATTTCTTTTATCGTGAGGCTCAAAAAATAATTCAAGCATCCAACATCCTTAACAATTGTAATATTGTTCACGCGGAGAAGTCGTTGAGAAGTTGGAGTTTTTGTACAGTTTTTTATTACTTTTCTGTTTCATTTTGTTAAACGTCAACTGAGCTCGAATATGAATGATAACTGTGAAGTGCTTTGTGAATTGGTTACGTAAAGAATATATAGTACATGCTTTGTAACTTTTTGTAATGTTTTTTTTGTGGTCTTGAAGTTTTTTTGTCAAGAAAATAAATTATAGGGCTAATAAATTAAGTAACTGACTTCACTCATATAGATAGTCAATTAGTCGAATGTCCTTATAACTTTATGTAGCGGAAGGATAACTTTACCCATAAAACAAGCCACAAAGGCAAATAGTACAGTCAACTAACGATTTTTGTAATCATATCAGCGCGCGCTGCGCTATGCTAGCATGCTATTTACTAGCATTTAGAATCGACGTTAATTTTCTCTTATATGTCACAACATATTTGACTTTCAAACGAATGTAATCAAACAGCCCATGCAAAGGAACGTCCTTAACGAACATTATTTATCTATTTAGAAGAGACTTTGTCGTCTGCTGCTGCAGTACATTTCAGATCCACCGCCTTGGGCGAGGGTCTTTTTTTTATTGCTGATAGCATATAAGCCTTTGACCCAAATCTCACCTGATGGCAAGTGACGATGTGGTCAAAAAAAAAACACTGCTATCTTAAGACAACAACTGGGACGATTATATAATATGTTTTATTACATTGTTAAAAGATGAAAGATTTTTTTCTTTGAATTTGAATCCTCATAATGCTAAATTATCGTCATCGGAAACTAATACAAGACGTTTAGTGTCGTTATTTTTAAATTATATAGTAGCATTAAATGTCAACGCAGTTATAGTCAAACATTACTGTAATTCCCAATATTTCCATCTTCGACATCTTTTGCCTGTTCTTATCCCTGCTATCTTATCTTATCTTATTAACGCTAGCGTAGAGGCACCAGGTGTAAACTGCAGCAAAGAAAAGCTTGAGCGTTGCCGAGTAACGGTAGAGCATTTTGTGAATGCTTCACTGGCCACCCTCCTAAATTTGTCGCCAAGTACCCAACTTTGTGTTCCAGCAGCTGTTCTTGAGAGTTAGTTCTTAAGTTCGATTATGCTTGTCACTAAACAACAGGTGATGTTGTTGTCAATGTTTAAACTATCTACAATCGTTTAATAGTAGTTTATGCAACTGTCATATAATAGAGGGTATTAAAACTAAGATTACACCAGTGTTTTAATACCTACTTATATGCTGTTGCATACACTACTTTATTTAATCTCACGGCTATAGGTAGCTTCATTAAATAAAATTTTTATCAAACAAAATATTACTCAAATTCGTATGTACGAAATAGCGCCAAAATAGAAAAAGTATGTTATTGGTCTATGGCTCGGAACCAGCGCATTGCGTGCGCTCTCCATAGATAATGTGTACTTAAATTAAATGAAAACCTCCTTGGTCGGGACACTACTTTAATAATTTGAAAATGGTTTTAAAGCATTGTTTTGTTAGGAGAATAATGCTGAAATTTTAATTTTCTTAAAGAAGTATGTAAATAAAATATGCCAATAAAAGTCTGTATTTCATTTCATAATTAGAATATTACCGAATGAGATTATATAAATACAATTTTGTTGACCAAAGTTGACCTAGAGGTCAACTTTTTACACAGAGTAATTAAACAACTTTAAACGCTTTAAATCGCGTATAATCATCATTATTTTTACACAGGGTTTTTTAAATATTTATATTATATTATTTATTGCGAATTGAAATGCCCCATTTTTTATTTTTGTTGTCACTTTTGGCTACTATGACAAGTTTCATTCAAAAGTTTTTATTACAAGATTTCATTCATCGGTCAATTTTCTGAAACATTTTCGAGTAGATACTCTTAGGACATTGTTATTGAAGATTATTAAATTTCCGATCGACATGTTCGATGACTTTCAACGATCTTTGAGAGTTGTTTAAAGTTTTGTTAGCAGAGTTAGTCGCGGGTCTAATGATGTTGAAGATTAGAATCCCGTTTTTTATTTATTCTTAATAATTGGGACTAAGAAAATATGAGAAAAGAGATGTGAATCAGACCTTGCAATGATGAGAGTCCGCAATGGGGGTTATACCATTACGGAAATTCCAAATGAAATACAATTTTACAGTTTTCATCACTACTTAAATATTACCTCTTAAATTGGCATTTTTCGGTATATTTTGTTGTTCAAAAAGTGGAAACGGTATTAACACACTAATTCCAGATTCAGACCCTATAAGAAAATTAATTTGACAATAAAAACATTGCAGGCTGCATTGGATTATCTCATTCTTAAAGAACATGAAAAAAAAACCATTTGTTTGAGCTCAATAAAGAGCTCTGGATGATGCCAACTCAAATGCTAGGGCGCTGCCTTATCTTTTGAGTCTTCCCATCTTTGAGTTACCAAATTAAGCAAGCGATAGTGCTTGTAATCTTGTTTGGAAATATAGAAGGGTAGCAAAATATATGCGAGAGCTAAGGGTTTCAACAAGCAAAATGCTTTTTTATTCATTTTTCGTTCAGTTGACGTTTATAGTATAGTCTGCTTGATGACCGCGAACCGTCCCCTACGACGGTTAAAGTAATACAATTGAAGTACAAAGTTTCAGCTCGTAAAAGTAAGGTTCCGGTGGCCAAGTGTTTTAGGCATTCGGCGTAAAATTGGATCACGAGGTTACGATTCCCGAACGGGATATATGATGTTTGTTATTTCTTCATGCTGAAACGGCTAAAATAAAATAAAGTAAAATCCATTAAAATAAAAGTTGATATTAAAGTTTTACATGCAGAACCTCGTGACAATGAAAAGTGATGATGATGAAAAGTCTCCTACATGTTGATGCCGGACCTAAGCTACCTCTACTTCAAATATTATCGAAATCGGTTCAGCCGTTTTAGCGTGAAGAAGTAATAAACATACACACTCACATCCTCACGTACTTTCGGATTAATAAAGTTTGTGTGATAGTTATGTTAATGAAATTTGTGTACCTTCCATGTATTTGTCCAAAGTAGTCTATCTTCTTAAGGCTTGTAGAAGAAGTAAAAGGAAAGCAAAAAAGTCCTCTTTGCCCTTTGCTGACTTCGTTTTGGTTGTTGGTATTCAGTATCGTTACAAAACGTTAATACAAATTACCGAACTATTATGTTTTGATATCAAGTTGATGTTCCCTGGTACAACTATCTTGACAGAACTACAATCTAGCTCTCAAAGTTCTGAGTGGAGTTTGTTAATTTTAGTTAATACTATAAGTAAATGCGACCTTATCTCGAACTTGTATTGAAATTGATCGAAGATATGTCAGCGTTATCAATATTCCTACACCTCTAAGCTTATATACATATGAGAAGGTGTGTGTGTATTTCTTTTTATCGGTTTTTGGTATGTCCTTGTTTCACACAGCGACAGAACAGCGGATCGACGTGAATTTATGCACATAGTTTAAAGGCTGGAGAGATATATGGGCTGCTGATTCTACCTATAATTGTGCAGTTCTCTACGAATAACACATATTATTGTTTTTCGTAGGCAGTACTTGAAGAAAATCATCACTTTAGAGACACCAACCAATATTTTTGGTAACATTTCATTTCAAACTGCCTTTGTCTTATTTTTGATAAAATCATTATAGTTTGTCATTATTGTGTTATATCATATATTAAATAATTATAGTACATTATACAACAAGTGCGCGAAGTTGTTTATTACAATCGAGACGGGTTTTAGGCCTGAAATCGAAGATCGAAGGCCTAAATGGAGTAGAGATTGTAATAAACAACGCGCACGAGTTTCATACGACGTTTTTCAACACACTTGCGAGGAACGAATACGAAAATATCGATATGAAAATATTTTCTTGATCTTTTTGATAGCAATAATAATCTGATTATGAAGGTTTATAATTAAATCTTCTAAAGTTCTACTTCAGTAGGTAAAAAACTCTTTGGTTTGTTTTTATATGAAAACGAACGAAACAAACTACAATCTCCTTTGTGAGAAGTGTGGAAGCGTTGTTTTCAACACCCTTGCTCGTAAAGTGAGCTTTATTATATCGTTCTTAGGGCCATAAACCGAACTATAACACCCTCGTGCATAATAATATTATACACTAGTGCGTAATAGAATTATCCCTACAAAGTTTAGTTAGTACCTAACTGTAAATTGTATGCGAGTAAACAATATAATCGGGTAATTTATCCCTACAAGTTAGTACCTAACTATAAATTATATGCGAGTATACAGAGCATTTTCAATTTAACCAGGTAATACAGATTTGTAACATCAAAGAGGTTTACATGTAATCAACCCAGATACATTTGCCGCGCGCAAAAAAAAACTTGCGCGCTATTTTCCATAATTTTCCATGTTGTTTGTATCGCATTTGTGCAATATATATTTTATTTGCTCGCAAGGGTGTTGAAAAAGTGCGTATGAAACTCGTGAGCAACTTGCTCATTATACACTCGGCAGATTTACGCCTTCGCGTGCAGCTTGGGCTGCAACACACAGCCTCGTGTATAATGAGCAACTAAGCTCACTTATATCATAATCTACTAATTTTTTTTCTATTTAAAACACTAGTGCGGTAAAGTAAAAAACAAGCACGAATGCGTACTATATTATGACACTAAAATGGGTGCATTTAAAGGCCAGTTATGAGCGAGTGAGTTGAAAAAAAAATATTTCAGCTTGACGTTTGATAAGTACTTACAAAACGGTATGCGATACGATAATGTTTGAATAGACTTTACGAACTATTTAGAATCAAAATGCATTTTTGGCTAACCTCGACGTTTCGATAGAGTTCCGTTGACATCGACAACATCGATTTTGTGATTTATACTAGATTATGAACCTATGAAATATTGGCAAAGTGTGAGTTGTGCTTCACACTTTTAGGGTTCCGCATTGCAATGTCTCAAGTACTAAAAAACTTAAAAAAGTAACATTAGTAAAATTATGAAGACCTATACTTTTCTTAGTAGAGAGTCAAATTATTATCAACCTACTGAGATTTTCCAATCAAGCCTAGGCGTGTAACGTTAACCAAGAACGTTGTTTTATGAAGATTTTTCAATCTCATGCATGTACTTTCTGACATATATCTGTTCCAATAGCTGACTAACTCCAGTGCAATACTTGCAAACATACCGTCACATAAACCAAATTTCAGTTTGTACATTGAATCAAGGTCTTAATTTTCTGCGCAACAGTCGTGAGTTCTGTGGAAAGTGTGGCGGTATATTCCACATTGGCAGATTATTAACCTGTACCAAACTCAAATCTGCTCTTGTATGGAATCAGAAGCCTTTTTAAAACGTTCTCACCTTAATACCAGCTCTAAGCTTTAGAATCTATAGAAAAGTGCACAGTAGCTCATTAGCGATGAAGCTTTAGTGGAAGGTTATACGCCGCAAGCAACTAGGAACAAAAGCGCATAATTGAGAGCCTGTTGGTATTTTACAGGCTTTGTTTTATAGTTTCATAGGTACATAAGAAATGTTTTGATATTACGTTTTCTTGAGAGAACGCCTGATATGGGATACAAAGTGGTTTATTCATTATGAATAAACCTCTTTGTTGCAACCACATTGCTATTGAAGTTAATTATGAGCAAGTATTGGAAAAATTTTTAAAGATCAATCTCGCACTTGTTGCCTACGACCTTTTGACTACGAGCTTTCATATGGATGTATTACCATTTTTGAAGATTTTCATAATAGATTTGTTGAGGATGTAATTGCTTACATTCAAGCGAAGGTTAAATGTGAAAAATTATTATCGTTGAGGAGGAGTTCCTGAATGTATTTAATAACCAGATGCATCTAATTTTTTTTTTATTCTATTAATCTGGTAGTTATGAAAGCACGGATTGTTGCCAAATTACAGTTAAAATTACAGGCACATGAGACTTAAGAACAATATCTCAAGGTGACGGGCGCAGTGCAATTCGTGACTTGTGACTAAATTTGTCTGTTATCGGCAGAGGTTAGTCCGCTTAACATCAGGTGCGCCTCGAGCTTCTTCCGTCACAATAACATAAAAAAACGTGATGCACATAAAAAAAAAATTTGTACGAAAAATTATCCTGTGATTATACCTTCAAAGTGACCAAAACCAGAGTATCGCTTCCGTAAAGGGGGTAAAACTTGGGACTGGGTGGACGACATTTTCAACAGTCACTTATTAATTCGCTAGAATCACACACACACACACACAACCGAATAAGGACATTTATACATTAAATTTAAATATCATCACCTATAATGCGCTAGGATTAGTGACAAAGTAATGGATTTACTCTAAAATGTGGATATTATCACAGTATTCGCTGAAAATGTAAATCTGATGAACGAGACGTATTGATATCATTAGCTTATTTCAATCAGTATTTATTTATTTATTTATTAGACACAATAATAGTAAGCTAACAGTTAAAAAACCAAAACGCTAACTATCTTAAATATCTACTTAGAAATA
The DNA here is from genome assembly GCA_963890685.1 of Plagodis pulveraria. NCBI lineage: Eukaryota > Metazoa > Arthropoda > Insecta > Lepidoptera > Geometridae > Plagodis > Plagodis pulveraria. Next base: position 30,799,644 of record OY982960.1, on the reverse strand, counting down.
AATTTAAATGGACAATAATCGTGTTCATGCTGTCGTTAAATATATCGACATGTTGAACCTCGTGTAAAAACATATTCAATATTGCCAGTAGTCTAGGTGTAGGTGCGTTACTGGCGTGCTTAGTTCTCAAGATGGGAGGTGAGAACAGCTGATGCCTTCGACGACTGCCGGCACAAGTGTACTTATTGGGTACAAATAATGCAAGAGTACCTAGCACAATCGGGTTGTTCACCTTATTACGTAATAATTAGCAGCAATTTACGCCTGAACTCCAACGTATCCACTCCAATCATTCCTGAGACAAATAGCGAAGGAAAGAGGTACGGGTAATATCCGTACATCCGTTTGTAAACAAATCTAGCAAATTTTCGCTGCACTCTTTCAATGAGCAAACTGTATTTAGCTTCACATGGATCCCAGACTATCGCACCATACTCCAACTTACTGCGAACGAACGCGTTATAGAGCATGATGGCAACACTAACATCTTGGAATTGCGAGGATGTTCTCATTATAAATCCTAGCATTCTATTTGCCTCTTTACAAATAGAAATGGTGTGCACTTCTTTTTCTATGTTTTCTTTTTTATGCTTGATGGGTTGGCCTTTAACCATTATCTCACCTGATGGTAAGTGATGATGTGGTCGAAGATATTGTTCAGGCTTACCTAGAATTACTGGCTCTCAAGGACAGCTGCCGGAACACACCGATAGGTGATTGGCGACAGATTTTTACTTGAGGGTGGTAGCTAGCCAGGCGGGCATTCGCTAAATACCCTACCACAATGCTATAACGACTGTCGTCCTAAGTCGACAACCGGGACTGATCGGTTAAGAACAGCTAAGCAAACTTCGCTACAAGCGCTTATCTTTGTTCTGGTAGCTGCCCCAAATCACCTTTAAGTATAAATAAATACACTATTTCCTTATCTTTTTTTAATGCATGATAGGTTAGCCTTTCACCACTATCCCACCTAATGGTAAGTGATGATGTGGTAGAAGATGTTGTTGAGGATAACCTAGAATCTTCACACATCAACATATAAAAGTTCGTAAGTACTTAACTCAAAATATAATTATAAACCCTTAATGATAAACCTCTCTTACTTAATCTAATAACAAACAAATTCCTCAGGGAGTAGGTAGCACTATACTCATTGTATAAGACTAAAATTTCTCGAACAGAAATCAAGATAAATTTCTGATACACGTTCGCAAATCTTGCGATATACGAGTATACCGGGTGAAATAACGCGGCTCCTAAATAAATTAGACCTATGCAAACTTTTGATAAACATTGGAAAAAAAATGCAAATAAATTAAGGCTATTTTTTCGATACCAGATGCTACTTTCAGCCAATAATGCTCAATGCATAAAGTTGGGTCAGATAAAAAAATACTTCTTAGTTTTAGGGAATTTTAAATAGGTTAAAAAACGTGCAGTCACGGGGTCTTCACTTTAGCTCACCTGTTTAACGGTATTAAAGCTAAATTATACACATTCTAAGAAAACAATAAACCGTAAATATATTGTAAGAGTTTTAGTGACGATAATATCAAGAATTGATTAATATGTCGGAATATTAAAATTAGTCATTTTTTCGATATCAGGTTTAAAGGGCAAGAGCTCTATAATACGGGCGTGCATGCTAGTGTCATGCAAATGAGAAGACACAATATTACAACAATACTTGGTTTATATTTAATCTACTGGTTTTGGGGGAGTTAACCCCGAAATGGCCCCCTTCCATCCCCGCCAGCCATTACACTCAACGCCTTGCAGAACACTTCACGATCACACTCTGGTCAATATTGATTCCAAATATAGCCGCTTAGGTTGAATTGTCATTATTGTGGCTCATCCGCCATTACGTATCAGGATTTTATCTTCCAGGTATACTGCTCCTGATATTGATGTCAACTTGCATCACCACGATCGTGGTTGAGAACACGTAGCATGGTGCTATAACTATAATAGAATCTACTTCAGAAATAATGCCATCTTCTACTCTTGAATACCTGTGCCCATATGTTTTCATCAGGAAGGCACCGTATGGTTATAGGATAGCACTGATGTCGACTGAGTAGTCAACTAACTTTCTAATACTTTTCTTTAAACTTTCGTGAACTAAGCTCATGGAGCGTATATTTGTGATTTTGTAATAAGCTCATGGATTTAAATTGTCTACATCATGGAATCCTGTAATAAAAAAGTGCTCGAGTCGTTCTTTGTCTGCGCGTGCAAGTTCCGATACTGTTAGTGTAGTGTGTCGAGGTGACAGTGATAAAGACATAAACGAAAACCGAACGGGGGTAGATTTAAATCGCTCTCGCCGCTCCTCAAGACGATGACACCCACTTCTTCAGTCTGCTCGTGACCACGGTCAATGCAACTTGATCGAAACGTCGAGGTTAGTCAAAATAGAATTATTTTGATGTTTATTCTTGCGTGAATAGACCCGTTGAGAATTAAGAAACATAACTTTCGAATATTCACTGTTATAAATTTCACTTCTATTTATAGCTATATGTTGCCTGTACGGCGGTTGATAAGAGAATGACCAATGAGCAAGTAATATTTACGAATCAACTGCACGGATGAGCAGCAATTACGCAATATACTCAAACGACTATACACTAGCAGCAATCACAGATTAGAAATAATGCAGATAAATCAAATTGTTGTCAGTCCGGAAGGTTACTTGCTTGAAGGAATGATGAATGTTTATAAGAACCCGTTGAAGTGTTTAGTTTGTTCTCACACTCCGACAAATATACAATACTACAGCTACTGCCACGAAAGCTACCTTAACCTAAATACCATTGTAGGCCCACAGGCAGTCCAAAATTTTCAAACCAGTTGGCAGCGTGCAGAGTATGTCAGCATCATTGCCCGTTTGATGGCAATGCTTATTCGTTGCCAAATAAATGCCAGTACTTTATTGACCGGTCGCATAGACCAAGCACTCTGATAGTCGTTGGAAAAGTCAGGAATTTTAAGTTTTGATAAAAGCATATCACCGATATAAAACAAAATTTTGTTTATTGGTAGTATGAACCCTCATCGCGAGTCCAACTCACACGAAGCAAGGTTTATATACAAATATATATTTGTACTATAGCTGGAAGATACTTTTCATTCTGTTGCCTGCTTAAAGTGCCGAATAGGTTGGATTATTTAATATATAAATGTACTACAAGTATCTATACGACTTTAATGATACTCTTAAAATATGTTAAGGGTATTAATACACATTTCTATTAGGGATGCAAATATCAGATTATATTTTTCTGATATTTTCGTTAAATCCGTTGCTATAAAATCATCTAACCAAACAGACTATTGTCATCGGCTTAAAATATAAATTATTTTTGGCAAGAACCTTCAACCCATCTCGCCCCGTTATCTTATCTGTACCTTGTGAAACAGGCCGTGAGCAACGGTAAGTCTTACGAGAATAATAGCCCGAAATTAGGGACGTGGCCTTTTGCGAAGGTACAAAATCAAGGGGTCCTTTTCTTCGGTTGGTTGGCCTTAGTTGTATTGGTCTGTATTACAGTTCGACAGTAGGTAATCTGTGGTTTTGTACCCGAAAGGCGAAACGGAGCTCTATTAAAGTCACTGTGCTGTCTGCCTGTCCGCCCTAATGTCAAATGGGTTTCTAGCTTGTAAGTAGAATGAATTACAATCTTGAAATTAAATTATTTCGTGTAGAAATAAACTAACATTGAATCAGAAATTCAGTTGAATTGTTTTCGAGGGCGTGTATTATATATGTAAAAGTAAAAAAAAATCTTGTATAAATAAAATACTACGAACTATATATAACACTACAGCTACTACAATAAAAGCATTTAGATACCCATAAGTCATTGCAGACTCACAGGCAGTATAAATACTCCAGCCCACTACCAGTTGGCAGCGTGCCCAGCATGCTAGCAGCATTGTCCCGTTGAATTGCAGTGCTTGTTCGTTAATCTTTATACGTGCCAGTATTTTGATCACGCGTCGCATCGACCAGGCGCGAAATTGGAATGTTATAATATTAAAACACTTATTAGTCTTTCTCATAAACTTAACTTTTTATGTGTTGTATGTCTCTTTAGAAATAGTCCATCTTGGTGGGTACCACCGCAGTGTCAGATATTCTGCCTCAGCAGTAGAGGTGAAGTACTACTGCATATAGGAGTAAAGGGCAATAACTGGGCGGACGAGACATGAACTAACCTCCCGAAGTGACAAGATGAGCAGCTGATGTTCAGCTCCCCGTCCACGTATTGCAATGTATTCTATTATCAAGTAAATAAAAAGTTATTACATAAAATATACATGAACATGTATATTATATACCTAATATCCATATGGATAAATAATTATACCAGTTCACAATAAAAATATAAATCCTATTACCATTCGATGGAAACAATCAACAATAAATATTTCAGTAGTGAATATCCCCTGTAAATGAACAATAGTGCTGAAACACAGATGTTTCCACATCCCTTTGACGGCAATTGAAAACTGAAACGCATACAACAATTATTTTAATACACATGAGAATTATATTAACATGATATTGAAATTGCTTCTGGCTTTTGATAAATTAAGTGTGACGTGCCTTTGGAGCTTTCGAATACGTGAAAAACAGCAGATGCTATGTTTTAATTTAAATTCCTCGCATATTTCACTGTAGAATAAATATATTGAATAAATTCAACAGCTGTCTGCGATGCCACTTCCATCGATTGTACTTTTATACAATACAATGTTACAATTGTATGAATTTTTCCACGTGGAAATTGGTTAGATAAATCCCTTTCTAAAGATAATAAATATCTATATAAGATAAATATATCTTTCTCGATCGTGCGCTCGTCGAGTCAAGACCTCCTGAGGATGCTTCGTGTAGAAGCGAAACGCGTCGAAAATTCTTCCGGTTTGGCTGCGTGGCGTTTGTGACGTCACGTCGGCTTAACAGGAAAATTTGGCAGAATTGCCAATAATATAGATATATTTTTATATTTTTAAGTGTTTTATTAAAATATTAATTTGATGTTTTCATAAAATATTTTAAAAATATTTGTTATTATTAAATCCCTTTCTCTTGAAAGGAACCTTGAAAATCTCTCCCTGTTAGGAATTGTAAGTAAATAATAAATGTATTTAGATTATTTCTTTTAAAATTATTTATATGGACTTTGCCTAGTCACTTCACATCACCCTACTACAAACTGGCGGTAGTGGGGAGGCGTCGTGGTATCGCCAGTAACATCTCATAGGCAGTCTTGCCTAGGAATTCGATTTGTAAAGATGACACATTGTGACGTGACAAGTGAAAGAGAAAATTATTATGTGTAATGTTTTAAAATAAGGTACGGCACTGCAGGTTTATAGTGTAAAATAGCTATAGTATATTTTTGTAAGACTATATTAGAAAGGAAGTTTAAGACTAATTTCCCTGAGTTTTTTGCCCGTTCTTTTCACAGTGGTTCTATAACACTTTCTTTGCTGATCGACGCAGTATAATGAAGAAATATTTATGCATGATAATCAATTTTGATGTAAACTTTTATAATTTTTATTTCCCTTACAATATCTTATATCCACTTCCCACTAATAGGACACTGGCTGCTAGTGTGAGAGAGAATTATAAACACCTAGGCGGGCCTAGTACAGCTTGCCGATACATAAAATAAAAGATATAATAGCCAGTTTTAATCTCAACGTCGAATGCCTCCAACATATCCTAACCACTGACATTTCAGGACCGACAGCTTCACGTGCCATACAAGCACAGACCTGCTCAGCTGTACATACCACTTACACCCACCCATCCTAGAAGTGACCATAGAGAACATTTCTTTACCTTCTTAATCGGTGAAGTACTACTAGGCAAGCTCCACTATGCTTTATATAACAAGCCCTTCATAAATTACGCAGTCACGTACCAATTACACTAAAATCCGCTTAACCATTACGGAGTCAATTGGTAAACATGTAACGTAGACTTTCGCATTTACACTTGAACCTGTTAATCTATATATTAACATAAAACTTTACCTTCCAATAGCACTACAAATGTACCTACGGTGAAATTTTGACGACGAAATGACTTGAATTTGCACGTCATTTTCAAAGTAAACAAAGTAATAAGTTATGTACATAAAATGAACTTATGGTATAACAAGTCCTCAATTAATGTCATTAAAAGTTTTTTCTGTACATCTCATGTAGTTTTAATAAATAAATCTCGTTTATAATTGTGGAACTGTCTCTCCACTCATGTTGAGTTGTTGAAAATATTCATGTCACCGCAGCGGTTTGAGAGACATTTTATCATAAGGAACTCAATGCTAGTATTTAGCGTTTCCCAATTCGATTTAGGAATGAGGCACAAAAAATGTTATTTCGTTTCTGAAAACTTCCTGCAGTTTTAAGATGTAGTTGAACTTGAGTAAAAATTAAACATGTTGATTAACCGTTTTTGACACTTCTGCTTATTCCGTAGATATTTTTGGAAAAAATCTTAATAAACCATGGTGAAGGCCAGAATTTACCAATGCATCTGAAAATTTGATTGCTTTGATTGCCAGAATTTGGTTTTGGATAGTTAGTACTTGGCAAACTATCTAATCGTTACACAACTTAAAAAAAATATTATCATTATATTACATTCAGGTACAACTCAACACGTTCCACCAAAGTACAGCTAAATACAAAACTATATCCATAATTATTGTGTTTGGTTCGTTAATACCCGTCTTTAAGAGGGTATTCGATAACTTAACGTTAATAAAATACACTGAAAGGATTAGCTTTGATGTTGATTGATGACTCGCCTTAATTACGGTAATTTAGATGAAAACGATAATTGTTAGCTTCGGTGATTAGAACTTAGTTTCATGAAGTATTTTGGACATTTTGACGATGGGATAATAATCAGTTAAGGAGTTCAAAGTAAGTATTGTTCAGGAGAGAAGACATTTTATGGCAGAGGTTCTCAAAAGTTTTTAGTGACGGAAGCCTTTTGGAAAGTAATATACTTGACGGTGCCCTAAAATAAAACAAATATGTCTTCTTTGTGTGCATTCTTTATAATTATAATACCAGTAGGTGCAATGTGAGAGTAAGATACTTATTAGTTAATCTTAGGTAGGTACATAACAAACATTAAATTAAATAAATATATCTAATTACAGGTATGGGATTGTTTCTAATTTTTCATAAACAGGTTGATGTCGTAGGAGAGTTTTGATCGCGGCGGACTTTGCTTTACTTAGCTGACTTTGATAATTTCGCTATCGCTCTACACCAAGGATTCTACTTCTAGAATCTAGAACGGAAGTCAGAGTACTACTAACATTATTCTTGTTTCTCTACGGAGGAACAAGTCCTAGTTAAAGTAATTAGCTATTATCATGATGTGAGACTTAGGAGGATGACATTGTCAATTATTGATAAACCCCCAGGAAAAAAAACACTACTTCTTCGTAACGATCGGGATTTTTATGTATATTTTTCCAATTTAAAATATCACTCTTGACGTAAGACACTGGTTTATCCCCTTGGAGCATAATCTACTATATAGCGTCGAAAATCATTCTGTATCTGTCTGCAAACGTAAGATAAAAGAATGTTATAGAACATTGAAATCAGTGACATTGTTCTGTAATAAATCCACCCTTACAATGAAGATACACGTTCTCAGAGACTTCGCTTGTTCGTATTTATATTGGGTACGCTTGGATTTCAGAACACGTCTCTTCTGAATTATGTGTCTTATACCTGACTAAGGATTTAATTTAGGAGATTTTTAGTTTGATAATATAAGTCATACCTTATAAATATTTAACTCAAAAAAAGTTGACTTTTAGAGTGGTAAATCAGATAGTTTCTAGCCCGGCAGAACTGAAGGTTGAGTAAGATATATTGAATAGTTAAATGTTCTATAGTTTGTATCTGTGTATTTATAGAGCTGCATTCTACGCTAGCATTTCACCCCCTAACTCATCAAAAAAGTGATGATGTAGTCAAAGATGTTATTTAGGTGACTAACCTATTAGGTTAGTTACAAGATAATTACTGGCTCTCGAGAACAGCCGCTGGAACACAACGTTAGGTGATTACAAATTGAGTTTCTTACTTGAGTGACCACCTTTAAGTAAAAAAAAAATGTCTCCAAGCACCTTGTAGCTAGCAAGCTATCCAGGCGGCACATCGTAGAATGCTCTGCCACCCTGCTATAACAACTGCCATCCTCGTGACCAACAGCATAAAGTTGCCCTCTAAAGCACAGAAGCGCTAAGTAGTAAACGCCACTAGCGGTCACCCATCCAAGTCAGGACCACAGGAAACACTACTAAGTAAGCAGTGTCAATAACTGAAATACGTTTGTAAATTTTCGAACTACTACGAAGAAATAAACCAACCGTGTCTTCAGTATTAGTTCGGTTATTAAACGCTAAGTTCGGCTCGACACGCTATCAATAAGGTTTACGATTATTTATTTTGCCCAAACTTCTTTTTCTTTTTAGACACTTCGAGGGATTTGGAAAGATAAATGGCATGAACTTTTACGTTTGTTCGACTTATATAATCCCATTGCCATTTACTCTTTATTTAGCAAAGTAATGAATAAAAAATGTGTCGGCAATTATTTATTTTGTGACAGCGGGTGTTAGACTGAGAAGTAAGTTTAGAAACTAGATCTCACTCATCTGTCTGGACCGTTTTTAAACAATATTCAATTCTGAGCTTCATTGTTTCAACAACATGTATGTATAATGTTTTTAATAATACTATATGTTATGGAAAAGGCAAACTTTCACATTCCCTGCACTTTTGCATAAAAACCGGCTTTTATGTACTAGAGCTTAAATTGCCGTTTTAGTCAGCTTATACCAGGCATTTGTCATTATTTATAGTCAGTAATGGAAATTCAAAACAAATAAACCAGTTTTCCTACTAAAATTATTGATTTAAAATGCTTAAGTCCATCATTGTAACGCTTAGTGGGTTCTTATAAAGATTTATTGAAGCCTTTGTCTGCGCTGTATATGTCGATTTGTCTTATAGCACTGTAGCTCTCAAAGAGTTGATCTGAATTTATCGGTTTTTGGGTTCCGTACTGAAAAGCAAATCAGAGCCCTATATACGAGACTCTGCTATCCATTCGTCTGTATTTCACGAGTCTCTATCTCGTTAACGGAATCAATTCCAAACCTGACATTTTACGTAACTCGAAGTATTAATTATAAATATTCATAGTATGCATCCAATACATGTGAAGTAAGCGGGATTTTTTTTACCATAGCATGATTAGTATTCAGGTGTGACTGGAATACATTGAATTTTTTTTTCTATAAAAATAAATTAACTTGCTGTAAAGTGGCCAACTTTAGACAATTTTTGTTACGGAGTTTATCTCAAAAACTAAACTTTTGCGAAGTTGATGTGATGTAAAACCATTACTATTTAGAAACAACATTTTTTTTAATTGCGAAGCGCTACACGTGCTTTGTCTTTCTCGCATTTCGCCCACTTTTTTGTTGTTTGTTTATATGACTCATATAACAAGTATGTGCATATTAGGTGGAGTGTGTCCGTATATATGTATGTACTTTCACCTCTAAAACGGTTGAACAGATAACAATTAAATGCAATGTATGATAACGCATTAGTGTGCCTTTTTAGCTGATTACATCTCCAAAGCAGTGGATAATAATTACTATTAAAATTGTACTGAAAGTCAGCGAATGTGCCTTATTAATTTTGATTCCGTATATACTGAGTTTGAGAAAAAGTCTATACCAAGATATAACCTTTTTCGTCACAATGTCGGAGCTATAGCGTGCCGGAGGGGTTAAGATGTGTCTATTAATAGTAGTTTTATGAACTTAACTCCACAGAACCGTCGTATAAAATTTATAACTAAATAAACATTTCCCGAAATTATATATCCACTGTCACACATAATCGGAACTCCTTTATAGCCAAAGTGCCGCATAAAAGGCCACTATATGACTTAAAGGACCTCCGTTGTAATGACTTATGGTCTGATATATGGCTGGTCATAAACGAAAGGACCGGAATGTGTTCACATTAAAGTTTCAAATATTTTGACGTTAACTATTTTGTAAACGGTTCTTGAGAACATATTTTTGCCAGATAAGTATTTCCCGAGATTTTATGGTAGTTTCGCCTTGAACACTCTTTTAACACTATATAAATGCTAAAGTGTATGTTATTGCGTGTGTTTGTTGTCTCTTAGCTCTAAAATGGCCTAACGTATATCAAAGAAAATTTTAAATACGATGATATTCGCTGAGAGTAAGATATTTTTTAGGGTTCCGTACCTCAAAAGGAAAAACGGAAACATTATAGGATCACTTTGTATTATTAAAGATCTAGGCAAACGTCTAACATGAAGTATTTTGCAAAAAAAACCTGTTTGTAAAATTTATAATAATAAATCCTGCGGCATCGCAGTCCATAGACATAACCGCTTGGCTTTCGTTGCTTCAAAATTATGAATGTAGTTTGATCATGAAGTCAAAGATTGTAAATAGGTTTAACCTAGAATGGGAACTGGCTCTTTAAGGCAGCTACCGAACCGCTAGGTGCTTGGCGACAGATATTTTATACGTTATATCATCCAAAATTTCCAAAATAAAGCAGTATTTTTTGTTGGTTTTTGCTCTACGAGCAGATAAATTAGGCTACCGCTAGAAGCACTCACCTTCGCATAGTATGTTTCTGACAGCGAAGACTATAACACACGGACAGCAAACATGCAGCATAGTAACATTGATAGGGCTCCGGTTTGCACTTTAGGTACGGATCCTAAATTGGTCTATATATTATGGTAATTGTTGCTGTAGAGTAGTGTAGCAGCAAAGAGGGGATCAAAGGGTAACATCCGAAAACGACCCATCCTGCCATGCCATTTATCATTACGTAATGAAAAGCGCCATATAAGTTTCTCAAACTTTTGTTCGTCATTTTCGTTTCAGGGGGCTTCGAGACTAGATTAGCTCTATACATATAATTCTGCGTGCACATCTATTGATTCTTACATGGAAACTACGCCGTTAATGGAAATAACGTTATGTGAAACATTAAAAATAATAATAAGTAATTAATTATCAAAGTTACAACTACTTGGATATCTATTCTGATATCTGACGAAAATAAAATAAGGATACTGTAGCGATTTTTCTGTACAGAAATTTTGATTTAAACTAGTTTATTTTAGCGATTATTGTATAGAGTAATTCTGATTCATCGTTTCTTCCTTTTACAGGGCCCTAGTATACGTAAAAAAATATCACAAAGCGTAAAGCCAAAGACGTTAGTTGTAGAACATTAAATATATGACAATGCCACAATTAGCATATTAGCATTTAATACTTGTTTTAAATTGTTCACATTTGTTTTCACGTGATGTCAGTGGTTCACTTTGTGCTGGACTTAATCATTTTTATCACATCGCAAATAGTTTAAAAACGCCTTATTTATAGAAACTTGTAAATGTATCAACTATACAATAATTCCAACATCACTACAATTTTAGGCCATGTCACTTAAAATTTTTCCTCCCGTATATTTGTAATTTTGTATCGTAATCCGCATAGCAGGCGTTATTGCAAACATAAGAATATTAAAATCAGTTAACATATTTAGAATCAGCGGTCTATTTAGAAACTAAAATTTAAAAAAAGAAAACAAATTCCGGCACACCCAAAAGTTAAGAAGCACTTAGATATATTAATAATAAATTTTACTTCCTTACTAAGTTTGAGAACCACAGGCCCCGGCATCATTACTCATAGTCGCCAGTCCATTCGCACGCTCATTTGTTATGTTTAAACTTAGTATTGCTAATGTCTGCTCTTTTACGTATATATATATACGTATCAACTTATATACATATCTGTATCATTATTGTAATTCGTGTATATAAGCGGTACTAATTGAATACATAAATAAATTAGGTAATCATTAAAGCGTTTGTAACTGAGTTTGTCTATAGTTCCTACATATCCCACGAACTAAGACAATTAACGTCTATTGTAATCATTACTTCACTGGGTGACCGGACCGCTAGTGATATTTACAGTGCGCTTCTATGCTTCCGATAGCGTTGGTCCCGAATAGTGTCTTTAAATGGCAGTCTTAAGTCCATGTTGGAGGTGTTCGGGCGGCCTGTTAGAACCAACATTAGTGTTAGGGTTAGTTAGTGTTGCTATCTTCCCGCCTTGTCGTGGCGGTGGGGCTTAGTAGCCGTGGCTTCGTCACCCACGGTGAAGCGAAGAGGAACCAGGGGCCGTGCTGGCTTGGGCAGTCAGCCGGCCCCAGAGGGGCCGCTCCACTGGGCATTGCCTCTAAGTCCAGACTGGAGCGGCAACGGGTAGGCTGCGGTGCTGTATGGGCAGCACCGCATCTGAGGCGGGCTGTGGTGTTGTATGGGCGACGGTGCGCCGCTCTCCCTACCTTCCGTGGCCACGGCGGGGCCGCCACCGTTGGATGGCGGACGCGGAGGGGCCGCAGGGGAGGAGGAGTGTTGGTATAGCGAGGCGCCGCTCTCCCTATCCTCTGCGGCCGAAGTAGCAGGCGACGGGGCTACTCATCTGACCCGTCGCAGGGGGACTTTGGGCGTCGGAAGCGGGGTCGTCTGACGCCCATTTGCGGGCTTGGTCCCCGGGTGGTAGCGACGTGCCATGTGTTCTGGTGCGTCGTGAGGGGTAGCACCCCAGGAGGGGTCCGGCAACGGACAACCGTGGCGGGTTCGTGGTTGAGTGCTAAAGCGACCCTGCGATCCCGCCGAGAAGCGGTAGAGATGGAACACCGTGTGTTATTTAGTCGGTAGGGGCACTTGCTGCTGTGGGAGTAGTTGGTGTCGAGCCCGACATATCCCGGCCACCTTCCCCGGGGTGGACGGAAATGCGTAAATGCATTTTTCACACGTTAAAAAAAAAAAAAAGTGTTGCTATATATTGTTGTAGGCTTAAGTGATTGTTGTACCTCAAACAAAAAAATTGAAACACGATCATTCTCGTGTTACAAAACTACAGTTACCACTGTTGAAAACTAGTACATAGTAGGTAGGTACTAAATAATTTGTTTACACCAGCTGTAATTGTAAATTTGTAACACAAGCAAGATTGATCATGTATATATTTTTTTTGATTAAGGTACGAAAACCTAAAACTTTAAAAGGATTTTATGTATATTTTAAGTGTAATATAAATAATCTTTTAAGCATTCCGTTTTAATTTCTGTAACATAACCAATATTCCTTTATATGCTGTATGTTATTTATTTTGTCAAGTCCAATTATTTATATCCATGCCACCATGTGCTGAAATAAATAGTATATCATAAGTGTAAGGATAATTTAAGAATATGGTCGTATCGGTGAGAAATCTAAATTTGAAGCTGTTTAGGGTTTGATAAACGCAAACTCCGTGAAATGTGTATGAAATAATAACTTATTAATTGTCATCATACGTTTATTTTGTAGCTAAGTGGTTCAGTTATCTTTTATTATATTCTTTCTTTAAAAGACTAACGCACAAGGTTAAGCACAAGGTCAACGTCGCGCGATCTCACACGTACGGTGAGTGTCACGGGCCCCAGTGAGATATCAGCCCATTTATGCTGCCAAATAGTATAAGAAGCTACCCTATTTTAGTAGCAGTCTTTGTGCGATTTCGTCCGGGGAAGTACTTGCACTATACTTATTTCTACCGCCAAGCAGTAATACGAATATGAACGCAAAGTTGTGGGTTCTCCGAGGGCTACCGGCCGGCTCAGAGGAACTGCTCGTTGTCACAAATGGTATCAGATGGTGGTGGGCTGACTCTCATAGATGGTGTTGGAAATTACTATTGAGATATTTAGGTAGGTTTCCCAAATACAGTGTGACAAAAGTCAGAGAGTTGAGTATAGAAAAGACTTAAGGCGACTGAGGAAAATAGTTGATTTATTTTTGGAGAGGATGGCAAGAGTATCATCATATATCATATAATATGTATAACATACCGTTTTCAGATTTACAGCGTTGGCACAGATTTGGAAAGAATCCTCTAGTTGAAGTCCTCCATGAAACTATACACAACAATAGGGGCGACGAGAAAGTCCATTGCTGCTCCATCGATCTGAACTGAACATATATATTAATCATATATATGTATAATATATCAAAACATACCACAAGTCTGTCCTTGAAATCCTTAAAATGGACTACGTGGTTTTCGTTAAATCAGTGCCATATGAATTGTGTGTTATTGCAGTGGTTATTTGCTCTATGGAACATGATATCCAAAAAGTTCTTAAATAAGGTAGGTTTGGTGACATTCCATCAAAATATCACTGCTGTCTTGGGTCGAAGCAAAGTGACCACACAATTGTTTCGGTTCTTGTGATTATTACACGTATAATACAAAAATATTTATGTATAATATTAATAGTGAAAACCTTAGAAACAACTGTAGTTTTGTTTTTATGCCAAATAACTTTGAAATACTCGAGAATTGTTAGCTAGTAGCGCGATTTTAAATTTAAAGTATTAAATTTCCACTTTACCATCACAAATAACAAACGATAAATATTTGTTATTAAAGGCATACCGTCAGAATTTATAACACATCAGCAACCTCGTTTTAGGTTTTAGATTTTCGTATGTTTTGTCATACTAAGGTAAACCTATCTGTGATATTTACGTGTTGAAACAATGAGGTCCCAGTAACATTGGAGTTTTAATCTGGTTGTGAAATTAAGCTTCACCATTTTGCGGCTTTTCACGTTAGGGTTTCTGTTTCAGCAGCTGTCCTTGAAAGCTTATTTCTATTCTAGATTAAATTATGCTTGGAACATCTTCTACCTGATGGTCAATGACCAACAAGTGAGTTAGTGGTCAAAGGTCAGCCGTCACTTATCTGGATTCGGTAGGTGACAACATGGTTAATATACTAATAACACCAATGATCTATGAGTACTATTAAAGATCACAGCAAACATGTTTCACTTTAACAAATTTAAAAAAGACATAATCAGTTTATGCACTTGTACATAAATCAAACTTTAAATTATTATTTCTTTGCTATTGTGACAGAACAAGCTCGAGGCCCGCCTGATGTTAAGCGGACTAACCTCTGCCTATAACAGATGCATTTTATCACAAGTCAAGAATTGCACTGCACCCGTCACCTTGAGACATAGTTGTTAAGACTCATGTGCTTGTAATTTCACTGGCTCTCAAGGACTATTGCCGGAACACACCGTTAGGTGCTTGGCGACAGATTTTCTACTTGAGGGTGGTAGCTAGCCAGGCGGGCAATCGCAAAAAGCCCTTCCACCACGCGGTGAAGCTCAATCCGGCGGTGGGGATCGAACCAGGGTACTGCGGCGCGGCAGTCCATAGCTTTTACCGCTCGGCCATCACTGCTCCAAAGATGCACTAGCTAGGGAAAAAACCGTTAAAGTCCTTTTACACCAGACAGATAATTATATTTTTCACTACAATACATGTTACTATTACAGAAAAGCACATTTTTTATTATTAAAGTAAGTTCCAGTCGGCCATATATTACGCGTCAAAACATTAGCCCCTTAAAATTAAGACTGACCCACAACGCAGGACAATAGGTTCTCGTTTTCTCTCTTTGAAATCTTTGAATCCTAAACATCAAGACATAGCAATTTATTTAGCACTTATGTCTTTTATCGTCGCGTGGTATTACTTTCACTTACGTAAATACTAACCTTGAATTAAATCCACGATATCTACAAGAGCTCACTTGGCACGACTGTTGGATTAAAACGCCTGACTCCCACATCCTAATTGAGCTTCAAAGAGGGCTAAATAAGCTTAGTTTTACTATGGCTTAGCTTAGATATACCAGAGTTAATGGTCTCGTATCATTCCTTTGTCATTGATGAGACCTTTTTACTGCCTTTTTTGTGCCTTCTTTTATGACGCCCTTAAAGTTAATAGGAGCGCGAAAGTTGAGTTTAAGAACGTCGCTGACTAGACAGCTGACATCGCCTCAACTCATAAAATGCAAGCAAAGATACATGTTTTACGTCCTTAATTAGGTATAGTAGTAAACGCTCCATGTAGACAGTGGTCACAGGCATAATAATAATTAGAGCACGCATTTGAAATGGTGAGAGCAAGATCATACGACACTAGCGCCAGAAAGTTAGACCTCTGCCCGAAACAGTTGGCTTCGTCCAACACTGCCATCTGTTTTGTGCTTACAAACCATACATTTGATTTAGCTATTCCGAAATATGAAGTGTACCAACAGTACACACTGACTGACTGACGCTAACAAGCAAACCGGAACTATTATTAAATACAAAAGTGTGCATACGAAACATCCGTTCATCTTTTTAAGATTGTATATATCTTATACATACTCCTCCGAAACGGCTTGACCGATTTTGATGTCATTTTTTGTGCTTATCCGGTATCTATGAGAATCGGCCAACATCTATTTTTCATCCCCCTAAATGTTAAGGGTAGTCCACCCCTAAATATTTTTTTTTTATTCTTTAGACAAAATTTTTAATTTCTATTTTTTTATGATACAACATACAAAAATACATAAAATCCTCAATTTTCACCCTTCTACGATCAACCCTTATTTTTTAATAGCCAAAATTCTTTATATGGCAAAGCAACGTTTGCCGGGTCAGCTAGTATTATATAAAATTACAAATATACGATAGGAAAAATTTAAGTCATGTGCGGGATTCAAACCCGCGTCCATGTAGTATAACTTAAGTTGTACTACATGGACGTCGCTATCATAGTCGCTATATATATACATATAATAGATGTCGCTCTATCCTAATACGATGGTTGAAGAACGATAGGAAAAATTTGAGTTATTGCGTCATTGTCATGTTAGCTCAATTGGTGAGAGCATACCCCGGCTCAAGGGGTGGATGGACGTGGGTTCGAATCCTGCACATGACTTAAATTTTTCCTATCGTATATTTGTAATTTTGTTATCCGTTCAAATATTATCATCAAATAAAAATTTTCACCAAAATAACTAAACTATAATATAATAATATTGCAAATAGTAAAATATAAATACCTTATAATACGATGGTTGAATATATTGTACGTTCCAACAACTAAAAAAAATACAATGGCGAAGTTGTTTGTATTTTCAAACTATGCGTTTCAATTACTAATTTATGTATAAAACTATACCAATACTAAATATTTTTGAGATATTTCGTCACAGTAGATCCAATTTTGGGCTATTGTTTACAGATTGAGGCATTTAAAATAACCTATCATTAATAAAATTATAACAAATAATCTCATATTTTAGACTGTAGGTATTAATATGAAATACCGATATTAACGGCAGTTTTGTGTTAGTTTATAATGTTACCTAATTTAGACTCAATTTGAATCGGCATCATGCCGAGGGGAAACTAGTCGGCAAAGTCCCTTATTCTAGGTTGTTACATGGACAGGGCAAAAGTTACTTGAAGATCACGTTTAATGAGTTTAACGTTTATAGAGATACTTATTGTTCGTAAAAAAAGAAAACCAAGTAATAACATTCTTTGTTAAAACTTTTTAATCCACTCTATTAGTGGCTCTCAGTAAGAAGTGTGCGTCTAAAAAAGGCAATTTTTGAACATATTAACCGTCATAGGGGGCGGTGCGCTGCCATCAACCAGACTACTAGACTTCATTTGATCGAAAGAAGTGTTTTTTCAAACACTTAATTCTCGCAATGATGTCACTACCCTTCTATATTTCTAAATTTGATTAATAACAAGCACTATCGCGTGCTAAGCAAAAATCAGATTTTACAAATTATTGGAACATAATTTTTTATCCTTTTTATAGGGTTTTATTAGGAATCGTTTTTTTTTTTTTTGAAAATCGAGTTTTTTATTTCGTTAATAATATGATCCATGACAAAAGCTCCTGGCTAAGCTTAAAAATTAAATTAAAAGTCACCAATGAGTTATATGGCATATAATAATTATATTTAACATTGTGATGAATCCAATTTTGAATCCTGAAACCGTCTACGGCGTAGCAGTTCAATCACAGATCATGGTATGTTCCTCTTGAACTGTTTCAGTTTTATTTTTTCCATGACGAAAAGTAAGCAAATCCTAATAATCTTAAATTTCCATATAAAACAAATTTTATACGGTTTAAATTGCGTATATTTATAATTATATATATTCCACTTCAAATATAAATAAATTGCAAAATCTGTTTTACATTTCTCGATGGCCGTCACACAGAACTGTAACTTTAATAATTTCTAATGACAAACACTCATTAGAAATTATTAAAGTTACACAACAACAGCGAAGGAGATCCTATTATATCTCTTTGGTTACTGTGAACGAAGTAGCATATGGAGTTACTTCTACGAATAAAAGAAATAAATTTAGTTTCAAAATACGTGACAATAAGTAAAATTTAAACTATTTATACGAGAACTTCTTTGAAAAACCATTACATTTACCTGTTGTTATGCAAAACTTTATTATAATGAAAGTGGCCTGAAAACAAAACTTAGATTACTTCACACTTTAAACCTCCGGAACTTCGCATCTTCGAAAGAAACCGTTCAGAACTTGGTGACTTTTTAAATAAGTTGTTTAGTTTGTGGTTTAACGCAAACTTTTGGATAGTACTACTTGTGAATTGAATAGTGAATGCTCGTTCGAGTAGAATATTTTGTCCTAGAAAGCCAGTAAGAAATAACAGGCACATGCGGCTTAACAACTACATATCTCAGGGTGCAGTGTAATTCTTCATTTGTTACGAAATGCATCTATAGAGAGAGGCAGAGTTACACATTACAAAATTACAAATGTACGAGAGAAAAAATTATAATCATGAGCGAGGGATTCGAACCCACGTTTATCCACCCCTTTAGCCGGGGTATGCTCTAACCAATTGAGCACGACAATCATGGGATGATCGGAAATATGTTTTTACCTTCATTTTAACCGGCGGTATGCCTTTAATTACTAATACTACGAACCATATTCAACACTACAGTTACAACAACGGAAGCATTTAGATAACGTACGAGCCATGCAGACTTATAGGCAGTCCAATGCTCCAGCCCACTACCTGTTTGCTGCGTCCTCAGCATGCTGGCAGCATTGCCCCGTTGGATTTCAATGCTTATTCGTTGAGCCAAATATGTGTTTTAATTTTATTTATTTTAATTTATATTATATATTATAAGTTTAATAATGTCTTTTCAACAGCTTTCGTTGAGTTTGTATACAAACTTCAAGACATTGTCTTTTGTGTAAAAATAAACTTAGACATAGGCAAGTAGTCTATATATATACTAATATTATAAAGATGAAAGATTTGTATTTTTGTATGCAAAGAATAAACTTAAAAACTACAGAACCGATGTGGGTGAAATTTGGTATGGAAATAGTTTGAGACCCGGGGAAGGACAAAGAGTAGTTTTTATACAACTGCCCAAAAAGAGGTTAACGGTTTAACGCAATAAATGACGTAAGCGCGAGTGCAGCCGCAGCTGGAAAGCTAGTTTGTTAATAAACTAGTTATGTGCTCTAACCGACAGATCGCGCTAGTGTTCCTAGCATACAGATTATTAAACAGTTACACCGCAACCGAGAATTCAAGTAAAAACATTTAGCGTTCAGGGTTGGACATAACTTTTTATTCTACCCTACTAAACTTGCTAAATAATATAGGGTTGCCAGCGTGGGCTATTTCAATACGGGATGAAAAGTGACCGTGCTTGAATTGGATGCTTAGTTATTTTCTTTACGGTTATGAAAGTCTAACGACTATTTCCCATTTTGATGGTGGTTTTGAGTTATTTTCCCAGTGTGCTTAAGCCTAACCTACAAATATAATATGCAAACCTTGAAAAATAAGGACTTCAAGTTTCATTAAAACATCTCGTACTAACTAGTTAGTAGAAACCTTCTAATGATCAGCAGAGGAATATTTTGTCAATTAGAATCGACCAAATCGAAACAAAATAAAATTGGAAAACTGGGGCACTGGGTACTATCTGAAGGCACATGATATATAATATACTAGCTTTCCGGCCGCGGCTCCGAGCGTTTATTTCGGTTATCGCGTAAAACCATTACCTCTTATTGCAAAGTTAATATAAAAATAAAAATATTTTATGTCCTTCCCCGGGTCATAAACTATTTCCATACCAAATCTCATCCAAATTAGTCAAGTTGTTTTTAAGTTTATTCGTGTCATACAAAAACCCAAAAATACCAATCTTTCCCCTTTATAGTATTAGTATAGATAATGTATGATGTAAACAAGGTAGCGGATAGTCTGTACTGAAGAAGCCTGTTTAGTACTCAGAGCAATTAAGTTAGATTGTTAGAGGTTTAGCATAACCTAGAAGCGCTCGTAGCATAGTTTACTTAGCTGTTCCTAATCGATCAGCAAAGTTAAGCAACGTCTGCCGCGGTCATGAGGTGGATGGGTGACCGCTACTGACCTTACTACTGAGCGCTTCCGTGCTTCGGAGGGCACGTTAAGCCCTCGGTCCCGGTTGTCATCTTAGGATGTTAGTCGTTATAGCATGGTGGTAGAGCATTTTGCGAATGCCCGCCTGGCTAGCTACCACCCTCAATTAGAACATCTGTTGCCAAGCACCTAATGATGTGTGCCGGCAGTATATCGAGAAACAATAATTCTAGGTTAGCCTGAACAACATCTTCGACCACATCATTACTTACCATCAAGTGAGATAGTGGTCAAAGGCTAATCTATCATAAACATAAAAAAAAGATTTAATGGCTTTGGCTATATATTTTTTATTAAGGTGGCGGCTAGCCAGGTTTGCATTATACCATACGATGCAAATAAAGCAATGCAATAAAATAAAGAGAGTGCTGGCAGTATAGTCTAACTGGATGTAATCATTTGCGCTTCTAATAAAAAATAACGAATCATTTATGAAATAATTTAAAAAAATGTTTTTTTACTTTCATTACAAGTATTTGAAATGTAGAGCATTGTCAATTAAATTTGAGTGAGTGGCAATCCTCAATTCCTACTCGGACTATAGCCGCACTCGCTGTGCTCGGGCGTCTAATTACATCGTATTGGATTTAATTATTTTGAACCCTTGTATAACAATCTACACTCGTATTGTAATATACTAAATATTTACTTGTATATTATGGCCGATATTTCGTCACATCAACTTTCAATAATTCGAGATCGTGTCGACATAAGAGGACTTTGATCTGACCCGTATCACAGAAATGTCAGAATCGGTGAAATGAAATTATACGCAGCTGCTTTGTTGATATCTCGTCATTAGTTTGTCGAGATATCAACAAAGAGTTGTGGAATTTATATGTAAAATATTTGTTAGTACGCAATAGGTATGTCAAGTTCAATGACCTGTCGTTTTTGGCTTTACATTAAATTACAGATCGAATTAAAAAATAATATTGAATAATTGCAAATTGTAGTGGCGTAAAATAAAGCCTTAGGTCATCTTCAGGTCCTTGGAAACAACCCAGTCGAAATATCTTTGGATCTGGCGTCGTGACGTAATACCGCTGCGTCTCTGTGTCCTACTAATCTAACATAAAAAAAGCTAAATACAATAGGATGATCGCGGGGTTTCCAGTCACGAAACGGAAAGGGCTTCCGGAAAATTCCACAGATATTTTGACAGGCTTGTACATCCCCCTATTCAGCTTGTTCAGTCAGTAAAAAAAAACAGAATCAACTAACCTGCAACTGTGTAAGGAGTGGATGGACGTGGGTTCGAATCCCGCACATGACTTAAATTTTTCCTCTCGTATATTTATAATTTTGTTATGTAATCCGCATAGCAGGTGTTATTGAAAACATAATAATATTAAAATCATAAGGTTGCGTCATCATTTACAAGTATAAAACCACTTGCAAAATTGGTCTTGTTTGTAGTACAACGCAAGTGGTACTATAGATGTCGCTCCATCCCAATACGATAGTTAAACAACGATAGGAAATATTTGAGTTATGACTCATTGTCATATAAGCTCAATTGGTTAGAGCATACCCCGACTAAAGGGGTGGATGGACGCGGCTTCGAATCCCGCACATGACTTAAATTTTTCCTCTCGTATATTTGTAATGTTTACCTAAAAACTTTTGAAGGCACGGTTCTAAAGGACTTTCGCCTAACCTGTATGGCGAAATGATATGTTTTATGTTGTAGACTTACATTTACTTTAGTCCTTTAGAAACAAGTAAAATTTTACTTGACAGTTTATTTGTTATACGATGCAAAACAGAGTGATGGTTTTTACCAGTCCTTATTTTATCGTGGGCAAAAAGATATAACAAAAAAATATGCAATAAATTGAAATATAGAAATTAACAACAACAATAATTGGTATCTAAAATATTTTTTTTAGTTTTTCAAAGATTTATAAGGCGTTAGCGGTCAGATATCAAAATTAAATTTTCTATGCTGATTGGTCCGCGTTCGTACTTCTGATAGATCAGCTTAGAGTCATATGAATGATAAAATATTATTCAAATTATTTAAATATTAACTATAATAAAATATTATATTATTGTTCTCATTTGGAACGATTTTTTTTCCCGTGGGGTGCCGGGCTAGAATGTCACCCTCCCCCTCCATTGCTACGCTACCTGTGGGTATGGGTATGGCGGCGAGCAGCGTTTTCTGAGGAACTGTTATCATTTACTGCGAACCCCAAGATGCCTGCTAAGAGTGGGGATTATGGCAAATAATGGGCCCCCCTAATGGGCGAGGCTGTGTTCAGCAGTGGACCATCCGGTTGATACAAATATAGGCAGATTATTTTTTACATTATAGTATACGAGTTTTGAGTAAGATTCTCTTAAGTAGCAATAAAACATAACGTCTCTCGGGGCCCTGAATATTTTATTTCACGAGTAGCATATCTATATTGAATTCTATGTGTAACAGGAGTACTTATGTTACGCTCAAGATTATATTTAAGAATTATTCCCTTCGCTCGGAATGCAAGATAACGCCTTCAAGGACCAACATATTACGTTGGCCCATAGTAACACAAATAACTATACCAAGTTTTTGTTGTTTGTGTTACGTGTTTGAAAATAGCGGCAAAGGCGCAGTAAATATTGACTTCAGAAGTCCGGGCTGAGAGAATGCTTTTGACAGTTCGTGTTTCAACACTTTCAACCATAGACCTAGGATTTTTTCGCTACGCTAAGCCTATGCTTTCAACTGTAGTTATGGCTTGAGCAAAAAATACAATCAAACATATTTTTAACCATGTAAATTCCCGACTGACGCAATATTATTTTTATGACTGTCAATGTTACTTTGAACTGGGGGAAAAATATTGATAAACGAACTGTCAAACGCATTCTCAGCACTCGATGTCCGTCAGGAAACGATTGTGTTAGCTTAACATGACGTTTTAGCTTGAGTCGCTGACTTGTGTTCCACTGGTGAGAAATCAACTCAATTCCGAAGCCAGCAGGTTAATACCTAATGATAGTTCAAAAGTACCGATATTGTGTGACTTTGGTACCGAATTAGGCAAGATATTTCACACTTTTGAGTGTTGAAGTTTGTCGGTTCCATTTTTAGGTAATTTTTTTTAATCCTTTTTAGTTTCATCGACTTGCATGTTAAGCGTGATAGTCGATGATTTTGACGTACCTAGCCCTAGCAAGATGATGCGGTGGCCCAACACCGCAGTCGCGCTTGCAGCATACGCCTTCACGCTGCCGACCCCGTAGTCCATTGAGTCATTGTTGACCCTAAGTCACTCAATAGTCACTTAGCTCAATTATATCATAATAAAAAAAATTAATGACAATTATATGAATGAATTTTATGTACTAACAATAATTTTATAATAATGCAGTGCTATGGACTTTGTCTGAAATAAATGGATTTTATTTTTATTTATTTATTTTTAGTGCCCCTTGCCCCATGCAGGATCGATTGGCATTCACTGTTAACGACTATATCATCACGATAGTAAAAAATCTTTAGTTCTCGGAGTGTAACTCTAAAACGGTTTCACCGATTTTGATGAAATTTAAATGGGACCACACACAGGCATCAGCTTTCAATTAAAAAAAAACATCAAAATCGGTTGGCCATTAAACAGTTCTGAGGTAACAAACATAAAAAAAACATGCGAATTGAGAACCTCCACCTCCTCTTTTTTAAGTCGGTTAAAAATACTATCTACTGCTTTAATACGTATAACGTTCAAAAGGTACATCCACTTGTTATGCCATTACTAGTAATGTAGAAGTAAAAATATACGTAAAATATGTAAAAAAAAACTACCATGTAAATAAAAATAATAGTATTTTGGTATTAAGTGTGTAACAATTATTTTTTGTAACTAAGACCAAGGTTTAAACAAATTTAAATCAGAACACTAACTTACTGTAAAATCCCAGCGGGTCTCAAACTAGGCAAAGCCTGTATCTTGGCGACCCAAATGAGGGTAACAAAGTCCAACCGTGACACTCACCTTATGATCATAAATGAAATGAACATATTATTACCAATGAATCATGTTAATAAGCAAGTCAAATGTATGAAAGGGATCATTTTAACCATAAAATAAGCGCTGTTATTTCATTGTACTTTATTTAATGTTATTCACATTTTTGCGATGACGAACACATATATCATGTAA
The DNA here is from genome assembly GCA_963890685.1 of Plagodis pulveraria. Taxonomy (NCBI): domain Eukaryota; kingdom Metazoa; phylum Arthropoda; class Insecta; order Lepidoptera; family Geometridae; genus Plagodis; species Plagodis pulveraria. Next base: position 30,774,936 of record OY982960.1, on the reverse strand, counting down.
TAGTTTAATTATGTTACCACGTAAGTGACAGTTTGTCTTTGATGGTAATAAAGTTCTTTAAACGAACCAAAATTTTAATACAAAATATAGGGCGCGCAGATCTAACCGTACCAATCTCTTTTCACTTCATACATATCAAAACAATGTTTCAATCTATAACCCCCTAGTTCGAATGGCTCGTCAGTATAACGAGATGGCTGAGGATAATGCTACTATTGACATATTCTCCACTTTATATTAAAATCATCAAAGATATCCTCTATACTAAACACCAGATGCAGACTGGACTTAACTCTGATGTTAAGTCCAGTTGTTCCAAGCTCTGAGTTATGTACTCAGAATTTACATCTTTCCTGTTGCTACTGTGCATTATGCAAATCATCTCTTAATTTAAGTTAATAATATATTTTTTATGATGTATAAAATGAAGCAAATGTAACGTGTTATAATGTTTACAAGTAAGACACTTCAAAATTGAATTTATTGTAATAATTAAGTTTTTTGTAATTTCTTGGGTAAACATAAGAAGAATATCCTCTTGTTCACCTAATTGTATAGTAATCCTTTTGTCTAATACATATGTACTAATTTTCTTTTTCCTATGTTCATAAAAATTTAATATTATACCCTCGAGACCTGTTTGTGTTAGTAAGCTTAGGAGACTAAATAAGTTTCTATATCGTACACATGTTTTGAGTTGCAATCCAGGTCAGATCAGTATAATTCTGTGCTCCTTCTGGATCGCTCATGTGCTTCTTATTTGATTGTAATTTGTTTTGTGTATTTAATAAATGAAAAAAAAAAAAAAAACGGAAATCGAAATATATTCTTCGTAACGAACCAGGTTATGTGATAATATATAACCGATTTCTATCCCACTGGTACTGGCAACTGGGAATTCTAACGACATCCATATCACGACATGTAACATTAGCCAATCAAACAAGATAATAACTTATTCCTGTGCATTATGATGGCCGAGCGGTATTAAGAATACCACGGTGGACTATCGTGGCGAAGGACCATGGTTTGATTACCACTACCGCCGGGTTGAGCTTCACCGCATGGTGGAAGTGCGTTTTGCGAATGCTCGCCTGGCTAGCCACCACCTTCAATTAGAAAATCAATCTTCAAGTACCTAATAGTGAGTTCCGGCAGCATACCTTGCGAGTCAATAAAAGTACCTACAGGCACATGAGACTTAACAACTATATATGTCAGGGTAACGGGTGCAGTGCAATTCATCACTTTTGACGAAATGCATCTGTTTGTCCGCTTAAGATCAGGCGAGCTACATGCTTTTTCTGTCACAATCACATAAAAAATCCAGTTATGTAATTTGGTAATATATGAAGAACCAACAATTCCTAATACATTACCCGGTTCTATGCGACAAATAATGTTTCCTTCTACATTAATGTTAATATACAAAGAAAATATTATTCCCTACACGTAACCTGGTTCTGAACAAAGAATATTTTTCCTTTTACATTACTCGTAATGTAACTTGGTAATGTACTAGGACTAAGTCGTTAAAACATCGTAATAAACAAACAGCGCTTGGAATATCCCCAGCTCACCGCCAGTGTAATTTATCGTAACCACCCTGAGGTCTCCGAGCACACATTTAATTTCATCCCTGTTTTCTACCCCTCGTGTGGGAATACCTAATTAAAACACTTATTTCTGATTTAGTATTGTAGTGTTACTAGAACGGTAGCTGTTGAATTATGCAGGGACCCGCCGCGTCGAAAACTCTTCTGTTAGTTCTACGTGCCTTTTATGATGTCCCCGAAGCAGTAAAATTAGGCGAATTTGTCACATAGTTTAATATGTTTTTAAATATATTTTAAAAAAAAGTTTTTTTGTTAATTTATTGTTATATGTGGATTTCCGTTAAATACTTTCAGAAACTATCAGGTAATTAATATACAAAAATTTTCAATGAGTATTTTTGATGAAACTCAGTATCCAAACAACCACCTATAACATCTCTATTGCTCCTACTCAAGTGAAAGACAGCGTTGACATTAAATTATGGGCTTCTTGGCAATGTTTCTGTTTTCTACCCGCGATATCCGTCGGTGAAAGCCATAAAGTCTATCGTTTTTTTTTTAACTTAGAATATTGAATATTTTTATAAATAATCCATGAAATGGAAATAATATAGATTAGTGCCGCCAGTCTACCGCTTCAACGTGGACTTGAAGAATCGAAGACTCCGGCTCTCTCCTTGTTTTCTCCACTTTGTTTCACCGTGGTGACCCACCCACAGTACCATCCCACGGTTACTAGTGCCCCTCGACACCGCAACGCGGGAACCCACGGGGGTATCTGACCCCCCTAGGTTACTAGTCGGCATTAAACTAATTTTTCAATGATATCCAACACCGGGGAACTATTAGTCATTCTGTATACTAGTACTTTTAGTTACTATTTATTTAAAATCTGTCGCCAAGCACCTATAGGTGTATTCCGGCAGCTGTCCTTGAGAGCCAGTAATTGTAGGTTAGCCTGAACAACATCTTCGACCACATCATCACTTACTATCATGTGAGATAGTGGTCAAAGGCTTACAATATATATATAAGGAATAAAAAAAATACCAGGGTAAGGAACAGTCCTTAAATTCTTTACCTAAAATCTGTATTCTTATGTTATATGATTTTCGTTAAAATATTTTTTGTAGAATTTTCAAACGAGGAAAATATACTGATTTTCCTCATTGGGAAAATGTGTTACCATTACGTTGACAGCAAATCGTCATCGCTGTCAGATACCTTTGGTACGAAGGGGAGTGCTTCTAGCGGCAGTTTAATTTATCGGTTCGTAGAGCAAAGAAAACCGGAAAATTACTGCTTAATACATTTGTGATGAGCAATTGCACTTAATTATTGTGAAACATGTGACCTTTGAACGATATTATGATTATAAATATTCTTATGACTTATATGTAAACAGAGTGGAGTAATTAAGTTAGGGCTGCAGTTCAATTATGTTATTTGTTAGTTACAAAATCTTATTGATGATACAAAAATAGCAGTTTTGAGATAACGTATGTACATTTATTATTTTTCATTACACTTGCACCTCAACAGTATTTAAACATACAGGTTAAGTTGTCCATAATGCCCCATATAAAACTCTCAAGCTTTCTTTTTGCCATGAAACCCAAGGTCGGTAAGTAATTGTTTTTAATTTATAGCACAGCACACAGGTTTTGCAAGTTCAAGCAAGAAGTTTACACGCAATTGAAAAATTGTCTTAAATTGTTATTTAAACAGGAATTTCATTGCAATCTCGCTACATGTTACTTAAATACTCAACTAATGTTCTTGATAATCGATTTTATTGGTTATTTATTTGTATCAAAACGTCGAAACTATTTATTTTAGCCTCCGTCATGGCTGTATACCTTCGTAAGTTGTGCCCTTAACGAACGAATTTTCTGAACGAAGCATTTGTATAATCTGTGCTGTGGGCAAAAAGACCATCCGCTTGGCAAAAAGTTCATGTATTTCGTAATAATAGTTGTGCTGACTTGGGTATTAAAGCTATAACTCATATTTATCAACTCGCAAATGTAATGAAAAACATTGTGTTTCTCGGGCGGTACGGGAATTACGAACCTCGACTCAGAAAGCGCTCAGCCTTCGACTTCGGTCTTCTACTAGAGCTTCGATCGTGATTCCTTACTTACCGCCCTTAATACACAATGTACTAAACTATAACTGTTATTTTTTTATTTATTTTTTTATGTTATTGTGACGGAACAAGCTCGAGGCCCACCTGATGTTAAATGGACTAACCTCTGCCTATAACAGTTGCAAGTCATGACAAGACAACTCACGAATTGCACTGCGCCCGTCACATTGAGACATAGTTGTTAAGTCTCATTGTGCCTGTAATTTCACTGGCTCTCAAGGACTACTGCCGGAACACACCTTTCGGTGCTTGGCGACAGACTTTCTACTTGAGGGTGGTCGCTAGCCAGGCGGGCATTCGCAAAATGCCCTTCCACCATGCTTATAATCTGAAGGACTTCAATAAAATACAAGCTTTGCTTAGTACCTAATAAATTAGAGTACATAGTAGCTAAACCGTCAGTTTTCCTTAATTTCATTCAGATTTTGTTTAAACAAACTACATAACTGGTCAGCGGTCCAGTACTGATACGTAGGAGTCAACTCATATATCCTGATTTACACAATGCTGTTTTTAATAAAGTCGAGTTAAAATCTAACATCAGCTAAGAATCAAGCTCTAGTTTCTATTATATTTTGATAAAAAGTAAATTTGACCTCTCACTCGATCCTTGAAGTCCCCTAAATTATATATCTTCTTGGTAGGTTTCACTACAGAGTCAGATAATCTGCCTTGAACCAGAAGTTTGAAAGCACTACTATGTTTAGGCATGAAAGCCTATGAAAGAGAGATAGGAACTAACATCCCGGAGTGACAACCGCAGTGCAGTGTCAAGCATAACGGGAAAGGTGACACTGGAACGTTAATGGCACGTGACGCTTAGCATTAAGCGGATGACACTAGTCATCTCATCTTATAATAAAAACCGACACCGAAGTTTCTAAACTAACACAGAATGTATACCATCAAATCGTTTATGCGCAGTTGTTGTTGTTTTAGGATGGCAGTCGTTATAGCATGGTGGTAGTGCATTTTGCGAATGCCCGCCTGGCTAGCTACCACCCTCAAGTAGAAAATCTGTCGCCAAGCAGCTAACGGTGTGTTCCGGCAGCTGTCCTTGAGAGCTAGTACTTCTAGGTTAGCCTGAACAACATCTTCGACCACATCATCACTTACCATCAGGTGAGAAGGTGGTCAAAAGCTAATCTATAAAGCATAAAAGAGTTTTCGAATATTTTTTTCTACTTTCACATCTAAACAGGATAAATTATGTTAGTTTAAGCATAAAGACTCCACTTTACCTGAACACGTTGAATTTTCTTGAAATCCAGTCACGTCTTATATAAGCTATTTCCAAACAGCTCGTCATAGAATCTACTAAAACATTTCTCTCCGATGGGAAAATCAAAGTGCTTTCCATAAAAATTGCAGATGTAATATCATCAATAATTAGGCACACCAAATTAGGTACGGTTTATAATATAACTAATTGATTCTGGATGTTTCTACTGCAAATAAATAAAAAAAATACATCATGAAGGGTTCGTGGTTCGATCCCCACTTTAGCACATGTTGGAAGGGCATTTAGCGAATGCTCGTCTGGCTATCTACCACCTTCAAGTAGAAAATCTATCCCCAAGCACCTATGGGCAATTAAAAACTAGGCGATCAAAAATTTATAACTTGCCCGGTTTCTCTTCTTCCTCCCGGTCTCCACGACTAATTTGAGCACAATCTCAACTGGTTATAAATGATGATGGTAGGTAGTGGCTAGCCAAGTGGGCTTTCGCAAAGTGCGCTTCTACCATGCAAAGGTGTAGTCGAGATCCTACGAACGGCTCTGCCATAACTTATCGCCAGCCTTTCGAAGACAACAACCGGGATCGACGGCAATCCGGAGTACGGAAGCAGTGGTAAATACCACTAGCGGTCACCCCTCGAAGTAGTGTCTTGATGGACAACTTGTCATTAGTAGATAATAGTATATATTATTAATTTATATGTTTAAATTATGTTCTTTACTTATTAGTATTTTTATTAAATGCATGTATATATAACGGAGTGCCGAGCGGGTCGGTATGTCGTCCCTGGAGACGGATCCGTTATCTACTCAGGTTGGTCGTCCATTATGGGCGTGCACTTGCAGATTTTCACAAATTAACAGCCAGAGAATATCGTATGATCACAATTGTAATTCACAAGAAACTTATTACAGCAAAACTACATAGTATCAGGTGGATTAAAATGGATTAAGAGCCAATGGATTTACACGCGTGCATCACGTTCGGTTGTCCGTCAAGAAGTGCGCACACTTCAAAAATCAGAGAGGACAACAGATAACAGCCATCCGACCGCCATGACACCTACGACTCCATTCGGTGTTACCCGCGCTAAAAATGAATTATCGAATACAAAGCAATATCGATTATAGTACTGAACATAATAGTGATCGAATTAATCATAACGTTTCATTTTTAATCTTCGTAACTCCATTAAATTGTTCACGCGCCGTTACATTTGCGTTCAATAAAGAGCGTTGCGTAATAGTTAAGTGTAGATTCTACGTTAGACAAGATAATATAATCTCTGAAAGAATGTAGATGACTGCCTTGTTGGTGATGTGGCGTAGAACGTCGCTTTGTTATCGGAACATAACGTAAACGAACAGGAAGCTTCGGTCAGTCACTAAGAAAAATCCAAAGAAGCGGCCCTACCTCCGGTTTTCGTAGTTTGTGGCCCAGCCACCGTTACTAAAGCCTCCACTCCCTCCCCTCCACGACAAGGCGGTAACCTTTATGGAATAGAAATTGCATACTTGTACAGTAACCCCTAATGACTTGGAAGAGGGCAAAAAATATGTTTCTATCGAAGCTTACACGTGCGTGCGTAGGCTTTAGAAATCATCCTTTCATTAACGAGAATATAAATATTTTCACCTAATTTGAAGTAGTTTTTAATCAGTACCTATTTAATCTTCTCTTAAGTTACGTAAGAAGCTTCTTTATTCGTAACGCGTTCTTATTGATAAACAAACTCCAACGAGATTAAAATACCACTCAAACTTCGGTTTAACTTGGTTGTTCAATTTTGGGGCGCAAAACAAATTAGCGCCTTTTGTGAGGGAGGTCAGATATTAAGTTTTGAGTAGGTACGCAGATCAGAGATAAGTTTTGGAGGAAATCATTTGCAGATTACTTATTTAATTTAGAAATTTGTGTGGGAAGAGCTTAGCTGGAAATAATGGGTTCGCAGAATTGTTCGGAACGTATTATCAACATGAGTCACAAAAATATATTGGTTTGAATTTTGTAAAAAGTGTATTTTATAAAAAGAAAAAAAAAACTAATTGTTCACGGTATATAGTTACTCACTATGTAGTATTGATTATAATTTCTCCACTGAGATATACAGTGACATATCTCATATATCATCATTCATTTGCCAGGCACCAAAGTCTGTCGCCAAGCACCGAAAGGCGTGTTCCGGCAGTAGTCCTTGAGAGCCAGTGAAATTACAGGCACAAATGTCTCAATGTGACGGGCGCAGTGCAATTCGTGAGTTGCAACTGTTAGGCAGAGGTTAGTCTACTTAACATCAGGTGGGCCTCGAGCTTGTTCCGTCACCATAACACAAAAAAAAAAAAAAAAAACATTTGCCAGAAACAATATTAAAATCGGAGAGTGTCACTGCATTTAAAATAACTGTAATGAACAGAACAGTACTTCGGCTCCGATGTTTCCAGTCTGGTGGTCGTCTCAAGAATGCCCCACTCCTCCGGTCTTCACTTCGTGTCAACACTCTTTTTAGCGGGAAATCACTCTGCCAATAACAGATCGTGTCGTATCTTTTTCCCTTCAAATGGTGGCGCTACTGTCGCTTTGGTGTTGCCATTACCAACATCCGCCAACTGATCAGTATTAAATATTTATTTCCGTTCAATAAAACCATAATATCAAATGAAAACATAACATTCGACAATCGGACATCGTGCAGACTCCGGCGCACGAATAAAAACACCTAAGCTAGATTGTTAAAAAGAAGAAAATAATATGACGGCGCGTCGATTATTTTAGAGTGGCGAGGAACGTAACTGACAGTGACAGCTGCGATGACAGTTGACGTTTCTCCACTCTGACACAACTCCGGACGCTAATGGGCAACGTGCGGCAAGCAAACGAAGATGGTGGTTGATGTTTAAGGCTTTTAGCTGATAAATCGGTTTGCATCGCGCATGCGCATTACGTGTTCGGCGGAGTGTCGTTCGTATATCGTTAATTTAAGTATTGAGACTGCGTTTGAAGTGATATTTTGTGGAAATACTGTAAAATAGTTGATTAGAGTGTATTGTACTAAAATTATGGTTTCTATTCCTCTCGCCCGATAATCCACGCCCGTGTATGAACATGGAGACTTCTAATAAGGATCCTGATATCGGCCAAGTGCCTTTATCAGAAGTGGGATGCGCAGGGCTACGTTCAGAGGAGAATACGCAAAGTAATGAAGCGCCTAACTCGTCCACGGTGCCTAACCTGTTACTTCATATGGAGACATTGCTGTCCAGAGTATTGGCAAGTACTCAGCCTCGATCATCGAGCAGCACGACAACGCAGTTGATCCGATTCGATCCCGATGATGCCGAAGCTGACATTGAAGGTTGGTGCAAAGTAACCGAGATAATAGTTAACAGCAGAAGTCTAGAAGGTGCCGAGTTATTGTTGTTGCTGACGCATGCCCTTAAAGGACGAGCTGCTACCTGCTTAACAAAACTGCAAGCTTCCCAGCTGACATGGCCTCAAATAAAAGAGCTGCTACTAGCGAAATTTGCCAAGCCCATGTTAGTTCAAGACTATTTTGACGAAGTGTTGCGTTTTCAAATCGCTCCAAAAGAAACTGCTTGCGAGGCGGCGATGCGTCTTTGGAGTATTATAGAGAGAATTCCACGTACGGAAATGGCCGAAGATATAGTAACGGGTTTTGTAGCTTCAGTATTGTGTCAAAAGGATGTTGCTATTCGAAGGGAGCTCCATTCGCATAACCCGACTACCAGATCTCAACTCTTTCGAGTGCTCAATGGAATTTCGCTCAAGCGGAAGTACGAGAGTAATGAAAATTACGAGGTTGATGTGAAAAGACCTCGCTACGGTGAACCTCGGTTTTCTGGAACATGTCATCGTTGTGGTACACCGGGGCACAGAGCCTTTGACTGCCGCAAGCGACGGGAAGAGCCTGCTGCTGTTGACAAGAATATGAACCAAACGCCAAGGGTTATCGACAAAGCACGAACGATCACCTGTTTTGTGTGCAGACAACTAGGTCACCTTGCCTCGGCGTGTCCAGATCGGAAAGGAGGTGGCGCAGCGGTGGCGAAAGAAGTTCATATCTGCGAGCGGAAAGCAACTAAGAGCACCTTGACTACATCATCTGGTGAGCCCGTTTCCTTTTGGTTTGATAGTGGATCAGCCTGTTCGTTGTTGAAGTGTAGCTTTGCCGAGAAATTTCCGGGTACTTTGCATAATGATTTGGTATACCTTAAAGGTATAGGTAGCGACAATGTGCAATGTGTTTCACAGGTTCTTAGCCCCATCAATGTACAAGGGATCTCTGTATCATTGCTTTTTCATATAGTGCCTGATGGTGCCATCGCTGAGCCAGTACTCATAGGTAGAGACCTCTTAGAAAATAGGATTGAAGTTAAAATTGACAATGAGCGTATGATATTTTCGTTGCAAAAAGAGGTCAATGTGGCTGAAAAACTGAATAACTTCGACTTTACTGACATTAACACTGACTTAGAAGGCGATGATAAAAGTACTTTAATTGAGATATTACAAAAGTTTAGTGACTTTTTCATCGACGGCATACCGACACGACGTGTAACCTAGGAAATAGTTAGAGAAAAGGTAGAGTCATTGTTGCAGGCAGGTATTATTCGGGAAAGCACATCACAGTTTGCTAGTCCTATTCTGTTGGTCAAGAAAAAGGACGGCACCGATAGGATGCGCGTAGATTATAGGGAACTCAATGCTAACACACGACCCGAGCACTATCCTTTACCTATAATTGACGAACAGTAAGATCGGCTTCATGGGGCGCATTACTTCTCGTCGTTAGACATGGCTTCGGGCTATCGCCAGATCCTAGTTGATCCGGATGGTGATAGCTTTGCGAGAACGGCATTTGTGACTCCAGATGGCCAGTACGAGTATCTGGCATTAAGGCATTAACATTAAGAAATGTGCATTTATGAAAAGTGAAGTAGACTATCTGGGATACGTGGTTAGGGCAGGAGAAGTTACTCCAAATCCTAGGAAAGTACAAGCATTGGTAGATGCTCCATCTCCTAAAACGGCTACCAATGTTCGGCAATTCTTAGGCCTTGCGTCCTATTTTAGGCGTTTTATACCAAACTTTACCCTTCTTGTAGGACCGCTGTATCCACTGACCAAATTGAAAGGTCCTATCAGATGGACAGAGGTCCACGATGCTATTCACAAGAGAATCGTGGCTATACTTACGTCGGAACCGGTTTTGACCATATTTGACCGTGACGCCCCTATAGAACTTCATACTGACGCCAGTTCGGAAGGTTATGGTGCAATACTAATTCAAAGAAAAGAAAATGTACCCCACGTAGTTTCCTATTTCAGCCGACGAACGACTGACACGGAATCGCGGTACCATTCGTACGAATTAGAGACCTTGGCAGTCGTTCGGGCCGTCGAAAACTTTCGGCATTATTTGTATGGACAACATTTTACAGCCTTTACCGACTGTAACTCTCTCAAAAACTGACCTCACCCCACGCGTTCATCGCTGGTGGGCCTTTCTACAGGCGTACGATTTTAATATTATCCACAAACAAGGAAGTAGCATGGAACATGCTGACTTCTTATCGCGAAATCCTCTCTCAGATCCATTGCCTGGGTCGTCCCGCATAGTCGGTGAATCTGACATATCAAAGAAAAGTAGAGACGTCCACTTTATTGAATTGCACCAAGGTTGGCTTGCAGTAGAACAAAAACGTGATAGTGAAATTAGAGATCTTGTTAGCAAGCATAATAATAAAGACTTACCCGAAGCAATTGCCCATACTTATGATGTACGTAAAGGAATACTTCATAGGAAAATCGAGCGTAACAGGAATTCCTTTTGGCTCCCGGTTGTGCCCAGATCTTTGACATGGACACTAATCAATCATGTTCACACTGAAATTAAGCACCTCGGCACAGAAAAGACTCTAGACAAAATATATGAGCAGTATTGGTTTCCACTAATGGCTAAGCAAGTACGAAAATTTGTGGATTCGTGTATCGTGTGTAAAGCGTCAAAAGGGTGTTTGGGAGCTCAACAAGTCCAACTCCACCCGATCCCAAAAGTTGCCACTCCTTGGCACACGATACATGTTGACATCACGGGTAAGCTTAGTGGGAAGAGTGACCGGAAAGAATATGCTTCAGTAATAATAGACTCCTTTACTAAGTATGTTCTTCTGGAGTACACCGCTTCACTCGATGCGGTTAGTGCCGTAAAGGCTCTAAAAAAGCGGTCTGTCTTTTCGGTGCTCCCAAGCGAATTGTAGCAGATCAGGGTAGATGTTATATTAGTGCAGACTTCAAACAATTTTGTAGTGACCATAGCATAGAGCTCCATTTCATTGCCACTGGCTCTAGCAGAGCTAATGGCCAGGTGGAGCGGGTTATGCGCACCTTGAAGAGCTTGCTTACAATTGTAGAGAATGATCCGAACAAGACATGGCGTGACGAGCTTCCAACTCGCACTAAATAGTACCCGTTCTAGAGTAACGGGCTACACACCCACGGAACTAATGTTCGGTACGCGAGCACAGTCATTAGGCATGTCTAGTATATCCCCTAACCCAGAACCTGAGCCTCGTTTGGATTTAGACTCGATCCGAAAGAATGCTTCCGAAAACATTGAGAAGGCGGCGGAGTCGGATACAAATCGTTTCAACCGCGGTAGGGCAGTCGTGAAACCCTTCTCTCAAGGTGACTTCGTGTTCATAAAATGTAGCGAACGTAATCAGACCAAATTAAAGCGAAAATTTAGAGGTCATTTATGATCACCCGAGTTTTAGATAACGATAGGTACGAGCTAAGAGACATTGATGGGTCTAATCGAACATACAAATATGCTCACGAAAATTTGCGTGCAGTACCCGGAGGCTATGATGGTTTAGTTGAAGCAGCCGCTTGCTTAATAAACGACTCGGAGGAGGCCGAGACGGCGGTCCATAGTCAAGAGACTGAAGCGGTGCCATCTGATGATGATGATAATGATACAGTCTCGGTATCTAGTCGCACTCTTACCGCTAGCTCTGGAACCCTCTCTGCCTCTGAGCGTGACGAGTAATAATGAGTTGTGAGTACCTACTTTATATGTGAATCTCAGTTTACTGTCCATGTTAATTCTCATGTCTCCAGGTGGGCTTTTACATGTGTGTTTGTGTGACGGTAGAGTAGCTGGTCTACGGGACTGGCTCATATGGGTCGATGTCCTAATAGTCAGTCTACAATACTCGTGTGTGGCCTGTGTGTGGCACAGAGTGTGCCTGTCGTGTGCAGCTAGCGGACGGTCTAAGGGACTGGCTTATACTGGCCGAAGTTCCGGATCATATCGCTATGCTGGTGTTGGGTTGATATTTGATGTGGCCTGGTCGAAGGGACGCCAGAGTTGGTTGTCCGGTCCAGTGTATTGTGATCCGACGTGCCGTGATGGACAGATGTTGAGATGAGATTTAACGAGTAACTAATTGAGTAACAAATTGGGATACAGTGTCAGGAATAGGCGAGCGATGATGAGTGTTCCAGCTATGTTTCATCTTTGCAGATTAACTGAGGAGTGAGGGCTGTACCTACACCAGCGAACGCACGAGGACGTGCGAATGTCAGTCCGGCCGTGACGGCGCGGATAGAGGGTAGACCGGTTGGCAGCTAAAGGAGAAAGTTACAGGGTTACAGGAAAATAGGACATACACGCCTACCTTGTCTCCTTTCGCCTGCTTCTCCGTTGCTTGTGAGGATCTGGTATAGGCTTCTACAGCTTCCTGGATCCTTGTCTGGCCAAAAGTGCACGCCGGCAATGTGCTTGCCTGGGCGCGGAGCTTCCTTAGCGAACACTTCACGAAACACTCACGTTTGTGTTCACCTTTTATACTTATATTCACTATTGCTGTCTATATAAACGTTCAATTGTAAAACTATTCAAGTAACAGTTTCTCTGCCGTACTTTCTGCGGTTAGTAGTTGCCTCGACCGGGATTTGACAACGTACTGATGCAATGGATGCATCGCGTCATATGTGAGAGGCAAATATGCAGTAGGCGTGCGTGGGAAAGGGATAATACATAGAAGCGAGGGTTGTACGGATATAACTGCCAACGCGATAAACCAAAAGACAGAGAACTGTGGTAGGATGCTAATGCGCGCGAAATATGAATAATATTAAACGGTTTTGGCGGCAACAATTCTGAAACAGACTCTTAGATTTATATTGTTTCATTCATGCCTACTATTAAATCATTATTCATGCCTTAATAATTAAATTATTATAAATATGTATTAGATATATGCACATTATTATTGTATGTCCAAATGGACTTAGCTGTTGGTACTATTTATAATATTCAAGAACTATATGTAACACAGTCTAGCAATAAATAAATCTGAATCATTATTCCTGTGCTAGGTTTGCATGGTGGTAGAGCTAGCTAACACTCTGAAGTAGAAAATCTATTGCCAAGCACCTAATGGTGTATTCCAGCTGCTATCCTTGAAGGCCAGTAATTCTTTGTAAACCTGAAAAACATCTTCAACCACATCACCACTTACCATCAGTAGAGATTGTGGTCAAAGATTAGCTATAATAAAAAAAATTTGCTTTACCTTTCATTAATAATTTGTGAAATATCTGCGGTACGATATCTCCTATTGATAACACTTTTATGATTTGTCAAGAAAACACACTATCAAAGAAATATTAACTCAGATCACCAAAACTGACACCTTAGTGACATGGGTCAGATCAAAGTCGTCGTAAGTCGACACGACCTCCGCGGAACGACAAAGGCATTAAGTAGGTACGTATCGTTTCAATGACGACAGTTGACACGCAAAAAACAAAGGAATATTTTCGACATGTATAAAAAATAAAAATAACATTGAACTTATAAAATACAAGCAAATACATATTTATTTTGAAGCAGTGATGGCTCAGTGGCATTGGCTATGGGCTGCCGTGCCGCAATTCCATGGCTCGAATCCCACCGCGGGCTTGAGCTTCACCACATGGTGGAAGGGCATTTTGCGAATGCCCGCCTGGCTAGCTACCACCCTCAAGTAGAAAATCTGTCGCCAAGCACCTAACCATAGTAGAAAGAGTGGGAAGTAAGTTATCTTCATACATACGCACCGCACGCGGCTTGTATGTGTGCGCCATAATATCTATGCGTCCCGCACGCACACTCTAACAAAATCTCGACCCGTTTCGACCGTGCGCCAGTCGGGGCTAACATCGCACAAAGTTTGAGCGTCACGGCTTTTCGGCACCTCTAAATAAATTTAAAATATGTGATAATCGCAGGAGAACTTATTGCTGTGTTTGGCTGTTTAAACAGTTTATCTATTTCAGAGTTGTCTCTGTTCAGATTACCTACTGAACAGGAAAGGTAAGCAAGTTATTCTAGCATACCTATAATTTTTAATTGATGATGAGTGAGATACCTATAGATTTTATTTGGTAGTTTTCTATCAGGCAGACGAAGTAGGCAGGCCTACTTTCCCACTACAATATATTACCTAGGTATATTTGATCTGTCAATTGATATGCCGCTATTGCTTTGTTTACATTTAGTCATGCCGATTTCTCAGTATTGAAGGTAGGTAGTAGTAAGTAGTAAGATTGAAACAAAGTTAATTGAATGTGTCTGTCTCGAGATATTGCTATCAAAGCCCCATTTTTGACATATTTTTAGTTCCACCAATAACTCCCATAGTACAACTTTTAAAAATGTAAGTTATAGTTTTAGAAATATAAAGGTATTTAGCATCAAATTACAGAAGCAAAGTTATTTTGTTTTTTTCATATAAAATGTAAGTATGCGAAAACAAACAAAACTTACAAACAAAAAAAACTAACGCAATAACTACACATGAACTACGAAACCTTACATATGGGCGTGTCCGAAACGGCGCTTTTTTTATAAATAGTACTGTTCTGAATCTTGAATACATTTCTGTATTTGTTAGGAAAACTATTGTTGAACTTTTTTTTTTATGCTTGATAGGTTAGCCTTTAACCACTATCTCACCTGATGGTAAGTGATGATGAGGTCGAAGATGTTGTTCAGTACTGGCTCTCAAGGACAGCTGCCGGAACACACCGTTAGGTGCTTGGCGACAGAATTTCTACTTGAGGGTGGTAGCTAGCCAGGCGGGCATTCGCAAAATGCCCTACCACCATGCAAAACTTTATTGAATCACTAAATTAGCTATACAGAGGGCCGGGCTTTAAACTAGTGAATTGGTTAACAGTACCATCAGTAAACTCACGTAAACTATCGTAGGTACTCGTACACATCACCGCCCCGCGTCGCCCGTCTCTGGCCCCGCAACCACATAGGTATCTTCTGTCGCTCTTTCTATCATCGTGAAAGGCTTCATCATGGTTTAGGTAAAACCGACCTCACTTACCCTGAACCCACACAACATAAGTAAAAAACACATCTTCCCGGCCGTTGCCAATTTCTAGGCAATGAATTAAAATTTTGCTAAAAGTGACAACCCTGAGACAGACAAGTGTGGTAGGTAATTATATCGCGGATTGGGCCGGAGATGGCCTACTTCCTCTCTTTCTACTATGACCTAACGGTGTGTTCCGGCAGCTGTACTTGAGAGCCAATACTTCTAGGTTAGCCTGCACACCACATACGACCAAGCATAACCTATCAAGCATAAAAAAAACCTGAGTAAGCTACGTAGCTTTTGAAAATTATCTGCTACATTCTAAGCACGTGATGCTGAGTTTTAGTATATAACTGTGTATGTTGCAAGCTGCAAAGGGAGTCCCACCACCGGGGATTTGCAGTAGAATTGTGGAACTCATCCGCTAATGGAAATTGTCCAAAGGTCCGTCAGCCTTGAATGCGACTTCACGACTAACAACTTTTTACTTTGTTACAACTAAAGCATACGTTGGCTGTTGAAGACGGTGTTTTACGTCCACAAGCTAAGGAATCAAGAGTTTTACATAAAATGCTTTTTTTATTTATGCTTTTGTACCGGAACTCGCACAAGGCCCTCCTTTTGCGAATTGTAACCTCTGCCTATAACTGTACTGCGCCCATCACCCTGATACATAAACTAATAATTGTTAAGTTTCATGTGCCTGTAATTTCATAGATACCTACTGGCTTTTAAGGACTACTACCGGAGCACATTAATAAGTGCTTGGCGATAAATCTTTTACTTGAAGGTGGTCGTTAGTCAGGCGAGTATTCTGAAAATACCCATCGACCATGCGGTGAAGCTCATGCAGGCGGTGGGGATCGAACCTTGGACCTGCAGCACGGCAGTCCATAGATATTACTGCTCAGCTATCACTTCTTCTGAGTCCAGGCACTTAATAGGCAAGACAATTGATTGCGCTGTCTCGTTTTGTGGGTTCTTCTTCCAAGTTCCTAACACAATATCTTCATCAACGTATAATATTCACCAAAAACAAATACATAACACAATAAATCTGTACGAATTTGAGAGTTCAATTTTATCCACAATACATCAAAATGAGTTCCAAAACGAATGACCTTTAACAAGTTCAAGGACAGCTGAGAGCAGTCACGGTCACTGCGAGTGTTGCCGTATCTACAAAAAAATACATATTATACTTTCGCAATCAGTACTAAGTATTTACTGAAATCTATTTGAGGTTACATAGTTTATGAGGAAACAAGAACAGTGATAGGTACGAGTACCTATTATTAAATTTTGACACTTGTTTGACGAGGGTTACATCAAAACCATCCTACATAAATATCACCTTCGCCATAACGATAAAACACTCACGTACGACTAGGTGACGTTCTAGTGACAAAACATTACATGGAGACCAATTATATCTTCTGTACTCAACTTATTAGTTTAATAAGTATTATATTACGTATAGTAACAACTTGAAACGGTTTAAATCGCGTATATTTATTATTATTTTTGTCCCGAGCGACGTTTCAAACACTTTGCAGTGATCGTGGTTTTGAAAAATAATGATAGAAATATACGCGATTTAAACCGTTTCAAGTTGTTTAATTACTATATGTAAAATAATACTTATAATAATAATTAATAATAATCGCGAAAACCTAAGACAACATTATTATATTACGTACTTATATTTTTTTTAAATGTTGAGTACATTCCTCAAAATTTTAGTAAATTTAAATCCAACAGTAACAATCACGATTACAATACTAGGAATAAAGATAAAATAGCATTGCCAAGAGGGTACCAGGATTTAGAAAAATTAATAAAATTACGGTTCTCCTTGGCAATTGTGTACGGTTTTATATTAAAGTTAGAAATTATTATACATATTACATTAAACATAATTTTGATTAAGAAATCCTAGGATTCCTTATCAAAATTATGTACACAGTCTGTGATTACTTAAACGACAAAATGCCTGGACAATTCCGCCTCTGCCAATCTATCGCCTGTCACCTACTTAATGTAAACAAATATTGTAATGACGCAAAAAAAAAAATTGCAACACATGACGCTTAAATTTGTATTGTGAAGACGTGACATAAGTTCACTCACGTAAGATAAGTTGTAGAAAGACGATATAATACTTTCATTATAATAACGCCCTATAAGCATATCGAGAAACCATAAAAAAACGTCTTATCCATCACTTCACTTTATCACTCTTTACTCAAATTTCAAGTGAAAGAGCGAAAAGCGGATTATTCAAATGTATATTCGTAAAAATACGCAAAGAATACGAAATTCGCCACTCTGTCACTGTCAGATTAAGCGTTGGTTGTAATTTAGCGTAGGTATAGCAAGCGCTTTGTTCTGTTAAAATGTTTTTTGGTATACAAGAGTAAATGTAGCGTTAAATTAATATTGATTGTACAATCACTGTTTTATTTATTTATTTGATGAGGCTAACTTTAACGATAATATATTGTGTTAAGTCTAGTGATGAAGAAAAATGTTAGGAGATATTACGAAAAATATAATTATGGACTGTTTTTCACTATTAATTGTGTTGTAAAAGGCAACTATGAGTAAGATTGCGCAAAATAACATGTTGCTGCACATTACGTGCACAAGTAGAGCCCTTCGAAAGATAAATAGCTAGTTTACTACAAACAAGAGCATTACCAGAGAGTTACCTACGTCCTGAAAGAAGTAAGATTGTAAGCACACGCATATATAACGGTAGAGAAGACGTGCGCGGGTGTCAGCGGCCACAGCGGCGCTCGTTCAGGGGCAGAACCGGTTTGAACCGGCTCAGTAAGCGGACAAAGTTGTCGTAGCTTCAATTCTGTTCCTTTCTTTATCATGTACTTACTGTATACATTGATTATTCATTAAAACAGCCAAGTATGAATCTAACTTGAGCACCGAGGATTACATACAGTACAATAGTTGGTGAGTAGTAAAGTCATTAATGACCGTATATTTAGCTCTGAAGCTTGAATTTAACACATATCTTAGGAATCTCAGGCATTAGTCCTTACTTGATATTTGTTTTAATTTGATACATCTACCTGCTCCTATATATATAAATCTCTTAACAGAGGGCATGTGAACATACGAAATGGATGCAAGACAGCAATGAGATTCTATAATGATTCGTTTTTTTTCCTGTTTAAATACAAAACCATGAAATACAAAATATGATTAAAAATTACGCGGTTGTAACTGTAATGTGACATTTAATTTTCACAAATGAGTATTCTAGTTATTCTTATTTAATTCTTATTCTAGATAGTATTTTTGTCATGTCTAATTCCAAATTTCAAGCAGATGACAATAGTGTTACTACTTTTGATCTCGCATTAGAGACGCTAGACGAAACGGAACACCTGTTGAAGATAATCCCGCTATCGTTGTGTAGTACTTTAAGAATATCGTTAGTTCTTTGCTATAGATAAGAATTGCATATTATTCGACTACAAGTACTGGTTGCGCTTTGAAATACAGGTTTTAAAATCGATCCCAGGGACAGATAACTTTTTATTTAACCGAATTCAAAAAAGGTGGAGCTTCTCAGTTTTACTGTATGTTGACACATTTTATTGTTTTACTGCATGTAGGTACTGGTACATAGGTTGCATTAGCGATAAGACCGATTATGTTTTAACTGTACTTAAATTGGTTTAATAAAGAAAAAGAATTATCGTACATAAAGTAAAACAAAATGTTAAATATGCCCGCTTAAGTAGGCTTGTACTAGTTGCAGCTACACTCAATAATGGGCGCGCCTTCGTGAATGTAAAGGTCTGTATAGTAAATTATTTCGCTTATACAATAGTTGCAAAATGAAAATTATCAATAATATAATAATAATAAATGTTTATTAACACAATAAAATTTTTAACTTATTCACTTTTCATCATCCATAGTTGACAAGATTTTTACAGATTGTAGATACAAGTGAGACCCAAACTAAGCGTGAGCCTGTATCTTGGGGCTCTGAGTTGCGATTATACAACACTTGTTATTTTTTTAACTTAGGTGTAATCAATATGATAGGTATGTGAGCGTAGCACACTCGTTAACAATACAAAATTCCACAATTTTCATGTGAATCATAAGATTTAAATAGACCTAAGATTAAAATGTAGGTAATCGAATGAACAACTTACATGGTTGTAAGTTGTTGAATAGTTCTATATACTATGGCCATTTTTAATATTGTTAGGTTTGCAATAACGCCTGCTATGCGGATTACATTACAAAATCACAAATATTTTTGAAGCAGTGATGGCTCAGTGGCATTGGCTATGGACTTCCGCGCAGCAGGTACATGGTTCAAATCCCGCCCAGAGCTTGAGCTTCACCGCATGGTGGAAGGGCATTTTGCGAATGCCCGCCTGGCTAGCGACCACCCTCAAGTAGAAAATCTGTAGCCAAGCACCTAACGGTGTGTTCCGGCAGCAGTCCTTGAGAGCCAGTGAAATAACAGGCAAAATGAGACTTAACAGGTATGTCTCAAGGTGATGGGCGCAGTACAGTTCGTCACTTGTGATGAAATGCATCTGTTATAGGCAGATGATACCGCTTAACATCTTGACATTAAAAAAAAAAAAAAAAACTTAAGTTTTTCCTATCGTATATATTTTTTTTTTATGTTATTGTGATGGAACAAGCTCGAGGCCCACCTGATGTTAAGTGGACTAACCTCTGCCTATAACAGGTTCGAATCTCGCACATGACTACAATTTTTCCTATAGTATATTAGTGATTTTGTTATATTATGGCCATACCAAAATATTAGTAAACATTTATGTATTTCATTTACCCCGAAGACGACTGCGTGATGCGATCCGTCGGGAGTCGGCCCCCAATACATCATCCGCCGTGATTTATTACATCGAGTGAAATCGCTCGCCTTTGCTAATGAGATTTCTTAGTCTTTGTTCTTTACTATTGTGCTACGAGGTATCGGAAAATGATGATTTATTATGTGTTTATGTAATTACTGCTGATCCATTTTGATATAATAATAAGTGACTTGTATTGTGATTAGGAAACAAAACTTATTTTAGCTTCCAGTATGTAACCTAAGTTCTTAACCGATGACAGTTTATTTATATTGACTATCTGTCACGGCCTGGTTCTAGAACTGGACCTAGATCTAATTTTATAGGTGCGTTAGGTGACCTAATCCACGTCGTGTAGCATATAAACAAACTCTTAATGTTTTTTTTATGTCATTGTGACGGAACAAGCTCGAGGCCCACCAGATGTTAAGCGACTAACCTCTGTCTACAACAGATGTATTCGTCACAAGGCACGAATTGCACTGCGGCCGTCACCTAGAGATGTGGTTTTTTAAGTCTCGTGTGCCTGTATTTCCCTGGCTCTCAAGTACTGCTGCCGGAACAAACCGTTAGGTTCTTGGCGACAGTTTTTTACTTGAGAGTGGTCCCTAGCCAGGCGGGCATTCGCAAAATGCCCTTCCACAATGCGGTGAAGCTCAAGCCCGCGGCGGGATATGAACTATGGACCTGTTGCGCGGCAGTCCATAGCCAAAGCCACTGAGCCAAAGATTTGGTTCTTCAGAATTGTTTAAATTTGAGAGGCATTATTAGTTTTTATTTATAGTTTGAGTTCGTGTTTGTGCGTCGTGGTAGGCGCATATCATTGTTCGAAAAATAATTAGTGTGTTTTCTTTTTAATAACGTTGATGCTGGCTTTTGTCATACTTATGATATGAAAAACTGCTCATAAACTTTACTAGGACATGTAATATGCATAGTAGAATAAAATTTATTTTAGGTTTAATGTAATAACAATATAGAGTATTAATTGATGTAAAGATTAACGGCACTAAATTATTTCATAGGGAATTACCTATGTGTTGAAATTTTATTATGCATAAATGTTACATATGAAACCTGTTATTAGTTACAACGCGTATTTTTAGTACAAATAGAATGGAATATAAACTAACTGCTGTTTGAAATCGAACATAAGTGAAAACTAATTCTAACTAGAAAAAACGCGTTTTCATTAAAAGAGTTTCAACCGATGTCAAAGTTCGTCGCCAAGGATTTATTCGCTGCATATGTAAGAAAAGGTGTATATGAAAAATGCCACAATAATTTGTCATGTATTAATAAGTAAGTAAGTAAACCTACTATCTTTAATAATTTGTTTTTATGAAGCATATTTTGACTTTTATTTATTTGATTATTTTAATTACTTTTGGCATTCATGGCACTATACATAAATGTAGATGTTAACGACTTTTTTTAAGTAATACGATTATTTTTCCTTAAAATTAACCAACATATGAATATTATTTTAATAATAAAATCTGTATTTTCAATCCCCAACCAGTTTCTCTAATAGTAATTGTATTTTAACGAGAAATTAGAAATATTTCGTTTTTCGAAATTTTAATATTTAAAGTAGTAAATGCTAGTTAATAGCTAAAGAATTTTTGCTAAACAAAGGCCTTTAGTGAAACCTAGTTTTAACTACGGAATTTTAATTGTACCTATAAAATTTCGTAGTATAGATAGATTACAAAGGACGAACACCATCTCTAGACGCAGATGTCGATAGCTTTCTGAAAGATCTTAGTATAGTAGACCAACAACCGATAAGCAACGTTAAAAAAGCTTGGATATACGACAACTATTTAACATCACGTCTGACTTGGCCTTTTTTAATATACGACATTACTAAATCCCTTTTAACAAAGCTGGATGTAAACGTCATTAGGACATTGAAGTCATGGTTGGGGCTCGCACTTTCGGCAGACCCATCTACTTTATTTAGGGATCAAAATAATTTTGGGATGAAATTAAAGAAATCATCGGAGCTCTATAAACACCTCAAAGTTACCAAAACGCACGTCTTACAAAAATCTCAAGACGATATAGTCGCATCTCTCCCAAAAGATTAAAGTGCCTCCGATCTTGATTCGAGGCTTCAATTCCATAAACAATTTATGATAGGTGCACAGTCCAGCAAAGTGGGTTTGCAAGCAAGCTCAAGGAAGAAAATTGAGGATAAAGACGTCGTAAAATCTTTTCTGCAACAAGACGAAAATTATAGCTATAAAGTGCATGCAATGAGCTTAGAAATGCAAAACGAACGGCTAACCATAGGTGAATTTTGTATCCCTCTGGTGTTAAAGTGGCGCACCTTGTTATATGATTGGTCACCTGCCTTATTAAAATTATATCTTAACCTTTCAGATGACCCTCCCAGACCAAAGTAATTTAGTAAGATGGGGGAAAGCCACCGAAAAGTCTTGCGGTATTTGTCGGAAGGCCACAGGTACAGCAAGGCACCTATTGGTAGGATGTAAGGTGCTCCTTGATAGGGCACCAATCATTATTCACGCCGTCATGATAGAGTCCTCGAAATCAAACGAGAAGCAGCGAGTCTCTCGGTAGCTAGAGCAAAAAAAGGTTTGACCACGAACAAACGAGATGTTACATTTGTAAAAGAAGGGTCATCTACAAAATCGAAATCCAAGCCCTACTCCATCTTAGGCGCAGCTCCCGATTGGACTCTTTTGATGGACACGTATGAAAAACATTACAAAATACCTGAGGATGTTGGTGTTTCGCCATCCAGACCAGTTATATTTTTATACTCAAAAAATCTAAAACGCATAGTACGTATAGAACTTACAGTGCCGTGGGAAACAAACATACTTAAAGACTACACAATAAAAACTAACAAATATTATGACCTAACAAATGAATTAATCAAAAAACGGTTATGTGGTTAATTTATATGCTGTAGAAGTTGGAGCAAGGGGTATACCAGCAAAATCCCTATACAACCTACTAAAAGACCTTGGCCTGTCAAGAACAACCGTAACTTCCATCCTAGAACGTGTATCCAAGGCGGCATTAGTAGGATCTTACCAAATTTGGTTGGGCAGGGGAAGAGCCTCGAGCGGTGAAAGGGAGCATTGATGCATCATAAAGGGGCCCCTTAACCTTACTCACTGGGTTGCAAGTCCCAGGCACCTCGACTTGGGCCTCTTCCTCTGTAACGCTATGGACCCGCACGGTGAATCCATGGAATGCTAAGTAATTCGTCTCATTATATAATAAATATACATATAATTATATTCCATAAAATTTTACTTGTCGAAAAGTCAACTACATTGAGCGTCTGTAACGCGTGGTATAAAAAAATCGTAACTAGTAACTATTATCCAATGGGTGTTACCGTCTATGGGCGTACTTCTATGATCTATTAAGCAAAGTGTAGTTGTTATTTATATGTGCACAGCCTGCTGTGGAAAATTAATTTTCAAATTGTTGACTTAGTAAGCGAAATGCCGTCTTTTAAACTGAAGTTAATATATATTTCGTTCAACCTTATCAACCACCTTACCTTACCAACAAAATATCAAACTGTGTGGTTCACCACAAAGCTTGATTTTTGATATTTTGTACACAAGTTTAGTGATGACATCTGACTTGCATCGCAGACTGTGCCTGCGTCGGTATTACACCTAATGTATGCTATAGACATGCCCCCGACATTTCAATTTTTGTATCAACTTATCATTACTAAAGAAAATATGACACTGAAACTTACGAAAAATACCCTGTTTTACCACCATGTTCTGAAGACCATCAGACAAATTTAGACGTAGACGCCAAAATTGAATAAATGATTTCGCATGATGCGAACTCCGGAATTCTACCAGCGCACTGCTCGCCATCTATAGGATATCTTCCTGCCGAGGTCTTTGCCCTGCGGTACGACATAGAGTTGTTAAAAAAGGGCGTTATATGATTCCTTATATGTTGGTTACCGCTCTGGAGGTACAAATGTCCATAGGCGACGGGGACCACATTCCATCAGGCGGCCACCTGTCTTTCTTTAGGAGACTAACAGTCAGGCTACCCACCTGATGGAAAGCCTGTCTTCTACTAATAATAATAAAAAACCTGTTAACCATCCTCGACCACATCATCACTTACCAATAACTAAGATATTGATAAAAGAACAAGTTCAAATTGCCAGCTGTAAAACGAACCGAAGTCACGATTCTTCACAAAAATATACCATCAGTGAATAAGTATGGCATACAAAAAGAAACAAAAAAGAAAGCCTCACATTTATAAAAACATCACTTTTTAAACGACACTATAATTACACCGTTGTAGACATAACTTAAATCCAAGCTTTTAAAATAAAACGCGAGATCTCCTACTAGACGTGTTTTTCGAACTTAATGAAAGGGATTTCGAATACGGTTTAGTGGATTCTACGAATAAATATTATTCGTAGAGTGGATTACACAGAAGGCTCATCTGTTGAAAAGGCGAATAATTTCTTACAACTGTTATTATTGAAGGCAAATGTTTTTGTTCTGTTGATTTAGGAATTGTATGTCTAAGAATATGAGGTTTTTATTTATTTTATTTTATAAGCACTGAAAAACACGGTACGGACATCTTTGTTACTTTTTTTGTGGTTATATTTTTACACATTTATATATTAAAAAAAAAATTATAACCTACCGACTTTCACAAGGAGGAGTTTAGATTTGTTGTATTTTTTAATGTTTTTTTTTTTATGTTATTGTGACGGAACAAGCCCGAGGCCCACCTGATGTTAAGTGGACTAACCTCTGCCTATAACAGACGCATTTCGTCAACGACGTATTGTACTGTGCCCGTCACATTGAGACGTCCAGTTGTTAGGTCTCATTAGCCTGTTTTTTTCTGGCTCTCAAGGACTGCTGCCGGAACACACCGTTAGGTGCTTGGCGACAGATTTTCTACTTGAGGGTGGTCGCTAGCCAGGCGGGCATTCGCAAAATGCCCTTCCACCATGCGGTGAAGCTCAAGCTCTGGGCGGGATTCGAACCATGGACCTGCTGCGCGGCAGTCCATAGCCAATGCCACTGAGCCATCACTGCTTCAAAACTTGTTGCTTGTTTACTTAGAATAGTATCATATATAAACCAATTCAAATAATTTATATTTATTTGAAAGGATTTACTTAGAGATTACTCCCGTAGAAATCTTATTAAAATCAGCCAAGTGGTTTGCTTTTTTAAATCTAAATAACTTGTACGATACATAACTATATCCATAGAGTTTTTATATCTGTAATCTTCATTTTACTTTATGATAAGTTTTTGTCATTATATGAACTGTGCTACGTTTGAAATAGAGATAATATTTTTATTTAAGTGGCGTGTGCCTTTATTTCATTTATCTTGTTTCCTAGTGAGTTTTAAGAGTTACAAGAAAAACTGTCTCTGTGCTGTCTGTCTGTCTGTCCGTCCGTCCGCCCATTCGCATGTTTAGATATTCTGGCTCATAAACGGAATGAGTTACAGACTTTCAGTTATATATCAATATAGAAAGGATATTAGGTGATGGCTTCTGACTGGTGGTGGGCGATAAAACCGAAGCAAAAACATTTTACAATTATGTCAGTTTGCTGCTCGATTTATTTTTCACGGAAATCCTCGAACTATACATTTGGAGGAGACGTATTCCACCGTTGGGTCGGTTGAATACGTCTCCTGGTCCCTTATGCATGGGATAAAAGCCTTTACATATCCCCTTCCTGATGATTCCATTACTAGAGCATATAATTTATTTGCTAATTATATTGGCTACATTACAATGTATAATAGGACAACTATTACTGTTTTTTTTAAAGCATAAAGTATGTTTACAAAATCTAGTATTTAAGTTTCTTTTATGATTAGTAACCTGAAAATATTTTTTTGGGTCGCGTACCGAATGGGCAAAACGAATACCTATTATTGTTACTGTGCTGTCTGTATCTGCCTGTCAGAATAGTTTCTACCGTACCTACGCGATACGATATCGCATCAATTATTTAACTGTCACGCTTTCATTATTTTAACATCGATTTCAGTATTGAACAACATATCCAGTGGAACTTCAGAGGTTATAGTTATATTGTAATACCGAATGGAATTGTAATTTATGTACTGAATAAGCGTACCGCCGCTGCCGCTCGTTTATTCAATCTGTTCATTAACTGTTATGTATTTATATTTACGAGCGTGATCGTCTAACTTCACACATCAAAAATAATGAGACTATTAACCCTAAAACAAAGGCAGAAGTAAATTTTCAACCGTACACGATGTTATATCTATTTAGGAAAAGTTAAAATTATTTTTTATTATTAGAGTACTTTTGAACCACAAGTTCATGTCAGTCCTGTAGAGTCTTTATTATATCATACAAACACAAACAAAACAAAAATTATAACGAAAGTGCATACAGCGCCCTACACACTTAACTAATGTTGTAAATATAATCTAGAAAATAGCAACACTTGCTAGCCTTATTGTAAAATTTAGAGATGTAATTGGGCAACACTGAACTATGGTTTTTGTATTGGAATTACGCCTGCACATATCTGATATAACATTATTCAGTCGTTTTGGTAATAAACGTGGTTGTACCAAAAATATTAATTAATTTCAATATCATCCTCTTAATATTTGGTGTCAGAAGTGTCAAGAGTTCACATGCCAAAGACACAAAATCACGGATTACGACGCAGCCAGCGATCGTGAAGCCAACATCAATACAAGTCACATGGCGTGCTGCACACCGATTAATTTTACAGGTAACCTCTCACTGAACTGGAAGAATTTGAAGTAAGCCTTCACAATTTACATGAGAGCGGCATCACTGGATGACGAAAAATATTCGAGAAAAGCATTATTCCTGCATTTCATCGATGAAATGGGCGTTTGATTCATTTGGTGTCGATGTGGATTTCGTAATATTAGAACACGTGCTCACGCTGTGCGAAGATTATTTTGTGCCGAAAAGCCACTTCACAACGTACTTTTTTACCTACTAGCAAAGTGAGGATGTATCAATTGAAGATTTTGTTGCAGCGCTCAAGAGCTAAAGTCAAACCTGTGCGGTTTATGTATGTATACTTATATAGCATTTTTTTATAGAAAC
Organism: Plagodis pulveraria; assembly: GCA_963890685.1. NCBI lineage: Eukaryota > Metazoa > Arthropoda > Insecta > Lepidoptera > Geometridae > Plagodis > Plagodis pulveraria. Next base: position 30,747,588 of record OY982960.1, on the reverse strand, counting down.
TTATCGATTTTCCACAGACTCCGGGATACGTGTCATTTTTTAAGTTAACGAACATATTAATTAATCATAAGATGACATTTTGGATATTATTTGTAATAATTAATAGCTAACTGTTATTTTTTTTACCCCTATTGGACTTTTACAAACAACTTAACAAATTAGTAAAAAAAATGACAAAAGAAAACAAATTGCTTGTTTTTCTTTCGTAGTGCAGAAAATGGTTGCCGTTTAATTGAAAATCGAGTACATACAAAAAAACTTACCCCTATTTTCTAATTATTTGATACCTTTTTTAGAATTGATGTTTGTATTTTTTTATGTTCGCAGTAAAATAAACAAACGGAATGCTACCAGGGCAGGAATGGATTTTCATTCAACATCCTTCACTACTATCGCGGAAAAGAATTAAATTGCATATAAGTATCTTTTCCCGTCGCATATTTATAAGGGAGAAAAGACGAACTTTATAACACGTTTTTCAACGAACAATGAGACACTTTCTGAGTGGGTGGTGATAAACACGTTTTCTTCATTATAATTTCATATTCCACATAATTGTCCACATAGGGCCAACAATTTCTTTAATATCTAATAATAATTTACATTTCCATTATTCATGCCAAGATAATTATAAAAAATCTTTTTACCGTCTACACTGATCATACTGTGTTGACTAAAAATAATTATCGAAATTGGGTTTATATGTTACGGATATATCAGAAAACATATGTAAAAATACATATACACAGCGACTCAGAGGTGTATCGTACTTAAATCGAGTACCTCCACTAGTGCAACTATATCAGCCGTTGAACTCGTGGGAGATTTTGTTTCAATCCCCCAATATCATATAAAACTTGTAAACGCTAGCCTCGGATCCAATAGGCCCCTAAAATTTCATCCCTAATACCTACAAGTACGTCCTACTTAGGCCTCAAGGATTTAGATATGCCCATTTGGTCCTCTACAAATATACCTATGAATAATTTAGTATATAGTACTGACGCAAAAGTTACTCCTATCAAAGCTATCGTTAATGCATGTTCAGAAAAATCATAATGTATATAAAATAATATTTAAATCATATATATACGAGAACTTTTATCAAAATAAATATACCTTACACAACTACAATGATTCGATGAGTCTCCTATTATTGGAACCGAATGAAATTTACAGGTTATATGTATCTACATACAAAATGTTTACAAATCTACTTTGGCTACGATTTTAAGGGGGTTTGTTTGTAAAAGACTTTCGAATAGCATCCAAGATCTAAATTGATTCCATTTCACTTTTATCAATTTCGCTCGGGTAGTTATAAACTACCCGAGCCGGTTACATTAAACTAACTATAAAATAAATAAAAATAGCTATAACATTATTTTTAACACCCTTGCTCGTAAAGTGAGCTTTATTATATCGTTCTTAGGACCATAAACCGAACTATAACACCCATGTGCATAATAATATTATACACTAGTGCGTAATAGAATTATCCCTACAAAGTTAAGTTAGTACCTAACTGCAAATTATATGCGAGTAAACAGAGCATTTTCAATTTAATCGGATAATTTATCCCTACAAAGTTAAGTTAGTACCTAACTGCAAATTATATGCGAGTAAACAGAGCATTTTCAATTTAACCGGGTAATACAGATTTGTAACATCAAAGAGGTTTATATGTAATCAAACATCTAACATTTGCCGCTCGCAAAAAAAAAAACTTGCAGTTTTCCATAATTTTCATATGTTGTTTTTTTTTTATTTTTATGCTTGATAGTTTAGCCTTTGACCACTTTGACACGTTTGTATCGCATTTGTGCAATATATACTTTTTTGTCTCGCAAAGTGCGTATGAAACTCGTGAGCAACTTGCTCATTATACACTCGGCTTATATACGCCCTCGCCATATATACATAGCCTCGTGTATAATGAGTAACTAAGCTCACTTGTATCATAATCTACTATTAATTACTATGTGTAATAATCGGATAAACCTAAGACAACAGTATGAAATAACTTTGTGGAAGTCGGACTACGATAATGTGAGGCCGTTGTAATATTAATAATAAATCCATTTGTTTCATTTAAAGTCCATATAACACATTATTATTAATGAGATTCATTTTCATTAATATCAGATAGACAAGTACATAAAATGTATATAAGTAGATTTATTCATTTCAATACTTATTAATATTTTATTACGACATAATTGATTCTAAGTGACTATTGAGTGAATTAGGGTCAATTATGTATCGGCTCAATGGACTACGGGATCAATAATATAATATATATGGTAATGAATCTGCATGATACAGACTTGAACAAGTTATTTCCTACTTTTCAACACTGAAAGCCGGTTTCTTTTTTTAAATATTCATATGAACCTAACTAACTATTCTTTAAGTACTTAAGTACAAAGCTGCGATAGTCGTAATATACAATATTCATTTCTCGAAGCAGTTCGATAAATCCAAATCCGACCCGGGTGAAGTCTGACAGCACCTTGTCACACAATAAAATGGTACCGTGTCCACAATGTAAACACATTAGGGACCACTTGCCCTAAAGGGCCGGTTTATTTCGAAGTTCAGAATGTGATTCAATAGATCTGTACCGTAAGTGATTTTTGGTATACAAATGTTTGGCGATTTGTTTGATTGGTAGAGATATTTGTTTGGAAGGGTCAACTGGCTGTTCAAGTTTATCTGTAGGGAATAAGGTACATAGGAACATTGTCTGGATTCCATTAATAAAATAGTAGGGATTTAAGCATCAACGTGATAGGTACAACTTTATATAAATACTTCACTTTATATTTTATAAGTCTATACTAATATTATAAAGAGGAAAACATTGTAGTTTTGCATGTAACGAATAAACTTAAAAACTACTGGACCGATTCACCTAAAAAGCAGAATACTAGTATTTTTTTAGTTTTTTTTATGCCTGCCATGCTATTCGGGAAACTAAACTCACTTAAGTGAAGACGAAACGTGACGTGAGTTTTACGTTTGGCATTCAGGCAACAAGTTTAATTTACACTAGCGCCACTCGAGCGATATTGTCATCGTATGGAACTACTCAACGTGATATTTTGATGTTTCTCCATACAAATCGGCATTCAGTGACTAAAAATTGCTCTCACTTCACTGAGAATGTCACTCGTAAATACGGATCTAGCTGTCAAATCAAAAGTTACTATTTTGCGCGTGATTTACAACTGAGACACTTCAAAAGTTCTTTATTAGTTATTAAAATAGAGTTTATATCAACATTTTCATTCCGTTCGACTTAGCGTGTAGCTAAATACGCGTTACTTGACAGCTAAGGGTAAAAGTAGTCGGTGAAAGAGTGTGTATTTGTTCTATTTATACCTCATAAAGTAAGTACTTATTTATGTAATGTTTTTCTACTTTGTTGTAAATTCTTGCTGGAATCTTATAACAAACTTATTATTTTCAGATGGCGGGTTCGTTTTTGCTTTTGAGTCCCGTCAGCAATTATTGCACTTGCGTCGACTTCCGTTATTAAATCGTGATGAAGACTTTGTAAATTTCTATAGGCTTTCTGAATCACTTATTGAGAGCCTTGAAATGGACCTCTATTCTCATATAGGGGGAAACCAAAGCAAGAGTATTCCAATTAAAAGAAAGGTATATATAAAATATAATTTATAAGTAATTAGATTTGTATTTGTTATCAAACTTTACTTTACTATCATAATATTGAATTGGAATTTTCAGATACTCTGCACATTGTAATTTTTAGCTACTGGTAGTTACCAAAAGGTAGTGGGAAGAAATGTCAATACATTTCTCTCACAATCATCAGCTTCACGGTGCATCCACGAAGTTGTGCTGGCATTGAAATAGTTAAAAAAATATATAAGATTTCCTCAAAATGCACCTGAAAGACGAGCTGCAATTCAAAGGTTTATAAGTAATTCATATAATTTTGTTACATTTTATAACTGTATTCGTAAACCATGTTTTGTTATTGTTTAGTTACTAAGATTATTTATGCACTTATGATGTTGTTTGTTATTATTAAGTACATAGATAAATACATTAGAGAAAATAGTTTAGGATAGGAATTATGAAGGTATTGGTACATAATAGGGAATAATAATGGTTGTAATAGTTGCTATTTGCCATGTATTATTGTGTATTAATCAAAATAAATGTATAAAGTACTTTCATCAATATTGTTTTTATTTACATTAAAATATCTGCCAGCTAGGCTAGAATGTCACCCCACCATCTCTCTTGGGTGTCTTAGAAGGTGACTATGGGTAAAATACCAGAAGGTAGGTCCAGCAGCACCATTTGAGGAACTGATATATTACACTGCAATCCCCAAGACGTGGGGATTAGGCAAAACTGCATTGTGGGAGAGGCTGTGTTCAGCAGGAAGTGGACATTTCAGTTGATACTGTTAAAGGAGTTTATACAAATGATCACAATATTAACATTATTTATTAAATATTAATATTATTATATACTTATAGCTATTACTTTTAACAAACAATAAAAACAATGTTCTCTTATTACTAGGTACTACTATTCACAGTTTTAGTAAAATTTATTTGTATTGTTTAATTATACACAATTTTCTTAACCACAGTTATACTTACACTTAAAGCAATTAGGTTTAACAAACAATAAAAAACAATGTTCTCTTATTACTAGGTACTAATATTCAGTTTTATCAAAATTTATTTGTATTATTTAATTAAACATAATTTCCTGAACCAAAGGTACATTCTTAAATGAGCATCACCTGTAGCAAACCCTTCACCACCAAGCAACGCTAACATTTTTTCCTTCACAGATGTCAATTCTACACATTCCCCAGCACCACCACCAGTCCTATGCCTCTCTGCAGCTCTCTGTGCTGATTTTTTCCTCAAAGCACTTCGTTTGTCAGACCAGTACTAAAATAAGATTGGTTATAGTTACTAAACAAAATACATACAGTACATAAGATTTATAAATAGACTAGCGGCCTGTAGAAAATATCATCTATGTTCAACAGGGATAATGTAGGATTCTAATGGTGAAAGATTTTCAAATGGGTCCAGTAGTTTAGGGCCTATTCAATAAAAATAAAAAACATTTTATAATATTATAGTGTAGATAAACTGAACCTTCATCCACTTTTTCCAGTCTTTATATCTTCGACCACCAACACTATTTAATTGCAGAGCTGCATTCTCCCAAAACTTTTGGGAATTTTTCTTAGCATTCTGAGTTTTCCGGTAACCCTTAGCTATGTCAGGATTCCTCTATAACATATCCACAAGGAGATTTATTTGAGCCATTGAAGGGTGCATTGACCATTCAGTTGCTTAGCTGAAATAATGAGAAAAATGTTATTTATACATAAAACATTGTGTTTCTATCCTCTTTTTCAAGAGACTAATGAAATGAGCAAAATACTTTTCAGTAAGTATATAGTACTATAACTTAGTACCTAACTAAATTAGTACCTACTACCTACTTGTAATATTTTAAAGGTAGGCAGTAGTTATACTGATGTGGTATGTTTCATTTATTCTGTGCAATTGAAATTACTGCTATTATTTTCATTGTAATAAATACATTTATAATAGCACAAAGAATACATACGAATAAAAGAAAACATGAGTACCAACAATATAATGTATTTAAATAGTACTTCTTTGTTAAAAATTACTCATCAAAGACCTATCACTAATATTAAAAAATGTAGGTACTTACCTCATATTGAAATTGGTGTAAATCTACTTGTAAGTTGTACTGTAGAGATCTCTATGCACCGCTCTCAGAATACAAAATAATCTGAGGCACCGCTGTGTTGTGTAGTCCTTCAATTCCTAACGAACTATGCAATCTTTTGGGTGGAATGTTCCCAAACATAAACCACTTGAAAGGAGAATGCATTGCTGAGAATCACAAAAAATGTAGCACTGCCTGAATTCATTACTTTTACCCTGCCCTCTTGAGTTTTAAGTCTCTTCCTGTTTTTTCTATACTTATTTCGCTAGATTTAATCCCATATAAACATCTTGTTTTGATTAGTTCTAACTTTTTCATCTCCGATATCATTTTGGGCTAATGCTTGAACAGATTTATTGCCATGTCTAGGAATTTTTTGTCATATTTCATGTAATTATATCTATTCATTAATTATACGGTATTAACTAACTGCGTATCACACAATTTTATTACATACTGATGCATAAAAATGCACTTATCAACAAAAATATGAAAGACCGGTAAATACCGATTCACAAAACCCATTTACAGCGCTGCCCTCGAAACTCACGCTCGCGAACGTGATCACTTCACATCACTTGGACTGACGTCATATTCCCGAATACCAATTCAAGTGATGTGAATTCTTTAGGTGAAGTGAGCGTGATTCGCTGAGCGAAACTCGCCGTGAGTTTGGCAATTTTCTGAATAGCACGGCTGATAGGTTAGCCTTTGACCACTATCTCACCTGATGGTAAGCGATGATGTGATCGAAGACGTTGTTCAAGCTAACCTAGAAGTACTGGCTCTCAAGGACAGCTGCCGAAACACACCGTTAGGTGCTTGGCGACAGATTTTCTACTTGAGGGTGGTAGCTAGCCAGGAGGGCATTCGCAAAATGCCCTACCACCATTTCCTTATTACAAAAGTCATTCTCAGTCATACGCTCGAAGAGTCAAGACAACCTTATGATGTTTCAAGTAGAAGCAACACGCGACAATAATCTTCCGATTAGGCGACGTGACGTCACGTCAGTTTAGCAGGAAAACTAGGAATCGTCTCTAGATTATCTCTTTTATGTTGTTGATATTAGTATCAAAATTATATGGTAAAATACTTTGTTTGTATAGTCTAACGTAACTTATTAAAATATGCTATGAAAATACTTTGTTATTATATAATTATATAATATTTACATGTTATTATTAGTTATGGATTTCCACAAAGTAACGCCTAAATCTACTAGCTAGCCTTTAATCACACTAATTATCAAGTTGGTATTTGATGATGTAGTTTAAGAAATCAAAAGCCTCTTAAGGACAGCTGCCGGGACATACCTATTTTAAACTATAACACATAGATACACATATAGTGTAGGTGCTTGTCGGCATTGGATTTTCTACTTACGGGTGGTAGCCATATATGCTCTTTAATGTTGAATGCTAGTGAGCATTCGTGTTTGAAGTTGAAATAGCTAGAAGTAATACCATTAAAAAGACTGTCACTTTTTGATAAAATCAAAAACCTTTTACACAACAGGTAAGACTTAAAACAGCGCAGGTTTTCAACTATTAGTATAAGTAATTATTATACCTTATTTATTACATAAAATGTAATACCTAAAACAGAATAAAATGAAAAACAAAAAGGTCGTGAAAATTACAATAAATTTGTATAACACAATTTATCTAGGTATTTTAATTATTAAATAAATATTGGTTATAAAACCAGGCCTGACCTTAGGTAAGTTTATTTTTCATCTTGCAAATGTTTTGTTTGTCATTTAAAATTTACGTGCAAAAGTGCTATTTACCCGCTGGCATATAAAAGGTTTTTAGAGTATGAATACACAATAAAACGTTCAAGAAGTCGATTCGTCATTACACTCTGCATAATTATACATTATTACCTATCAATACAAGTAATTTTTCTATGATCCAATTCTTAACTATATTACTTACGCTGTTTTTTTGCACGATGTTTCTTTTTTTATGCTAGACAGGTTAGCCTTTGACCACTATCCCACCTGATGGAAAGTGATGATGTGGTCGAAGATGTTGTTCAGGCTAACCTAGAAGTTTCGTTCGGAAGCAAAGTTTCTCATACCTTTGAAACCCTCGTAACGCTCAGGATTCCATACTTACATATTCTCGCACCAAATAAAAACGCTGCAGCCTTTCGTTACAAATTACCATTCATAAAATGTTTTATATATTGTTTTATTTAATAGTGTGGGAAACAAGCAGTCGGCCTACCTGGCGGTAAACGATTACCGTCGCCATGAACATTTGCAATCTTTCTTTTAACACCCTTTTTGAAGGAATCCCTACTGTAGCTCTGCGGAAAAACACTAGATCAAAGATCATTCCACATTTTGCAAGTATGTGGTAAGAAAGTGTTGTATTTGATGAATCGAGCTATGTGAGACTTCCAGGACCCAATTATGTGAGCTATTTTTATAAACTCAAATAAGGAAATGAACCGGCGCGTACTCGACTCTTTCAAAACCATTCCTAAAATCTTCCAAAAAGTTTCCTCATTCCCACCTACTCAGAAAACCGACAATGAAACTTCTAAAATTTACAAGTTGAATCAAAGTTTCTTAAGCCGTACATGTTTTGTACCTCAGATTTATTTGTATAGGTTTCGATCCCAGACATTGCCTGGGCAATTTCGAGACTATGTGGGAGAAACTGGAAACTTTTCAGTGGTTTTGAATAGGGTGAGGTGAAGTTTAAAACTTAAAGTTTGATGAAATTGATTGTTTTATACGTCGAAGTTTGAAACTTACGAGTTGGTTGCACAGGACCGGTTTGTATCTAATTGCCTGGTCGTATTTGTTTACTTTGGTCCTCATTTTGGGTTACAAAGAAGGTACAACTTTTGAAATGAAGGGATACTTAAGCTCTATGTGGAACAGGTCCCGTACTCAGTTTCAATTGACGTAGCGATGAAAGTTGTGACGATTTTTTATCCACATATATAAAGAACATAGCAGCGACATACTTTGCTACGAAAAATTGAAATAAAAATAAATGCCTTTAGCGTCAGTCCCTGTAACCGTCGTTGACCTCCCGGATTTAGATAACACCAAAAGTAGACGCGGCTTACCAATCAAGTCCCAATAGTGCTCGTTGCAAAAGAAAACAGGTATAATGCGGTAAGCAAAACAAAAAAAATTGTACGTATTTGTCTAAGATACGCTACGAATAAATATGTATTCGTAGAAGATACGTAATGTTATTGATTCGCTTTCTGCAATCTCAAATTGACCCTGATCATGGCGTTTTTAACAGCGACGAAATATTTGAAGCTACGAAATAAATATATAAGCATTGCAATTCAACGGGGCAATGCTGCCAGCATGCTGGACACGCTGACAACTGGTAGCAGGCTGGAGCATTTGGACTGTTTTTGAGTCTGCAATGGCATATAGGGATCTAAATGCTTTTATTGTAGTAGCTGTAGTCTTGTAAATAGTTCCTAGTATTTTGTTAATAACGGTATAAAAAAATATATCAAAGTCTCTATCTTGTAATTTGCATTACATTTTTATAATATTGGTATATTAAATATTGACTACAATACCATCTGTTGACTTTTACTTATAATATCGCGATGGAACAAGCACGAGGCCCACCTGCTGTAACCTCTGCCTATAACAGATGCGAGACATAAAGTTGTTCAGTTTCATGTGCCTGTAATTTCACCGTGACCCATACCGTTCAAACCGAGACACAGTAATGTAAACATTACTGCTTAGCTATAGAAATAGTTATGGTGCCAGTTCTTCCCCGGACGAACTCGCGCCAAAAATTCTAATTCAAATTCACTGAATGACAGGACCGAAACATATCTCGAAATGCATGGACGAAAGATTTTTAACGAGGTTGGTGTAGCTCAAGCCCGCTGTAGGACTCGAAACATGGACCCTGAAATCTATAGCCATTGCTAATGGGCCATCAAAGCATTACAAATTACCGTAAAACTTCAAAACAGTATTTCTATTCCAAATCATATTATAGATACTAGAAAGTCTTATAACACCGAGTGAAAGCGCGGGTCAAAGCTAATTAAATAACGTAAGTTTTATAACACAATTATGTAAATAAACTTCAACACCCGTGTTAATGAAAAGTAAATGTAGTACGTAAAGCATACTAGTTGGCATCACATCTCAAGATTGTACACATTCCCGAGAAATTCTGTGCACATCATTGTATATACCTCGTGGGTCGTTCTTGCTCGGAAGGTACGAAGAACATTCCTCATGTCATGTTCTTTGCTTACATCAGCGCGGGCTTCATTTTCATAAAATGTACATTATTTTCACTCCACTTCAACAGTTTATATTCACTCTCAAACCATGCCTACTCGTAACTATTCTGTTTCTTTACAACGAAATTTACAACTTTTATTTCTTGATTTTCTAAGAAGTTTTAAATAGATTTCTAGTACCCTGACTGTCGCTTAATAACATACATATGCATACAGGGTATTTAGTAACATGAAAAACTCTACATCATGTAACCATACATATATAAAACCTAAGCCAGGGGTACGTTCATTATGTACGCATTTGTGTGAAAGCCTTTCGGGCAAGTGTACTTAGTGAACGTCTTTGCACGTACGCCATGATAAATTTCAAGTTCAACTTGACTAGAGACTTTTTTTTTTTTATGCCTGATTGGTTAGCATTTGACCACTATCTCACCTGATGGTAAGTGATGATGTGGTCGAAGATGTTGTTCAGGCTAACCTAGAAGTACTGGCTCTCAAGGACAGCTGCCGGAACACACCGTTAGGTGCTTGGCGACAGATTTTCTACTTGAGGGTGGTAGCTAGCCAGGCGGGCATTCGCAAAATGCCCTACCACCATAACGACTGCCATCCTAAGACAACAACCGGGACCGACGGCTTAACGTGCCCTCCGAAGCACGGAAGCGCTCAGTAGTAATGTCACTAGCGGTCACCCATCCAACTCATGACCGCGCGCGACGTTGCTTAACTTTGCTGATCGGTTGAGAACAGCTAAGTAAACTTCGCTACGAGTGCTTCTGAAAAGACTGAAAAGAAATGATTGCAAACACATTCGAAATTAAAATATCAACCCTTACAATAACGGCGACGCTCGATCATGAAACGGTTTGGTGTGATCGCACGGACGATCAAACTAACTTTGTGAAAATCAAAGTGCGATCGGTGCGTCGTCGAGCGATGTCATTGAACGCATTCAAGGTAGTTTCACGCGTATATAGGATAATACGACTATAGAATATTATTATGCCATTTGAGTTTTGCATATATGAGTGCTTTTCTATCCTTACCCTTATAGATCCTACCTACCACTTCTTTGAGTTTGTTCTTCACTGTTTGGTATATATATTTTTACAATGCAAAGGTACAAAAGCTTTAATATTGGACCCTCTACCTGATAAAATTCGCTTTAGAAATCCGTTTTTGTACTACACCCGCTATATTTCAGCAGTATATGTGGTTTTGTGTTTTTTTATGGTAACGAAACAATCTTTACGGCTCTAATGTACAGAAAACCTAATTACATCGACATTTAGTCGACATAAAGGTACAGGGTGTTAATATGACGAGCGCTTCCATTAGTTGCCTTTTATCAATTAATGAGAGTCTATAGAACCATTCTAACTCAGCCGGAAAATTTACGGGACATCGTGTCGAGGTAGTATATAATTAAAATCGAATTACTTGAGGCTATTTATGTAGTATGTACCATTTGTTGTGTTCGGGGCCAAATATATAGGAGCTAAGAAAATGAATTGCGAGAATAATATTCTGCTAGGCACATTTAAAATTTTAAAGTGTCAATTGCCGGCTAACACTATTTATTTAGTAGGAGTGGTTATTGGCTTACGCCGCATGCGTAGTTATTTGTATTATCGTGCTCCTTTTGGAACGACTTAGTTCATATCGATAGCATTATCGTGCTTCCCGGCTACTGCTTAGTTTATATCGATAGCTTACACCGCCTGCGTAAATGCTTGCAATATCGTGCTTCTCCTCAAACCATTACTTTGTTCATATCGATAGCTTACGCCGCATGCGGTAGTACATGCATTATCGTGCTTCTCCTGTAGCTATATTCTTAGTTGATATGGATAGCTTCCACCACGTGCGTAAGAATTTGCATTATCGTCTCCTCCTGGAAATACGTTCTTAGTTCATATCGATAGCTTACGCTTTACGCGTAAGTGCTTGCATTATCATGCTTCTCCTAGAATTACGTACTTAGTTCATATGGATAGCTTACGCCGAGTGCGCAAGTGCTGACATTATCGTGCTCTTTCTGGAACTACTCTGTTCATCTCAATAGCTTTCGCCGCGTACTTATTTGCTTTCAACATGCTCTTAAGGGATCTTATTAGTTCCGATCGATGGGTTACGGCATATGTGTATATGCTTACAATATCGTACTTCAACAGGAACTACTATATACATCGGGATTATAAATAATATAAATCCTATTCCAGGATATAAGGAATCGTCACAAATATCACATATTCATGTTCATTGTTCGTTCTCAGGACGAATTCACACAATTTTATTATATTCTCGTTATCTTAATTATTAGTTGTTGGGAAGAAAAAATAATTCAGCTCCTTGTGTGATAATTACGAAGAGCTTTATATTTTACAGAATCTCCTCGCCGTCAAACATTAAGATAAAGTAATTAACAGTTAAACATGATATCATCTAAGGGCCCATTTAATGGTTTAATTTGCGAGAAATGTAACTTAATTTTCAACGAAGGAGGCTGAAATTACGAAGTGTACAGGACAAAATACGAGTATTCATTACTTTATTGTCAATTCATTGCCTGTCCGTTACTTCGGCGTAAATAATAATAATAATACTTTTCCTTAATGATAGTACGCATTATTTAGGCATAGTAGGTGTCGCGGTGTGCTGGGCTAGAATTTCATCTCCCCTTCACTACAAATACTTAAAATTCCTGAAGGTGGGCATCTGCGCTTTCTGAGGAAATGATATCTCACACTGCGATCCCCAAGACGCCTGCCAAGCGTGGGGATTATGTCAAACCTCATAATGGGGGAGGCTGTGTTCAGTAGTGGACAATCCGGCTGATACAGTAGGCATTATGTACTTCACAATACGAAGTCAAACACATATGATGCTGCACTATAGTATTCAAACTACGTAATTACTTCATAACTCTCTGATAATAATCCGGCCTATAATTCTGAACTGTAGGAAGTAATTAAAGAATAAAACCGCCAACATCACAACAAAACTCACTTAATATTAAATACATATATGATTAAAGCTTGTAAGCCGCCCGGCTTTTAAATAAGCTGGTATGAAACCTCTCACAATATGATGGTTAATTTATAATTCAAAAGAGCGAATTAACAAAGCAATCGGGTAGCATGACGAGGCTTGAATAGCGGTTTTATCGTACATGCGAGCAAAAACCTATATTGTTTGATATATAAACCGCTGAACAAAGCGATGAATGTCTATTTACAACATGTACAAAAACAATACTCGAATGGGTTATGTTGGATAACATTGTTTTCGGATTCTGAATTTGTTTGCTTTCATGATAACATGCGCTTATTTTGGTGGTGCTTGAGTATATATGTATATAGGTATGAAAATATTAAACAATAATTGTCGAAATTATTCAAGATAGGAAAAAAAATCAGCGGCCCTTGAACCCGTAACCCCAAAAAACTAACGCAGATAAGGGTACGCAGATGACAGCACCGTAGTGGAGAGCACAGGAACCAATGCATAACAAATCCAGGCTCCATAGGGAAGCGATGGTTCAGCGCTTAAACTCTTCTTTGAAGGCAGTCTCCGATTGGGGCGATGCCAAACTGGTCAAGTTCAATGCTGCTAAAACCCAGGCGTGTCTTTTCTCCGCCGAGCGGAGCCCTTTCCAGCTGGCTCCTACTTTCAGGGATGTGTCCGTGCCGATGAGTAACCATTTCGAGCTTCTTGGCATCTCATTAACACCAACTCTCAATTTCGGCTCCTATATTGAGTCCAAAACCCAGCTTGCCTCAAAAAAGCTTGGTGTTTTGGCTAAGGTGAGACAATACTTCACACCGGGACAGTTGCTTAATCTTTATCAAGCCCAAGTCCGGACGTGTATGGAGTAATGTTCTCACTGAAGCTATTGAGAAGACAGCCATGAGGCTCATTAACGACGACCACCTAGTAGGCAAGAGACTCCAGAGTCTCGAGTATTGACGCTTCACCAAAGCAAGTGACTTAATAATAAATTGTTATTGTGTTGTGAGTAACCCTGGAAGTTTCAGCTGGATAGCTAATCAGGAAGTGCCTTTTGTAAGACTCCACACGGAGTGACACACAGATAAACAATTAAGTGAATTGAATAAAAACAGTGAAAATGCAACCACCTGAGAAAATCAACATTGAGTTGTTCGAAATGCCGATCAAATGCAATTCAAACTGAAACTCACTCCGGAAACTTTTATTTAGGATACGTCCTTTTCTGGAGCTTTCAGTCAGAAGTAAGTTTTATTCTCGCGTTGAATGTTGCCCCATAATGGGACGCTCGCAATGGAGGCGCCGAAAAGCCTTAGAAATAGCACACTGCACGAAATTGAGGTACCTGCTCCTCCATTTGCACGACACTGTAATGACTATACTGCGGTTATATGGACTAGACATAGGGTTGTCATTGTCCTGTTGTGTAAATTTACCTCATGTTTTTACAAGGTTGGTAAGCCAAGTTTATTTTTGAATTATCATGAAACTTTTTTGGGGTTTTGTAGTGTCTTGTATAATTTTATCTGAAAGTTAATGTCAAATGTAAATTTTTCCACCAGTTGCCAACAAACACGACACTGTAATGACTACTGTGAGTGCAAGATAAGAGTGTCGTCGTGCATTTTATTAACCTATTTTGTTGGTTTACGGTTCCGTACCTCAAAAGAAAAAAAGGAATCCTTTTAGGATCACTTTGCTGCCCATCTGTATGTCTGTCAATACGAGAAAAAGAGTATTGACAGACAGACAGACAGATCTGTCTGTCAATACCCTTTTTTTAACGCGTGCCGGTATCAAGCTGAAATTCATATCAAATACTCAAGTTTACTTTCCAATGGAACTGTGAAAAAATCAAACTTCTAAGCCAACGCAATTAAGAGATACAGTCGTTTATGCAGCAAATCTTCGACATTCGCAAGGAAACCAAAACCTACAGGGTACTGTACTGTATCAGCCGGATTGTCTACTGCTGAACTGAAGAAACTGAAGAGCCTCCCGCATTAATGGGTTTGGCACAATTCCCACGCATGTCAGGCGGCTTGGGGATCGTTATGGTATCAAAAGCGGTGCTGTCCACCTTCCTATATTTTACCTTTAGTCGCCTCTTACGACACCCACAGGTAGCAATGGGTGGGTGACATTCTAACCCGGCACCCCACGGGACTGCCCGTGAACTCGAAATCTTGAAATTTGGTACGAAGCAACGTCATATAGCGCAGATAAAGAAAAATTGCGAAAAGCATACATTTTCAGTTACAACATGTAATAAAAATATTTTCAATAATTATAAAATGTTATGGATTTCATTTAGCAATAAAAATAACATAACTTTTACTCATATACTTACAGGTTTATACGGAACCCTCGGTGCGCGAGTCCGACTCACAGTTTTTTTAATTGGCACCAGCTATCCGAGTAAGCTTAGAAGGTCGCGGGAAAATTATAAAAACGTTGATCCCTCCTGCTGTTATTCTTTTAACTCTTAGCGTCAATAAATACAAAGATTTCAAACCAATAGCACCCCGATATTGGTCTCAAGTATTTGTATGTGTTATGTGTGTTTGTATCATTTTGCGTCTTGGCATTGTAACTTCTTATTATTATGCTTGAACTGATTTTGATCCGTTATTTGTATTCAAAAGCGGGAATTAACGGTCCACCGTATTCGATTTTTCTATCATATAAATTCGATCGCTTGGTGAATATTATATCTAGATTTGGATTTGAAATGAACTATTTGTAGGGCTAAAGTCATTCAGGGTTGAACATATTATATTGGTGTTTTTTTATTAATTTATATTAAATATTATCATTTATTTATGACTTATGCTATTTTACTAAAGTCCTGTTTTTTAATGATCAGATTTACTAGAGAGTTGTACTATTCTATCCCTTATATATTTAATAAATGAGTACATAATCAATATAATGAGAACGGATCACATTAAAAAAAATATTGAGCAAAAAAATTTAAACTTTGTGTTCGATTATCATTCGATAGTAGGTTTTTTTTTATACCTGATAGTTTAGCCTTTGATCACTATCTCACCTGATAGTAAGTGATGATATGGTCGAGGATCTTGTTCAGGCTAACCCAGAAGTACTGGCTCTCAAGGACAGCTGCCAGAACACACCGTTAAATGCTTGGCGACAGTAAGTACATGAAATCATAATGCTTTAGCAATAAAAATGATATGTTTTATTTATAACGTTTGCGACAAAATTTCTTTCGATTAGATAAAGTAAGGTAAAGAAGTTTGATTAACATCATAAAGTTAGCGCATAAAATTAGCTTCTTTACAGACAGTCTCGATGGCAGAGCGGTTAAAGCACGCTGTGCGTAAAGTTGTTGGACGCAGATTCTAAACCCGCTCGAAGACAATTTTGTGATCTAAAAAAAATTTTTAATATAAAACGTATTAGCTTCGCATGCGATAGTGATTTATTACATTTAGAAATAAAACATCAATTGGCTGTTGTGTAATAGAAAAGCTCATTTAATTTTGTTTTAAATTTGGACAATCATATTTTATCAGTGTGATATTGTTTGTCTCATGATTATAAAATCGTAAATTTAGAAAGAAATAAAACGACAAATTAATTAAAAATATATATTTATTTATTTATAATATATAAAGCTCGATTACCACTGACTGACTCACTGACTGACTGACTGACATAAATGTTCTCCTAGAAGGAGTAGAGTAGGGTTAAAATGATGTAGGACAAAAATGTTCGGGGGGTTTTGGTGAGTATGAGAAAAATCGAAAATCATTAAAAAGACGCCTGCCAAGTAAAGATGGATGACATATCTCAAAAACGGTAAGAGATAGGTAGGGGGTGTTTGAACAAATGTCATAGGGAATCTGGAGAGCAGTCGAATGACACCTGTCAAAAATCCAAAATGGCGGATTTCAAGATGGCCGCCATACAAAATGATCCGAGCCTGCTGAAGCGAGGCCGTTAGGCCGAGGTTCAGTAGGGGCGGAGCAGTTTGTATGATGGCCTTCTTGAAATCCGCCATTTTGGATTTGTCCCAGGTGCTCCTATCATTCTTTATACTGCATTTGGAGTGTATTACCTTATATTTTCGACTGTATTAGGAGTTTTTGTGGGATTTTTGACTGAATTTGGAGTTACTGTCCTACATAAGTGTAGTAGCGAGCCCGAAGGGCGAGCTCCTGGTGAGGCCGAAGGCCGAACTTTCAGTCCGCGAGGCCGAAGGCCGAGCGTATGACGCGCGAGCCCGAAGGGCGAGCTCTTGGCGAGGCCGCAGGCCGAGCCATGTTGGTAACTTGCGAGGCCGAAGGCCGAGCTCCGACTTGAGAGTTTTTTCCACGTCTCCGACTGGTCTCCATGGCAACTGCCCGCGGTAAGCGAAGCACCTACGAGTGGGGTTCCTTAACAAAAGTGACTCAGAACCTTGGTACCTTTCTGCCCGTACCACCTTTTTATGGCAGTAGGGTGAATCTGTTTTAGTGGCTACAGTATTGTTCTTTATTGTATTGAGTATTAATATGGGATTTCATACTTCTAATGGAGTTTTGAACATACTTTTTTTAATGTATAAGGTGTTTTGATATTGTTCAAACTTGCACAACGATAAATGCGGGCCGCATGCGGCCCGCACACTGCCCGAAAAACTAGTTAATAATATATAAAGCTCGATTACCACTCACTGACTGACTGACTGACTGATTGACATAAATGTTCTCCTAGAAGGAGACGAGTAGGGCTAAAATGATGTATGGCAAAAATGTTCGGGGGGTTTTGGTGAGTATGAGAAAAATCGAAAATCATTAAAAAGACGCCTGCCAAGTGTAGATGGATGACGTATCTCGAAAACGGTAAGAGATAAGTAGGGGGTGTTTGAACAAATGTCATAGGGAATCGGGAGAGCAGTCGAATGACATCTGTCAAAAATCCAAAATGGCGGATTTCAAGATGGCCGCCATACAAAATGCTCCGAGCCTGCTGAAGCGAGGCCTTTAGGCCGAGCTTCAGTAGGGGCGGAGCAGTTTGTATGGTGGCCATCTGGAAATCCGACATTTTGGATGTGACCAAAGTGCTCCTATCATTCTTTATACTGCATTTGGAGTGTTTTACCTTTATTTTCGACTGAATTAGGAGTTTTAGTGGGATTTTTGACTGAATTTGGAGTTACTGTCCTACATAAGTGTAGTAGCGAGCCCGAAGGGCGAGCTCCTGGTGAGGCCGAAGGCCGAACTTTCGGTCCGCGAGGCCGAAGGCCGAGCGTATGAAGCGTGAGCCCGAAGGGCGAGCGCTTGGCGAGGCCGCAGGCCGAGCCGTATTAGTAACTTGCGAGGCCGAAGGCCGAGCTCCGACTTGAGAGTATTTTCCACATCACCGACTGGTCTCCATGGCAACTGCCTGCGGTAACCGAAGCACCTACGAGTGGGGTTCCTTAACAAAAGTGACTCAGAACCTTCGTACCATTCTGCCCGTACCACCTTTTTATGGCAGTAGGGTGAATCTGATTTGGTGGCTACAGTTTGGTTCCTTATTGTATATAGAGTTTATATAGTATTTCATACTTCTATTGGAGTTTTGGATATTACTTTTTTTTAATGTATAACGTGCTTTTATGACAGTTCCTACTGACTCAAGATAGATGCGGGCCGCATGCGGCCCGCACACTGCCCGAAAAACTAGTTTATAATTTATAATATATAAAGCTCGATTACCACTCACTGACTGACTGACTGATTGACATAAATGTTCTCCTAGAAGGAGCAGAGTAGGGTAAAAATGAAGTATGGCAAAAATGTTCGGGGGGTTTTAGTGAGTATGAGAAAAATCGAAAATCATTAAAAAGACGCCTGCCAAGTAAAGATGAATGACGTATCTCGAAAACGATGCAAGATAGGTTGGGGGTGTTTGAACAAATGTCATAGGGAATCGGGAGAGCAGTCGAGTGACACCTGTCAAAAATCCAAAATGGCGGATTTCAAGATGGCCGCCATACAAAGTGATCCGAGCCTGCTGAAGCGAGGCCGTGAGGCCGAGCTTCAGTAGGGGCGGAGCAGTTTGTATGGTGGCCGTCTTGAAATCCGACATTTTGGATGTGACCCACATGCTCCTATCATTCTTTATACTGCATTTGGATTGTTTTGCCTTATATTTTCGACTGTATTAGGAGTTTTTGTGGGATTTTCGACTGAATTTGGAGTTACTGTCCTACATTGGTGTATAGCGAGCCCGAAGGGCGAGCTCCTGGTGAGGCCGTAGGCCGAACATTCGGCCCGCGAGGCCGAAGGCCGAGCGTATGGTGCGTGAGCCCGAAGGGCGAGCGCTCGGCGAGGCCGTAGGCCGAGCCGTATTAGTAACTTGCGAGGCCAAAGGCCGAGCTCCGACTTAAGAGTATTTTCCACGTCTCCGACTGGTCTCCATGGCAACTGCCCGCGGTAACCGAAGCACCTACGAGTGGGGTTCTTTAGCAAAAGTGACTCAGAACCTTGGTATCATTCTGCCCGTACCACCTTTTTATGGCAGTAGGGTGAATTTGCTTTAGTGGCTACAGTATGGTTCTTTATTGTATTGAGAGTTTATATGGGATTTCATACTTCTATTGGAGTTTTGAACATACTTTTTTCCAACGTATCAGGAGTTTTGATATAGTTTAGTACTGCATAACGATAAATGCGGGCCGCATGCGGCCCGCACACTGCCCGAAAAACTAGTTTTTATATATGAGCCCTTATGTGGGAATATAAGATTTTCTTAGTTCATTATCTGTATAGCACTATGTTGTACTGATCTAATGACTGCATTTTAACTGTGGCTACATAACTAATAAGATGCTGTTTTTGAAAGATGTTCCATACATTTAACATCAAAACTGCATCTTAAAGGTCGATCTCAACTTTGAGATTCGCTAATATTAATAAGAGCCTTAGAGCGCTAAATGATAGGGGTGTCATCAATTTTTGTCTAGTACACTAATTATTTTCTAGAGTTAAAAAAAAAAACTTATAACCTTTTACCATTTACTTCACTTAATAGGTAGTAATAGTCAAAGATAATCAGCATTGTGCCTTTACTATATTTTGCGCCCGGCGCTGGGATCT
This sequence comes from Plagodis pulveraria, assembly GCA_963890685.1. NCBI lineage: Eukaryota > Metazoa > Arthropoda > Insecta > Lepidoptera > Geometridae > Plagodis > Plagodis pulveraria. The sequence goes on along the minus strand of OY982960.1, from coordinate 30,727,462 downwards.
TTTTCAACATACTATTACATTTATTATCACTTTACATTCTAAACATTATTTATATTATAGTTATTATTATAACAACGATTTACTTTTACTATGGAGTTGCACAACTTAATTCCTGCATGTATTTTCCACTACGGACTACAAGACGTACGGAAATACGGCATCCGATAATGTTTGACATTTCTTCTATCCGCATAAAGCGATTTGCACCCACCCTTATAACAAGAACAGCCTCCCAGCGTCTTTATTTCCCGAGAGCTGTTATCTGGATGTTTTCAAGTCTAGAGTGACTAGTATTTTCTAGGCAAGCATGCCTCACAGTTGACCACGTCGTCGTTTGCCATCAGGTGAGACTGTGGGAAAATGCTTCTTTATACACAATTAAAATAAAACTCTACTCTACTTTTATAAAATTTAAAACTTATTGCATACCTGGGGACAACCCTAGCACACTTATTTAACACGCTACTGTAGAAAATACGTGAAAATGTGCTTTTTTATATTTTTTTCACATTCAAAGAGGTTGGGGCTGTCACTGGATGGTGTTCTGGAATGGGTAGTGATTAATTAAGAATGTTCGCGTGGTGGTAGAGGTCGGTTAGGATTGGTTCCGTAGGTTATTCCTGTTGATAAAAAGGGGTCAAAACTGCCCTGCCAAAATTTTTTTTTAATGTTATTATGACGGATCAAGCACGGGGCCCACCTGATGTTAAGCGGACTAACCTCTGCCTATAATAGATGCATTTCGTCACAGGTCACGAATTGCACTGCGCCCGTCACCTTGAGACATAGTTGTTACAGGCACAAGTCTCATGTGCCTGTAATTTCACTGGCTCTCAAGGACTGCTGCCGGAACATACCGTTAGGTGCTTGGTGATAGATTTTCTACTTGAGGGTGGTTGCTAGCCAGGCGGGCATTCACAAAAATGCCCTTCTACCATGCGATAAAGTTCAAGCCCGCGGCGGGATTCGAAGCATGGACCTGCTGCGTCATTTTGCGTAGTTGGATAAAAAGTACTCTATGTCCTTCCCCGGATCTTAAACTATTTCCAAACCAAATTTTATCAAATTAGGTCTAGTATTTTTAAGTTTATTCGATGAATACGAAAAAACAAATATTTTTTCTTCATAATATTAGTGTAGATGTAGATAAGTACTTGTTTACTTTTATTTATTATTACACGATGATGAACATTTTCAGGGTTCATTTATGTGTTTTTGTGAGCTTCTTTATTCCTATACAATTTCAAAACAGCTTAACCGATTTTAACGTATCGTCGGTGCGCTTTCCGAATCTGATATGTGTTTAAATGCAACTTTTCAGGAGGAAGAAAAAACTTATTAACTCATTGACTTTTCATCTTATCAAACGAGTTAAATAACAATTTCATGCCAAAAAATGTGTTATATTATGTGACCACAATAATTTTATATTAACCCGCTCTTTTATAGCACAATTTATTTTTTTTGTAAATTTCGATGCACATGTCAGATTTGACTGGATTAATATTTTTTGTTAAGTGAAAATTATGCGCATACAAATTTTGACTGAAAACAAAATCTTTAAGAAAACTGCCTATGTGACAAACGCCAAGGAATAATATTTAAGAAATTAAAGCAAAACATAATAACATTCAATAGTTTAGTATGAAAATCTAATCTGAATTACATGAAACGAGATATTTTGTGTTTGTAGCATAAAAATACTTACAAAATGCATTTTGATATTGAGTGATTACGAGTTTTGTTTTACCTAAATGTTTAGCATTATTGTACTTATTAATGTTATAATAATGATACTTTCTAAGTAACAAAAAGATCACAATTACGTCACAATTCAGGTTGATTATCACATTCCTTTTTATAAAAAAAAATAACAAAAAACGCAACAAACATTTTAAATATTCGTATAAAAAAAATGCTTATTCATGTAATTAACAGAGGTTTTTGAGCAACCAGGACGTTTTTTATGTTATTGTGACGGAACAAGCTCGAGGCCTACTTGATGTTAAGCGGACTAAACACTACCTATAACAGATACATTTCGTCACAAGTCACGAATTGCAATGCGCCTGTCACCTAGAGACATAGTTGTTAAGTCTCATGTGCCTGTAATTTCACTGGCTCTCAAGGACTACGGCCGGAGCACACCGTTAGGTGCTTGGCGAAAGATTTTCTACTTCACAAAAAAAAATAGTAAGAAATCTATCTATTAAACAAACCAATTTGATGGACATCACTAAGTTATGTTTAATCCTACTACTAGATAATCATAAATTAACTGCCTTGCCATGGCTTAGTTTTGCTCAAGGCTATCATAAAAGCTGTGTAGTAATCACTGTGCATGTATCTCTTTAGGGACTGCAAACTGTCGTATTTTGATTTCTCAATTTTTCTGGGCGTTTTGTACAGATGTTTGGATACTGGCTAACCAGTGCGCATTCGTTGTGACAGTAATTTCTAATCACGTGGATGTCGCAAATTGTAAAAAACTTGTTCCCCTATATTGGTAACCACAGGATCACTTGATTTTATTCCTGTTCTGATGGTATGAAGCAAACATGTCTTTTAAAAAGCTTTGAAGTATGTGTAATCCAAGTGATGGGTAGTTTTCCAGAATAGTCTGTTGTATTTCAATATCTCGTTGCTTTGTGAGAATACATAAAGCTGAGGCAAGTATTTTGTTGTGGTTTTGGTAGGAGAACCCATCATATATAAGTATTATGTTTATGTAATTTTCGTTGAGTTTTAAATTGACGAAATCACACACTGCCATCACCTTCATGCCAAACTGCAGCTTTGTTTTACAATATTGAGCAGCTACTTGAGCTTTGGCGATTAAAGTACACTTAATACATTTGTAGTTATGACTAGCACTTCAGAGCATTGTAGGCTTCTTGCTTCATTTGTTTTACGTTGGCTTATTCCCAGATAATCATAATTATATAAAGTTATCTTATTAAAGCCGGTATGTTCATACTCCATCTCTGCGGGGATATGTATAGTTGGGCTATATTATAAAATTAGTTGATGGAGATTCAACTTGAGGTTCACTTGATTCAATATGAGAATACTCAGGTATTTTCTCAGTATTATTATATGAGATAAATTCAGGCTGCTCTTCTTCAGTAAGCCCCAATAAATGAGGAAAGCAGGCAGAATCATGAAGAAGTGCGCAATCAGAATTGGGTGAAGCATTACTGTATCAGCAGGATCGTCCACTGCTGAACACAGCCTCCCTTATTAAAGGGGTATTTGCCATAATCCCCACGCTTGGCAGGTGGCTTGGGGATCGCAGTATAAGATGGCAGTTATTTAGAAGGCGCAGCTGTCCACCTTCCAGTATTTTTCCCTTAGTCGCCTCATACGACACCCACGGGATGATATGGGGAGGTGCAATTCTAACCCGCCACCCCACGGGGCATTTTTCCCCGCTAATTATTTCGTGATGCCATGATCGATCATAATTGTAATTAATCTAATATAAAAACAGGTATATTATAATTATTTCATACAACATTTAAAATTGAATGGTACTATAATATTTTATAAAATTAAATGGATGAGTGCAGTGTGGCTATCTAGCAATACAATAAGCAAAGCACAAGGTACGTATTATAGTCGGTCAAAAAATTCATAGCATAAGATGCCATAAAACGTGGTGCCTCTTTTGTACTTGGACTTAAGCAGAAGTGTATGGACTTTAAAAACTAATTTATTATTATCATTTCGATTAGAAATACTAGAAATATTCTTACGAAATTAGGTTACGAAAATTTTACAGTATTTCTTTCTGAAATATTAGAATCAAACAAGGTACTACGTATCTCAACCACTGCATAGCTAATATTTAGTTAGATTAACAACAGCAGAACTCAATTTTAAAACTTACCCAGGTTGTAATAAAAAAATATCTTCATATTACTTTACTAAGATCTGTACTTGCAACTACGTGAATTACGGTATAATTTCTGCTATGTGTAAAACAAGAGACCTTAAAAACTGATATGTGCTCGCAAAATCTGATATGCAACAAGAAAATGATCTGCTTCTTTCTGTTAAGTGTTTTAAATACACATATCAACAATGGTATCAGATACTTTGCACATAACAACAAATATAAATCATGTACCAGAGGGTTTATACACATGATAGTTTTTGCATTCGATGCAGCTTTTAAAAATGAAACACATACGCTAAAAAACGAAAAATCGAAAAAAAACACATATCAGGTTTGGCAAGCGCATCGACGGTATGAGATATCGTAAAAATTATCTTGATAGCGCAAGTGACACTACGCACATAATAAAATAAAATAAAAACGATCTGGGATTGGATGCCATATTGTAATATAAAAATGTTGTGATCTTTCAAGCCTACCGTATTAAAATGATGGGTTTTTTTTTATAAATATGTATAACATTCAGTTTTAATTTCAATGGAACGATAAAACTTTTAAATATAATAAATAATTTGCAGTCGAGTTTTTCACTTTTTTAATTTATGTGTACATGTTATGTGTATTTTAAGTAGTATTTTATATATTACTTAGTTAAGTTATATATCTTTATATTTAAGTTTTTATGTAAATTAAGCTTGGTGTTACAATAAAGAGTTAAAATGAAATGTAAATCTTACTGGGTAGATTCAGTATTATTTATGTAATTTTTTTTTTGTAATAGTTGTCGAGCTTGTTAGGTGAAAAATAATTCAATTTAATTTCTATAAAATGTGTAAATTTTACGTTTTTTACACATTCCGTGTACGAGCTACAACTCTTGACATACGGAAGGAGAGCCAGACACACTACTGACTGACGACGATGGAGTCTCACTATCATTTTTCCGTGCTGTCATCAGGGACCGGAACCCCAAGAACCAAGGCATTGAATCTCATCATCATATTAATGAATTACATATCTGTTTACAGAGACTCCTATCATGTCCATGGATATGTAGAAAATTCAATTGACTGAATTATTGGTATCTTAACTCAAATAAGTTAAGTGAAGCGCTATTGATCCGTATAGGCACATTAAACTTTAGAAAGCAATCAGACATTTCAATAATGTCTACAAGTTACACTCGTA